>CM060273.1:9631297-10231297 GCA_030684275.1 Acipenser oxyrinchus oxyrinchus | reverse complement strand
TTTACAAATATCTGCTTTGTGATTTGCTTTCATATTACACTGTGCTGCAGCCTCTTTGCAAATCTAAAGATATGCTGTGCATTAATAAAGAAAAAGAAAACCAACATGGGAAGCGATATGCAAATATCCAAAGAAAGCATTTAAATATAAAAAATAAAGCTCAATTATTGCTCCTTATTAGAACAGCAATGAGCAAAGTATAACCCTGAAGAAAGTCTGCTTCCACTGTCACTGTACTCCAAAACATCCCAATAGACTAGAAACTAATATGAAGAAATACACAGCAGTATAAACACACAGGGATAGTGAGAGAGCAACATAAAACACAGGACACAGGGCAATAATAATACATTGAGTCATCCAACATCCAGGACTCGTGACTGACTCGACTCGACTCCAGGTTTGAGGGCTCGACGACAACTCTAGTTATTATTCTGGTGAATGTTTTTAAAAAATTAGGTAGAATTATTTAATGAAAAAATCGAGTGAAATCAGGTGATTTTTTAAAAATATATAATTAAGAAAGAATAAATATTTGGGTAGAAATCGGGTACAAATCTAGTTACCATCACCGGCACCAGCTCTTTCTGTATGCCTTGGAGGCAGTGTGGTCCAGTGGTTAAAGTCCAGGGCTTGTAACCAGCAGGTCACCGGTTCAAATCCCAGCTCTGCCACTGACTGCCTCACTGTGTGACCCCGTTAAAACACTAAAATCAGAACCCCTTGTTATTACTTATGTTTGTAAACAAATGAACCAGTACATCATATATCTGCTGTGTGTTTGTGAGGCTCTGCAGTTTCATTGTCACTGTGGGCCTCAGCGGACAGCAGTACATGGCAGAGTCACACAGCTCTGTCTGCTGGATTGTTAAAGGGACAGTTTGGGAAGTTTTGTCGACAGTGGCATTAAATCGCTGTTTGAATCTGGCAGCATTATCCTTATAACCAAACAGATCCCTTTGAAGCATGTATCTTGGAGAAACATTTGGGTATTGTATGTTCCAGGAAAAGTCAGGCGAATTGCTACTAGCGCTGTAACGGCAGCCAAGTTCAATTGTTTTCCCCTCAGTAGCGTTCAGATTGTCGGGAGACTGAGTCACCATGTCTGCAGCGATGCAACCTAAAAAAAAGAATGTTCAGAAATGAAACAAATCAATTATAAAATAAATAAATACATGAAATATCTTACCAATCCAAGGTACTATAGTCACAATAAACAGAATATTACAAGTCATTATATACAGTCGAACAGTGTGTTCACCCTCCAGCAATGCTTAGCAATGTTCTTTTTACAGAGGACTGAAACTCTTCCCTCCCTGAGTCTCCTCACAGATCTGTCGGCGTGTCACAGTGCTTTCACAGACATTGTGCTTGTTACAATGTCGCCCTCTACAGGAAGATGTCACACTATAATCGGGAATGGAGAACATGGGGAATTTTCTTTTGCATTGTATTGTTCAATCAATCAATCAATCGACCTTTATTTAATATAGCGCCTTTCACAAAGCAATGCCTCCAAGCACTTTACATGGCTAAAACAGAAAATACAAGCAGGAAATACAATAATCACAGTAAATGAAAATACATGAGCAGGAGAGTAAATGCATCAATAAATATATAAAACACTAGTAAATAAAAACAAGATCAATAACACAATAAGAATGCAATGAAATGAAATGCATAAATAAGAGGATAAACCATATCAATAAAAACAAGATCAGTGAAACAATAAAACCACAGACGACAAAAGAAAACAATCATTTTAAGATAAAAAAGATTATAAAAATGAGTCTTCAGTCTTATATTAAAAGCTGCAACAGTTGGTGCTTCCCTTACAGAAATTGTCAAATCGTTCCATAATTTAGCGGCCCTGTAACTGAAAGCTCTGCCACCAATACTAGTTTTTAAAATATGTATAAGATGAAAGAAAGACACTTTATTGTTGGATTGTTTCATGTTCTAATCGAAATGTTGTCACGTTTTTTTTTAAATAATGAAGATGCAGATGATGTTTATTTAATCCACTAGGTGGCAGCAAAGCACCATAGTTGTTTCCTTCCACTGAAATAGAACTGAACAGGAAATCTCTGAAAGGATCTGCTTCAGAATTTCTAAATATGCTCTGTAGGGCAAAAACATGGCTTGCAAATGTAATGTATGTTTAGTTTCTCAGTTCATGACATTTAAATGTCTTCTTTTCAACAGCCCCCCTTCTGTCACAGCGGTGTGGAGTCGTGGCATTGTGCTTCTTGTTTCAGAGGTGTAACAATGTAAACTGCACATGTGGTGAGTTTATGGTGCCCTTGGACTTATGGGACATCACAAGTTTAACACTTTTGGGTGCTTTGATTGTGTTAATTAAATATTGTGTTTGATGAAGATCTGTTGAGATTGGACTACTGTTACTCTATTCCAGCTGGCCTCTCTGCTTGTGCCATTCAGCCTCTTTGACTTATTCAGAATGCTGCTGCTCACTTTATATTTTCTCTGCTTCGCTTCTCTCATGCTACTCCTCTCTCTCGTCCTCTACATTGACTGCCTATCCCTGCCCTTATCAAATGTACCACCACCCTCTTCGACAATCTGTTCCTTCCTTCCTCCAATCTCTCGTCTCTCCCTCTATCCCTCTCACCCTCTCTGTTCAATCTCTCGTCTCTCCCTCTATCCCTCTTGCCCTCTCTGTTCAATCTCTCGTCTCTCCCTCTATCCCTCTTGCCCTCTCTGTTCAATCTCTTGTCTCTCCCTCTATCCCTCTTGCCCTCTCTGTTCAATCTCTCGTCTCTCCCTCTATCCCTCTTGCCCTCTCTGTTCAATCTCTTGTCTCTCCCTCTATCCCTCTTGCCCTCTCTGTTCAATCTCTCGTCTCTCCCTCTATCCCTCTTGCCCTCTCTGTTCAATCTCTCATCTCTCCCTCTATCCCTCTATCTTCTGCCTTGAACATTGCATGAAATAATTCTGTACAGTCATAGGTGTGCAAATTCCTCTCATAATCTGAATCCTGAAACCTGAACTGTGCAAAGTAACCATGTCCTGTAATGTGGAATAGAAAGGGTCACTGCTGCCCTGTGGTAGAGTTTACTATCAGACACAAGCTGTGTTTCCATCTGTCAGGGGAATCTAGTGTAGAAGGAGGTTTTTGTATGGGGTGAGATACAGACTGACACAGTGTGGGACTAAGAGCACAGATGTATGTGGCAGAGTCAGACAGCACAGCTGCAGAGAGAGTCAGATTAAAGGTCTTCTCACTCTTGTCATGAGATGCAGAGAAACGCTCTTTAAATCTTGACTCTGTAGAGGAGTATAAACCAAGCATGTGTTGTGGAGCTTTGTTACGTTCCTGAATGTACCAAAAGAGGTTTGGAGAGACACTTGTTGTCTCATATTGACAATGAATTGTAGTGTTCTCATCTTCTTTTACTGGAACTGAAGTCTGAGACTGAGTCACTGAGTCCCCGTTTGATATACCTGAAAACAAAAGAAAGAAAATGTCATATTAGTTGAAATGATGCTATGAAACTTTAACAAGGAAATATTAAACATCTATCTTCAAATAACAATACATGTGTAATATGAAAAACCTGAAGGGAATTTCTTCAAAAGTAACTAAATCCATAACATGTGCTCACCAATGATGAGACAAATGAAAACAGAACACACAGCTTGCTTTTGTCTTCCTTCCTTCATTGTGAACACACAGATTGCGCACAGCCTCCTCTTATCTGCTCAGGCTTGTGAGTAAAACTGAAGAGTGCTTTTCCTGCAGCCTGACTGCATACCTCCCACTGCTCCTCCCCTTTCTCAAAGGAAGGCATGTTGAGGAACACAAGACAACAAGTCTGTTAGCATTAGGACAGGCTTTCCATTGACTTCTATGTTTGGCAATGCTTTCTGTTACCAAATATATTCTCTATACAGGTGTCAGTGGGTAACTCTTTGTTCTCCTTCAAACTCTGAGATTAATGATTATGCTCAGGCCTATTCTACTTGTCATACATAAATCATGTACATAAAATAATGCAATTCAGTTTCAGGTTTATTTTTGATATGACATCAATTGATGGAATATTCTTATGTCCAGTTGGGTGATTATTATTATTAGTAGTAGTGGTGAGGGTGGTTGTGTTTATTAGTAAGCATATGGAGATCAAACGGGGTTGGAGGGGTGCTGACGGAGACCGATATTGGGAGACTAGGCAGGTATGTTTGTATATTTACATGAGGGAACCCAATTAACTGTGACTAATACATTTGCATTCTGACAATGTAAATGACAAATAGTATAAACAAACATGTTTTTTCTTTAATGTGTAAATAGTTCATTTTGGTCATTTGTGTGTGTGTGTGTGTGTGTGTGTGTGTGTGTGTGTGTGTGTGTGTGTGTGTGTGTGTGTGTGTGTGTGTGTGTGTGTGTGTATATATATATGGAAGGAACAGGTTAATACTATATATAAGTAAATGGTAAATATTTATATAAATGAAAATAGCCTATGTTATGCTTTTCAATAAATGGTTTAAAATGATGCTTGTTTATTTTCTTATGATATAGTACAGTGCTTTTCAACATTTTCATCTCAAGTACCAGTGATTCAGTTGGGACCATCAGCTGTAGCAGTAGCTGTCTGCAATCTTAAACGGCTATTGTAAAACAGAGAGCTGCAGATTGCAGGGGGAAATGCAGTTCAAATGTAGACCTTACAAACATCCCCAGTCTGTGTATCACTGAAGTTGCAATGGCTTGCTCTAATTATTTGTAAAGAGTTTGCCACAAACTGCTTTGGCTCCCCATCATCAGTAACTTGACATGTTCACAGCGAATACCTCTTGTCATGACTTCTCAGACTTGTAGGTCATTTTCTTTGTCTGTGGGTACAAACAGATTGATACATTGTGATAGAGATATTGTGGTTGCGAAAGCACATGGTCAGGGTTGCGAATCAATGTGCACAGTCCTTGTAATAATATAAAGAGTGCGCTTTTAATTGAATGCAGTTGGGCCACAGCCAAGAAATAGACATATCTACATCTGATTAATGAAGAGAAATAGAGTGGTTTTAATAGGAATACTAATGGGCAATAAAGTAACTTCCCTGACCGGGAATCGAACCCGGGCCGCGGCGGTGAGAGCGCAGAAGCCTAACCACTAAACCACCAGGGACGCTGCTGGGGAAGTTTGCACGGCTGGCGAGGAATTCCTTTGCTATCAAAGCTGAAGCATCGAAAACGGAACAGCCCCCAAGCCCTGAGCAAAGACAGACAATGAATCATAATAAACTGCCGCATAAATAAATGAATTGCTGTGGTCCATTTCTAATTGTTCAAGCACTAGAAGTAGTTCTCCCTTTCAGATTATTCCGGACCATGCCGCGCTTAGTTTGTTGGTAGGTATGTTGTTTGTTTGTGTAAGCTCAGTCGTTGGTTATAACTGTTGTTGGTTAAATACTGCCCACTAGTGGGCTTCATCAGTAATTATTGTTGGGTATGTCACTTCCCGGGTTCGTAAAAAAAAGAATAAAAAAGGGATTGACGCCATTTTTGACTAAAAGTTTAAAGTTTTGTAAGTGTAAACGCGTCCATTTTTTACCCTACAGTATTGGCTCTGTTTAAGCTGTAATGTTCTAAAACCCAGGAGATTATAATTGTGCCTTTGACCCAACAAAGTGCCTCCGAGTCTTACGTATTTTACGAGGGGAGAGATAAAGAGAACAGACAAACAGAAGAGACGAGGGGGGGGAAGAGTAGGACAACCACGTAAGCATCACGTAAATAAAACATATTGCATGTGCTTACTGCCCTTGAGAGGCTCTGTGACGCAATCGATAGCGCATTGGACTTCTACTCAAGCATTGAGGGGTTACTTTGAAGGTTGTAAAACCGAGTCCCACCAGCCAATGCTTTTAAAGCTAGCAGTGGGAGTCTACAACATTGGTCACTTTAAATCAAAGCCTGATTTTCAAGTTTTTTTTTTTCTAAGACAAACTAAAGAAAATAAACAAAAGGTTCCACCGAGATTTGAACTCGGATCATTGGATTCAAAGTCCAGACTGCTAACCATTACACCATGGAACCAGCCACCCACGTTGAAGCTATGATGCAGCAAGAGCTGAAACCACATCCGTTCATATTCCAGGGACAGGTTTCTTGCTAGCTATTGTTTAAACCTCTGGCGCACTGGCATAATTGTGCTCCTTAGGACAGATTAGACGGCATCTACACCCGCGCTGTGAACAAATAGTAAATGTTTCAACCTATTTGGTTTCAACAACACGTTGTTGAGAACGAGGTGGCTGAGTGGTTAAGGCGATGGATTGTTAATCCATTGTGCGGT
Organism: Acipenser oxyrinchus oxyrinchus; assembly: GCA_030684275.1. NCBI lineage: Eukaryota > Metazoa > Chordata > Actinopteri > Acipenseriformes > Acipenseridae > Acipenser > Acipenser oxyrinchus. The sequence goes on along the minus strand of CM060273.1, from coordinate 10,224,972 downwards.
GTATGTATGGGTTTGAATCGCATCCTCATCGCAGTTTTTTTTTTTTTAATTATTATTACTGTTTCTCGTTCTCTTTTGACAAAAGTGTTTATCCTGCGACTACAGTATTTGTCTGTGTTGGAGGTGCTCCCCAACAGTAACAAAACGTGACACAAACACAGCCTAAACTTTGAGGTGCTGAAAAAAATATATAACCAATGGTACAGATGGGATGTGAACCCAGGATCTCCTGTTTACTAGGCAAGCGCTTTAACCATCTAAGCCACGGCACCCTGCTAAACGCAGTGAAATGAAACGTATCAGGGACATTATTGGCTTCACTACTGTCGTTCTCTACTACAATGCAGGACTAAAATTAAGCGCTGGGCATTTCTGAAATGAAACTGAAACACTTGAAAATACACATTACTTGTTATTAAACCATTTTCGACCGGATATATCGGAATCTGCATTGTATTTTATATGACCGATTGTACCCTTGTGGTCTAGACATAAGATTGTTGGTAGTTCACATGATCAAAACATATGGTTAAATACAGGTCCCACCGAGATTTGAACTCGGGTCGCTAGATTCAGAGTCCAGAATGCTAACCATTACACGACGGAACCGCTGTAGAAAATCTTGGAGAGGAATGGTCCACAAGGCGTTCTCCCCGTTCTGATTGCACACAATCCAACAACAACATCCATTTCTCCAGTTTGAATCCAAAATGCGACGTTTCATTTCTTGGTTCATAGTGGCAGCTGGCAGCAGGTCTGGAAAACTGCACAATCAGCACCCAACCGTGCGCCACAAACACAGCTCACATTGAAATAATAAGACGCATGTTCATTCCAATATATTAGAAACGGTTTTAATAACATCGGTATTGCTAATTTTAAACAATAAACATGTCCTTAAAAACTAAACACGTTGCATCTTTATAAGTGAAAATACACTTTCAAATACAAATTCGCCCAATGCGCACAGCTGTCTCCTAGCAAGTGAAGGCACCACTGTATTCTGGACGCTGTAGTTTATTCTAGGAACATGACACCTGGGCATGTTAGATATCGCGGAGCCTCCTCTTTCGTTTGGTATGTAGACTGCGTGCCTACCCCTTTCCGTTTTTGAGTTACAGGCACTTGAACGCACCTACCGATTTGCTGCGCGTCACAGCACTGGAGCACTGAATGAGGGGCTGCATAGGATAATTCTGTGTCTCTTTTTAGTCGCTACTTATTGTGTTAACTGTGTGATTGTGTAGAGGGGGGTGGTTAAACCATAGCTGTCCTCTCACTTGTAAGGAGCAATTGTAAAATCCTTTTCTGCAGACTGAAAAGAAGATAATGCCAAAAGGGTTTGCGAATCAATGTGCACAGCCGCTGTAATATGGGAGGCTGTGTGGTCCAGTGGTTAAAGAAATGGGCCTGTAACCAGGAGGTCCCTGGTTCAAATCCCACCTCAGCCACTGACGCATTGAGTGACCCTGAGCAAGTCACTTAACCTCCTTGTGCTCCGTCTTTTGGGTGAGACGTAATTGTAAGTGACTCTGCAGCTGATGCATAGTTCACACACCCTAGTCTCTGTAAGTCGCCTTGGATAAAGGTGTCTGCTAAATAAACTAATAATAAAGGGTGCGCTTTTAATTCAATGCATTCGGGCCACAGCCAAGAAATAAACGTATCTACATCTGATTAATGAAGAGTAAAGTAACTGGCCTGCGGTGAGGCGCCGAATCTAACCACTAGACCAACAGAGACGTGTTGCTGAAGTACCAGTTTTAGGGGATGAGGTGGCCGAGTGGTTAAGGCGATGGACTGCTAATCCATTGTGCTCTGCACACGTGGGTTTGAATCCCTTCCTCGTCGCAGCTTTTGTTTTTTTTATTTTATTACTGTTTCTCGTTCTCTTTTCTTTTGACAAAAGTGTTTATCCTGCTTCTATAGGACAGTATTGGTCTGTGTTGAAGATGCTCGCCAACAGTAACAAAATGTAACACAAACACAGCATAAACTCTGCTGAAAAAAACTTCAACCAAAGGCACAGCTGGGATTTGAACCCAGGATCTCCTGTTTACTAGACAGGCGCTTTAACCATCTAAGCCATGGTGCCCTGCAACGCACATTGAAATGTGTGCCAGAGACGTGTGAAATGAAACGTATCAGGGACATTTGGTTCTCTACTACAAAGCACGACTGTAAAATTAAGAGCTCGACATTTCTGAAATTAATCTGAAACACTTGAAATGTGCATTACTTGTTATTAAACAATTTCTGACCTCAGATAAAGGAATCTGCATTGTTTCTATAACAAAAACATTGCCAATGTAAAAAAAAACAAGTTAGAAAAGCGCAACAGCCATTTAAAGGGGTGATATCAAACACAAAAGTCCAAGTTAGGAGAAGCAATTAGGCTAATCTTGTCAAGCATTAAGCAAATAGGCACAATTGGAAAGGTGCTGGAGCCCAAGATTCACACAATTCTTGCTTCTAACTTGCCCTTTTTGATAAACTTCGCTCCACTTTATCGCTCCACTTCAAATGCTCTTTGTATGACTTGAAGTGACTGAGACACACACTCACACACTGAGACACACACACACACACAGTCACACACCAAGACACACTCACACACACACACTGAAACACACACACACACTGAGGCACACACACACACACACTGAGATACACACACACTGAGGCACACACTCACAAACTGAGACACACTCACACACTGAGACCCACACACACACACACACACTGAGGCACACACACATAAACTGACATACACACACACTGAGACCCCCCCCCACACACACACACACTGAGGCACACACACATAAACTGACATACACACACACTGAGACACACATACACTGAGACACACACAAAAAAGCAAGTTACATAAAACAGTGTTTCCCAGTCTTGGTCCTGAGGACCCAGTGTTTGCTGATTTGTGCTCCAACTGAGCTTTAAATTACGAATTAAACCCTCAATTGAATGAATAAAATGTCTAATCAGAGCATTTGAATTATTTGTAGAAATGGCTGGCTGCACAGGCCTCAATTAACACTAACCTAGGACTACCTAATATTAACTCAGGTAAGGTAGTCCAAGATTAGTGCTGATCAGGGTTTCTGAAAGCAGCCAAAAGAGTTGGATATTTCAAGTTATTTCTAACATTGCATTAAGTCACTAATTGTTAGTTCAATTGGGGGATCAATGTAATAATTGAGAACTCAGTTGGAACACAAACAGCAGACACAGTGGGAGCGCAGGACCAGGTTTGTGAAAAACTGACATAAATGATGAGATATATGTATATATTTATATATGTGTGCATTGCACAATTATTATTTTTACTTGTTTTGTTTGTTTTGTTTAATAAACATGAAGTTCTCAAAAGTGTCCTTTAGTTTGCATCTTTCAGGTTAATCAACTTTACCAGTAATACTGAAAAGTCTCTCTACTTTATTATGAGCATTATTATTAAAAAGTGTTTAAAATTGAAATATTTTTGAAGCTTTCCCATGATTTGAAATTCAAATGCAAATCTTATATTATATCTTATATTTCAGAATATACCAATACCAAGTCAAATGCAAATAGTTGAGCAGATTGCATTTAAATTATTATTATTTATTTTTTAGCAGACACCCTTATCCAGGGCAACTTACAATTGTCACAATTATATCACATTATGTTTACATACAATTACCTATTTTCCAGTTGTTTATACTGAATGTAGGTAAAATACCTAGATGGAAACACTGTTGCAGCAGCAAAGGTCATTCAAAATGATCTAGACGGCATTCAGAACTGGGCAGACACATGGCAGATGACATTTAATCGAGAAAATTGTAAAGAATTGCATGCAGGCAATAAAAATGTGCATTATAAATATCATATGGGATATACTGAAATTGAAGAAGGGAACTATGAAAAAGACCTAGGAGTTTATGTTGAATAAGTAGCCTTGCATTTAACAGGTTAAATCATGTCGGGCCACTGATTTCTCTGCAAATACCTGGCGAGGTTCACCCCCACTGCAAACTACACCTGTATTTAGCCTGGCCCAACGTGGTTTACTGGGGCAGAACAGCGGGCAAACATGCTACATATGCCAATCGCTCAGCTTCTTACTCGCTCTTTATGTATCTACTTTGAATAAGTTGCCTTGTATTTAACGGGTTAAATCACGTTGGGCCGCCGATTTCTCTGCAGGTTCCCAGCGAGGGGCATCCCCTCTGCAAGCTACAGAGGGCCAGGCAACCACGTTGGGTCGGGCTAAATACAGGTGTAGCTTGCAGAGGGGGTGCCCCTCGCTGGGTACCTGCAGAGAAATCAGTGATCCAACGTGATTTAACCCATTAAATGCAAGGCTACTTATTTAACGTAGATACATAAAGAGCAAATAAGATGCTGAGCGATTGGCATATTTACCCGCTGTTCTTCCCCAGTAAACCACATTGGGCCGGGCTAAATACAAGTGGAGCTTGCAGAGGGGTTGCCCCTTGTCAGGTACCGACAGAGAAATCGGTGGGCAAAGTGATTTAACTCTTTAAATGCAAGGCTTTTTCCAGCGAAGAAGCTGTGCAATTGGCATATGTGGCATGTTTGCCCTCTGTTCTGCCCAGTAAACCACGTTGGGCCGGGATAACTACAAGTGGGGCTTGTAGGAGGGTTGCCCCTCTGCAGAGAAATCTGCAGCCCAAAGTGATTTAACCCTTTAAATGCAAGGTTACTTCTTCAACGTAGACAAATACATTTATGTACTTAAAAGCTTGAGAATAAGAAGCTGGCGAATAAGCCAACTTCAGCCTTGTGTTTTACAGTGTAAATGTATGAAAAGAAGACAGACGTAGCCATAATACAGTCAAATTTAATGTCACTTCTGTTAATGTCACACACTGCTTATTCTCATCAAATTGAAATGTCCCGGCCTGAATATAATGCATGCTGTGACTTTGATGTTTTGTGTTTTTAAAATGTATTAATGATCAATGCATTGCTGAGTTTGTTGCGCTCACGTCTCAGGTGGTGCCTGGAATGATCCAAATGCAATTAAAACAGCGGGTGGAGGCGTGAAATAAATATATGTATAACTAGTCTTATGCAATTATTTCAATAGCGATTAATACCCTTTGCGGTCCATTTCAAAAAATTAAAATTAAAATTAAATCAGCTCATTTTTGCTGTTTAATCTACTATTTGTTAATAATACAAGTAAAACTTCAAAGAAAAGTTTGAAGCATCTGGTATTGCCAGACAGTCTCCCATCCTATTACTAACCAAACACGCATATTATTATTATAATTATAGCAGACACACTTATCCAGGCCAACTTACAACTGTGACATAAAATTACCCATTTATACAGTCGGGTTATTTAATGGACCAATCTAGATAAAGCAGCAATGTGTGCCCCACGTGTTTGAACCCAGTCAAGAACAAAGTGCTCTAACAGTTACTCCACAGATGCTGCAAGCGACGGATTACTAGTGTCTCGTTGTATAAGGCCACGGAAAATTCACGATTTCACGATTTCAGGTATTTGACTGCCTACCGTGAAAAATGTAAATATTGGTGATTTCTGGCTGAGGTATGAAATCAGATTCCGAAACATGGCAAAATTTGCACGCTCTTTTGTGTCAATTCCACCAAACGCTGTGGATGCAGCACGAGCAGTTTATGTATATGGACAGGTTTTTACACAACAAAGACAAAGCACGAGTGTTGAAACTGCAACAAGATGCACGATTATTATTATTTATTTTAGTACAGTAGCAATGTCCCCCACCTAAGATTGAACCCATGACCCCTCCGGTCAAGAGTCCAGAGCATACTGCTGCCATTGCTAGCCTTCAACAAATAACTAGTTTTCTGCTCACAACCAGATAATTTGTGTGTGAGAGTGTGTGAGTGTGTGTACGTGTGCGCGTGTGAGTGTGTGTGTGTCTGAGTGTGTGTGTGCGCGCGCGTGTGTGTGTGAGTGTGTGTGTGTGCATGTGTGAGTGTGTGAGTGTGCGTGTGTGTGTGTGTGTGTGTGTGCGTGTGTGAGTGTGAGTGTGCGTGTGTGTGCGCGCGCGTGAGTTTGTGCGTGCGTGTGTGTGAGAGAGCATGCTTGCGTGCGCGTCATATGTAATTTAGTGTGTGTAAAGAAAAACGGTTTTGTCACTTGAACTAAACCCTGTTTTTAACATTTTGTTTTTCAAAGTCAGCATAACGCTATACACCACAGTCCGTTTAATTACTGTATGAACATAGCATACAAGTTTTAAATGCTTACAAAACTCGACAATGTTGCCGAATTTGTCATTCAAAAGTTTTTTAGTTTTAATCAGTTTTGTCTGCTTGTTACTTTTTTCAGCCAACACATTTAAATGACCCTTATTTGTTACATTTTAAAAGATTGTTTTAAACGTTACAATGTAATTGTTGACTCAGTAGCTACCATTAAATGTTTCAACCTCGGTGACTTTCTTTGATGCGTTATTAATTTTAGTCAACCTGCAATATATATATATATATATATATATATATATATATATATATATATATATATATATATATATATATATATATATGTGTGTGTGTGTGTGTGTGTGTGTGTGTGTGTGTGTGTGTGTGTGTGTGTGTGTGTGAAACTTGTACTTTTTATATAGGCATATAAATGTCCATTGCTGTCGATAAACGCATCAGCCAAATCAATTAATATGACATGTAGTTTTCTGGCTTGCTATTTATTTGTTTATTTATACATTTAAAATATAAACATGTATTCATTTCTACATTTATTTATTTATTTAAAAATATTTATTTCTAAATGTATTTATTCCTCTATGCATTTGTTTAAATCATTTATTTATTTCTACAAATAAATTATTTATTTATTTATTTTTAATTAAACGACGAACTACAATTTATCAGAGATCAGAGATTTAAACAAGGAAGCGACATGCCACTCTTGTGTGCAATTCAATTCTATGGTATCTACCAACTAAACAGGAAACTAGAAATTTTCAAACAGGAAATCGAAAATTTCTAGATTCGAGTAGCACCTTCAGGTTTTCAGCGAAAGCTGGTCAGGCTTGAATGTAAGCTTTAAAAAAAATATATTTCAATAACTGAGCAGTGGCGCAGCGGGCTAATGTTGTGCTCTCTTTAAATACGTCATGTTGCAAGTTCAAACCACAGTTTTTGTTTTGTTTTGTTTTTCCTGCGATACGTGCTGTTTTAAAACATAAATCATTTGTTTAATATAAATGGTATGGATATGAAACTGCTTGCATAACCTGGTATGTTTTGACGTTGACCAACATGTGGAATCACATGATTGGTAGATGTCCAGTTATTTGACCAACATGTGGAATCACATGATTGGTAGATGTCCAGTTATTTAGCTTTTCTGTTTGAATAGTCGCTACACACCCTTAAAAAGTAGACGGAAGAACAACAACAACAATTTTACCTTAGCTTGACGACTTATATCTCATTGTGTATAAGAGGTATGTACGTTTTTTTCACATTTGAGGTAAGACAGTTTCAGACTTTTGATACTGGTACAGATGGTAATTCGAAGTGATTTAGTTTTGCCGCTGCAACATGGTGAAAACAGCTAAACTCTTTGAGCTGTATAGAGACTCTCGGTAGTTTCAAACAAGTTTTTCTAACTTGTACGAGGAACTACCGTTCCTCTCAATGACCGATTGTACCCTTGTGGTCTAGACATATGACATTTGGTAGTTCACATGATCAAAACATATGGTTAAATTAAGATCCCACTGAGATTTGAAAGAGAGTCCTAACCATTACACCATGGAACCGCTGCTGAGCAGCCTGGAGAGGAATGACTGTAACATCCTCAGCTCCCAGGTCTAATATCCCCTACTGCTGACAACCCCTGGACCGCAAGGCGTTCTCCCCGTTCTGATTGCACACAATCCTTCAACAACATCCATTTCTCCAGTTTGAATCCAAAATGCGACGTTTCATTTCTTGGTTCATACTGGCAGCTGGCAGCAGGTCTGGAGAACTGCACAATCCTAAAGTAACAGAAAACACACAAACATCGCTACCAGAGTGTGTTATAAAAGAGAAGGAAGTACTGAGGGAACTAGCATCACCTAAAATGATCAAATCACCGGGGCCTGATGGAATCCATCCTGGAGGCCTCTAGGAAACTAGAGAACAGATCTTCAAACCATTATGTTATATATTTAATAAAGCAGAGTAAGAAGGAACACAGGAAGCATAGATAAGTCTAGTCGGGTAAGGCACTGCTTTTTTGGTTTGTTAGTTAGTGTGTGTGTGTGCGTGCGTGCGTGCGTGCGTGCGTGCGTGTGGAGGAATGGAAGGGGGGGCCGTTTAGTTTTTTATTCTTACTCTTGGCACTAAGGGTTAATTAAGAGTTATATTGTAAGTTAATTTAACCAATCATCAAGAGTTAAAAAAGAACAGAGACAAAGGAGTTTACGTTTTTAAATTACTCGTCCTCACTCTCCCCAGATCAGATATCCTGCAGCTCATCAATGGCATTGTTGGTATTGAGTTAGTTTAACTAAACTTGCACCCACATCGCATATCATTATAATTATTCAGACATTTAGCAGATGCAGCTTATCCAAGGTCACTGTTACAGCTTTTAAATACCTGCTCTAAAGACAATAGAATTAAAAAATAACAGAGAACCGCACAGTTACATATAAAACAATCATGACATACATTTTATATAAAACAATCATGACATACATTTTATATAAAACAATCATGACATACATTTTATATATTGCATTTGAACCATTTTGTAGACTTGCTGCTTGAATTGTTTTCCATGTAAAGAAAGGGAAAGTTATTCAAGCACCTTTCTTCTAATACATATGAGCTCTTTGACAGTATCCTGTTTAACTGGGTGTGAACACTTCACTGTGTTTTTGTACTGAGGCACTCACAGTCTTTCCCACTGTGGACTCCACAGCACAGTAATACATCACAGCATCTGCCATCTCAGTGTTACTGATGTGAAGTTCAGTTGAGCGATTATCTCTGTTGAAAACCATTGAGAAACGTCCCTTAGGTTCAGCCGAAATGTATCCGTAAATCAAAACTTCAGGTGTCTTACTGGGTCGCTGTAGATACCAGTACATATTCTGAAAGTTTGTAATGCTGTGGTTACATCTCAGGGCAGTCTTCTCTCCTGGGTATGAAAATACAGTGATGGGCTGATCGATTTCAACAGCCTTTGTGTTACCTAGCAAGAGAATAAAATTAGAAAGAACTGAAAACAGTTAAAAATGTCCCATATGGTTGTACAGATATATACAGAGTGTGGTATACATCAAATACAGTGTGGTATACATCAAATGCACCTACATATAAAATACACCAGGTGTATTATTGTCATGAAGAACATTTGTACAGCTCTTGGTGACATTCCACACATTGTCCAGTGTGCTGTCCTCTCTAATCTTCACTCAGCTCTGTTTATAAGCAGTGTTGATTCTCCTCTCTGAAGACAGCCTGTGATGAGACACAAACACACAGACCACAGACCCAGGTGAGCATTGCAGCAACCTCTCAAGCTGTGCAACTAGCGCTGTTTAATTGCAGGAGTCAAACACTGCCATCTAGTGTTAGAATGGATTCACTGCATTTATTTTGTGCGATGCATGAACTTGCTTTGTGTTTTGGTGTAACTCTCGGTACTATAAAGGTTATAGTCCTTCACAAGCCAAAGTGGCTTATAGCTGTGGATCTCAGTCCTGATTCTGGGGACCCCCTGTGTCTGCTGGTTTTTGTTCCAACTGAGCTCTCAATTACTTTATTGGGGACTTGAACCCATGACCCTGTGATAATGGGTCCAGAGCCTGAACCACTACTCCTCACTTGCCTGTGGTTTGGTGTCAGTCTCTATACACAATAAGTGGCCAGATTGGGTTTTGTCTGAGCCTTCAGTTACTGAACTAGCTTAATGAACCTTTTAATCATTAATATTACAGACCTTTAGATATTGATGATTTAGATATAGGTATAAACCTCCTGGACTGCAGTGATGTAGCATTGATTAAGAGTACTCTAGAGGTGAATGTCTCTGAAAGGTGTTAGTGAGGACTGTGCATCATGATTATACAGTGTCATACAATTGTGTGCTGGTGCTCATACTGTAGGACTCAATCAGCTCCTGTTACAGTAACTGCTCTATTGATGAGATCTGGACAAACACACTACTGCTGGCATTTTCTGTAAAGAAGTTATACAGGAATATCTGAATCATTGTTTTACATTTCATATTAATATAACTTCACAATTCATGGAATGTCATTTCTTTCTTTTTTTAAGAACATGTTCATTTAAAAAGACAAGGAAAAAAAACAAGGTTATTGGGTGCAAAATTGGTAGTAATTATCTCTTATTATTACTCTTTCATTTCAATAAAGCAATACATACTAGAACACTACAATTAATGATATGACCAGCAGGGGTGTAGCTGTAACCCTTGGAAGGGTTAAAAAAATTACCTGATCACCTGATCTGACAGATCGCCTCCTGGTCGATCACATGAATGATACACAGATTGGTCAGTGAATCCATTGTTCATTATGTTTAGTTAAAGCGGGAGACGTTTTCTTGACAAATACTGTAAAGGACTTTGTGACGGACACATGAAGGACTTTATGATTTTAATATTAATGTGCATGCAAATAAAAAACAATCAATTCCATGAAACAATCAAACACATTGCAGGATGGAAGCAGTATATCTCTAACCATGTTGATTGGACAGCAATGGGTTCCAACACATTGAGCCATCAGTGAACCCTCTGTTTAGACCTGATCTCAGCTGAGTGACTCTGTGCCATTCCCAGGTGCTGTCAGTTTGTGCACTGTTGATATGAGATTCCTGTCATTGTGGGACTCAGGGCGCAGTAGTACAGTGCAGTGTCTGTCATTTTAGTGGAGGAGAGCTTCAGCTCCACACGTTTATTCTCTTTATCAGCTTCAGCACAGAACCGAAGGTCTGCAGAGTCCGCTTTGGTTGTTATTCCAGAGTCATAAATCAGGAGGATGTATTCCAAACCTTTTCCTGGATTCTGTCGATGCCATTGGAAGCTGTTCACTACGCCGGTGTAATTGAATGAGAGGTGAACACTCTCTCCCTCTCTCACTTCTTCATCATCTTCACATGATGGAGTAATTGAGTTTGCAAAGCTTCGGCCTGTCCATGTAAAAGACAAGGTATTTTAATTTAAAAACAAGCATTCAAATTGATGGATTTTCTCCACTGAAATGTCTGGGTCTTCAATCAGCTCATGTGTGTTTTGATATTTGATTCTGCAGTACAATATGGAATGTGATCAATCACATTGTAAACCACTGGAAAGCCAGGCTTTATGTGCCAATATGGGATATGCAAAAATGATGTAAAAAAAATCTATATTGTATTAGTTACGTTTTTCTCAATATATCTGGTGCTCTGGCAAACTAAATATAACAGACTGGTTTACTTGTATTCTTCAAATAAACTTAAATAAGTAAATACAAAGTTTCTAGCTTTCTAAAGTGGTATATATGACTCTTCAGGACTTACCTGACAGAAGTGCAATGCTAAGGAATGTGATGAGCAACAACATGACTCTGTGAAGGATAGCAACTCCAGCTTGAGTTAAACTAACGACTGCATGCAGATTGATTTCTTCTGTGACTTTCTCTGTTAGCTGCTGTTCTTCACATGATCAAGAGCCTCATCTGACTGCTATACATAAATACATTGCAGGAAGGAAGCAGTATTTCTCTAACATAGGATGCTGTGTGGTCCAGTGGTTAAAGAAAAGGGCTTGTAACCAGGAAGTCCCCGGTTCAAATCCCACCTCAGCCACTGACTCATTGTGTGACCCTGAGCAAGTCACTTAACCTCCTTGTGCTCCGTCTTTCGGGTGAGATGTAGTTGTAAGTGACTACAGCTGATGCATAGATCACACACCCTAGTCTCTGTAAGCCGCCTTGGATAAAGGCGTCTGCTAAATAAACAAATAATAAGAAATACAGAAAGAATAGGTGCTGTATGTCTAAGCTGATCAAAACACTGTAACCCTAACTCTCATCTGACTACTATACATAAATACAGAAAGAATAGGTGCTGTATGTCTAAGCTGATCAAAACACTGTAACCCTAACCCTAACCCTCATCTGACTACTATACATAAATACAGAAAGAATAGGTGCTGTATGTCTAAGCTGATCAAAACACTATAACCCTAACCCTAACCCTAACCCTCATCTGACTACTATACATAAATACAGAAAGAATAGGTGCTGTATGTCTAAGCTGATCAAAACACTGTAAAGGTATTTCCACATAGAGGAAAGACCAATCAGAAACTATTCCCTGACTTACAGCTGAATTGAAGTGTTTGAAAAGTGGTTTTAATAGAAATGTACCACTTTCTGACAACAGCAGAAAACACAAACTGGTGTGTGCATGAGCTATACATGTACAGTTGTTAGAGAGCAGTACAGCACTCTTAAGAAAATGGTACATGCATGAACTGTGGATAACATATAAATGTAAAACACCCTCCATATCATGATTCAAAAACTCAATCTGAGAGGGTACCATTTTCTAAAATGACAAGTCTGGTTAGTTGTTGCTCTGCTTTGCTGTTGTTATCCACCAGGTGTCACTGTTGAACCACATTTGTTTCCCTGGCCACAGAAATATGATGCAGACACACATGCTGTAGAAAGATGTGTAATAGAAATCTAATCTAATAGTCCTTTTAAAACACTTTCCTTTTATTTTAACTGCCTCTCAAAATGTGCCTGATCTTTCATCTGTGTCCTACAGTATACAATGTAACTTTCATCAGTAATGTTTGTTTTTGTTCACCAGTACATAGTGTGAAATACGCCTACAATTTGGCACCATAAGTAAATTAATATTGTTCATCTTTCATAAGAACATAAGAACATAAGAAAGTTTACAAACGAGAAGAGGCCATTTGGCCCATCTTGCTCATTTGGTTGTTAGTAGCTTATTGATCCCAGAATCTCATCAAGCAGCTTCTTGAAGGATCCCAGGGTGTCAGCTTCAACAACATTACTGGGGAGTTGGTTCCAGACCCTCACAATTCTCTGTGTAAAAAAGTGCCTCCTATTTTCTGTTCTAAATGCCCCTTTATCTAATCTCCATTTGTGACCCCTGGTCCTTGTTTCTTTTTTCAGGTAAAAAAAAGTCCCCTAGGTCGACATTGTCAAAACCTTTTAGGATTTTGAATGTTTGAATCAGATCGCTGCATAGTCTTCTTTGTTCAAGACTGAATAGATTCAATTCTTTTAGCCTGTCTGCATACGACATGCCTTTTAAACCCAGGATAATTCTGGTCGCTCTTCTTTGCACTCTTTCTAGAGCAGCAATATCCTTTTTGTAACGAGGTGACCAGAACTGAACACAATATTCTAGGTGAGGTCTTACTAATGCATTGTAAAGTTTTAATATTACTTCCCTTGATTTAAATGTGTCCTACAGTATACAATGTAACTTTCATCAGTAATGTTTGTTTTTGTTCACCAGTACATAGTGTGAAATACGCCTACAAATTGGCACCATATGTAAATTAATATTGTTTTCTTATGTGTGAAACACAGTCTAGAAATAAAAATCAATAAAATCAGGGATGATAGAATAGAAAGGGTCTCTGCTGCCCTGTGGTAGAGTTTACTATCAGACACAAGCTGTGTTTCCATCTGTCTCAGGGGAATCTAGTGTAGAAGGAGGTTTTTGTATGGGGTGAGATACAGACTGACACAGTGTGGGACTCATAGCACAGAAGTATGTGGCAGAGTCAGACAGCACAGCTGCAGAGAGAGTCAGATTAAAGGTCTTCTCACTCTTGTCATGAGATGCAGAGAAACCCTCTTTAAATCTTGACTCTGTAGAGGAGTATAAGCCAAGTATGTGTTGTGGAGCTTTGTTACGTTCCTGAATGTACCAAAAGAGGTTTGGAGAGCCTGTTGCCTCATATTGACAATGAATTGTAGTGTTCTCATCTTCTTTTACTGGAACTGAAGTCTGAGACTGAGTCACTGAGTCCCCGTTTGATATACCTGAAAACAAAAGAAAGAAAATGTCATATTAGTTGAAATGATGCTATGAAACTTTAACAAGGAAATATTAAACATCTCTCTTCAAATAACAATACAAGTGTAATATGAAAAACCTGGACAGAATTTCTTCAAAAGTATCTAAATCCATAACATGTACTCACCAATGATGAGACAAATGAAAACAGAACACACAGCTTGCTTTTGTCTTCCTTCCTTCATTGTGAACACACAGATTGCGCACAGCCTCCTCTTATCTGCTCAAGCTTGTGAGTATAACTGAAGAGTGCTTTTCCTGCAGCCTGACTGCATACCTCCAACTGCTCCACCCCTTTCTCAAAGGAAGGCAAGTTGAGGAACACAAGACAACAAGTCTGTTAGCATTAGGACAGGCTTTCCATGGACTTCTATGTTTCAATAGATAAAGCAGTCATTAGAAGTTAAAACACATATGTGTATGAATAGTGACATGGCATGGGGGGCTGAGAACGCTGAGGGGGGCCCAAGGGAGGGGGTGTTCTTGCACGGACACGGGGTGCTGCGGGTCTGCAGGGGGTTTGTTTGGTAACCCTTGCTTGTGGGCATGCTTGTGGAGTGACCACCCTGAGTTTTACTTGTGCCGTACAACGTCGCATATCCGACCCCCTGTGGACTGGGGTATAGGCTGATATGTGCAAGTCGGATTTGCGAACATCTATAGAAAAAGCATTTACACATCCATAAATAGGTTAGTGAACAAAAACAACACGCAAACTGCTTTAAACATGGGGACATTTTTTGCTTTAAAACTAAGCAAACGTAAACAAGATTAATTTGACTACAAATCCACAGTGTTGCTATGCAGTTTGGAATAAGCCATCTCCACGCAAAGTTTAAAAAAAGAATTACAAAAAAAACGGTAAATATACAGTAACCTGCAACTGATGGCTTCTTTCTTAACTCTAGAAGTCCCTGCCTCTCTGGTTCTGCTTTCTTAATATCTCTGTCACTGTACTTTGCGCTCTTTCTTGATATTGCCAACAGCCGATAAGCAGCTCGGTTTGAATATTGCTTCGGCTATTTTAAACAAACGACCGGTAAGCATTGCATTTATGAAGCTTGCTTTGTTTAATCAAATGTATTTAAAAGCTACAACAACATGCTGCCAATATCTGCAAGCGTGCGCTCCATCAAATAAACACATTGCACAAAAAAAAGCTTTCTCGACTGGTGTATTAAAACGTCACTGCTACACGCAGCTGACTGACACACGCACACAGCCCGCCTCTCTTAAAGGGGAACGCACCAAAAGAATAATTGCTGTAACACTTTCTTTCTGTTTCCATCGCGGAAGCTGCATTTGCTGCCAATGCCATTACTCTCGTAGTCTACTTTTAATATTTATTTATTTATTTAGCGAGGCGGTTAATTGATCAGGACGGCTATGTGACGGTCGGATATGCGACACTCCTCTGTATTGTTGTACACCCTTTGGGTCATAGAAGGCAATAAACTGCCCTTGTAACACACTGTGAGTGGATTTGTTTCTGTTTCCCTCAATCCTGTCACTATGTCTATGGTTATGAAATGGTCCAGTAGGGGGAAGTGTTGGACCAGTAAGGGACCAATAGTGCACCTATTCAGATTACCATAATGAAGGCATTGTGGCACCAATTTAAACCCAGTAATGGTGTTTCTTAAAACGGCAAATGCATCACATTCACAAATGCAGAGTTTTAAATCCCACTTACCTCCCTCAGTGGTTCTAGTGTTAATGGACAAAGTACTATGCCAGTTCCTAGCCAAACTGGGCCATGTACTGGGTCCACATGCAAACTATACTGACCCAATTCTGGCATGTAATTGGATCAATACAGTCAAATTGTCCTGTCAGCATTGCACCAATACTGGCAAAACGGTTTGCCAACATTGGTCCAGTATTGGGTCAATTGAGACATGTTTCCTGGGATCCTGCTTGGATCATGGCTAGTCTTTTACATTTCATGAATGCAGAAAAGCTTTGCTCAGCTGAATATAGCATTAGAATGTACAGGCTCTTAAGACCAGAACGGAAACGAGACGTAAAGAAGATACTCAAGTTAGTTCAGTCTCAGGAACTTAAAAAGAACACAACTCACATGCAGTATATTGGTGTCTGGAAAATGTCATTTTAAAAAGAGATTGCAGCGTGTTAATGAAGGTGCCCATGATAATAGATACAAGTTGATTAATAGTGATATACAGGTACCAGCTTTGAAGACCTTATCTTATCCTCTGTGCTGAAAGGGTCAGTGAAGAGCTGGTGGGTTGCTGAGCGTCATGGAATTCTGTCATGAGAAAACCTTAAAGACAGTTTCCCCAAGCCTTCTTGACAATGGACTTCCAGACAGAGGCAGAAGAATGTGTCTGTACCAGAGTACAACTGCCAGATGAGAAAATGCAGGACTTTGCTCATGACTTTCGTGCTTTGTGCATGAAATGGAAACCAGAGCTGCATGAGGATAAAGTAGTAAGAGGCGCATCCTGAACAATAGCAACCCCAAACTGGCAAGCTGCCTCCGAGGGATCGTCTGTACTGTGTCAGAACTGGTGAGAGCAGGAGCCCAGGTGGAGAGCGATAATGCTGCCCAGAGGGAGTATTGGTCCAAAGCAAACTCCAGCAAAACAGTTTTGAAAAAGAAAACCAGCAAAGCATCCATCAAGAAACCTGCAGAGGTCAGCGTAATGAAGCAAGTGGGGAAAAACAAGGACTGTGGTGACCCTGCTTCCAGCCTGTGCTTGTTAGTTGTCCAGATTGGTGTGAGAGATTGGGATGGTCTTGCTGTACTTGATACTGGAAGTACATTCACGCTCATGAGAGAGAGTCTTTGAAAGATCATCTCAAGAAGATCTCACCTAACCTTTCCTCTTGTCCACAGACTGGACTTTATCGAAAAGTCCAATACTCCTTCCACCCGTTTCTAGAGAAACTGATTGGGATATAGATTGCAAGAGGATTTCAGCACATGTATGATTGTACTTCCCGATGCCACTACAACACCCAATCAAGTCCCAATCAACGGCAAATTAGAAGTATGCCAAAGTATTGACCCTGGGAGGGGACCCTTCAGCCTGGAAGAACTCCAGAAGAAGTGGTCACCTGTATGTATGGATCGGTTAGGGATGACTCAAGTGATCCGTCACTCCATCAAGACTACTGATGAGGTACCCACAAGGTGCTGGGCACACTGAATGTCCCCTCTGAAGAAGGACCTAACCCAGAAATAACTGAAGGACATGGTACAGGATGGGGTAATTGAGCCTTCAACTTCCCCATGGTCATCTCCAGTGGTCTTAATTGAAAAAAAAAGATGGAGGTTATTGCTTACCCTATGCCCCTAGTTTATGACATCCTTGAGTCTCTTCGTGGTGCAGCTGTCTTCAGTTCCCTGGACTTGTGCTCGGGGTACTCGCAGGTGACAATGGAAGAGGGGTCAACCTCACACTGTCAGCTGGGAGGCTGACAGCATTTCCACTGTCAGCTGGGAGGCTGACAGCATTTCCACTGTCAGCTGGGAGGGTGACAGCATTTCCACTGTCAGCTGGGAGCCTGACAGCATTTCCACTGTCAGCTGGGAGCCTGACAGCATTTCCACTGTCAGCTGGGAGCCTGACAGCATTTCCACTGTCAGCTGGGAGGGTGACAGCATTTCCACTGTCAGCTGGGAGCCTGACAGCATTTCCACTGTCAGCTGGGAGCCTGACAGCATTTCCACTGTCAGCTGGGAGCCTGACAGCATTTCCACTGTCAGCTGGGAGCCTGACAGCATTTCCACTGTCAGCTGGGAGGGTGACAGCATTTCCACTGTCAGCTGGGAGGCTGACAGCATTTCCACTGGCTGTGCTGAAGAGGAGAGCAGCCTCTCCACTGCCAGAGTGTTCTGATGGCTGACAGTATTTCCTCTGTCGGCTAGAAAGCTGTCAGGGGTGCCGCCCATGGGACCCTTGAAGGCTCTGTTTCTGACTCGAGACTATGCCCTGGACGTTTGGGACTTTATTATTATTATTATTATTATTTATTTCTTAGCATACACTCTTATCCAGGGCGACTTACAATCATAAGCAAATACATTAAGACTTTAAGGGGGAGGTGGTCATTAAGTTCAGGTGTGCTATGCACAAGGAGGGGAGGTCGAGTGTGACGGGGAGCCCCACCCCTTTGTATTATTTCCTATTATTATTATTATTGTATTATTTTGCATATATTACTATACGTATTGTGGTATTGGGTATGTAAATAGGGGGATTATTAGTGTAAATATGTGTGTTATTGTTATGGTGACAAGTGTGATGTATTGTTGAAATAGTAAAAGAGCCCTAATAAATTAAATGACAATCTTAAAGTACTAGCTGATGAAGGACACACAGTAGATAATAATAATAATAATAATAATAATAATAATAATAATAATAATAATAATAATAATACAATGCAATGAAGAATCCTCTTAGTTTTGCCATTGTAGTTCAGTGTTTGTATGAGGACAGGATTGAAGGTTACTATCTGTGTGAAGATGTTTATTCTGATGCTGGTGCCACTCTGGGTCGGTGGTTACATTTGTGGTTTCAGACGTCACATATTTGTAACCCAATGAGCAAACACTTGAATAAAAGATTTTAAATACAGCTGCTGTGTGTTTCGGCTGCAGTATGTGTTGAGTCGACAGTAAGGCAATGCTATAAGAAACTTGACTTTTACATCACCTGAAGTCATTAGCGGTGTTTACATGCAAGTTTTAATCTCACTACTATAGTGCATTCATGACGTGTCATGCGCAAATGACGCATGATTGTGCTCGTTCCAAAAGTGCACGGCAAAAAAAGTGTGTGACTTAAGTGCTATTTGGCCTAATTAGTCCCATAGCAACAAACTCCACAGTCATGCAAAATACTTAACGATAGACTTTCATGAAATAACACGATACCTCCTCCACTTCTCCAGTGTTACAGAACGCTCTTCTCTGGGAACGATCTTTCCACCCTGTTGTCCTCCTCTGTAGCATATGTAAGATTTTCCTATCCTAGTCTTACTAATACAAATCAGTTAAATATCCATCCATCCATTATTATCAATCTGCTTTTCTTGGTAAGGGTCCGGCTAAATTATATATAAATTGTATATACAGATGTTGATTTATACCAATACAATGATGTTAGCAGTTTATAACATTATGTATTCATTTCAGTGTATTATGAATGCATGAGAATTACTAGATCATTATTACCAGCATTATTATCATAATAATAATACTACTACGAATAATGTAGCTTTTTTTCCCGCAGGATGTTTCAAGCTTCCACCCCTCCTGACATGTTAAGGAAGTCCCTGTTCAAGCATGTATTCATTATATTTCTACAGTTTATTGTGGTTAACCAGACCCTGCTTTCTAATTTCATTTCAATGAACACAGAACATGTTTTCAAGGATTTCACAGAAGTAAAAGCCTGCACTGAAACCACTTCCTTTATAATGGACTCATGCCAATGATAGTGTGTGGAAGCAGTTCAACACGACTTTCTTTCATCTTTTACCAGGTAATTGGCCTGTGTCAGTTAGTGCTGAGAGAGTTTTTGTACAGCGTCCCAATGAGTTTTCACACTGTGCTATCCTCAGAGCACAGTGATAGATTGCTGTGTCGCTCAGAACAAGTTTGGAAATGGTGATTGTAGTAGAAGATCTGTCTGCTGTAGAAGTGAACCGGCTTTTAGCAAAGTCTGCAGTGTGAGAACTGCTATATGAGCGGGCTCCTTTCCGCAGTATGTATTCCAGGGCTCGGTTTGAGTTCTGCCGATACCAGTAGAGAAAAACATTGTTGCTACTTGTAGAATAAGAGCAGCTGAGCGTTACTGACTCTCCTTCTGTTCTGGACTCTGCTGTCTGTTGAGGACTGATGGAATCCCCGCTTGTCATGACTGAAGATTGAGGAGAAAAATGAAAGTACAAAACAGTCAGTACTACTACTAATAATAATAATAATAATAATGATAATAATAATAATAATAATAATAATAATAATAATAATAATAATAATAATCATACTCATCATTTAAAATGTAATTGTAAATACCTGGAAGGGTAATGCATGCAATGAAGAACACTATTATTTGTTCCATTGTAGTTCACTGTTTGTATGAGGACAGGATTGACAGTTTCTATCTGCGTGGAGATTGTTATTCTGCTGCTGGTGCCACTCTGTTGCATTAGCACTTTCAAACGTCACATGTCTGTAACCCAATGAGAAAGCACTTGATTAAAAAGATTCCAATACAGCTGGTGTGTGTAGAGGCTGCAGTATGTGTTTCACAGACTGTATGAGACACGGATATAAGAAGCTTGAATTCTCCGTTATCTGTAAGCATTGTCTTTGTGTTCATCTTTTATCTGTGTTTCTCATTCCTGGGAGACATGCCTCCATCAGCCCTTCCCTGAGAGTTCATTGATATAACATTGTATCAAATACTGAGAAGAGACAATAGGCAACTGAAGCAGCTCTCTATCCTACCTGAGAATATTGACTATTACAAAGGTGCTATGTAGGAGCATTGAGGCTGGGGCTCATCAAATACAATCAATAAACACAAAAGAATATTGACTATTACAAAGTTGCTGTGTAGGAGTATTGAGGCTGGGGCTCATCAAATACAATCAATAAATACAAAATAATTTCTGGCTCTCCTAACTTAAAGTGAATTGTCCAGGTATTGGGTATTTTAAAATACTTATATTGTGCATATATACATTAACATCAACCAGTGTTATTTGTAGAAGTAAACCATCTTTTGGCAACGTCTTCAGTATCACCAGAGCTACCTCATGAGCAGTTTCCTTAAACAGTGTGTATTCTGGGGCTCGGTTTCAGTTCTGCTGATACCAGTAGAGATAAATGTATTCGCTACTTGCAGTATAAGAGCAGCTGGTCATGGTTGAACATTGACAACACATTCAAAAGAAGAAGAAGAAGAAGAAGAAGAAGAAGAAGAAGAAGAAGAAGAAGAAGAAGAATAATGCAATTGTAAATAGCTGGAAGGGTAATGAATGCAATGAAGAAGCACATTCTTGTTTATATGAAGATAGTATAAAATGGTTCTGCTTCGTGGAGTTGCAACACACTTCAGAAAGTAAGATACAAGGATACAAGAAGCTATCTAAAGTCCTGGAAGATGTCAACTCCTACACACCCAGAGGGTCATCTACAGAAATGGCTCTGAATTCAGTTTAATCCACTGATGGAAAGATTGCAATTCAATTGTTTACACATGCCTATATAAAACATTCTCTGTAGTTTCCTGTGATATACTATGTACTGCAGTGTACTATGTACTACATGTACTGCAGTGTTTATAGTGCTTTGAAACCTCAGGTCCTAAAGATCTTCACATTTTCTGAGAGCATGTGCTCATCTTTGTCTCAGATCGTCCTTTTGGGACGATGTTGTTCAGCTATAATTCTACCAATGCACAGTTTGGTCAAATTATGTTTCTGTGTTAAAAATCCTGTCATTGAAGTGAATCAAGGAAACCATGTTTTAATGTAGCATTCATTCTTTGGGATTATTAATAAAAAGGCCTAGTTGTTTTTATTTTTACACATATAGTTCATATGGTTTATATTTCTAGTTATAGCCATACTCAGAACAGAGAAGCTAATTCACAGAATAATCAAGATAAAGTTCACAGAACACACGTGGAGTCAGAAAATGAAACTCTGTGCTGCATGTCTGTGGTTACCATCTTGTTTAGAAACACTTTTAGCAGAATTGCTCTCTCTGAATGTCTAGCAGGTTTTTGTACAGCTTTCCCATCAGATGAATCACTGTGTACTTGCAATGCACAGTAATACAGTGCACTGTCTCTGAGGACAATCCTGGAGACAGTTAAAGTTGTGACACCTCTGCTTTTGTCTGCAGTGGATGAGAATCGAGCTTTAGCAAAATCGGCAGTGTGACTACTAGACCCCCTGAAGAGAATAAACTGGAGAGGTTCCCCAGGATACTGCTGATACCAGTGGAGCCAATATGAGGAGCTGCTGGTGCTGAAGGAGCATTTCAATTCCACTGTTTCATCTTCACTCGTTAAAATGGACGGGTCATTTTGAGTGATCTGGCTTCCTGTAGAAATGTCTGAAAAGAAGATTTAGTAATGATTAGTTAAATACAGATATGTGTACAGATAGACAGACAATAACCACCATGCTTGACAAAAACACTTACAAAATAAATAGGTGAGCAGGACTCCACATATGAAAGACTTGTACAGCATGTTATCATCCACACGTTACCTGTATGCTTTGCTTCTCATATTCTGAAAAGACTCACACAGAGATGTGTTGTAACTGACAGACTATCAGGTTTCAATTCATGTTTCATTGGCTGACTGCAATCCTCCTGCCAACTTTTCAATCAGCTTTCCCAGAACTAGAGTATAAAAAGGAAATCCAGCCCTCACCACATTATAATGTGCACTGCGGTTACCCTTCTACACAGAAGAGCTGTCACTGGAAATGACATCAGCATTGTCTTCATTTACATGTGTTAGAGTGAAGTGAAAGGTTAAACTTCAATGGTTTCACATTATTATTATTATTATTATTGATGTCAACCATCAACCTTGATAAATACAAACATAATAAACAAATACATCGATTAAAAGAAGAAAGTGGCAAAAACATTTGAGATTTTACAATGAATAAATCATGGTTCCTGCCACAGTTTTGAAAACATACTACAATGGGTATAAAATGTTGACCTCCATAAGTCACTGGAAATGCATCAGCATTGTAATCACACTTGATGCTTTTTGAATGGGTAGGGCGCTAGAGGATGCAGTTTGTGTCGAGCGCTGGACAGGGAGGGACTCTGGTCGCTGTCAGTGACACTGAACCGGTCTGACAAGATTCTTCATTGTGGAAAAGTGGCATGCAGTTCTACACTGCCATCTAGCGGCGTTGCAGTGAAACTGCACTAACAACACATTCTCTTGCAGTAGAAAGGTTTGTGCTCAGGCTCATCAGTGAATGCATCGCTGTGGCTTCAGTGCACAGTAGTACCTCGCAGAGTCCAGCGCATTGGCATTGTTCACAGTCAGGTTAGCTGAATTAGCTTCAGGGTTTAAAGAAGCAGACAGTCCGGGGTCAGTGGCTTCAGGCTTGTCTGTATTGATTGTGCCTTCAGCAATGGAATAGGTTTGTTGTAAATATTGTGGAGATGTATTATTATTATTATTAGTTTATTTAGCAGACGCCTTTATCCAAGGCGACTTACAGAGACTAGGGTGTGTGAACTATGCATCAGCTTCAGTGTCACTTACAATTACGTCTTACCCGAAAGACGGTTAAGTGGAGGTTAAGTGACTTGCTCAGGGTCACACAATGAGTCAGTGGCTGAGGTGGGATTTGAAACTGGGACCTCCTGGTTACAAGCCCTTTTCTTTAACTACTGGACCACACAGCCATTCTGCTTGTACCATTGCAGGTAAATACTAGCACCCTTGGTTGCAGTGTATGCACACTGTGTTGTGGCTGTTTCTCCTTCAGTGGTGCTGATATGGGCAGACAGTGATGTCACTGACTCCTTCCCATAAGAATCTGCAAGGATTGAAGCAGAATGCTGCAGTTAAAAAAGGTGTCTTGAAATAGGAGATGAAATACCTTGTTAACAAGGGAGCCCATAGAAGCAGAAGCAGCAAGCTGTAAGCAAGCAGTAAGATGCAACCAACACTCACACACAAACAATCCTATTAGAATAGAACCACAGGCAATCACAGAACACACGCCATCCATTCAAACAGGATCGCATAACAATTCACTGATATAGCATTGTTAAATGGCAGCAGTGTGGAGTAGTTGTTAGGGCTCTGGACTCTTGACCGGAGGGTCGTGGGTTCAATCCCAGATGAGGGACGCTGCTGTACCCTTGAGCAAGGTATTTTACTTAGATTGCTTCAGTAAAATCCCAACTGTATAAATGGGCAATTGTATGTAAAAATAATGTGATACCTTATAACAATTGTAAGTCTCCCTGGATAAGGGTGTCTGCTAAGAAATAAATAATAATAGCCAGGCTGGCATGTCCTTAACAAGAATCTGAAATGTCTTCAGATAAGATGTGAGTTTCATATAGACACAAGATGAGCTGCAATGATTTCCATTACGCCAAGATAAGCACCAACTAAGATGTAGCTTTACAGTAAACTAATGTGATCCCTCTGTGTCTCCATCCATTTGCGTTTCCTTCCATATGATGATGTAGATATCCTTCTGTCTGGTGTTGATGGCTGAAGTGTAATGCTGGCTCCAGGGATCAGCTTATTGCCTCCCTAGCGCATCAGCACACACAACGGCTGTGATGCTGGCTCTGGGGATCAACCACAGTGAGGTCTCCCCAGCGCATCAGCATGACAATCGTCTGGATTGAGCTAAGTAGGGTACATCTCTGGGGTCTTCAAGTGGGCACCTTCCATCCTCGGTGTTTCGTCGACTAGCCCACGACACCTCAAGAGGGCTCAACGGTGATTCTGGTGTCCCAGCATCAGCCCCCTCTGTCCCCCACTCAACTCAGCCCAGCTTACTTACCCGTACATCAGCATTTCTTTCTTTCTATTGTGCTTGAGATCCCCAGCCAGAATCTTTCCGTCTCAACCACAGCCAGTTGCTGCTCCTCTCTGCTGCTTCAGATAAGTTCTTCACTGTGCGACGCAACTCTTGGCCACTGAAGAAGTTGTATAGAGCTCAACCAGTGCAAGTTTGTTAAATGAACTCTTATCTCGTACATTGTATGAAGGTGCCCATGAGTATGTGTAGCAGTAGATTATTCTCCAATGTTATAAAGTTAGACATTCATCAAATTATTGTTTTTAAATTGGTTTATCCAGTGTTATATGTTGTAATATCTATTAGTAATATTTATTAGTAGTAGGGCAGCAGTGTGGAGTAGTGGTTAGGGCGCTGGTCTCTTGACCGGAGGGTTGTGGGTTCAATTCCACGTGGGGGACACTGCTGCTGTACCCTTGAGCAAGGTACTTTACCTAGATTGCTCCAGTAAAAACCCAACTGTATAAATGAATAATTGTATGTAAAAATAATGTGATATCTTGTAACAATCGTAAGTCGCCCTGGATAAGGGCGTCTGCTAAGAAATAAATAATAATAATAATAATAATAATAATAATAATAACAATCATATTACACGGCGAGACTATAGCAGGTTGCCAGAGGAATTGCCAGCAGGTACAGAAGAACGTGTGCTGTTTTATCCGGGGTAGTTTCTACACAGAACACAGGCTGCACTGCGATCTTCACCAAATACTCCAGGAACGACCATAGATACTGTAATTATTATTCTCTGTCCTCATTCGTAGAATAACTACCCGAGCCTGACTCCTGCTGGTATTTCAATGTCAGTGATAATGGACACGGTATTCACTGAAGCAGAGTCGCTGAAACTTGAGACAATCAGTTCTACACACGTACGCGTGATCATTCTTTCATTATATTACACCCTAATGATCAGACACGGCTTATATTATCTAGTAAGGACAACAGTATCGCTCCGAGTGTAAATAACGCTGTGGCTTCAAGCTGCACCAGTGAGGTTCATTACATTGTCATTTATTTTATAAGAAATGTCGTGACTTCTGTGGCTTCAAGCTGAAACCATAACGAGTTTATATAATTATATATAATTTATATATATATATATATATATATATATATATATATATATATATATATATATATATATATATATATATATATATATAAACTCGTTATAATGAATATTGTTATATATTGTATTCGTTTTCTGACGCATTAACATTCTGAGAAGTCTTTTAAAATATACTGCCTTTATTATTTGTATTATTATTTATTTGTTAGCAGACACCCTCATCCAGGGCCATTTACAGCTGTTACAAAATATCACAGTACAAAGTATCACCTTACAAAATATCACATTACAGATAAGAGCAGTTATAAAGTACGGTAACATCAGTAGAAAATAAGACCAAATTCACATAAGAGCTAAATAAAGAATACAGTAAATAATAACATTTAATCTGTAAGATTTCACTCTACGCGTGAGATCAATCTACACCTTGTTAAGAGGTTGATTGGTCCCTGTATTAAGGCAGGAGAGTTGATTTGCTTCGGAGCTGTGGTCTGTGTCTGGCGCAGATGAGTGCGCTCCGTGCTGGACGCTCTCCAGGGTACTGAACTGGTTTGACTGGAAATTAAACTGAGGGCAATTCTAGAGAGGTGTTTCTAAGTATTAATATTGTCGATGTAAATTAATTGATTATATTTAAATTCAAAGTTCCATGATCTTTTCGTGGTAGAAAAAGTGTTCTTAATTCCTGAAATAAATCTGCAAAATATTTACAACGGGAATCACATGACAGTCATGAGTCAATACAGCGCCTTTTAACACAATGTCTTCATGCTGTAGCGATGCTGGTGCTGCACTTGAATTGCTTTCATACAGGCAGTGCTAGAAAGCAAGCTGCAGGAGAGCGAGTCACAGTGAAACAGTGTTGTGAGCCGAAACTCTACAGGAGGAGAGCAGGAGTGTCTGAATGAATAATGAGCTTAGAACAGCGACAAATAACTGTCCTACACTGCCCCCTGGTGGTAATCATCTGAATGCAGCGCTAAAGAGCATAATGTATACTGATAGCTAGAAAATGAGTTTGAAACTGAAAGCACCGTCTACTATTTATTTGCTGTTTCTGCCCACTTCTTAAAAGCCTACTGTCTGCATCCCAGTGACCCCCAACTCAGGAGGCAAACACGATGCAGTCTGTAAGCAACGTCATTGCTTTAAAATCGAGATATCTCTCCTCACTGTCACTCACGACTGCTGTGTACTGCCCTGCCATCTTCAGCAGCGAGACTCACTCGGCAGGCAGCAGGAGGTTTTTGTATGAAGTGATATAGAGACTCTCACAGTGTGGGACTCAGAGCACAGAAGTACGTGGCAGAGTCAGACAGCACAGCCGCAGTGATATTCAGATGAAAGGTCTTCTCTGTGTTGTTATGAGATGCAGAGAAACGATGTTGAAACCTTGTTGGAATGTCCTCCTGCTTAGAATGTTCACTGAGTATGAGCTGAGGGGCTTGATTGGGATCCTGAATGTACCAAAAGAGAGCATTGGAGGTATAGCCGGCTGCTATATCATAATTACAGTGTATAGCGGTGTTCTCTGTTTCTTTAACAAGAGTTGGTTTTGAAGTTTGAGTCACTGTATCTCCCTTGATCATTTCTAAAAGAGGAGACAGAAAGATAATCACTGTGAAATTTGAATGAAATAGACTGCAGGTACAAGCTTCCTTACAGTAAATAGAGTGATAAATAAACAACCGCTACATGCTGTAACAGACTACAGATAAAGTAACATGAAAGCACTGCAAAATCCGGTCAAAATGTGTGTCTAATAAGAAATACAATATTTATGCTGTATGACGGAACAGACGTTAGATAAAGTAACACTAATTGTGTCTAATTGTGTTGCAGTTTATTTACCTATGATTAAACAGAGAAGTGTCAAAATAAAAACAGCGCATTCCTGTTCCATTGTCAAAACTTTCAAACGACAAACCTCCCTCCAGCGTCTGCTTCAATCTGCAGCTGAAACTGTGAAGAATGCGTTTCTATAGCAGTGATGTCATGAAACCAGTGCCCCGCCCCCTACACAGTGCACGTCTTTATTGCGTCTTCACTCTGTTTCGTTCACGGGTAGTCTCTTATATCTCAGAAGTGCAACAAATATTTATTTTGATCAGTTGAATATGTCTATAAAATACACGCGCTTTCGAGACGACAGTGGAAACTGAAGGTAAAGAAAGATCCTCGTTCAGGTTAGTTCAGTCTCAGACATTTAAAAAGAACACAACTCACATACAAAGGAATGTGTAAAACAACATTGTATCACAGAGGTGTTGTCATAGCATTCTATTGTAATGAGGACCATTGCTTTCAATTGGATTGGAAATATTGTACTCACATTTACATTGTGTCAACAGGTTTCTTTTTTTATTATGTCAGGGTAATCTGTAAATTATGAAAGTAAACTAAACTAAAACAAATATATTTTAAAATAAAAAAGTTTTTTTTTTTTTTTATTCTGAGCTATGGTTGATGTCGGATCCCTAGTTGTTGTTAGAGAATAAGAGCTGAACCTAATTGTCTGCCTCTAGTTCCATTACCGGTTTATATAAATAGCAAAGCTACCGTACTTGTTAATAGTGTGAGTTTAAGCTGGATATAGAGACAAGCTGAGATGCTGTTGAATGGAGCTCAACCAGTGCAGGTTCGTTAAATGAACTCTTATCTCGTACATTGTATGAAGGCGCACATGAGTATGTGTAGCAGAAGATTCTTCTCCATTGTGCGCGGGGCTCCCAATCTGTGTCTGCGTTCTGCACAGGAAGTGATGTGCTGCTTGTTGCTGTGTTTTATATCCTGCAGGTGTCTGTGCACAAGGTGGGGTGTGCCTGTGGATATTGAGGCTATATACAGTACAATACATGTTGATGAGCAGAGGGATAGTTACCAGCAGGTACAGATTCATGTGTGCTGTTTTCTCTAGTAGAGTTCAGGGGGATAGTTACCAGCAGGTACAGATTCATGTGTGCTGTTTTCTCTAGTAGAGTGCAGGGGGATAGTTACCAGCAGGTACAGATTCATGTGAGCTGTTTTCTCTAGTAGAGTGCAGGGGGATAGTTACCAGCAGGTACAGATTCTTGTGTGTTGTTTTC
The DNA here is from genome assembly GCA_030684275.1 of Acipenser oxyrinchus oxyrinchus. Classification (NCBI taxonomy): domain Eukaryota; kingdom Metazoa; phylum Chordata; class Actinopteri; order Acipenseriformes; family Acipenseridae; genus Acipenser; species Acipenser oxyrinchus. The sequence continues at coordinate 10,196,124 of CM060273.1, read as the reverse complement.
TCTAGTAGAGTGCAGGGGGATAGTTACCAGCAGGTACAGATTCATGTGTGCTGTTTTCTCCAGTAGTTTCTACACAGAACACAGGCTGCACTGCCATCTTCACCATCAAGACTCACTCGACAGGCAGCAGGAGGTTTTTGTATGAAGTGATATAGAGACTCTCACAGTGTGGGACTCAGAGCGATATCGTATAATAGACTGACACACGTGTTGACAAACAAATTGCTTAACCAGTATGTATACATGGACCTACTTATGCTTAAACAGAACAGCAGCACAGTAACCCAAGTACGTTCTTGTTCCATTCTCAACATGACAAACCTCCCTCTGCTGTTTGGTGCAATCTGAAGCTGGAACTGTGAACCATGTGTTTCTGTGGAGGCGATGTCATGGAAACCAGTGCCCCTCCCCCACACCGTGTAGTTGCTGTCCTCCATTGCCACCTGGTGGTTGTTCAGTTCATCTGCATTCGGATGATGTTGAGCTGCGCTTTGCAGTTCAGATTTTGTAAAGGCTGATGTTTAAGGGCCCTATTCTCACTTGGTTTACGCGTTATTTACGCACTGGAAGAAGGGTTAAACCAGATGAGAACAGGGCCCTGAATGAATTTCTGAGAGCATCAGTGCTCAGTAGCACCTCGCATATTCTGTAGAGGGTGTGTTGAAGTGACAATGGGCTGTATTCATGTGTAGGTTTCTTTTTCAAACAGTGGAAGCGATTAATAATTTTTTCTTTTTCAAAAACCGAGATACAGAAAGTCATTTTCTCGTCAATCAGTTATCTTTTGGAAGGGTTTAGGAAAACTCCTGTGAAAATATGTCATGGAAAAGTTTCCATTAAAATGTACTAAACAATGATGGATCACAGCTAACTATTAACTGGCAGAGTTAATGATGTGTAAACTAGGAAAAATGCTTTTTTTAGTAATTCTTTAGAGTTTTGAAAACTTTCAGTATTTCTCCTCAAAAGAATCGATACTGCAGTCAAAAAAGGAAAAGAAGGCTTTGATGTATCATAAACCTACAGGGAAAATCTGTAAGCCCTCCTTTAATAAGGAATGCTGGGACCGACACATTGATGAATAGAGCTCACTGTGCTGACCTGTGTGAGAGGTGCAGTGAGCAGGGTTCTGCTGAATCAAGGTACCTGGCACATGCAATACATTTCCATTCAGCCATTTGTTTCATGTAATCTCTACGATATGGGTAAGTAAAGGTTTTTATTATCGATACGTGATCAAATTCAATGTGGATAAAGTTGACGCTGTCCGCGGTTCTGAATGTGTCAGATACGAAACACAAATGAAAGGTGTCTCTGAATTGAATGTATTCTTTGCTTATTTGTTGTTGTGGTATATTGACTGATTTTATCAAGCAGTTTACAGAACAATATGTGCTGTTTAATGTGGATAGTTTCTAAACACAATACAGGGCAGGTTAAAGGGATTTATTAAGCATATTGTTATTTTAAGACCGAGTTATTACATAAGAACATAAGAACATAAGAAAGTTTACAAACGAGAGAAGGCCATTCAGCCCATCTTGCTCGTTTGGTTGTTAGTAGCTTATTTTTTTCCCAGAATCTCATCAAGCAGCTTCTTGAAGGATCCCAGGGTGTCAGCTTCAACAACATTACTGGTTGCTCTTCTTTGCACTCTTTCTAGAGCAGCAATGTCCTTTTGGTAACAAGGTGACCAGAACTGAACACAGTATTCTAGGTGAGGTCTTACTAATGCATTGTAAAGTTTGAACATTACTTCACTTGATTTAAATTCAGCACTTCTCACAATATATCTGAGCATATTGTTGGCCTTTTTTATAGCTTCCCCACATTGTCTAGATGAAGACATTTCTGAGTCAACATAAACTCCTAGGCCTTTTTCATAGTTCCCTTCTTCAATTTCAGTATCTCCCAAATGATATTTATAATGCACATTTTTATTGCCTGCATGCAATACTTTACACTTTTCTCTATTAAATGTAATTTGCCATGTGTCTGCCCAGTTCTGAATGCTGTCTAGATCATTTTGAATGACCTTTGCTGCTGCAACAGTGTTTGCCACTCCTCCTATTTTTGTGTCGTATGCAAATTTAACGAGTTTGCTTACTATACCATAATCTAAATCATTAATATAGATTAGGAATAGCAGAGGACCTAATACTGATCCCTGTGGTACACCACTGGTTACCTCACTCCATTTTGAGGTTTCTCCTCTAATCAGTACTTTCTGTTTTCTACATGTTAACCACTCCCTAATCCATGTGCATGCATTTCCTTTGGATCCCTACTGTGTTCAGTTTGAGAATTAATCTTTTATGCAGGACTTTGTCAAAAGCTTTCTGGAAATCTAAATAAACCATGTCGTATGCTTTGCAATTATCAATTTTCAATGTTGCATCCTCAAAAAAGTCAAGCAGGTTAGTTAGACACGATCTCCCTTTCCTACAACCATCCTGACTGTCTCCCAGAATATTGTTACCATATAGGTAATTTTCCATTTTGGATCTTATTATAGTTTCCATAAGTTTATGTAATGAATGACCAAGTTGTTAGGATGGGGGTGGAGCAAGTGTTATTATTATTGTGTGCACTAAATATTTTTTTTTTTATATATTCACGGTTATTATTAATGTGTTTAATTTTTATTATTATGATGTGTTTGATTTTTATTGTTATAATTTTTGTGTGTGAAGTTTCTTTTTTTTATCACTGCGTGGTTTATTTTTGTTGTATTCACTAATTGTTAATTAGTATGTTTGAACACCACACCTGAGACCAGTTTGGGATCCCTGACTCCCTACTCCCACAGTAATCATCTCCGGTGTTTTCACCTGCCCTAATCTATCCCTCACAGACAATAAAAAGAGTGCTTCGACTCACAAAAGAGAGAAAAGGAATAATGAATGTACCGTGACAAAGGAAGAGGAATAAAGGTCCGCAAGATCGACCCGATATCAAGGGATTAAGTAGGGGAGCAGGTGGACAAGAGTGTGGGAATAGAGCTGTAGAAAGAAAAGAACAACGTTTCGTGGATGAAAGAGTATGAAGATTGGGAGAGACGCAACTCCGGCAGCACACAGGGAAGTACAATACAAAAAAAGGAAAAGCCATATTGGTGCTCATGTTTGGCTGCTTAAAGACACTGACGGATGTTATTTTTGAGGTTTTAATCCTGTGACTGTTATACTCCCTCCCGTGATATACCGGGTGGAATTGCTTGGAATGAGCCGAGACTGTGTTTTCTTTCTTTCTTTCTTTTTTGATAGATCAATTGAGTGAAGTTTGACTATGCAGTAAATCTGTGTAGGGACCAGAGTCTGTGTTTATACGCGTTGTGCTGAAGATTGATTTTCCTGGGGCTAGAGTGTATGCTGGGATCAGCGTTGTTGCCAGCTGGAACTGTTATTGCTGCACGGGGGAATCTGTGAGTATTCCTGGAGGCTAGAGGGAGCTGTGCTGGACATGGGCTATTCTTTCTAGAGCCCTCTGTAGGCACGGGTGTAACAAGTTGGATCTTTTCTCAGTGATCAACGGAACCGGGACAGAAAATCGTGAGATTGAGATTGGTTTTTTCTTTTTCTTTTGTTGTTTTGTTTTCTCTTGCATACCCAGATTTCTAGCTGGTCGTGTTGGACAAGTAGTTGCACTACGATTCAGTGGATTTTATTCAATTGTTCTGCCAAATATTGATCTTATCCTTTTAGTTGCTATACCCTCTTATTAAATGTTGTGTTTTAAAATGTGTACTAAGTATGCTATCCCGTGTTAACCAGATGAGCAAGAATAAGGAATAATACTGTATTGTAATTGAAGTTTTTTATATTTTAAAGAATTTTTTCTGCATTAAATAAAGCTTATTTATAATTGTATCTTGTGTGGAGTGTGTTGTGTGGTCCTGGGATAAAAAAAAAAGAACCTGCAAAGAAGGATTTGGGTAAAAGTTTATTAAATATCAGATTTAATCACAAAAGTATATTCATATTTCGGGACCTGGTGCCCGTATATTCCACCAGGTGGCGTAGTTTGGCTACCTTTAGTAATTAAAATAATTACTTATCTTTGACTTAATTGTCCTTCGTGACATTTACATATAATAGAAGTCAGTCTTATTGGTCTGTAGTTACCTTGTTCGGTTTTGTCTCCCTTTTTGTGGAACGGTATTACGTTTGCTATTTTCCAGTCTGTCGGTACAACCCCTGTATTAAGAGACTGTTGCATGATCTTGGTTAGCGGTTTGTAAATAACTTCTTTCATTTTTTTGAGCACTATTGGGAGGATCTCATCTGGCCCAGGGGATTTGTTTATTTTAAGAGCTCCTAGTCCCTTTAACACTTCTGTCTCTGTTATGCTAAAGTTATTTAAAATTGGATAGGAACAGGTCGACATGTGGGGCATGTTGTCCGTGTCCTCCTTTGTAAAAACCTGTGAAAAGTAATCATTTAATATATTTGATTTTTTTTTCTTCATCTATGATTTTGCCATTTGTGCCTCTAAGACATTTAACCTCCTCTTTGAATGTTCTCTTGCTGTTATAATATTGGAAAAACATTTTGGAATTGGTTTTAGCCCCCTTAGCAATATTGATTTCTATCTCTCTCTTGGCCTTTCTAACTTCCTTTTAGACTTGTGTTTGCAGTTCCAAGTACTCTTTCTGTGTACTTTGTTTTTGGTCCCTTTTAAACGCTCTGTAAAGTGCCTTTTTTTGCTGAATATTTTTTTAAATTGATCTATGAAACCATTTTGGCCATTTTGTTTTAGATTTAGATTTGTCTACTTTTGGGATGTAATTGTTTTGCGCCTCTAGTACTACATTTTTAAAAAACAGCCATCCTTTTTCTGTGGATGTTTTCCCTATTTTACTCCAATTTACTTTTGTTAGTCTCTGTTTCATACCTTCATAGTTTGCTTTTCTAAAATTGTAAACCTTAGCTTTAGTCATTACTTTTGGGGTTTTAAAAAATACTTCAAATTAGACCATGTTGTGGTCTGAGTTTGCCAATGGCTCTCTGACCTCTGTTTTAGTTATTCTGTCTTCATTATTTGAAAAGACTAAATCAAGGCATGCCTCCCCTCTGGTCGGTGCTTTGACAAATTGTGTTAGGAAGCAGTCATTTGTCATTTCCACCATTTCAATTTCATCCGTCGTGCTCCCCACAGGGTTCTCCCATTTTATACGGGGGAAGTTAAAATCCCCCATTAGTATGGCTTCTCCTTTTCTACACGCATTTCCAATGTCATTGTATAACAGATTATTTTGCTCAGCGTCTGAATTTGGCGGTCTATAGCATGCTCCTATTATTATGCCCTTTGGATTTTTGTCCATTATTCTGACCCATATTGATTCTGCATTGTTTCTTTGTCCAGATTTAACACCTGGGCTTCAAGACTATTTCTTATGTATAGCGCTACCCCTCCGCCTCTTCTGTCCTGCCTGTCTTTCCTATACAGTGTGTACCCACTAATATTTTATTTGTCTCCATCACTCTCTTTTCCCAATAGAAACCTAAGCAATTACAACACAAATCTGAAGGAGATTGCACTGACATGGCCAGACAGGTTGTTTCATAACTGATTTTTTTTATTATTATTATCATTATTATTATTATTATTTTTTCTAATTAGGATTGAGTGTCTCAAACATTTAAACTGAAAGAGATGCAAATATGAAGATGTATAGATCTCAACTAGTGCAGGTCAATTACAAAAACAAGACTAATGCAAACAATCCCCATAGATTGTATGAAGGCGCCCATGAGTATGTGTAGCAGTAGATTCTTCTCCATTGTGTGCGGGGCTCCCAGTCTGTGCTCTGCGCTCTGCACAGGAAGTGATGTGCTGCTTGTTGCTGTGTTTTATACCCTGCAGGTGTCTGTGCACATGGTGAGAGGTGTTTTTAATGTTAGCGTTTAGGCGTAACTGGGGATGCCGTGAGGGCTCTCTCTGCTTTGCGCTGCTTTTTCTTTAGCCAGTCTTTCCTTCCCCCCATCCCGGTAAGCATCAGCCGATCTCTTCCGGGTGGAAGCTGATCCCAGTTCAGCCTCTTTTAGCATTTCCAGCCAATCACACAATGCAGCGCTCGCCTCGTCAATTATTAGGGCATGGCCAGCGCTGCTCCACGTATGTTATTGGCTGCCCCTCCTGTCTCTCTCTCTTTTTCTACATTAATCCAGCACTATTTCCACTTCCTTGTCTGTGTTTGTTTTTTGCTGTTCGTTCCTTTCACTGCAGGCCATTTCTCCGCTCAGCGCACTGGCAAGATAGTATCAGCTATTTTCCTACCTGCTTAGTCCCCATCCCAGCTACAGCGCCGTTCAAAGCGCAGTGCCATTCTCAACTTGGTCTGCGTTTTCATCAGAAAGACTCTTCCAACGTCACCGCTGTACTGCAACTCTTTCCCACCGGTGCCTCACAGACCATGGTTACCATGACAACGCCTCATCGAGTGACTACTGGGAGTGGTAAGTTGCCGTGGTGACCAGGCAGCTTTAACAGGCATGTGAGCCTGTGCCTCACTACTGCAATATTCTGCTGCTACACTTTTGCAACAAGAGAGCTTCAACTCCGAATTGTGACATCTAAATACTGCAAGCTCCTCTTCTAGACCTACGTTAACTTACTTTTATCATCACTAACTGTTCTAAAGCAAATGTTTTATACATAGACGAGGATTTTAATCGCAATAACCAAATATATGCTATCCTGCTTCACTGAAGCCATAGTTTCAATTTCAATCACAACCTCTAGATGGCAGCATAACACCACAAGCTGATTTGCTATCGCTGTGAATCTCGCACACTCCAAACTTTCTATCAATTCCTGCAGTTCGTTGTCATTCCGAGGGATTCTCAGTCCCCTCCTGCCTCAACCTCTTTTGCTACATATATTAACTTGAATTTTTCAAATCCAAACCCGGAGGACCTCATCATGAAGCCAAGCTTATCAGGTTTCTGAGATGTTAAGAATCCACCCTGACATTAATTTTCCAGCTTCCCTGCATCAGGCCATTCCTGCAACCTTCTTGTTCTCGGATTTGCACTTCCTCATTTTCCCCCAACTTCATCAAGGCACTTAATACAACTTTCAAAGTCCATTTCATTCAATTTGAGCTACCAGGTACATACAGAAACTATGTCCTACGATTATTAACATTTCAGTCAAAGCGTCCTCCTACACCGCAATAGACAATACACTCTTAGACTGCTCCTGATCAAATCAATAGGTTTTGAAGCAGCCTCCGAGCAACGCATTCTCATCCTCTCAAGTTCTGCAGCGGCCTCAGATCTATGCATTCTTCATCTCTGCCCAAAGGCAGCCCAATCTCCGACATCATCTAAAAACACCTTAACTCTCAAATATCAATTTCCACCGCATTCAGCAGCTCTCTGCTCTCTACAGCAGGCCACTGCACACTACTGACAGCATTCCATCGTCTTCTCCCTCAAATCTCTGCCCGTTCAGCAGATCTTGCCTCTACTGTTAATATCTCCTCATTACAGCAAATCTCGGCTCCCTCTTCAGATCTGCTCACTATTGCAGCATACAAAAGTTGCTTTAGTTTACTGTTTAAATCTGCAACTGCTCTCCTCCAGGAGAGCTTGACTTCCTCAGCAATTTAGTCATATGTCCGCTCATTCTCTCAGATACTACAAGTTTTAATACATGGTACGAGACTGGAAATCTGTTTGATTTATGAATTAAGGAGTTCCACTATTAGGAGAATGACTGGAGTTGTGAAACCCAAATCTCTGATTATGAGTTCACCTTTTCCATTCCAAACAGACATGATGGTAGCAAACCGCTGATCAATCCCGTATTAACTAACACAGGATGGTCAGCATCTCATCTCTCTGCCTTCATTTCCAGAAACAACTCCGCAGTCGATCAGCCCTCATCAAACTCTGCAACTCTAGCATCTGCCGTTCAACTAAATACAACACTCTCCAACCTTCTGCAATCTGCTCATCACTAAATGGCCACACTCTTGGCCCAAGCGACCAAATCTTACCACTGGATGGAAAACATTTACAACTTTCTGCACTCAAACCAAAATACATCCCATTCCGATTTAATGAGCAATGGATTGTAGCCTCCATTACCCATGCAAGGGATTGTCTTCACTTAGCCCTACTAAGTGAAGACAATCCTGCTGTCTCATCTCCATCCCTTCTCCAACACTCCTATCCATCCCATCAGTTTGCTGACACTCAGAGAGATCCTCAAGAGCCCCCTGCTGCTCCCTCCTGGCTCCCTATATCAATAAACATCATTCACTCTTTAATCTCTACCCTCAGAAAAGGCTGCTCTGTCTATTCAATGACCTGACCATGGAAGTACTATGTCTAACTGCTCTTGTGAAGCACTTCCTCTGCAGGACTCCCGAAGGAACAGAGTGCACCCTGTGAACTTACCGTGACAGCACAAGTTGATTTACCGGTTTAAAAAAAAAAGGAAGTTACCAGGACATCAAGGGGAATACAATGGATAGACTTGAAGCGTTAAGCCATATCAACCATGAGGTCTTGTGAACCTTTCTGTGCACCCAGATACTGGACTTTGGCCAGCTGTAGTAATTTTACTACAGAATACTACACCTTGCAGTAAAAAAAAAAAGTTAACCATGCCCAGGGTTAAACATGGTGGAGGTTGTGGTCCGCAAGTTTCACAGCCGGGTTCCAGAAGCAGACCCCAACCCGCGGCAAGGTCCTCCTTTCAATCAGCTGGTGTTCCACTAAACTCCACACTCTCTGGCCTCCTCCAGTCGGCCCGCAGCTTCAGGGATAATGCCTTCCCACCTTCCACTCGCTCTTCTTATTCTACTGCCTGGTCTTCCTTCACCACATTCTGTGCCCAGAATCGGATCTCTCTCTCCACCTATAACCTTCAGCACCTCCTTGCCTTTATCACAGACCTCAGGCTATCCCTTAACCTGGCCCCTTCCTGCATCAGGAATTATCTCTCAGGTATCCAGCACCAGTTTTGCCTCCAGTCCCCCGATCCTTTCAATCCTGGAGGTCCACCTGAGACTTTCGCATCTTCCTCTCCATCAAGACAACCAATCTCATCGGAATCTCCAGTTTCCCAGCCATCAGCCTGCAGTGCTTTGACCTAACTCAAGTCCCCGGAAATAATTTCCTCCTATTCATCAAGACTTCAAAAACAGACAGTTACATCAAGATCCTGAAGTTCCGCAACTTGGTCCGAGGAGTAGACCCCAATCCTCAGCTCGTACCACCCTTCAGCAAGACAATAGTCAACTCAATAACTCTCAATAACTCCTTCAATCAGCACGTGGATTCATGGAGAACGCTCTCGCCCAATCTACCCGTTCCTACTACTCGACTGCCTGGTCTTCATTTACTCACTTTTGCAAGCAAAATCGGTTCTCTCATACTGCTTACAACCTACAGCACCTCCTCACCTTCATCACTCACCTCAGGCTGTCTCTACATTTAGCCCCCTCCTCTATTTAGATGCTGCCTAGCGGGCATTCAGCATCAATTTCGCCTTCAATCTATCTCCTATCCTCCTCTCTGGTCCTTTCCAGAGATCCACCTAACACTCAGAGGCATGGAGAAAAGCCTGCTCCCCTCCTCTCCATCAAGTCAACCAATCTCTACAGATCTTCTCCTTCGTCTCATCACCGCTCTCCGGCAAGGATGCTTCAACCTATTCGACGACATTGTCATGGAAACCCTGTGCCTCACCGTCTTCTTTGGATTTCTCTGCTGTGCAGAATTCTCAACTCCATCAACTACCAGCTTCCCAGCTCTAGGCCTCAAGCTCTCCGATCTCTCTCAAATCTCCGGAAACCACTTTATCCTCCTGTGGTCAGGTGCAGTGGTACAGTGAGTAAATCAGGTCCAAACAGCGTTTTCTCCCAAAACAGTCTGTGTGTTTTAATAATAAAAATAATAACAATAACACAAATAAGTCCACCCCTTTACCAACGATGGTATTGGGGGGTACACGGCAGTTCTCTTAATCCAACAAAAAAAGTAAACAAAAACGGGACTTTGTCCGTCCCCACGTTCTCCGTGCATGCAGTGCGCTCGGGTCCTGGGAAGCGTGGTGCCTGTGAGTAGTGCGGTGCAGTGCAGTGCTGCTCTGTGCAGGGAAGTGCTGTATATATTGCCGGTCCACGGCTCACTCCTCCTCTGCTGGCTCTGTAGCTACAGCTCTGCCATGCTCACTCATCCTCTGCAACACAAAACACACGTAACCAAATCAATAAAACAATACTGGCTCCGGCCGTCTGTTTACGTTTGTCAGCACAAGGCGGCGTATTGACATAGCTGCGTCCCCTTTGTACTCACAAAGCCTTCCCCGCAATCAATCCGTTGCCATGGTTTCTCCAGTAGAGGGCCGTCCGGCAGCTGATTGCAATGGAGTCTTTCCGGGTACATGCAACTACGCGCTCCCCCTAATATGGTCACCTTCCGGTTTCCGCCTACCATCCAGGCAGTCCATCTAGGAGGCAGCATACCACAATCCTTACACAGCGTCTTTTCCGATCGGGAGGGAGATTTACAACATCGTCTCTTTCTCTCTTTATCACACCTCCACATCAGATCTTCAAAAACGGATCAATTAAGCCAAGGATTCTGTATCTTCCATCAGATCCCCTCTTCATCGACAGCTCCAGATCTATAGTTACGAGACACTGGTTCTCATCCCGTTTTTCCAACCTCTTGTCACGGATCGGGCTTTCTTCGAATTATTTCTCCCCCCATTCATTCCGGACCGGAGCAGCTACCTCCGTGGCCAGGGCAGGAATCAATCAACACTTGATTAAGTCTATGGGGCGCTGGACCTCTTCAGCTGTTGAACTTTCTATTAGATCATCCTCTGCAGACATCGCCACAGCTCACCAAGCACTCATTAGCTTGCCCAGAGTGGGGGGCACCTTCTCCGCCAGGTCCACCAGAGGTTTCCTCCCAGCAGGGGGTTTCCTCTCCACAGTGCGGATGGCTTATAGTCATATGTTGTCTACTAACATCTCTTGTCTTTTCTCTTTTCTTCTATCTTTTGTCTATGTCTGCGGCTCTGCAATCTCTTTTCTATCCCATGGTGCGGTTCTTGCGGGGAACCGGGGTCTTCTTTGGGGAAGTGAGTCTCACTCCCCGGCTGTCCGGATCGGCCTCTCGTCTCAACCAGTGCTGCCCGGCTGTTCCTCGCCAGCCTGAGGGGACCCCCGGCCACATCCTATTCTTCTGCTGCTTATGCGCTCAGCCTCCCAGGTCTCAACCTTGCTGTCCTATCTCCTCTCTTCCATTTCAGGTCCAGGACCATTTCAGCCCCCTCATGCAGTAGGCCGAGCTTCCACCTGCCGAGCGGGCCCCGACCGAGGGGGGGGGGTTTCTCTGTTTTCGTCTCTTCTAAACGGACCCGAGACACTTTTCCTAAGCTCTCCATGCCGCCCAGCTGCCAGCTTAGCTGCCTGAGGATGCTGCCCTGAGTTGTGAAGGATCTGTCCTTTTGTCCTGTTCGTCCCCTTCCTGTCTCTTGCTCCACTAAACGCCCAGCAGTCAGAGGATGCTGCCTGACCCGGCGGAAAGTGTTTATATCTAATCCTTTGCTCTTCTCATGTCTCCCTCTCTATGTCTCCCAGTAGCCAGAGGATGCTGCCTGACCCGACGAGAAGGGAAAACTCTTTGTCTGCATGCTAGCCTATCTCGTCCTGCTATCAGTATCTAACCTCAATGTTACTAAGCACCATTCCCAAACTCCATCCCACTCTTAAACTCTTTAATCTCGCCCCCTCTCAAGCCTTGTAAGCAACCAGAGAAATCCTCTCCACTTGTCACACTCTCAATATCTCACTCCCAATTTTGCCTCCTCTCAAGCACTCGTAGGCAACCAGTGAATTATTATTATTTGTTTATTTAGCAGACGCCTTTATCCAAGGCAACTTACAAAGATTAGGGTGTGTGAACTATGCATCAGCTACAGAGTCACTTACAATAAAGTCTCACCCAAAAGACAGAGCACAAGGAGGTTAAGTGACTTGTTCAGAGTGAGCCGGGATTTGAACCAAGGATCTCCTTGTTACAAGCCCATTTCTTTAACCACTGGACCACACAGCCTAAACTCGCTCTGCCTTCAGTTGTTTGCAAGTTACACGCATGACTTCTTGTCCAAATTTGTGTTTATTTTTCATTTCATTTTGTGTTAGGACACCACCTGGTGGTTATGTACCTTAATTACACGTATAGCTTTGGGTCACAGCTGCTGAGGTACAGGGCACATGTTCTAATTTCTAAATCTAAGAGGGCATGCGTTTATTTTTAAGACCCGATTATGGTTCATATCAGTTTTAAAGAGTCAATCTAGTCTGTGCCATTGTACTCTTGTTAACCCAAAACTGTGTATAGTGTGCAGATTTGTGAAAGAACATTGGGGGTGATCGGACGATTGTACATTCTTTAAAAGGGGGCGATATATATTATTGTGACGAGGTTCTATTATGAACCATTCTTACTGTCTGTGTAACAGCAGGCTCGATATAATAGCTTCAGTTTGGAATAACTGAATAGAACCGTTATGGGTCACATGCAGTCAGTTTCACTGATAAATATTTTTTTTAAAGCTTGGATTGTGATTCCCTTAATGATGCTTCTATTGGATCAATGGTTCTGTTAAGAAACCAAGTAATGTAATCCTTTGATAATATTACAGTGGCCTGAAGGAAGCACATGGTTCTTAAGAGGTCAGTTTTTTTAATGTATTATTATTATATATAATATAACGGGATGTTGGCGGAACAGCAGTACACTGGTGGTGATAAACGGTAAAGGAAAGTTGCTCTGAGATGACACCTGGTTTTTGATAAGCCTCTTGAATGAACTGCATCACTGTGGGCTTCAGAGCACAGTAATACACTGCCGAGTCATCAAGTCGGAGGTTCGTGATCTTCAAAGAGGTAAATTTGACAGAAGTGTTAAGAGATGTTGAAAGACGATCTTCATTTTCGTTTGCTTTATTCTGCTTCGTTTCGCTCCCGGTTTTGTACGTCTGGATTATATATTTCGGGGCGCTGTTCATGTCCTGCCGATACCATTGTAGGTATTGATGCTGAGCTCATAAGCACAATTAACAATCCTGTCTTCTCCCTCCCTCGCAAAGATCGATGCTGGCCACTGGGTTACCTTGTCTTGTAAAGCTGGTCCTAGAAATACATTGAGAGAAAATAAGTGCATACATAAATACATTTACAGCATATTCACCATTGTCAGAGGCTGTTACATAATGTATTAATACATACATAAATATAATATTTACCATGCAATGCCATGAGACACATTAGAAATGTCAAGTCCACTTTCATTATAGCGATCCCAAAGCTGGAATGCATGTTACTGCTCTTGTCTGGATGACGTGTAGAAGTGCAGTCACAGGGCTCTGGAATCCAGGGCAGCTCCACTCTGACGCTGCTGACGTGCTGGCGGAGGGTTTATTGGAGAGGAGACACGGAACTACAGAGCTATGACCTAGATTACTTTGACTTAGTAAACAATGCCAAAGGTGTGCCCTGCACTTGTACGGTTGTGTGCCTGGTGTTTGACTTCAGAATTTATGACTGTGAACTCAATTTTGAATAGTACATTATTAGTAGTAATAGTAATCAAATCATTCAAATGTATGTTTTGTCAAATTACGAATTGTCATAAATTGCGGGGTGGTGTCAACTGATGATTAATCTGAGACCACTCATTTAGATTGGAGTCGATTTTGTTTTTTTAAAGATTAAAGTCAATCTTAACTCACTACATGGTTGCTCTTCAGTGATATCCTGGATTTGGGAGCTTGTTTGGATTGTGTCTTTGTAGCAGTGTTTACATACAAGCTGAAGGTGTCACACAGAACGACCACAGACACGTTTTTGTCAGCAGCTCAAGCCTGCCTCCTTCACTCTGGGCCTCAGAGCGCAATAGAAAACTGCAGAGTCTCACATCTGTATCCCCCTGATGTTTAAATACGTGTATTTATTCGGCGATTCAAGTAAAGCTGAGAATCAATCTTCAACACCTGCTGCATTATTCCCATCTTCAGCACCTCCAGGTAGTGTGTACCGCTGGAGAATGTATCTGACTCGCTCTCCCGGGTCCTGACGGTACCACTGCAGGTATATGCTGCTGGAAGCTGAATGGGTAAAATTGCAGTGTATTGTAACCGGCTGGTCTTCTTGTGCATGCAGTGCAGCAGACCATTGTGTAACAGAGTCTTGATTTTCAAAACTGGAACATGTGGAACGGGAACAAGAGGTGATTTTAGGCTACAACACAACAACGTGCGGTCAGAATTATTATTTTGCAAACTGTTATTCTAAAAGAGGCCTACAATGCAGCACTACAGTGAGATATTGTACCTATAATTCCAAGAACTGTGCACAGAAGAAGAAGCAGGTCCATGTCTGCAGGCACTCTGCAGTATTGAATTAGTGCAGTGATGGATATCAATGAGGGGTCTGTGTATTCGTCTGTTTAAACCTGTTATTCTAACTGAGATACTGAGTGCACTGCATGTGTATGCTGTCTCATCTCCTTTTGCTGGGCTGACCTGATTTTACTGAAATGAATTACTGTACCGCCACCTACTGGCCGAAAATAAGAATACATATGAAAATAAGTTCAATTCCAGAGTATTTGGTTAAAAGATTGAGTTGCCAGTTTATTATGACCTCAATATCGCAGGTTCTACTCTAGTTGTGCCCATTCTATATATAGGGGCTGGTCGTATGAACAAGGCTACAGATGGATCTGCTCAGCACAGCGGTGTATGTTTTAATAACATGTACTGTGTAGAATAGGATCATCCGTGTTAGTACATCAGAGGATGCTTTGAAAATGCAATATACATGGAAATTTAAAATAGTAATATAATAATATTAATACTAAATAATAATAATATCTCAGTTATTCAGCTCTACAGAACTCTGAACAGTTAACAATGGGCAGGATTATTCATTGGCCTGTTTCATCAAGTGTGGGTGTGGTGGTGTTGTATTCAGTGTTGGACTAACATTAAATGTTGCAATGACTGTTTAATGTTTAATGTGTTTAATGTTGTTGAAGCTGACACCCTGGGATCCTTCAAGAAGCTGCTTGATGAGATTCTGGGATCAATAAGCTACTAACAACCAAACGAGCAAGATGGGCAGAATGGCCTCCTCTCGTTTGTAAACTTTCTTATGTTCTTATTTCTTATGCTCTTACCCATTGTTATACACTATTTGAATAACGAGCTGCCAACATACTCCTGTGCACAAGATGGCAGCATAGAACCTTATAGTAACCATAATTACATTCGGTGACTCATATCAACCACAAATGAAATATTACAGTTATAGAGCCAGTAAGAACAATGGTGTTTATGCTGCAACACATAAGAAGCACTACACATGACCTGAAACTTGGGGTATACATATCTTGTTCTTCAACCTTATTGCTTAAAATAGTTTTCTTGTTCATGTTGGTATCTACAGACTTAGCAATACTGCAACGAGGTACAAACAATGCTAGTTTTACCACAGGGTCTGGGAAAGGTTAATTTAAAACATTAGTTTAAGTGTAGAGTCCCTGTGATTGTGGGCCTCAGAGCACAGTAATACACTGCAGAGTCAGTGAGCTCACACTGCTGTATTCTCAAAGGCACTGTTAGCATTACTTCCACTGTCATGCCTGTAGGGGTCAGGATTCTCTTCAAAGTGGAGTGCCAGATACATTATTGCATGCTGATTTGGTTGAATGAAGAGTGAGGAAAAACTAACTTGACAAAATAACTTCCACAAAAAAAATCCCTTCACTACAACAGAAATTGAACTGAAGAAAATATCATCAGTGTTGGCAATAAGATTGAAGTGTTTATTCTCTTTATTTACTGGTACAGCACATTCTATTTGTGTGTATCCATTGTGATGTGGTAAGCCATGATATATGGTTTCTTGCTCTTGTTATTTTTAGAACTAAGATCACAAGTCAGGGAATGATTGAGGTGGAGCGTTTGCAGAGTGTTCAGCTCAGGGGTGTGTTCAGTGGAGTCTTCACATCCGGTGCCTTCACAGCACTTTCATATGTCAGTGAAGTCCTGTACAGAGGCGTAGCTAGGATTAGATTTTTACTGAGGCAAAAAAAAATAAAAAAGTTGAACAAACCTCTTGCAGATCCTGTTCATGTTACAAAGGTAAAAGTAATCATCTTATAAAGCCTGGCGACTGTTCATGTAAACTGCAAAGCAATATTAAGTCCCTTGGATGATGATGTTAATGTTAAAATCTGAAGACCCATATTATTTCAAAGATTAAAACTAATTGTCTCCCAGCAAAACCACAGCAACCTAAAATGACCATATTGACACTGTCAGAAATATGTTATTTTAAAAGGACAAGAATATAAGATCAGTATTAATAAGTAGATGGGTTCATACCTTTATTGACATGCATTTGGTTCACTGCTACTTAAGTTGCCTTACATTGCTGGGACTGGTAACTGCTGCTGACTGGTAAGACTGGTGCTGATACTGCTGTGACTGGTGCTGACACTGCTGGGGCTGGTGCTTGCACACTGGGACTGGTGCTGACACTGACTGACTGGTGCTGACACTGCTGGGGCTGGTGCTGACACTGTGACTGGTGCTGACACTGACTGGTGCTGACACTGCTGGGGCTGCTGCTTACACTGCTGGGGCTGGTGCTTGCACTGCTGGGACTGGTGCTGACACTGTGACTGGTGGAAAAGGAGAACCCAACTTTCAAGAAATATTCAGTTATTTATCAAACGGGAAATACCCAGATGCACTTAAAGGGAACAGTAGAAGAAAGGCTAATTTTCTGAGACAATGCCAGCGTTTTTTCATTACAGGTAACTAACTAATGTACAAACACAAGGTACACAAAAAAACGACTAAGGTGAGCCACAAAATAGACACATTCTATCAGTATGTACCTCAGTATGTTACTATTTGTTATAATATTAATTAAACTTTTTTGTTCATTAAAGAAGTTGTATTACAAGATAATATATTCAAAACATGTTGTATTGCGAAAAAATGTGTAATCCCTCGAGAATGATTGTTGTTTTTGAAGCAAAGGAACTCAAACCAGTATGCTTGAAAGAAGGCATCCATTAGCCATAGATTCCAATTTACTGTATTCGTCTGTGTGTGTGTGTGTTTCTGTATGTAGTACTGTTTTTTTTGTGTATAGTTAATTTTGGTAATTTTTGTTTTTGGTTTGCTTTGTATTTCAACTCTGTATTTTTATATACAGTACATTTGTACGGTTACAGTTTCTATTAGTACATTGTTATGTTAGTTAATTCAGTTCGCTTTAGCTGAAAAATGTTTGGGGAAAATACAAATGTAATACCATAACTGTAAAAAGCAACGTGTTTTGAGCTTGAGAGTGTTTTGAAAGTGACTGTTAGTGTGTTTTGAGTGTACACTACAGGTGTATTGCCTGTGCATGCACTGTTTCAGAGCGGGAGAGTAAACATCAAGGAACAAGCGACTAAGAAAATGATGAAAAAAAATGTAAGCGGCGCTCAAAAACGTGATGTGTCAAAGATAACTGTGTCGATCCCCTGTCTTTTACAATGGTTCCACAAATGGGGGCCCACAAATCTGTTTGGCGCCCGGCCCACAAAAGGTTAATCCGGCCCTGGCTGTGGTAGTCGTAGTTAGAGCCCTGGACTCTGACGGCTGGGTTTAAGCTATATAATGGCTGTTCGTGTACAACATTTGTATGACTCTATAGTACTTTGACAAGGTATTCACCAAAAATAACAACACTGATAATAATAATAATAATAATCATAATAATAATAATAATACTAATAATAATAATAATAATAATATGATGTTCCCACCTCTGAACGCTAGATTTCCTTTGAACGTTTACACAGTTTCTCACTCAATTCTAATATTCTTTTGTCAATATAAATCGACGATAGGAAGTAGTACAGTACTTCAGGCGGGGGAAACCAGTCGCAGAGGTCCTGGTGCTACCTAGCGCACAGGCTGGGTCGCTATCGATGCAAATACACAGCCAGTATGCTATAATAAAACGCTATGCTATGGCAGGTAGGGTGATACTTGGACGAGCTGACTGTCCAATTAAAGTGACGAGAAAAAAAAGAAAAAAAAACATACAGCCAGCTATCCCGGTTTAGCTGCACATTTAATGTCATCATAAAAACAGGTACTTGGATTTTTGCTGTGCTGGCGTTAAAACATTCTTTAGAAAGAAATGTGCAATTGGTTGTTTTTTTCTCCGTTTCATGTTAGTGCTGCACTGTAAACCAGAGCACAAAGTAACTTGGGAAACTGACTAATGAGAAACTTCTTTGTGGCGCGAATTTTACATACCGCAATGTCTGTACAGCCCGAGATCACAGTAATGTGAAGAAATTTTTCTTAAAAATATTTCCCAACATAAAACCAATGTCACCTTACAATAATTGATTTTGAGTTTCAGTGTTTTAAAATAAAATATCGAACAGAACGAAATTTCAATGTACCATTTGTAATTCAGAAATATGAGAGAATTGGTCAGGGGTCTGAATACTTTTGCAAGGCACTGTATATATATATATATATATATATATATATATATATATATATATATATATATATATATATATATATAATTTTACACTCTTAAAAATAAAGTGGGTAAGTTTTTTTTTTTTTTATATCTTTTTTTTTTTGGTCTTCACTATTAAGAATTGAGCCGATTTTTACCGGGGCTGCCTCAATGGACGCTACGCGCCTGCTGTATCAAACACGTGTTTATTATATTATATTGTTCATTGTGGTTCACCATAACCTGCTCTCTTATTCCAATTCTATGAACAGGGAACACATTTCCAAAGATTACAGAGAAGAAAGTGAATCAAAATGTAAACAGTTTGCCTGCACTGAAACCATGACCTGTGCCAGTTAGTGCTGAGAGAGTTTTTGTACAGCGTCCCAATGAGTTTTCACACTGTGCTATCCTCAGAGCACAGTGATAGATTGCTGTGTCGCTCAGAGCAAGTTTGGAAATGGTGATTGTAGTAGAAGAGCTGTCTGTTGTAGCAGTAAACCGGGTTTTAGCAAAGTCTGCAGTGTGAGAATCACTACTCCATAAACCAGCTCCTTTATACAGTATGTATTCCAGGGCTTGGTCTGAGTTCTGCCGATACCAGTAGAGCCAAATGTTTTGCAGTATAAGTGCAGCTGAGCGTTACTGACTCTCCTTCTGTTCTGGACTCTGCTGTCTGCTCAGGACGGATGGAATCCCCTCTTGTCATGACTGAACATTGAGGAAGAAAATGACAATACAAGACGGTCAGTAATAATAATAATAATAATAATAATAATAATAATAATAATAATAATAATAATCTTTCTTGTTTTGTTGAAATTACCTGACAGGATAATAAACATACACATGATTAATGGATCCATTTTATCTCAGTGCTGATTTCTTTAAGAACAGAATAGAAAGGTTTTGTCTCTGTGTTGATTCTGTTGCTTTTCTCTTCACAATGCTGCTCTGAAATATTCTGCTTAGAGGTTTTGAACGTCAAATGTCTGTAACCAATCAGCAAAGAGAAACAGAAACATGTGATATAAATGTGATGTAATCATGTAACTCTGCTGTTCATAGTTGTGGTTACCATCTTGTTTTATCAACACCTTCATTAGCAGTTAACTGGATGCAAGTCAAAGAGGTTTCAATTCTTCATTGACTAAGTGCAGTCGCCCTACCCACTTTCCAATGAACCTTCCCAGAACTCAGGAAATCCAGCACTCACCACATTATAATGTGCACTGCGGTTACCCTTCTACACAGAAGAGCTGTCACTGGAAATGCCATCAGCATTGTAATCACTAGCCTCTGTACACTCCAGGGTTTTTGTATGGGTAGGCGCTGCTTTGTATCACTGTGCTGGTTCTATTGCACAGTAGTAGATGGCAGAATCAGACACTGAAGGCTGTATTGTCAGGGAGCCAGTTTTAGATGAGAAGTCTACTGCTGGTTTATATTTCCCAGAATCGTCTCCATGTGTTCCTGAGCCCCAGGCTTTGCTGGTGTATTTTAAACCCTGGTTAGGAGCTTGTTTGTACCATTGCATTGTATTAAAGCTGATTGTCTGATAGTGACAGTTTATCCGAACTGATTCTCCTTCTGAAACTCGCTGTGAATCAGGGCTTTGAGTCACCTGGTCTTCACTGTGTGCACCTGAATCAAAATAACACAAAATAAAGAACACAGATAAACAAATCATAAACACACAAAACACTAACAATCAAAGCGAGGATCATGGCTTCTTCAGAGTTCATACCTGATAAAATCAAGCACAGAATGACACATTTCAATCTTGTCATTGTAGTAATCCAGTGTGTTAATTTGAAGAGAGAAACACAAGTGGATGAATATGCATCTTTCTCTTCATACCAATCTACCCTTGAGATCGCATGCATTCATTCACAGTGGTGTTTGTCACAGCTATTTCCTGTTGTTTAAAATATATGTGCAGTGACATGTTCTGCTAACAAAGTAACCACCTCGCTTGTTATAGCTTAAGCTGTTCATTGAAATGATCATGAATCTGTAATGCTTTCAATATGGAATGATTGATATCAAAATCACTGATACTTTACTGCAATTCATTTAATGGCACAGATGTCACTGCACTGATATATATCATGTATGGCTCAGTGTATTCTAGATGGGAACTGGGGGTTCAAAGTTCTGAGTGATGTTTACAATAGAAATACAAAAGAACACAATGCCAGGAGTGTGTACACTGTGGATGAATCCTCTCACAAGCCACTGCCCTGAGGCGAGGTGCAGTTACAACGCTAGGGTTTGTGAGTTTAGACACAACCCAGTTAGTGTGATGCAGGAGTTGTGCAGCATTTACATCGTAGTTGACAGATGAGTGTAATCGTGCCTCCTACAGTATCTGCTGGGTAATGCTGTTTAATCTTAATCACACTGCCCCACCTGCTGGTAAAACATCATTTTCAATGCCAAGATCCTGCCTCAAAGTTACATTATATAACATAAGGTTCATGTGCAGCTGAGTGGTGCTGCCCCTGAGAGCAGGATATTGTGCAGGTGTCTCCACTCCCTCTCTCACTGTGCTCTCACTGCACAATAATACACAGCTTCACAATCCAGCAGCTCAACAGCACTGATGGTTAGAGTGCTGGAGAGCTTCTCTTTATTCACAGTCATGTTGAATCGTCCCGAGGTTTCAGTTGTAATGTAAGCAGACAGTATGATGTCAGGACTTTGACCATGTTGCTGTTTATACCACTGCATGCTCTTGTAGTTAGAAACACTGTGATTGCAATTCATTTCAGCGCTCCCTCCTTCAGTTGAATAAACATGTGGAGTCTGATGAATCTGTGAACTTCCATAGACAGCTGTAAGATAAAAAGATGATATAATTATTATTTTGTTTATGAATGATAATGACATTGAAAACCTGTTTGTTCTCAAGTGTGTTTGTGAATATCACTCACCAAGACACAAGCAAAGCAGAAGAAAAGTTCCACACTTGTTCCTCATTCTTGAATTGTTCCATCCACAAGTAGAAATGCTTCTGACAGACAGACAGCCTGAGCTGTGGGTGGAGCCCTGACAATGTCACATCAGAATAAGGCTCTGATTGGTTGGTCTGTCTGAAGCACATGAATCACTGGTTTAAAGCTACTGAAAGTCAGCAACAGAATATCAATAGTTAGAACATACCTGTAGTGTAATAGTGCCGAACATCCTTCTAATCTTGAAGCACTTCCTCACCTCATCTCATGACAGTGGACTCACTGGTTTATGGACTCCTGCTGGTCTGGTCTTTGTACTGCAGGATCCGGTATCGCACCAACATTGAGCTTCTGGGTCTACACAGGGGAATGGCTTGGTAGTCGGGTCACAAGAGACACTGTATATTTATAGAAAGAATGAAAGAAAGAAAGAAAGAAAGAAAGAAAGAAAGAAAGAAAGAAAAAAAGAAAGAAAGCTTTTTCATTTTCTGTACATTGGGGCTGATATAAGGATAATTGTAGTGCAAACAATTGCAGCTTCAAAATCCATATTGCTTAAGAGCAATGCAAATTACTCAACACTCACAATGAACTGCAATCATGATAATGAGGGTCGCAATGAGCACCGCCTTACAGCCCAGAGCTGAGGTGAGTTTCAAGTACAGAGAGCAGTAAGCACTGTATGAGATTTGTGGAGCAAGAAAATCAAACCAGACAAAAAAATATATATATATGTCAGAGGAAGGGCAGCTAAATCCTCTTGGCGTACGGAAAAGAAAAGAAAAGTTTTCTGAGGAGGAGCTGATAGTCCTTAAGGCTGAGGTCAATCAGCATGAAATTGAATTATTTGGAAAAGCCTCAGCCAACATCAGTTATGCTACCAATGCTGTCAATGCTGTCAGTGTTACCTGGAGCACAGTCAACCAGGTGATGAAAAGGTGAAATTCAGCTATTAGGTCTAGGATGAGTGAGACGGTAACACCACCGCAAAGTGACCCTGGGTTTGAATATGCGGGTCTCTTCTGTCTTGCTCTTCTCTGAATGTGTTCCTGCCTGTTCTCAACAAGAGCCAAGCGTCACCGCATCAGGAAGTGCAAACAGCAGCCATCCTGAGGCCAGTGACAGGTCTCTGCAGGTGTGTGCTTTTATACAGCTCTTAATTACTCTCTTCTACATGGTTTATACCTTGTAAGAGGATGTTTTTGGAGGGTCAGCAATTGCCCAAGTGCAAGGCAGAATCCTTACATCTCATTATAATGTTTGCACCCGCTTAGTATTCCAGATCCCTGAACAATTCCATGCTTGTTTCTTCATTTGAATACATTTCAATATTATTTTGTCTGCAATATGTGTCTTTTGCAGCCACAAATCACTTTGCATTTATCCTTACATCTACCCCTTTATGTCCTATGTTTGGATATACCCACATCTCTTGGGAAATTCATAAAAAAAATGTTACTGATAATTAATGCACCACAGTTATAATTTGTACTTCATGAAAAGGTGTTTTTTTTATATACTTGAAATTCTGCACTATGCTCAAGCTTCTTTCATTCACTTCTACAACTATTAAGGTTAAACACAATTTCTGTGTAATATTGGTTATATAACGCTATGATGCAATGGCTATGTATTTTAATTTATTATTTTAAGAATTTAAATTCATTTAAAATATTTTCCATTAAAGAGTAAAAGCTATCTAATGAACACATGTTGATTTGAAATTGCAGTGGGTCACTATGACCTGAAACATACCAGCTGTACCTACATTCTGAACATACTAGGAGGGTTCAATAGATTCACATTGAGTGCTTTCAGCAGGGAGCTGCGCTGGTCGCTGTTCATAAGAACATAAGAACATAAGAAAGTTTACAAACGAGAGGAGGCCATTCGGCCCATCTTGCTTGTTTGGTTGTTAGTAGCTTATTGATCCCAGAAACTCACCAAGCAGCTTCTTGAAGGATCCCAGGGTGTCAGCTTCAACAACATTACTGGGAAGTTGGTTCCAGACCCTCACAATTCTCTGTGTAAAAAGTGCCTCCTATTTTCTGTTCTGGGACTGAACTGGTCTGACTTGGAACTGCATTGGGCTTAAGGGATGTATCTCTGAATGTATTTCACATTCTGTGCTATTAATGTTTTGTCATCTCCGTATTGCCAGGTATGCGCCTTGTTGTTTAATGATGGAAGCATTGTCTGTGAATATTGAGCTTCAAACACTGACAATTCATTGTCCTTCACTGCCCCCTATTGGGGATTCATTTGAATTGCAAGGAAACAGAGATTTTTAAGTTTGAGCCAGTGAGTCTCTTTGAATCATTTCTAAAATAAGAAAAGTCAGACATATAAGTTAATTCACGAGATAACATAGACAAGATTTGGATTTTAAGTAAATAAATACACAGAAAGATATGATAAGCAATGTATTTTTGCACTCTACATACAGGTAATGGACAAACAAATGGAAACCCCAATGTGAAGTCACTTAACAGGGCATTGGGCCACTATGGTATCCCGCTCTGTGGAGTTCTCGGTGGACCGTTTTTGATGAAACTGGCTGCTCGCGCCCCAGGTTGAAATTTGAAGTCAATTGATCTGCAGTTGCTCACCTGTTTTGCCTTGCACTTCAATTTAATTCATGGATATCATGATCCTGGAGGATGTGCTTCCGCTCACTGTTGCCCTTTGCTGATGATGTCTTTCCCTCAGAGTTCCACGCCGACATCACCTTAGACACCGTTGCTCGTGAAACATCAGCAAGTTGAGCTGTCTTGGTCACTGAAGCTCCTGCCAAACGCACCCCAACAATCACCCTCTTTCAAAGTCACTGAAGTCTCCTCTTGCAGCCATGCTAGCGATAATTATAGGCAACCAGGCCTGTCCAGCATTTTTGTACATGACCCTAAGCATGCTGGGATGTTATTTGCTTAACGCATGAGCCACACCTGTGTGGAAGCCCTTGCTTTCAATATACATGGTGTCCCTCATTTACCCAGGTGTTTCCATTTATTTATTTTTTTGTCCACTACCTGTATTTGGACAGTAAACTATTTTATTTTTCTGGTTCTAATTAAATGTCAAGTACGTAGTAAAAATGCTTTAAAGACGACACATCCAGTAACACGGAATGCATTGTAAATGCATGTTGTCACAAGGATTACTTTATTGTATATGGGTGTATTTGTAGATCTGTTAAGTGCATGACCTGCCTATTCTTAAACAAACAAGTAGCAAAGTAAATACAGTGCATTTTATATCTCGTTTCCAGTCAAGCCAGCTCGAGTGCTCTCAAGTGAATGAATTTTACAAAACTCGAGTTGAGGTGCAACGCATGTTGGCTAAAAAAAAAAAAAAAAGGTTAAAGTTAAAGAACAAGCTTTCGGTTTCCATTGTTTCGATGTTTAATTTTCTTCATCTCATTATTTCTATGATTGCCTATCAAAACAATACACTTTGTTACGACATCAAAAGATAATTCTGTGAAAGACAGCAATTATCGACAATTGGAATCAATCGAGTTCATCTGTGTGGAGAATGCGGTTTGTGTCGAGACTCTGGTCGCTGTCCCGTGACACTGCACGGGTCTGACAAGATACTTCATTGTGGAAAAGTGACATGCAGTTCAACACTGCCATCTAGCGGGGTTGCAGCGAAACTGCATTAACAACACATTCTCTCTTGCAGTAGAAAGGTTTGTGTTCAGGCTCATCAGTGAATGCATCGCTGTGGGCTTCAGTGCACAGTAGTACCTCGCAGAGTCCAGCGCATTGGCATTGTTCACAGTCAGGTTAGCTGAATTAGCTTCAGGGTTTAAAGAAGCAGACAGTCTGGGGTCAGTGGCTTCAGGCTTGTCTGTATTGACTGTGCCTACAGCAATGGAATAGGTTTGTAATAAATATTGTGGAGATGTATTCCCATTCTGCTTGTACCATTGCAGGTAAATACTAGCACCCTTGCTTGCAGTGTATGCACACTGTATTGTGGCTGTTTCTCCTTCAGTGGTGCTGATATGGGCAGACAATGATGTCATTGACTCCTTCCCATAAGAATCTGCAAGGATTGAAGCAAAATGCTGCAGTTAAAAAAGGTGTCTTGAAATAGGAGATGAAATACCTTGTTAACAAGGGAGCCCATAGAAGCAGAAGCAGCAAGTTGTAAGCAAGCAGTAAGATGCAACCAACACTCACACACAAACAATCCCATTAGAATAGAACCCCAGGCAATCACAGAACACACGCCATCCATTCAAACAGGATCGCATAACAATTCACTGATATAGCCAGGCAGGCATGTCCTTAACAAGGATCTGAAATGTCTTCAGATAACATGTGAGTTTCATAGAGACACGAGATGAGATGCAATGAGAAGCTGTATAGAGCTCAACCACTGCAGGTTCGTTAAATGAACTCTTATCTTATACATTGTATGAAGGCACCCATGAGTATGTGTAGCAGTAGATTCTTCTCCATTGTGCACAGGGCTCCCAGTCTGTGCTCTGCGCTCTGCACAGGAAGTGATGTGCTGCTTGTTGCTGTATTTTATACCCTGCAGGTGTCTGTGCACGTGGTGAGAGTTGTTGTGTGCACGTGGATATGGGGACATGGGGGCTAGATAGTTCCTTTTAAATATATTTTTTATGTCGTACATACACTTTCATAATGATTTCCATTACACGAGAGTAGATGTTAAAACTTCATGCTGATTTGAACTCGGCTCTCGCCAAGATAAGCACCAACTAAGACGTAGCTTTACAGTAAACTAATGTGATCCATATGTGTCTCCATCCATTTGCGCTTCCTTCCGTATGATGATGTAGATATCCTTCTGTCTGGTGTTAATGGCTGAAGTGTAATGCTGTCTCCAGGGATCAGCTTATTTTGCCTCCCTGGCGCATCAGCACACACAACGGCTGCGATGCTGGCTCCGGGGATCAACCACAGTGCGGCCTCCCCAGCGCATCAGCATGACAACCGTCTGGATTGAGCTAAGTAGGGTACATCTCTGGGGTCTTCAAGTGGGCACCTTCCATCCTCGGTGTTTCGTCGACTAGCCCACGACACCTCAAGAGGGCTCGACGGTGATTCTGGCGTCCCAGCATCACCCCCCTCCATCCCCCACTTAACTCAGCCTAGCTTACTTACCTGTACATCAGCGTTTCTTTCTTTCTATTGTGCTTGAGATCCCCAGCCAGAATCTTTCCGTCTCAACCACAGCCAGTTGCTGCTCCTCTCTGCTGCTTCAGATAAGTTCTTCACTGTGCGACGCAACTCTTGGCCACTGAATCCGACGTCTCTGAGAAACCGGGTTGTAGAGTGTGCCACAAATCCTCGACATCCCACCTCCACTGGGTAAACCCGGACTCACCATCCTCGCTGTTCCTCTTCAGTGGCTAGTTGAGCATACCACAGTTTCTTCCTCTCATACGCCTCATCTACAGCATCCTCCCATGGCACTGTTAACTCTACCAGGTGAACAAGGTGTGCTGATCCAGACCACAAGACAATATCTGGTCGAAGGTTAGTGGTGGCAATCTCAG
This sequence comes from Acipenser oxyrinchus oxyrinchus, assembly GCA_030684275.1. Classification (NCBI taxonomy): domain Eukaryota; kingdom Metazoa; phylum Chordata; class Actinopteri; order Acipenseriformes; family Acipenseridae; genus Acipenser; species Acipenser oxyrinchus. The sequence continues at coordinate 10,169,054 of CM060273.1, read as the reverse complement.
GTGGAAAAATAAGCCGTTGACCAACATCTGCCAGCATTTTCCAGTCTCTAGCAGCTTCCAGTTGTCCTGGGCGAGGATTGGTTTTAACACCTTTTCTTGGTGGTTGCTCTCCTGGGCGGAGGAATGTTGTCTTTGTGTGTAATGTTTTGATGGAACAGGTGGCAACTTATTGGTCATGTTACGCTTGTCTTCCAATGCTAAGGCCAAACATCGCAGCACCTGGTCATGGCGCCAAGTAAACCATCCTTGGCTAAGAGCCACCTTACATCCTGTCAAAATTTGCCTTAATGTTGCAGGTGATGAACACAAAGGACATGAGGGATCCTCTCCTACCCAGAGGTTTAGGTTCTGTGGTGATGGGAGAACATCATATGTTGACCTGATGAGGAAACTGATCCTGCTATGTTCCATTGACCATAGGTCTTGCCAGCCAATCTTGGCGTTGTTCCACACTCTCCCATCTCATCCATTCTCCCTGCTTGGCCTGGGAAATGGCCTTTATACACCTCATCCTCTCCTCCTGCTTTTGCACCTCGTTGACTACCAGCTTCCTCCTTTGAGCTGGGGCTGCCTTGTGCCATGTAGGAGGAGCTGAACTGAGACCAAGACCCCTCTTCCATGCTGAACTTGCCCCATGATATCACCAATTCGAAGGGCAGCCTTTGCATCTTCCACAGCTTTCTTTGCCACCCACTTTCTTCCAGTTTTCAACACAGGTGCTGCCTCCCTTACGCATTTGTCGCGTGACTCTACTAATGTCATTTCCAGTCTGACCTTGGCGCACTTAAACTCCTCGGTTAGAGCGGAGACTGGTAGCTCCAGTATTCCTTTACCATAAAGTCCCACTCTGCTGAGGCAGCGTGGAACTCCCAACCATTTCCTGATGTATGAACTGATTAAAGCTTCCAGCTTCTCTACTGTTGTCAAAGAAACCTCAGACACAGTCAGTGGCCACAGCAACCTCGGCAGTAGACCAAACTGAAAGCACCAGAGTTTTAGTTTGCCTGGTAGAGCGCTGCTGTCTATGCTCTTCAACCCTTCCACTGCTTGCTGTCTAACTTCTCCCACACGAACTGTGTCCTTTAGATCCCCATCATACCATCTCCCAAGACTCTTCACTGGCTTCTCAGACACTGTTGGTATTGCCTCACCATTAATGAAGAATGTTTTATCTACTACTTTGCCTTTAATTATAGAGATGCTCCTTGATTTAGTGGCTTGAATTGCATTCGTGCCCATTCAATGTTATTGGTTAATTTGCCCAATAACCGATTAGTGCAGGCTACTGTTGTAGTCATGGTTGTCATGTCATCCATGTATGCTCGAATTGGTGGTAGTCGCATTTCAGAAGCCAAGCGCTCTCCTCCTACTACCCATTTTGATGCCCTAATGATTACTTCCATTGCCATGGTAAAAGCCAGTGGAGAAATGGTGCATCCTGCCATTATTCCAACCTCTAGGCATTGCCATGTAGTGCTGAATTCTGAAGTTGAAAAACTAAATTGCAAATCTCCAAAGTAGGCTTTCACTAAATTTGTTATTGTCATCGGTACACTGAAAAAATCAAATGCTGCCCAAAGAAGTTCATGTGGCACTGAACCATATGCATTAGCCAAATCCAGGAATGTCACATGGAGCTTCTTCCTCTCCTTTTTAGCTGATTGAATTTGTTGCCAGATCACATTGATGTGTTCCAAGCATCCTGGGAAACCTGGAATGCCCGCTTTTTGTATTGAAGTCAATGAAGCAGTTCTTTAATAGGTAAGTTGACAATCTCTGAGCAATAATGCTGAAGAAAATCTTGCCTTCTACATTTAATGTAAATAGGACAAAACTGACTGATGCTTGTAGAATCTTTTTCTTTAGGTATAATGACTCCACCTGCTCTGCGCCATGCTCTTGGTACAACCTGTTTTTCCCATGCCACTTTCATCAATTTCCATAGAATTCGTAGAACTCCTGAAGCACTCTTATACACTCTGTACGGAACTCCATTAGGCCCTGGAGATGATGAAGCCCTTGCTTTTTTCACAGCTTGCTCTACTTCTTTCCACTTAGGTGCACAGTCCTCCATTTGGTATTCTGGTGGATTGATAGGTGGGATGCCTGACAGAATTGACATAGGCTCCTGCCTTTTTGAATCTGTATGTGTTTCCTCCAAATATCTCTCCAGCTCAAATTTAGATGCTTTTAGTGTGCCATTCTTCTCACTGGTGAATAACTTCTTTACAAATTTAAATGGGTCTTTATAAAAGTTAGCTCTCGCATGCTCCTTCTTTTTGTAGCATTTCCGTAGGCGCTCAGCTCTGCGCAATGTTGCAAGCTTATCTTTTATGACCCTTTGTAAGAGATTGAGTCCCTCCTTCTGACTTTGTTCTGCTCTTCTCCATTGCTTCCTCAGCTGTCTCCTTTCTCTAACTAAGCGTTCAATCTCCTGCTGCCGTCTAGACTTTCCAGGAATAGTTTGTACTTTTTCCTTCCTTTTTTCAACTCCAAACCTCTCACTTCCATATGTGTAGATGATGTCCCCAAATTTATCCAGCTTCTTTTCAACTGTTCCACTTAATCTTTCCAATGCAAAGCAGAGATCTGTGTTTACTGTGTCCCATGCAGTTTTCTCACAAGCTCTTGGCCATTTAACTCCAGGCTTGTGCCCGTTGAGGTTCTTTTCTCTCTTACGCTGGTTTGTCTGCCCGGGTTCACAAGGATCATTAGGTTCATCACTAACTGTGTCCATGCAAGTTCTCCTCACATCTATGACAGGGGTGCTGATATCCTGCAAACTGTGGTTTGCATCCTGTCGCTGGATTTCATTTGACTGACTTGACTGACTTCGTAAGAAGTACTGATCAATGCGAGGCCCTTGTCCCTTCTCCCTCAAGCATTTCATTCTCCCTTGATGAATCTTCAAACCCCTGACCATTGTTGCCTTGCTCCAGCCGCAGACACAAACCTGGAGTTCCATGTCTTTGCTAACTGCAGATCTTGAACTAGTCTTTTGTGAAGTACTCTCTATACTCATATCCGTTTCCATTCCTAAGTCCTTAACCGTGTTGTCCAACGTTGAGTCATCTTCCGCCCCCGCTCTCGCAGACTCTAGGGGTATTTTTCTCTTTAATTTCTTAGAAGCCTTGGGCGGGTGTCTCCAGCATCCTGTAGTTTTTAAATTAGAAGTTTAAGCCAGTGTTATATGTTGTAATATCTATTAGTATTACATGGCGAGACTACAGCAGGTTGCCAGAGGAATTGCCAGCAGGTACAGAAGAACATGTGCTGTTTTTTATCCGGGGTAGTTTCTACACAGAACACAGGCTGCACTGCGATCTTCACCAAATACTCCAGGAAACTCCAGAGATACTCTAGTTATTATCCTCTGTCCTCATTCATAGAATAACTACAGTACTCTACGGGAGTCCATGGTGTATCGTCTATGTGCTGTATGCTTGCTGTATCCTCTATCTAGTCATTACAATAACTGTTGCCCGAGCCTGACTCCTGCTGGGATTTCAATGTCAGTGATAATGGACACGGTATCCACTGAAGCAGAGTCACTGAAACTTGAGACAATCAGTTCTACACACGCACGCGTGACCATTCTTACATTATATTACACCCTAGTGATCAGGCACGGCTTATATTATCTAGTAAGCACAACAGTATCGCTATGAGTGTTAATAACGCTGTGGCTTCAAGCTGCAGCAGTGAAGTTCATTATATTGTCATTTATTTTATAATAAATTTCTTAAAGCTTAAACCATAACTATCTTTAACATATATATATATATATATATATATATATATATATATATATATATATATATATATATATATATATATATATATATATATATATAATGAATATTGTTCTACATTGTATTCGTTTTCTAATGCATTCACATTGTGAGAAGTCGTTTAGAATGTACTGCCTGTAAGATTTCAATCCACGCGTGAGATCAATCTACACCTTGTTAAGAGGTTGATTGATCCCTGGATTAAGGCAGGAGAGTTCATTTGCTGCAGTCTGTGTCTGGCACAGATGAGCGCTGGACGCTCTCCAGGGTACTGAACTGCTTTGACTGGAAATTAAACTGGGAGAAATGCTAGAGAGGTGTTTCTAAGTATTAATATTGTTGATATAAACTAATTGATTATATTTCAATTACAAGTTCCATGAGCTCTTCATGGCAGAAAAAGTGTTCTTAATGCCTGAAATAAATCTGCAAAATATTTAAAGGAATTTAACACAATGTCTTCATGCTGTAGCGATGCTGGTGCTGCACTTGAATTGCTTTCATACAGGCAGTGCTAGAAAGCAAGCTGCAGGAGAGCGAGTCACAGTGAAATAGTGTTGTGAGCGGAAACTACAGGAGCAGAGCAGGAGTGTCTGAATGAATAATGAGCTTAGAACAGCGACAAATAACTGTCCTACACTGCCCCCTGGTGGGTATAATCTGAAATGTGCGCTAAAGCGCATATTGTACAGTGATAGCTAGAAAATGAGTTTGAAACTGAAAGCAGCGGCACAATTTGTTTTGTTTTGTTTTGCTTTTTGTTGCTGTTTTCTGTTCACTTCTAAAAACCCAGCTGTCTACATTACAGTGATCCACAACTCATGAGGCAATATGATGCAGTCTGTAAGCAACTTCATTGTTTTAAAATCGAGATATCTCTTTCCTCACTGTCACCAGTGCTGGCTATGTATTGTTAAAAAGCAGTTTAGACACAAGTATATGCATTGCTATTTTGTATTGCATAATATTTATTTAAATAATGTTTGTTTTAATTAATCAAATGAAGATTATATATGGATTGCTTATTTAACATAATTATATTAATTAATGTATATATTTATTTATTCTTGATTCAGGATTGGTCTACTGAAATGGACCAGGTCGTTCACAGGACATCCTCTAGAAACGTCTTTATTTAATTGATATCAGACATCATACAGTTATTCACAAAATACTTTTTTTCGGGAAAAAAAACTTAAACATGAATCTCTGTGGATTTGACCCAATGTTTTTCAATACATACTGCAATTTGTAATTGCAAATTTACATTTGTATTACACCATCAGAGAGTAGGAGGGTTGCGCAGAGAAAGCGTATAGGCTAATGTGAGCTGTTTTCTATAGTAGTTTCTACACAGAACACAGGCTGCACTGCCATCTTCACCAGCGAGACTCACTCGGCAGGCAGCAGGAGGTTTTTGTATGAAGTGATATAGAGACTCTCACAGTGTGGGACTCAGAGCACAGAAGTACGTGGCAGAGTCAGACAGCACAGCCGCAGTGATATTCAGATGAAAGGTCTTCTCTGTCTTGTTATGAGATGCAGATAAACGATGTTGAAATCTTTTTGGAATGTCCTCCTGAGAATGTTCACTGAGTATGAGCTGTGGGGCTTGATTGGGATCCTGAATGTACCAGAAGAGACCATTAGCTAATGCCGTTTCATATGCGCACTGAATAATGGTGCTCTCTCTCTGTTTAAGAACAATTGGATGTGAAGATTGAGTCACTGAGTCTGCTCGGGTCATTTCTAAAAGTAATGACAGAAAAACAATTAATAAGATTATATGCAAGCATACATACAAACAGTTATAAAACATGACATGATAGCATACCTATAGATAATGTGAACTCACTTTTATATGGGTGTCAATGATTTTAACTCACTTCACTTTTTCCAATAATTAATTTCTACCAGTTGCACTGTTTACTGTATAATATAAATCAGTATTTCTGTTTGTCATGTATTACTAAACTGTACGACGTTAAACTCCATTTCATTTCTAAGACTTAAAAAAAAAGAGAGACAGTCCCGCATTTTACTTGTACGATATAATATAATAGACTGACACACATGTTTGACAACTTGCATAACCAGTATGTATACATGGACCTACTTATGCTTAAACAGAACAGCAGCACAGTAACCCAAGTACGTTCTTGTTCCATTCTCAACACGACAAACCTCCCTCTGCTGTCTGGTGCAATCTGAAGCTGGAACTGTGAACAATGTGTTTCTATAGAGGAGATGTCATGGAAACCAGTGCCCCTCCCCTACACCGTGTAGTTGCTGTCCTTCATTGCCACCTGGTGGTTGTTCAGTTCATCTGCAATCGGATGATGTTGTTCTGCAAGTTGCAATTCAGATTCATTGCAGGCTGATCATTAAATGAATTACTGAGAGCATCAGTGCTCAGCAGTGCCTCGCATATTCTGTTGAAGCGTGTTGTTGAAGTGACAATGGGCTGCATTCAGGTTTTGAGTGTTCGTGTTATTTTTATTTGTTTATTTTATTTTTTTGAACCCCCTATGCGATTAATAATTTTCAGAAACAGAGGAACAGAAAACCTTTTTTCTCATTAATCAATTATCTCTGGAAGAGTTTAAGTTAGATCAAAATTCGTGTTAAAATATGACAGGGAAAAGTTCGATTTAAAGTGTAAAAAGGTTTTTTTTTTTTTAGCAATTTCTTCAATTCTGAAAATCTTCGTTATTTCTTCCTAACAGACTTGATACTGCAGTCAAAAAAGGAAAATAAGTTTGATATATTATAAAGCCCTCCCATTTATGCATAATGTCCCATATACGGGACCCCTACATATTTGCTTTTATCTTAGTACAGTACAGTAGTCTCCGGCTAAGAGAACTCTCTAAGATGGAGCTGACCACTAGACACAATATGAATCAATAACAAAATACATATTTATGACTTGTCATGACACACGTGCATCAAGCTATGAAATGAACAGAATAACTAAGAGAAAAGCAATAGGCAAGTGGGTAACACTTTATATTAATGTGCTGCTTATTAATGTGTTATAAATGTTTTATAAATATATATATACTGTATATAATATACACTTAATAACTGTGTTATAGAGCGTTAATGAAGCATTATAGATTGTTTATAACCATACAGTAGCCATAGACGGAATTATGTTTTTATAAGGGGGACAGTTTATAGCCACCTATTCTACTTTGTGATGTTTAAACGTAATTCTGTCTATGGCTATTGCATGGTTATAAACCATCCATAATGCTTTATTAACACTCTATAATATAGTTATTAAGCATATATTACACATTTATGAAACATTTATAAAACATTAATAAGCAGCACTTTAATATAAAGTGTTACTGAAAAGTGTAAGGTACAGCCAGCTTTGTGGGTAGGAGGGGATGGAGAAGTTGAAGGAGTGAATGAGAGGAAGGAATCTGGCAGAGAGGGTGGGGTTGGAGAGATGGATATTGAAATCACCTAACAGGACAGTTGGGGTAGACAGAGAGGGGAGGGAGGAGAGTAGATAGTCAAGTTCATCTAGAAAGTGATCGAGAGGTCCAGGGTGATGATACAGTACAATTAGCAGGAGTTAACAGGGATAGGTTAGTTGGACAGCATGAAATTTAAAGGTGTTAACAGAGAGTGAGGAGAGGTCAGAGGGGACAGAAAAGAGTAAGGAGGGAGAGAGGAGAAGACCAGTCCCATACTCTCCTCTGTTGGCAATTAGTTGGACTACATGTTTTAAATCAAACTTGTAACAAGTCAATGAGGTGACACCATATGTGGCCGAGCTGTTGTTGCAGTGACCATTTCCCAATTAGCAACAATTAATCAATTAATGAACTCGGGAGATGGTCATCGTCTGCACGAGTTTAATAAGGAGGCGTGACTGTCAGCCAGCTAAATAAATCACTAGCTGATCAGTCACGCATCCTCATGAGGTTTTAAAAACACAAAAACAATAACAAATACACTGTGCTTTTATCCATGCCGCAAACAATAATACAAATAATAATAAAACAGTGCACAAATATATATATATAGGGCGGGACACTCCAGCGACATCATCCCATTGATATTGTGAGCTGCAACTCCAGTGGGTGCTGTGATTGCCACTTCTTTTCCCAGGCTTTGTCTCACCCATGCTATGACAGTTTGAATGAGAAAACTCTTCCCTGTGCCTCCAGTGCCTCTCACAAACAAGCAGAGGATGGGGGTGTTTGTTTCATAAGAACATAAGAACATAAGAAAGTTTACAAACGAGAGGAGGCCATTCAGCCCATCTTGCTCGTTTGGTTGTTAGTAGCTTATTGATCCCAGAATCTCATCAAGCAGCTTCTTGAAGGATCCCATGGTGTCAGCTTCAACCAGCTTCAACCACATTACTGGGGAGTTGGTTCCAGACCCTCACAATTCTCTGTGTAAAAAAGTGCCTCCTATTTTCTGTTCTGAATGCCCCTTTATCTAATCTCCATTTGTGACCCCTGGTCCTTGTTTCATTTTTCAGGTCAAAAAGTCCCCAGTGTCGACATTGTCTATACCTTTTTGGATTTTGAATGTTTGAATCAGATCGCGCGTAGTCTTCTTTGGTCAAGCCTGAATAGATTCAATTATTTTAGCCTGTCTGCATACGACATGCCTTTTAAACCTGGGATAATTCTGGTTGCTCTTCTTTGCACTCTTTCTAGAGCAGCAATATCCTTTTTGTAGCGAGGTTACCAGAACTGGTCACAATATTCTAGGTGAGGTCTTACTAATGCATTGTAAAGTTTTAACATTATTTCCCTTGATTTAAATTCAACACTTCTCTCAATATATCTGAGCATCTTGTTGGCCTTTTTATAGCTTCCCACATTGTCTAGATGAAGACATTTCTGAGTCAACATAAACTCCTAGGTCTTTTTCATAGCTCCCTTCTTCAATTTCAGTATCTCCCATATGATATTTATAATGCACATTTTATTGCCTGCATGCAATACTTTACACTTTTCTCTGTTAAATTTCATTTGCCATGTGTCTGCCCAGTTCTGAATGCTGTTTTTGAATGACCTTTGCTGCTGCAACAGTGTTTGCCACTCCTCCTATTTAAGTTTGCTTGTTGTTGTTGCAAAGTAAATGTGAAAAGGGACTCAAGCGTGCAAATTAAACAAGTTTGCTTGTTGTTGTTGCAAAGTTTTGGCAATGTGGTCAAACACTCTCTGCTGATCTTTATTAAGGCGCTTGAGCATGTCTTGTACATTTTGTAGAAGAGGTTGTGCCGCCACATCTCTGAATTCAGCCATTGCCTCTGCAGCTCAGGGGAGCAAAGTGAACTTGATTTTCAGGTCCTTCTGTTTCAAGCTCATTGTCCTCTTCAGCCTCTATTTCCTTTTGTTTTTGCTCTACTAGTCGAGTTAACTCCTCATCAGCTGCAGCTATTTGTTGTAGTTGGTCAAGATAGGCCATAGCTTTTGAAGGCTATCCTTACATGCACGGAAGGCATCCACATAGGAATGACACCCTTCAGGAAGAAGGTTTGTTCTGTCTTTCCATGGCTTAAAAAGTAGGAGTATAGCATAGAAGTAGTTCTCTGGGTAGTCTTGTACAGTGTAATGGTAATGATTGATTAAGTAGGGCGTGTTTCTCTTTTTGATGTATCCAAAGGGAAACATGTAACAAAGGATGTTTTCAATTTTGGGCTTCTCTGTCACCACATCATGCCATGCAATGAAATCATAGAGGCTCATGTCTTGCAGAGCCTCCGGACGTTTTGGGTAGTATGAGTCAATCCAGGAAGGAAAGTAGATGTCGGTTGAGTTAGGATTTTCTTTTGCTAGCATGTCAATGTGTTCCTTGGATTTCAGCTGATGGCTATTGTTAAAGGCACAGTAGCATCTGTAAGACGGGCGGATCGGCTGAACAGACCTGAGGAGAACCGTGGAGGGATGAAAGTGCCTGGGGTCTGCAAAAGTACAGCGGGAGAAGAAAGAGGAGAAGGACATTATAACCTTACTTTGGCAACTTATTTATCTTACTATATGACAGGTACTGACATTTGTTTTCAACATTTCACCAGAGAGTGTTGGGAACTACAAATTAAAAGTGAAATATTGCTTTTGGCTAATTTACTTTTGCTGCGCCAGTCCCCTAAAACACGTAAACTATCCTTGCTGTACAGAGTCAGGCAGTTCTTGCACTTCACTGATGATAACTCGATTTCAAATGAAGGCTCACAAGGCAACAATAGCAGTAGTTCCACTGTCGTGTCTGTAGGGGTCAGGATTGTCTTCAAACTGCAGTATCAGAGCCGTTATTGCATGCTGATTTGGTTGAATGAAGAGTGAAGAAAAAATAACTGTTGACAAAATAACTTCCACAAAAACAACCCCTCCACCACAACAGAAAAAAATGAAGAAAAAATCATCAGTGTTGGCAATAAGATTGAAGTGTTTGTTCTCTTTATTTACTGGTACAGCACATTCTATTTGTGTGTATCCATTGTGATGTGGTAAGCCATGATATATGGTTTCTTGCTCTTGTTATTCTTAGAACTAAGATCACAAGTCAGGGAATGATTGAGGTGGAGCGTTTGCAGAGTGTTCAGCTCAGGGGTGTGTTCAGTGGAGTCTTCACATCCGGTGCCTTCACAGCACTTTGATACGTTAATGAAGTCCTGTATCAAACACGTGTTTATTATATTATATTGTTCATTGTGGTTCACCATAACCTGCTCTCTTATTCCAATTCTATGAACAGGGAACACATTTCCAAAGAGTGCAGAGAAGAAAGTGACTCAAAATGCAAACAGTTTGCCTGCACTGAAACCACTTCCTTTATAATGGACTCATGCCAATGATAGTGTGTGGAAGCAGTTCAACACAACTTTCTTTCATCTTTTACCAGGTAATGGGCCTGTGCCAGTTAGTGCTGAGAGAGTTTTTGTACAGCGTCCCAATGAGTTTTCACACTGTGCTATCCTCAGAGCACAGTGATAGATTGCTGTGTCGCTCAGAGCTAGTTTTGCAATGGTGAGCTGTGTTTTATCACTGTCTGCTTCTGAAGAAAATCTGTGTATGGCAAATGCAGCATTATGATTGGCCCCTCTGCTCCCCTTGGCTCCTCTGTACAGTATGTATTCCAGGGCTCGGTTTGAGTGCTGCCGATACCAGTAGAGAAGAACGCTGGTGGCTACTTGCAGTATAAGAGCACCTGACCGTTACTGACTCTCCTTCTGTTCTGGACTCTGCTGTCTGTTGAGGACTGATGGAATCCCCGCTTGTCATGACTGAACATTGAGGAAGAAAAAGAACATTTAATAGACAGTCAGAAACAATAATAATAATAATAATAATAATAATAATAATAATAATAATAATAATAATAATAATAATAATAATAATGTTTCTTGTTGTTGTGAAATTACCTGGCAGGATAATAAACATACACATGATTAATGGATCCATTTTATCTCAGTGCTGATTTCTTTAAGAACAGAATAGAAAGGTTCTGTCTCTGTGTTGATTCTGGTGCTTTTCTCTTCACAATGCTGCTCTGAAATAGTCTGCTCAGAGGTTTTGAATGTCAAATGTGTGTAACCAATCAGCAGAGAGAAACAGAAACATGTGATAGTAAATGTGATGTAATCATGTAACTCTGTGGTTCATAGTTGTGGTTACCATCTTGTTTTATCAACACCTTCATTAGCAGTTAACTGGATGCAAGTCAAAGATGTTTCAATTCTTCATTGACTAACTGCAGTCGTCCGACCCACTTTTCAATGAACCTTCCCAGAACTCAGGAAATCCAGCCCTCACCACATTATAATGTGCACTGCGGTTACCCTTCTACACAGAAGAGCTGTCACTGGAAATGCCATCAGCATTGTAATCACTAGCCTCTGTACACTCCAGGGTTTTTGTTTGGGTAGGGATGTGGTTTGCATCACTGTGCTGGTTCTATAGCACAGTAGTAGATGGCAGAATCAGAAACTGAAGGCTGTATTGTCAGGGAGCCAGTTTTAGATGAGAAGTCTACTGCTGGTTTATATTTCCCAGAATCGTCTCCATGTGTTCCTGAGCCCCAGGCTTTGCTGGTGTATTTTAAACCCTGGTTAGGAGCTTGTTTGTACCATTGCATTGTATTAAAGCTGATTGTCTGATAGTGACAGTTTATCCGAACTGATTCTCCTTCTGAAACTCGCTGTGAATCAGGGCTTTGAGTCACCTGGTCTTCACTGTGTGCACCTGAATCAAAATAACACAAAATAAAGAACACAGATAAACACACTAACAAGCAAAGTGATGATCATGGCTTTTTCAGAGTAGACACATGATAAAATCAAGCACTGAATGACACATTTCAATCTTGTCATTGTAGTAATCCAGTGTGTTAATTTGAAGAGAGAAACACAAGTGGATGAATATGCATCTTTCTCTTCATATCAATCTACCCTTGAGATCACGTGCATTCATTCACAGTGGTGTTTGTCACAGCTATTTCCTGTTGTTTAAAATATATGTGCTGTGGCATGTTCTGGTAACAAAGTAACCACCTCACTTGTTATAGCTTAAGCTGTTCATTGAAATGATCGTGAATCTGTAATGCTTTCAATATGGAATGATTGATATCAAAATCACTGATACTTTACTGCAATTCATTTAATGGCACAGATGTCACTACACTGATATATATCATGTATGGCACAGTGTATTCTAGATGGGAACTGGGGGTTCAAAGTTCTGAGTGATGTTTACAATAGAAATACAAAAGAACACAATGCCAGGAGTGTGTATACTGTGGATGAATCCTCTCACAAGCCAATGGCCTGAGGCGAGGTGCAGTTACAGCGCTAGGGTTTGTGAGTTTAGACACAACCCAGTTAGTGTGATGCAGGAGTTGTGCAGCATTTACATCGTAGTTGAAAGATGAGTGTAATCGTGCCTCCTACAGTATCTGCTGGGTAATGGTGTTTAATCTTAATCACACTGCCCCACCTGCTGGTAAAACATCATTTTCAATGCCAAGATCCTGCCTCAAAGTTACATTATATAACATAAAGTCCATGTGCAGCTGAGTGGTGCTGCCGCTGAGAGCAGGATATTGTGCAGGTGTCTCCACTCCCTCTCTCACTGTGCTCTCACTGCACAATAATACACAGCTTCACAATCCAGCGGCTCAACAGCACTGATGGTTAGAGTGGTGGAGAGCTTCTCTTTATTCACAGTCATGTTGAATCATCCCGAGGTTTCAGTTGTAATATAAGCAGTCAGTATGATGTCAGGACTTTGACCATGTTGCTGTTTATACCACTGCATGCTCTTGTAGTTAGAAACACTGTGATTGCAATTCATTTCAGCGCTCCCTCCTTCAATTGAATAAACATGTGGAGTCTGATGAATCTGTGAACTTCCATAGACAACTGTAAGATAAAAAGATATAATTATTATTTTGTTCATGAATGATAATGACATTGAAACCTGTTTGTTCTCAAGTGTGTTTGTGAATATCACTCACCAAGACAAAAGCAAAGCAGAAGAAAAGTTCCACACGTGTTCCTCATTCTTGAATTGTTCCATCCACAAGTAGAAATGCTTCTGACAGACAGACAGCCTGAGCTGTGGGTGGAGCCCTGCACAGTGTCATGCCAGAATAAGGCTCTGATTGGTTGATCTGTCTGAAGCTCATGGAACCACTGGTTTAAAGCTACTGAAAGTCAGCAACAGAATATCAATAGTTAGAACATACCTGTACTGTAATAGTGCTGAACATCCTTCTAATCTTGAAGCACTTCCTCACTTCATCTCATGACAGTGGACTCACTGGTTTATGGACTCCTGCTGGTCTGGTCTTTGTACTGCAGGGTTCAGTATCTCACCAACATAGAGCTTCTGGGTCTACACAGGGGAATGGCTTGGTAGTGGGGTCACAAGTAGACACTGTATATTTATAGAATGAAAGAAAGAAAGAAAGAAAAGAAAAGAAAGAAAGAAAGCAAGCTTTTTCATTTTCTGTACATTGGGGCTGATATAAGGATATGTGTAGTGCAATCAATTGCAGCTTCAAAATTCATATTGCTTAAGAGCAATGCAAATTACTCAACACTCATGATAATGAGGGTCGCAATGAGCACTGCCTTACAGCCCAGAGCTGAGGTGAGTTTCAAGTACAGAGAGCAGTAAGCACTGTATGAGATTTGTGGAGCAACTAAATCAAACCAGACAAAAAATATATATGTCAGAGGAAGGGCAGCAAAATCCTCTTGGCATACAGAAAAGAAAAGTTTTTTCTGAGGAGGAGCTGATAGTCCTTAAGGCTGAGGTCAGTCAGCATGAAATTGAATTATTTGGAAAAGCCTCAGCCAACACCAGTTATGCTACCAATGCTGTCAATGCTGTCGGTGTTACCTGGAGCACAGTCAACCAAGTGATGAAATGGTGAAATTCAGCTATTAGGTCTAGGATGAGTGAGACGGTAACGCCACCGCAAAGTGACCCTGGGTTTGAATATGCGGGCCTCTTCTGTCTTGCTCTTCTCCAAACGTGTTCCTGCCTGTTCTCAACAAGAGCCTAGCGTCACCGCATCAGGAAGTGCAAACAATGGCAATCCTGAGGCCAGTGACAGGTCTCTGCAGGTGTGTGCTTTTATACAGCTCTTAATTACTGCTTCTACATGGTTTACACCCTGAAAGAGGATGTTTTTGGAGGGTCAGCAATTGCCCAAGTGCAAGGCAGAATCCTTACATCTCATTATAATGTTAGCACCCACTTAGTATTCCAGATCCCTGCCCAATTCCATGCTTATTTCTTCATTTGAATACATTTCAATATCATGTCTGCAATATGGGTGTTTTGCAGCTGCAAATCACTTTGCATGAATCCTTACATCATCCCCTTAATGTCCTATGTTTGTATATACCCACATTTTTTGGGACATTCATAAAGAAATGTTGTTGATTTTTGTTGTTGTTGATAATTAATGTACCATAGTTATAATTAGTACATCATGAAAAGGTGTTTTTATTTTTTACATTCTTGACATTCTGCATTATGCTCAAGCTTCTTTCATTCCCTTCTCCAAATATTAAGGTTCAACACAATTTTGATTTCTGTGTAATAAACATGATTATATAACATTATGATGCAATGTATATTTATTTGAATTTATTATAAGAGTTTACATTAATTTAAAATATTTTCCATTAAAGAGTAAAAGCTATCTAATGAACACATGTTGATTTGAAATTGCAGTGGATCAATATGACCCGAAACATACCAGCTGTACCTACATTCTGAACATACTAGGAGGGTTCAATAGATTCACATTGAGTGCTTTCAGCAGGGAGCTGCGCTGGTCGCTGTTCATGGGACTGAACTGGTCTGACATGGAACTGCATTGGGCTAAAGGGCTTGAGGGATGTATCTCTGAATGTATTTCACATTCTGTGCTATTAATGTATTGTCATCTCCTTATTGTCTGGTATGTGCCTTGTTTAATAAGGGAAGCATTGTGTGATTGTGAATATTGAACGTCAAACACTGACAATTCCTTGTCATACACTGCCCCCTAGTGGGGGTTCATTTGAATTGCAAGGAAACAGAGAGTTTGAAGATTGATCCATTTTTCGTGACCACAAAGAAAACTGATGTTAAAGCACTAACTATTTGTTTCCATTGTTTCGATATTTAGTTTTCTTGATCTGCTTATTTATATTATTGGCTATCAAAATAATGCACTTTGTTATGACAACAAAATATAGTTTTCCCACCTGTTTATTTAAGTTTTCTTTACAATCCCTGTGCCCGTTTGTAATTAGTTTAATTAATGAATCACTGAGATCTGGTGTGGTCCCCTCACCTTGCAAACTGGCTGCTGTTACTCCGTTACTGAAAAAGAGAAATCTAAATTTCAATGTTCGATGTAATTACAGACCAATCTCAAACTTACCTTTTCTGGCAAAAATTTTAGAATGGGTGGTAGTGTCACAGCTTCAGTCCCACTTAGCTTTATGAACCTTTTCAGTCTGGTTTTAGATCATAGCACAGAAACTGCCTTGTTAAGGTGTTAAATACTTTATTGATTTCTGCAGACTCAGGTTCTCCATCTATTCTTGTTCTGTTGGACTTGAGTGCTGCCTTTGATCCCATCAACCATGATATTCTTTTACATGGTTTAAAGGACATATTTGGTTTTTCTGGTGCTGTACTTAAGTGGTTTACTACCTACCTATCCAATTGAAAACAGTTTGTCACCTTCGGTGGTTTTAACTCTGATATCAGTTCTGTTACGTCTGGTGTTCCCCAGGGTTCTGTTCTGGGATCGCTTCTATTCAATATTTATATGTTCCCTCTTGGTCAAATAATCAGTCGTTATGGAATTCAATTTGACAGATATACAAATTTGGATGCAGAAAAATGTTGCAATTGACAATTATAGTATAGTATAGTTGACAATTTCACGTTTTTTATTGATGGACGTGGGATCAGTCCAACCCCTGAAGTAACACACTTAGGTGTGAGGTTAGACTCAGCACTGTCTTTAGAGGCTCACATCAAGAATATATGCAAAGTGTCCTTTTTACATCTGTGAAACATTGCTCACCGGAGATCATCCTTATCATTGTCTGATGCAGAGAAGCTAATACATGCCTTCATCTCATCTAGATTGGACTATTGTAATGCTTTGTTTGCTGGAGTTTCTTAAAAATCAATTCAAAGGTTGCAATATGAACAAAATAGTGCTGCACGGGTGCTAACAAAAACAAGAAAGCAGAACCATGTATCACCAATCTTAGCATCTCTTCACTGTTTACCAGTTAAAAACAGAATTGATTACAAGATTTTGCTGCTTATTTTCAAGTGTTTACACAGCCTGGGAACAGCTTCCTTGAAGGCTATGCTTTGTCACTATGTGCCCCACCGCAGTTTGAGATCTGCCAGTAGTGCCAAACTAACTGTGCCCTGGACAAGGGTGCGCATGACAGGCGATCGGGCATTTTGCTCTGTGGTCCCTCGCCTCTGGAATGCTGGTCTAAAGACTCGTTTTTCTCAATTGGCTTTTTTATAGTGTGTTGTTGTTTCAATATGTGTGAATTGTTTTTATTTTACCTGTAAAGCGCTTTGAGATAATTGTAATGAAAAGCGTATACAAAATAAATATTATTATTATTATCTGTGTAGGGAATGTGGTTTGTATCGAGCGCTGAGCAGGGACAGACACTGGTCACTGTCTGTGACACTGAACAGGTCTGACAAGATAATTCTTTGTGGAAAATTGACATGCAGTTCTACACTGCTATCTAGCGGTGTTGCAGCAAACTGAATTAAAAACACATTCTGCAGTAGAAAGGTTTGTGTTCAGGCTCATCAGTGAACACATCACTGTGGGCTTCAGTGCACAGTAGTACCTCGCAGAGTCCAGCGCATTGTCATTGTTCACAGTCAGGTTAGCTGAATTAGCTTCAGGATTTAAAGAAGCAGACAGTCTGGGGTCAGAGGCTTCAGGCTTGTCTGTATTGACTGTGCCTCCAGCAATGGAATAGGTTTGCAGTAAATATTGTGGAGATGTATTCCCATTCTGCTTGTACCATTGCAGGTAAACACTAGCACCCTTGGTTGCAGTGTATGCACACTGTATTGTGGCTGTTTCTCCCTCAGTGCTGCTGATATGGGCAGACAATGATGTCACTGACTCCTTCCCATAAGAATCTGCAAGGATTGAAGCAAAATGCTGCAGTTAAAAAAGGTGTCTTGAAATAGGAGATTAAATACCTTGTTAACAAGGGAGCCCATAGAAGCAGATGCAGCAAGCTGTAAGCAAGCAGTAAGATGCAACCAACACTCACACACAAACAATCCCATTAGAATAGAACCCCAGGCAATCACAGAACACACGCCATCCATTCAAACAGGATCGCATAACAATTCACTGATATAGCCAGGCAGGCATGTCCTTAACAAGGATCTGAAATGTCTTCAGATAACATGTGAGTTTCATAGAGACACAAGATGAGATGCAATGAGAAGCTGTATAGAGCTCAACCAGTGCAGGTTCGTTAAATGAACTCTTATCTCGTACATTGTATGAAGGCGCCCAGGAGTATGTGTAGCAGTAGATTATTCTCCATTGTGCGCGGGGCTCCCAGTCTGTGCTCTGCGCTCTGCACAGGAAGTGATGTGCTGCTTGTTGCTGTGTTTTATACCCTGCAGGTGTCTGTGCACGAGGTGCGAGGTGTTGTGTGCACGTGGATATGGGGGCTAGATAGTTCCTTTAATAATGATGTAACATATGTGTATTTTCTCTCTCTCTCTCTCTCTCTCTCTCTCTCTCTCTCTCTCTCTATATATATATATATATATATATATATATATATATATTCTCTCTCATTTTGTATGTATTGACTAGCGTTGGTGCTGCTTTAACAAAGTAGTTGTTGCACATTGCATTTTAAAAATACATGCTGTAAAACATTGCTTAATTACATAATAGCCGAAGGCTGGTATCATTTAGAATGGATGGACCCGGTCTTTTTAACTATCGGGAGCTTACCCTTATCTGATGTGATTGTGTCATCGTTTGTAATTGGCGCACCTGATGCAGGCTACGTGTAATTTCCTTGTTTGTCTTTTCTGCGATATATATATATATATATATATATATATATATATATATATATATATATATATATATATATATATATATATATATATATTGGAAGACTGGAGGTTTTCTTATTGCTGTTTGTGTTTCTTTGTTAAGATTGTTTAACCAATCCACTGCAGGGCGGTCGACCTGTTTGCGTGTGGTCTGTGTAATTGCTGTTTGAAGCCCGCTGCCGCTGTCCTTGAGATTCATCACTCCCTGTCCTTTACTGATTGTGTATTTATTGCTGTATTTTATTAGAACATGTGCTTTTAATTATCTTGCCTATTTATTTTTTGTTCATTAAAAGTTGTATACTGTTTTAATGATATAATAAATGTAACTTCTAAAACTCCAGTTTAAAGTATAAACCTAATTTACTGCAGCTGTGTCCGATCCGTTGCAGGCTGTCTCACCGGTGGTTTGTGCTGGTACTGCACCCTGACAACTTCACAGTACACTTTATTTATTAGTAATAGTATTTTGTGTTTCCTTTTTATTGTGATTAATTATCTGGTTTATTTTCTTGGTTTATTTGATTATTTTATGTTACACAAGATGTATAGCTTTATTTATTTATTTGAGTGATTTCTGTGGCACTAGAATTATTTTTCTTGTTTGCAATTTTCCTGTGTGTTGGACAGAGCTGCGTCTCCAGAAACCCACCGCTTGTGGTACAGCTGTGACTGAAATAAAACCAAGGTTTACCTGTATACCCATAAACCCTGTGTCTTGGAATTCATTGAAGGGATATTGTGACAACCAACCTGTTTTCCAGAAGAGTCTGTGATGGTGTGTGTATAATGCATATAGATAACTTGTGTACCTGGGTTATAATATATCCCATGTTTAGTTGCTATAGCCCTTGCCTTATTGGCTAGGTGTTACAACTGTTTTACATACCATTTTATAAAGTTAGACATTCATCAAATTGTTGCTTTTAAATTAGATGTTTAAACCACTGTTATATAACCACTAATAATATCTATTAGTATTACACGACACGACCAGAAGAACGTCTGCTGTTTTATCCAGAGTAGTTTCTACACAGAACACAGGCTGCACTGCGATCTTCACCAAATACTCCAGGAACGTCCATAGATACTGTAGTTATTATTCTCTGTTCTCATTCGTAGAATAACTAGAGTACTCTACGGGAGTCCATGGTGTATCGTCTATGTGCTGTATGCTTGCTGTATCCTCTATATATTCAGTACAGTCACTGTTGCCCGAGCAGTTATAAAGTACGGTAACATCAGTAGAAAATAAGATCAAATTCAAATGAGCAAAATAAAGAATACAGTAAATAATTACATTTAATCAGTAAGATTTCACTCTACGCGTGAGATCAATCTACACCTTGTTAAGAGGTTGATTGATCCCTGTATTAAGGCAGGAGAGTTGATTTGCTTCGGAGCTGCAGTCTGTGTCTGGCGCAGATGAATGCGCTTCGTGCTGGACGCTCTCCAGGACACTGAACTGGTTTGACTGGAAATTAAACCGAGGGCAATTCTAGAGAGGTGTTTCTAAGTATTAATATTGTCGATGTAAATTAATTGATTATATTTCAATTCAAAGTTCCATGATCTTTTCGTGGCAGAAAAAGTGTTCTTAATTCTTAAAATAAATCTGCAAAATATTTACAAAGGGAATCGCATGACAGTCAATACAGCGCCCTTTAACACAATGTCTTCATGCTGTAGCGATGCTGGTGCTGCACTTGAATTGCTTTCATACAGGTAGTGCAAGAAAGCAAGCTGCAGGACATCGAGTCACAGTGAAACATTGTTGGGAGCGGAAACTCTACAGGAGGAGAGCAGGAGTGTGAATGACTAATGAGCTTAGAACACCGACAAATAACTGTCCTACACTGCCCCCTAGTGGGAATCATCTGAAATGCAGCGCTAAAGAGCATAATGTATATAGCTAGAAAATGTGTTTGAAACTGAAAACAGCGTCTACTATTTCTTTGAGGTTTTCTGCCCACTTCTTAAAAGCCTTCTGTCTGCATCACAGTGACCCCCAACTTAGGAGGCAAACATGATGCAGTCTGTAAGCAATTTCATTGCTTTAAAATCGAGATATCTCTCATCACTGTCACGACTGCTGTGTATGTATTGTTAAAAAACAACACTTTAAACATATATCTGTGCATTGGTGTTTTCATTGCTACATAGTTATTTGAAGGATGTCTCTTAATTAATCAAATACAATTAGATATTCAAAAATGCGTTGCTTTTTCAGATTAATGTGTGCTGTTTTCTCTAGTAGTTTCTACACAGAACACAGGCTGCACTGCCATCTTCACCAGCGAGACTCACTCGGCAGGCAGCAGGAGGTTTTTGTATGAAGTGATATAGAGACTCTCACAGTGTGGACCTCAGAGCACAGAAGTACGTGGCAGAGTCAGACAGCACAGCTGCAGTGATATTCAGATGAAAAGTCTTCTCTGTCTTGTCATGAGATGTAGAGAAACGATTTCGAAACCTTGGTGGAATGTCCTCCTCCTGAGAATATGCATTCAGTATGAGCTGTGGGGCTTGATTGGGATCCTGAATATACCAGAAGAGATTTGGAGTACTGCCTGATGTTAAATCATATTTACAGTGTATAGTGGTGTTCTCTGTTTCTTTAACGAGGGTTGAATTAGAAGTCTGAGTCACTGTATCTCCCTGGATCATTTCTAAAAGAGGAGACAGAAAGATAATCACTGTGAAATTAGAATGAAATAGACTGCAGATACAAGCTTCCTTACAGTAAATAGTGATAAATAAACAACCGCTACATGCTGTAACAGACTACAGATAAAGTAACATGAAAGCATTGCAAAATCCGGTCAAAATGTGTGTCTAATATGAAATACAATATTTATGCTGTATGACGGAACAGACGTTAGATAAAGAAACACTAATTGTGTCTAATTGTGTTGCAGTTTATTTACCTATGATTAAACAGAGAAGTATCAAAGTAAAAACAGCGCATTCCTGTTCCATTGTCAAAACTTTCAAACGACAAACCTCCCTCCAGCGTCTGCTTCAGTCTGCAGCTGAAACTGTGAAGAATGCGTTTCTATACCAGTGATGTGATGAATCCAGTGCCCCGCCCCCTACACAGTGCACGCCTTTCTTGCGTCTTCACTCTGTTTCGTTCACGGTTAGTCTGTTCTGTCTCAGAAGTGCAACAAAGATTTATTTTGATAAATACTGTCTTTTGTATGAGACTATGTACAGTACAATACATGTTGATGTGCAGGGGGGTAGTTACTAACAGGTACAGATTCATGTGTGCTGTTTTCTCTAGTAGAGTGCAGGGGGATAGTTACCAGCAGGTACAGATTCATGTGTGCTGTGTTCTCTAGTAGAGTGCAGGGGGATAGTTACCAGCAGGTACAGATTCATGTGTGCTGTTTTCTCTAGTGGAGTGCACGGGGATAGTTACCAGCAGGTACAGATTCATGTGTGCTGTGTTCTCTAGTAGAGTGCAGGGGGATAGTTACCAGCAGGTACAGATTCATGTGTGCTGTTTTCTCTAGTGGAGTGCACAGGGATAGTTACCAGCAGGTACAGATTCATGTGTGCTGTTTTCTCCAGTAGTTTCTACACAGAACACAGGCTGCACTGCCATCTTCACCAGCGAGACTCACTCGGCAGGCAGCAGGAGGTTTTTGTATGAAGTGATATAGAGACTCTCACAGTGTGGACCTCAGAGCACAGAAGTACGTGGCAGAGTCAGACAGCACAGCTGCAGTGATATTTAGATGAAAGGTCTTCTCTGCGTTGTTATGAGATGCAGAGAAACGATGTTGAAACCTTGGTGGAATGTCCTCCTTCTCCGAATATTCACTGAGTATGAGCTGTGGAGCTTGATTGGGATCCTGAATGTACCAGAAGACACCTTGAGCAGTGCCTGCTGTTTCATACTTGCACGGAATAATGGAGCTCTCTCTCTGTTTAAGAACAATTGAATTTGAATGTTGAGTCACTGAGTCTGCTCGGGTCATTTCTAAAAGAAAAGACAGAAAATAATGAATAAGATTATATGAAAGCATACTTACAAACATATAAAACATGACATGATAGCATACCTATAGATAATGTGAACTCCCTTCTATATGTATGTCAATGATTTTAACTCACTTTGCATTTTCCAATAACCAATTGCAACCAATTGCACTGTTTACTGTATAATATAAATCACTATTTCTGTTTGTCATTTATTATTAAACTTTGCGATTTTAAACTGCATTTCATTTTAGGCTTAAAAAAGAGAGAAAGTCCCGTATTTTACTTGTACTATATCGTATAATAGACTGACACACGTGTCTGACAAATTGCATAACCATTGCATGTATACATGGACCTACTTATGCTTAAACAGAACAGTAGCACAGTAACCCAAGTACGTTCTTGTTCCATTCTCAACACGATAAAACTCCCTCTGCTGTCTGGTGCAATCTGAAGCTGGAACTGTGAACCATGTGTTTCTATAGAGGCGATGTCATGGAAACCAGTGCCCCTCCCCTACACCGTGTAGTTGCTGTCCTTCATTGCCACCTGGTGGTTGTTCGTTTCATCTGCATTCGGATGGTGTTGAGCTGCACGTTGCAGTTCAGATTTATTGCAGGCTGATCATTAAATGAATTACTGAGAGCATCAGTGCTCAGTAATACCTCGCATATTCTGTAGAGGGCGTGTTGAAGTGAGAATGGGCTGCATTCATCAATGTGTAGGTTTTGAGATTTTGTTTTTCCCGAACAGTCGTTTTTTTTCAAAAACCGAGGATCAGAAAGCCTTTTTCTCATTAGTCAGTTATCTCTGGGAAGGGTTTAGGTTAGTTCAAAACTCATGTTAAAATAGGACAGGAAAGTTCTCTTTAAAATGTACTAAACAATGAGGAGTCACTGCAAACTACCAATTGGCACAGTCAAACTAGGGGGATTTTTTTTTTTTTAGCAATTCCTCAGTGTTTAAAAACTTCGGTATTTCTTCATGAAATACTGCAGTGAAAAATGTAAAAGAAGGCCTTGATGTATCATAAACTCGAAAAACAGCCGAAAGACCTCCCTTAATAAGGAATGCTGGGGCCGACACATTGATGAAAAGAGCTCACTGTGCTGACCTGTGTGAGAGGTGCAGCGAGCAGGGTCCTGTGAATAGAGCTCACTGTGCTGACCTGTGTGAGAGGTGCAGTGAGCAGGGTCCTATGAATAGAGCTCTCTGTGCTGACCTGTGTGAGAGGTGCAGTGAGCAGGGTCCTGCTGAATCAAGGTACCTGGCACATGCAATACCTTTCCATTCAGCCATTTGTTCCATATAATCTCTTCGATACGGGTAAATAAATGTTTGTATTATCGATACTTGATCAAATTCAATGCGGATAAAGTTGACGCTGTCCGCGGTTCTGAATGTGTCAGATAGGAAACGCAAATGAAAGGTGACTCTGAATTGAATGTATTCTTTGCTAATTTGTTGTCATGGTATATTGACTGAGTTTATCAAGCAGTTTACAGAACAATGTGTGCTGTTTAATGCGGGTAGTTTCTAAACACAATACAGGACAGTGTAAAGGGATTTATTAAGCATATTGTTCTTTTAAGACCGAGTTATTATATCTGCTTGGGGCATTTGTAATGAAAAACAAACAGCAGATTCAGAGGAACACAATCTCCTGGCTGCTATAGGAGATCCTTGTAATAATTATACCCACAACACAATATTCACTCCGCTTTTCTTTCTTATGTTCGTCGATTTTAACCTCAAACCTCGCTCCACCCTTTGGTTACATTTGCATCTGAAAACAATGTGAAGAATGCATCTGTAGCAGAGAAAGAGTCGACCCGTCCTTTACACAAACCTGCAGCTCGCACAGCATCGGAGTTTTCTATTACTTGTGATGGCTCTCGGAAGACATGTATGTGCCGGACTGTATTGTAAGTTTACCAGTGTAGTTCAGCGCTGCGTCTCTTATCGAGGGCTGAGGGGCAGGGCAGGGAGTACCAGACTGTATTGTAAGTTTACCAATGTAGTTCAGCGCTGCGTCTCTTATCGAGGGCTGAGGGTTAAGCAGGACAGTGATTATTTATTTATTTATTTTTTAAAAATCAGAAAGAAGGAGCATGTTAAACCAACTGCACTTTTGATTTAAAAAAAAAAAGAAAAAGAAAAAAGTATCACGGTGGTAAAAGCTTTATGAAAATATCCCATCCTTTATGTAATCATCCTAAACAGACATTTAAAATATTGTAATGAGTCTAATATAAATGAGCCTGTTTAAAATTAACACAACGAAAAACTCTTTGAATCCCCGGATATCCGTACCTGTGATTAAACGTGAATCGATTCCCTTTATATTGCTATCAAGCACGTCCTTGCCTGACTTCATATTGAAGCGCAGGTGTGCGCGCATTGTTTGGTTGTTTACTAGATGTTGTACATGTTGAGTTTCCTGTATAATGTAATATTTATTACTGTAGTTTAGATATGTGTTTGTGAATAGGTCTTTATTAAGGAGCACAGTAAATACATACGTTTATTCAATAAAGATGTATTTGTTTATTTATGTATTGCTTATAACCTAGCAGTCTTGTTTGATATGACAGGACCAACAGCACATTGTAATGCGGCTTGTAATGTTAATCAAAGCTCTCAAATCTGGAACAAGATTCCAAGCAGTGCTGTTTGACAAAACACACAGTGAGCATCTAAACTACACAACAACAACACTACAGGAACAAGCTAAACAATACATACAATTAATACATACAAATAACATAAATAATAGAAAAAAAACATTACATTTAACTTAAGACATACGACATTCTTTTTATTGCAGTGTAGTTTTTATCAAAGATTCACTGTAATCGGATTGTTTTTTAAGCTTCTCGCTCTCTTACATATCATAATAATAACATACTGTACATACACATTGTAACTGAGATGTTAAACCGCAACAGCACAAATAAAACAGACATGTGATGTTGTTTGTGTGTTTTTCCAGTGAAGGGGTTAATTAGTGCGCACTGAATGCGCTGTGTTATTGTAGAAGGCAGTAATGTAAAGACAGCACCGTGGTACTCAGCGCACACAGGTACACTGCAGAATCACACAGCTGCGTGTTCACGATTGTTAAACTAGTCATCTTCTGCGATGTGTCCAACTGACTGGAAAACCTGGCCTCAGTTTCATCTGATCGGAGTTCATCAGTGGAAGAGCTGGTTTTAAAGCGGTGAAGCAGATATCGAGGGGAGCTCCCTGGAGTCTGCTTGTACCAGAACAGATTCTCATTGCTAGTGCTTCTGCTCAGGGAATAATTGCAGAATATCCTCGTATCGCTGCTAACTTTCGAGGTAATCGTGTCATTGAGTTGATTAATTTCATCTCCACGACTGGAATCTGTAAAATAAAAAATAGAGTTATGCACGATGTGGTAACTGCTGCTGAATTCACGAAATTGTTATTACAACAAAAATACATCTTTACCAAAGGTTAAATAGAAGACTGCAGTGAGAAGACCTGCATACAACATGGTGATCGCTGTTCATTCCGTTTGAATGAGTTCTCTGTCTCTGTTCTGTTGGTTTCTGCTCAGTACTGAATGCCAGTCTGCAGCCGCACCACCGAGCGGATCAGTGGGAGTTTCTTCCGTGTGTCGGGATGTTTCTCTGATGTCCAATCAGAACCCATGAACCCGCGCTGCGCTCTGTCTTCTTCATTACACAGTGAAGCACCAGAACGGGGTTCTTTCGTGTTATGAGTTGTGTTCCAATACTGTTTAAGACAGACACACAGACAGATCCAAGCAGGGATTGCGTTTGGATTGCACAGTAACACAGTAACACAGTGATTTCTGTCGAGCGCTGGGAACGGGCTAAAAAGAAACTAAATTCAGAAAACTAAGGACCATATTTTCAAGTCATCTTAAGCACTCTTACTGTACTCAGTTTTTTTTAACATTGACATGGCCCAGTGTCTCAATGTATTTGATCTTGTAAACAGTGTAGACATTGTCAACATACATTGCCTGCCTGTACCTCAATACATTGGCTGCATTCACACCGATTGGCCGAGCACCTTCTTGTTACTGAGGTGGAAGAACACAATGTAACACCGCTTATCTGACATCATTTCTTCATGCTGTGAGCGGGGTGTCATTCTCATACTGTTTTCATACAGGTAGTGTTGGAAAGCAGCTGCACCAGGAGATATGGCGAGTGTGATCTGACTGTGAATGAGCATTGAACAAATGATTGTCCTACACCGCCCCCTGGTGGGATTCCCTTGAACTGTCGTACAGACCTCATGGTTAAACTGATCATTTCTACTTTGTGTGTGGGAAATGGCAGTGAGTGGGCGGGGCAGGAGAGTAAGAGGAGCGCTGCATTCTGGTACCACAGCTCAACTGGAATTATAAAGCTGTGCTATTTTTGGAGTTTTAAACGGTTCAAACATCACATTGTATAACTGTGTTTGTTTTAGTAGCAGCAATGATATCCTTCAGAGAGGCTTTTCCAGTGTTAAATGAAACCTTTTAATCATGTAACATGTGTGTTTTTCTTTTCCAGCAGTTATAATGGACGGAGTTTAAATGAATGTCAATGTATGTTGTTTGATTTACATATTCAGAATGATGTTTAACTCAATGCTTTATTCATTGAACACAATAACCTCTTTGTTTAATATGTTGTAAATACACACCAAGGGTTCTGTTCATATAGTCTAAAGAATCACTGACTAACACCTTGTTTTATAATCCTCTAGGGGGCAGCAGACTGGTACATTGTGTTCTTTGCAATTGAGAACATCTTGAAACCGAACCCGTTGACTGTCTGGAAGCTGTAGATTCACTGCAATTGAAACTATCCTGCATTAGTGCTGTCCTCGGTACTGAACACATGTTAATCGACAGTTAGTGCACACTATTAGTTCATTACAAGTAACCACATGTGTGTGGAGAGATAGGAGGCGCATCCATGCCTGGTTTAAAAAAAAAAAAAAACGCCTTTCTGTTTTTCCCAATAGAAACCTAAACAATCACAACACCGTAAAAGCAATCGCACGGTATCTGAAAGAGATTACACTGACATGGCCAGTGTAATCTCTTACCTATCTGCCTCAGGGTCTGAGGCAGATAGGTAAGTTCCTGCTTCAAGTAATTTTAAATTAACTACATTCAGTAACATTGTAAGGTGGTGTTTGAATTAGCTGAGGTAGTGTGTGATTAGTACCAGGTGAGTGGTTTAATTGAATAGAAGTTGGTTTGCTATTTCATTGGTTTCCACACAGTTTAGCTGTTCTTTCCCCACCCAGCTGTTATATTTATCAGGCAGGCTATTTCCGCGCCAGCACGAAGCGCCAGCAAACAGAAGAGCCTCAACAAAAGAGCCGGGAGTCTAGCTGTGGGAGTCCAGCGAGGGGAGGTCTGCGCCGAGACGCTGTTCGAATAGATCCGAACCTAACCGCGTGCTGGAAGATGCCATCTACTAGTCAGGTCTGTACCCTCCACCCCACCGCTCCCACTGTACCTATTTGTCTCGCCTGTCCTGCTATGACTGTCTCTCACATCCCTGTTCTGTCCTCTCACCGTCGCTGCTCCTCCAACCCCTCTAACCTCATCCCTCTTCCTCTCCCCCCTCCCGCACACTCTCTGGTGCATTCTGGAACTGTCACTCTTCTGATAACAAAGCTGATTTCATCTCTGCCTTTGCCTCCCACCTCTCTCTCGATTTCTTTGCTCTCACTGAAACCTGGCTGTCCCCTGATAACACTGTAACTCCTGCCGCCCTGTCCTCTCTCTACGTCTTGTCCCATACCCCGCGTCTCACTGGATGGGGAAGTGGGACTGGTCTCCTCCTCTCTCCCTCCTTAATCTTTTCTGTCCCCTCCGACCTCTCCTCACTCTCTGTTAATACCTTTGAATTTCATGCAGTCCAACTAACTTCTCCCTGTCAACTCCTGCTAATTGTACTGTACCGCCCCCCTGGACCTCTCGCTCTCTTTCTAGATAAACTCGACTATCTACTCTCCTCCCTCCCCTCTCTGTCTACCCCAACTGTCCTGTTAGGTGACTTCAATATCCATCTCTCCATCCACAGCCACTCTGCCGGATTCCTCCCTCTCCTTCACTCCTTCGACTTCTGTCTCTCTCCATCCCCTCCTACCCACAAAGCTGGCCGTCAACTGGACCTCACCTTCTCCAGGGCCTGCTGCCCCTCCACCCTCTCTGTCACCCCCTTGGACCTCTCTGATCACTATTTCATCTCTTTTCTCTGTCTCTCCCTCTCTCCTGCTCCTCCTACCCCCACTGTCACCTCTCACCGGAACCTCCGCTCTCTCTCCCCCTCTGTCCTTGCCTCCACTGCTCTCACTCACCTCCCTCCTATCGGCTCCTTCTCACAACTCTCCATAGACTCTGCTACCTCTACCCTCACCTCCTCCCTCGACTCCCTCTGTCCCCTCACCTTCCGACCTTCTCGCCCCTCCCCTCCCCAACCCTGGCTCTCCTCTGCGCTCCGCTCAGCAAGAATCACACTGCGATCTGCTGAAAAGAAATGGAAGGGAACCAAACTCCCTGCTGCCCTAGACCTTTACCGCACTCTCCTCTCCTCCTTCTCCTCTACTCTCTCCTCTGCTAAATGTTCTTATTTCCAATCTGTAATCCAAGCCTCCACTAACAACCCACGTAAACTATTCTCTACCTTCTCCTCCCTCCTAAACCCTCCCCCCTCCTCCTCCCTCCTCTATCTACTCTGATGACTTTGCCTCCTTCTTCTCTTCTAAAATCTCAGATATCCGCAAACTCTTTAACACCTCCCCTCCCCGCACCCCCCCGCTCCAACCCGTACACCCACTGCATACCCTACTAACTCACCCTCCTTCTCCACCTTCTCGCCCCTCTCAGACTCTGACCTCTCCTCCCTGCTCCAGGGTCACAAACCCACCACATGTGCCCTGGACCCCTCCCCACTCACCTCTTTCAAGCTGCTGCTCCTGCTCTACTTCCCTTCATCTCCTCCCTTCTCAACACCTCGCTCCTTTCTGGTCTCTTTCCCTCTGCCTTCAAAAAGCCTCTATCACTCCCTCCTCAAAAACCTACCCTCGACCCCACCTCCCTCCAGAGATACCGTCCTGTCTCCCTCCTACCCTTCCTCTCCAAAACCCTCGAGCGGACTGTACACCGCCAGCTCTCTGCTTTCCTGTCCAACCACTCTCTGCTCGACCCTCTCCAATCTGGCTTCCGCTCTTCTCACTCCACTGAAACCACCCTCCTGTCTGTCACCAACTTGGTACACTGCCCGAGCTGCCTCTCTCTCCTCTGTCCTAATTCTCATCGACCTCTCTGCTGCCTTTGACACTGTCGATCACTCTATTCTACTATCCTCTCTCACTTACCTGGGAATCTCTGGCAATGCTCTGGCCTGGTTCTCCTCCTACCTCTCCAACCGCACCAGGTAACCTGGCGTGGAGCAACCTCCACACCTCGCCCTCTCTCAACAGGAGTCCCCCAAGGGTCAGTCTTGGGTCCTGTCCTGTTCTCTCTCTACACCCGCTCCCTGGGCCCCCTCATCGCATCCTATGGTTTCTCATACCATTTCTATGCTGATGCTCAGATTTTCCTCTCCTTCCCCACCTCTGACTCCACCATCCCCTCCCGTATCTCTACCTGTCTGTCTGCTATCTCCTCCTGGATGCACTTGCATCACCTCAAACTCAACCTCTCTAAATCTGACCTCCTTTTCTTTCCCTCCTCCTCCTCCCCCTCCTCTGATCTCTCTATCTCTGTTCCTCTGGAATCTACTACACTCTCTCCCTCTTCCTCCGCTAAGAACCTCGGAGTCACCGTGGACCCCTGCCTCTCTTATTCCCAGCACATCTCCACTCTGGCACGCACTTGCCCATTCTTCCTGAGCAACATCCGAAGAATCCAACACTTCCTCACCAACTACGCTACCCAGCTCCTGGTCCAGGCCTTGGTACTCTCCCGCCTAGACTTATGCAACTCCCTCCTGGCTGGCCTCCCTGCGTCCGCCACCCGTCCACTCCAGCTCATCCAGAACTCCGCTCCTGGTGTTCTCTCTGCCTCGCTTCTCCCACACAACTCCACTACTCCGCTCACTCCACTGGCTCCCGATCACCGCTCACATCCAGCTCAAGACTCTTGTACTAGCCTACAGATGCCTTGACCAGACTGCACCCAGCTACCTCCAGACCCTCATCTCTCCCTACACCCCCACTCGACCTCTCCACTCCGCCTGCACTAGAAGACTGGCTCTACCTCCACTACGCTCCCCTGCCTCCAGAGCCCGCTCCTTCTCCACCCTCGCCCCGTAGTGGTGGAATGACCTTCCTATAGATGTCAGGACTGCCCAGTCCCTGACCACATTCAGCGCCTCCTCAAGACTCACCTCTTCAGAAAGCACCTGTAGAACTCCTCTGTTTTCCCCTGGGACACTTATCACCCTTTCTTAAATGCGCTTTACTTGCTCTTATCTGCCCCCTATTTTACTGCATTTAATCCTGCACTTCAGAGTACTGTAATCTGCCAAGTGTTTAATCTGTAGTACTTTGTATTTAATTATATCCTGATGTAACTATCACTGAAACTGTTATCTGCTGTCTTATTGAATCGTATTTTGTCACACTTGTACTTGCTTGAACCAAAGTCATTGTATTTACTTTGCTCTTAATTGTATTATTACTTGTACTGTGATTCTTGAAATGTATTTGCTTAAGATTGTAAGTCGCCCTGGATATTGCTGCTCTAGAAAGAGCGCAAAGAAGAGCAACCAGAATTATCCATGTTTAAAAGGCATGTCGTATGCAGACAGGCTAAAATAATTGAATCTATTCAGTCTTGAACAAAGAAGACAACGCGGTGATCTGACTCAGACATTCAAAATCCTAAAATGTATAGACAATGTCGACCCAGGAGACTTTTTTGACCTGAAAAAAGAAACAAGGACCAGGGGTCACAAATGGAGATTAGATAAAGGGACATTCAGAACAGAAAATAGGAGGCACTTTTTTACACAGAGAATTGTGAGGGTCTGGAACCAACTTCCCAGTAATGTTGTTGAATCTGATACCCTGGGGGTCCTTCAAGAAGCTGCTTAATGAGATTCTGGGATCAATAAGCTACTAACAACCAAACAAGCAAGATGGGCTGAATGGCCTCCTCTCGTTTGTAAACTTTCTTATGTTCTTATAATGTTTTGCGCCCGCTTAGTATTTCAGATCCCTCCCCAATTCCATGCTTGTTTCTTCATTTGAATACATTTCAATATAATTTTAATTGATTAATGATGGCAAAGTGCTAATTTGATAGTGGGTCATATTTAATGGCCACTAAACGCAGTTTGCGTGTGGAAAATGCAGATTTTGGACGCAATATAGGTGTTTTGCAGCTGCAAATCACTTTGCCCTTATCCTTACATCAGCCCCTTTATGTCCTATGTTTGTATATACCCACTTTTTTGGGACATTCATAAAGAAATGTTATTGACAATTAATGTACCATAGTTATAATTAGCACTTCATGAAAAGGTGCTTTTTGTTGTTACATACTTGAAAGTCTGCATTATGCTCAAGCTTCTTTCATTCCCTTCTCCAAATATTAAGGTTCAACACAATTTTAGTTTCTGTGTAATAAACATGGTTATATAACGTTGTGATGCAATGTATATTTATTTGAATTTATTTTAAGAGTTTGCATTAATTTAAATTATTTTACATTAAAGAGTAAAAGCTATCTAATGAACACATTTTGATTTGAAATTGCAGTGGGTCAATATGACCTGAAACATAGCAGCTGTACCTACATTCTGAACATACTAGGAGGGTTCAATAGATTCACATTGAGTGCTTTCAGCAGGGAGCTGTGCTGGTCGCTGTTCATGGGACTGAACTGGTCTGACATGGACATGTTAATAGATTATATTTATCAATTAACTAAATGCAAAGTGAGTGAACAGAAGAAAAATCTAAATCAAATCCATATTTGGTGTGACCACCCTTTGCCTTCAAAACAGCATCAATTCTTCTAGGTACACTTGCACAAAGTCAGGGATTTTGTAGGCATATAGTCAGGTGTATGATTAAACAATTATACCAAACAGGTGCTAATGATCATCAATTCAATATGTAGGTTGAAACACAATCATTAACTGAAACAGAAACAGCTGTGTAGGAGGAATAAAACTGGGTGAGGAACAGCCAAACTCAGCTAACAAGGTGAGATTGCTGAAGACAGTTTACTGTCAAAAGTCATACACCATGGCAAGACTGAGCACAGCAACAAGACACAAGGTAGTTATACTGCATCAGCAAGGTCTCTCCCAGGCAGAAATTTCAAGGCAGACAGGGGTTTCCAGATGTGCTGTCCAAGCTCTTTTGAAGAAGCACAAAGAAACGGGCAACGTTGAGGACCGTAGACGCAGTGGTCGGCCAAGGAAACTTACTACAGCAGATGAAAGACACATCATGCTTACTTCCCTTCGCAATCGGAAGATGTCCAGCAATGCCATCAGCTCAGAACTGGCAGAAAACAGTGGGACCCTGGTACACCCATCTACTGTCCGGAGAAGTCTGGTCAGAAGTGGCCTTCATGGAAGACTTGCGGCCAAAAAGCCATACCTCTGATGTGGAAACAAGGCCAAGCGACTCAACTATGCACAAAAACACAGGAACTGGGGTGCAGAAAAATGGCAGCAGGTGCTCTGGACTGATGAGTCAAAATTGAAATATTTGGCTGTAGCAGAAGGCAGTTTGTTCGCCGAAGGGCTGGAGAGCGGTACACGAATGAGTGTCTGCAGGCAACAGTGAAGCATGGTGGAGGTTCCTTGCAAGTTTGGGGCTGCATTTCTGCAAATGGAGTTGGGGATTTGGTCAGAATTAATGGTCTCCTCAATGCTGAGAAGTACAGGCAGATACTTATCCATCATGCAATACCATCAGGGAGGCATCTGATTGGCCCCAAATTTATTCTGCAGCATGACAACGACCCCAAACATACAGCAAAAAGTCATTAAGAACTATCTTCAGCGTAAAGAAGAACAAGGAGTCCTGGAAGTGATGGTATGGCCCCACAGAGCCCTGATCTCAACATCATCGAGTCTGTCTGGGATTACATGAAGAGAGAAGCAACTGAAGCTGCCTAAATCCACAGAAGAACTGTGGTTAGTTCTCCAAGATGTTTGGGCCAACCTACCTGCCGAGTTCCTTCAAAAACTGTGTGCAAGTGTACCTAGAAGAATTGATGCTTGATGCTGTTTTGAAGGCAAAGGGTGGTCACACCAAATATGGATTTGATTTAGATTTTTCTTCTGTTCACTCACTTTGCATTTAGTTAATTGATAAATATAATCTATTAACATGTCTATTTTTGAAAGCATTCTTACTTTACAGCATTTTTTCACACCTGCCTAAAACTTTTGCACAGTACTGTATCTCTGAATGTATTTCACATTCTGTGCTATTAACGTATTGTCATCTCCTTATTGCCTGGTATGTGCCTCGTGTTTAATAAGGGAAGCATTGTGTGATTGTGAATATTGAGCTTCACTGACAATTCATTGTCTTACACTGCCACCTATTGGGGGTTCATTTGAATTGCAATGTAACAAAGATTATGTAATAGATAACGAAGCTTAGAAATTAGCAGTCGTATGAAATGAGATACAAAAAACAATCCATCAATCTTGACGCAGTATCTGAAAACACTGAGGTAGCAATCAGATGTTTTCCTAAATATAATGTGAAAGTTGTTAATGGTGAATTGCATGTGTTGTGTGCAGATATGTCATTTAAAAAATGAATGTATTTTAACGCTTTATGTACAGGCTTATTAAAAGTTGTTTGTTTTTTAATGCATTAAATACATGTAATCATCGAGCACATTGTTGTTTCTTTGTAAATTAATTCTATGAAAGTTCATTTTTATTAATAGTAAACATCATAGAAATCAGGGGAGACCGGGGCTGGTTGTCACACTTTTTACTCTTTATTATTTTCCTCAATCTGGTGACATTCTGCGAGGTTCTGTTCCTCCTTATATTGAAGAATAACTCTTCACGTACTAATTAATGTTTTTTATTTCAGCATAACTTTATTCCAAATATGATATTTAGACAGTTGAAAATGTGCCGGTCACCTGTGACAACCTGCCCCATACTGGGGTTGGGTGTCACACGATATGTTGTTGGCTGTCATAAAGTATGTTCTTGGTTTTACAGTAGACAATAATGCAACATTTTTTTTTTAATAACATAAAGTTTCTACAGTGTACAGTGACAGAAAAAGTTGTATTTTTACTTTTTATGTGAACATAAAAAATATAGACCTATATATATTTGAAATGTTGACCCATGCTACAAAATAATACCACAGCCTCCACAGAACCGGAGAACAAACAGTGAATCACTTAAATAAGCATTATATGGGGACACATCCCACGTGCTGGTGTAAAAAAAGTAGAAAGAAAAAATATAAGACTTCTTCCTATAGGATTTACATGCGACAACCAACCCCGAAAACTATGAGACAACCTGCCCCAACCCGACTTTACATGATAATTTAATTATCTCAGTACTACTGGGAGAACCTACTGGTTTTGTTTTTACACCAAAAGATAGCCAGTATCTGGTTCTATTAACATGGGCATCAGTTCAAACAAACTCCAATACTACTAAGAGTTATAACATAAATAACAAGATATACATTTTTTTTTGCTTTGGGTATGAAAAAAATGAAATATGTGCTAACCTTTATGTTAGATTGAATTGACCTCAGATTACAATATGTTTGAGTTCCAGACAATAGAATACACATTTCAGTGTTAGTATCACCTGCCTGCACCATCTAGTGTCAGAGTTATGAGCACTGAGACAACCAACCCGTGTGACGACCAACCCCGGTCTCCCCTACATGTTGTAATATGTATCAGTATTACACTACCAGACCGTAAGAGGGTGCAGGAGGGTAATTAAGAAGAATGTCTGAGTAGCTTCTATACAGAACAGAGACTCACTCTGCAGGCAGCAGGAGGTTTTTGTATGAAGTGATATAGATACTCTCACAGTGTGGGACTCAGAGCACAGAAGTACGTGGCAGAGTCAGACAGCACAGCCGCAGTGATATTCAGATGAAAGGTCTTGTTCTGCTGCTTCTTGTCATGAGATACCGAGAAACGATTTCGAAACCTCAATGGAATGTTGTCATTTTGCGTAAATTCGCCGAGGATGAGTTGAGGAGCTTGATTGGGATCCTGGATGTACCAGAAGAGAGTCGGGGAGCTTGCTGTCTCATACTGGCAGTGTATCGTGCTGTTGTGTGTTTCTTTAACGACTATGGATTTGAAATGTTGAGTCACTGAGTCTGCTTGGGTCATTTCTAAGGAAAATAAAAAACAAAAAACACAATTATATAATATTTCTGCAGCAAAAAACATACATGCATACTACTGGATGAACGATAATGTTTTATGTACTTTTACTTAGAAATGTAAAATTTCTTATACGACAGAAAGCAGTTACAGTAACACGAAATGCATTGCAATATATGACTAAAGGTATTTATATATGTATTGCTGTATTAAAGTACAACTAAACCTACCTATGATTAAGCAAAACAGTAGCACAATAAATGCACCATATTGATGTTCCATTCTCAAAACTTTCAAACGACAAATCCTTCCACCGTCTGCTTCAATCTGCAGCTGAAACTGTGAAGAATGTGTTTATATAGCAGTGATGTCATGAAACCAGTGCCCCGCCCCCTACACATTGCAATCCTTTATTGCGTCATCACTCTGTAAACTTCAAATGTTATGTAAACTTTGTAAACTGCATTTACAAAGGAACCTGAGAGTACATATCAGTATTTACAACACGTTATGCCCTATTTGTGTAAATATCCACATGTATTAGAACATTTATAAAGAACTGTAGATGAAAACGTTATCAGAGATTTTACTTTATTAAAGGCTTTTGTTTTAGTTTTTCTGCACTACTATGCTCAGTCTTCATTAATTCACTTCTCTAAATATTAACGTACAATACGTGAGCACGACATAGGGTCTCGTGAGCAGACTTATCATCTCGTGCACAGGACGTCATATCTTGTTGACTGCAGCACACCCGGTGTTCCCGGTGGATCGGTTAGGAGACAATCACAGTATTCTCCTGCTCATGGCACAGCAACCATGCAAAACTGGTGTGCTTTTAGACTCATGCTGTTTTAAGGTACATACGTTTATTGCATCCAATTGTATTCTATTACTTTCTGAAACATTTCACCCTGTTGCAAAAGCAAATGGGAAAGGAATAATTTGAGTCAAGTTTCATGATGTGTGAGTTATTTATCCCGATTTATCATGAAGAAAAAAAAAATATGTATGCCCTTTACATTATTCAGTGCTCCGTCATACACCATAGCTCTTGAAGACTAACTCGCAGGAGAACGATCATTTACCCAATGAAAGTATTCACGATAAGGAGTAAATCGAGTCATGTCTCAGTGATTTGCGAATTATGATGAATGATGATGGCTCATCTATCAAAATGACAGCATTTCAAAGACTGGGAGAAAAATGACACAAGGTTACCACAATCTCTTACAAGTATTAAGCACTAGGGGTAAGCTCGTGTGAGGGATGTGATCGGATCTGTGGTCTGTATCGGCTTTGCTAGTGTGAGGGATGTGATCGGATCTGTGGTCTGTATCGGCTTCGCTCGTGTGAGGGATGTGATCGGATCTGTGGTCTGTACCGGCTTCGCTGGTGTGAGGGATGTGATCGGATCTGTGGTCTCTATCGGGTTCGCTCGGTTGAGGGATGTGATCGGATCTGTGGTCTGTATCGGGTTCGCTCGGTTGAGGGATGTGATCGGATCTGTGGTCTGTATCGGCTTCGCTCATGTGAGGAATGTGATCGGATCTGTGGTCTGTATCGGCTTCGCTCGTGTGACGGATGTGATCGGATCTGTGGTCTGTATCGGCTTCGCTCGTGTGAGGGATGTGATCGGATCTGTGGTCTGTATCGGCTTCGCTCGTGTGAGGGATGTGATCGGATCTGTGGTCTGTATCGGCTTCGCTCGTGTGAGGGATGTGATCGGATCTGTGGTCTGTATCGGCTTCGCTCGTGTGAGGGATGTGATCGGATCTGTGGTTTGCAATGGTTGCTGAGCAGGGAGGTACGTCGCGTGCTGTCCGTGGTCCTGAATTGTCAATATTAGAAACGTAGCCAAGGCTGTAGGACTGTTTGGGGTTTTTGTGGATTTTCAGATTTTCTTTATAAAGTTTGGACGGCTCCTCTTGTTAAACCTTGTCGTTATGTGTCAAACTCACTCAGGTGTTTCTGAAGCGCGTATCTTAGTTCTACTCCTGTTTACAAAATGTTGCTTCTCAGCGAAATAGGATGTGTTCTGGTAACGACACTGGTGTTTGAAATCCATATATATATATATATATATATTCAACCAAGACCGATTAACCACAGTAGGACTTGTGTTTCTTCAACCAAGACCGATTAACCACAGCAGGACTTGTGTTTCTTCCATTCTATGTCCATTGTAAACTTACTACAATGCGTTTATTTTTAAGACCTTATTAGTTCATATCAGTTTATTGTGTGTGTGTAGATTTCTGAACAAACATTGGGTGGTTGGATGACTATAGTCTTAAAAAGGGGGCAATATATGTTTTGTATAAGGGATAAACAACGATGTGTTGAAACAGTCAACATAATTCACTGTTTCGAGTGCAGTTAGGCACAATACAACGTGGATTATTTCCTTCCTAATTGATACTTCAATTCAATTCATTGTTAAATTGGTAAATTGATTTGTTTTTTGCTCTTTCGCTACGCTTTGTTCAAACAGTTAAAATGTTTGGCTCTCATATTGTGGATATGTTGTCATTAGTTCTTCTGGGGTTGAGTTTCAAATCCCACTTACATAGACACCAGTGTCTGTTGTAAGTAAAGATAGTAGTGAGAACTAAGACCTTGGAGTTTGTTTATTTTTACTTTAGTTAGAGATATATAGATAATGTTTGAGAAAAATGTGTTATTCTCTTTTATCTATGTATGAACAAATGGCACATCCTGATCGTTTATTTGTAGTGTTTACATACAAGCTGAGGCTGTAGTCACACAGAACGACCAGCAGACTACAGGCGTCTCTTTATCATCAACACCACAGACATGTTTTTGTCAGCAGCTCAAGCCTGCCTCCTTCACTGTGGGACTCAGAGCGCAATAGAAAACTGCAGAGTCTTGCATCTGTATCCCGCTGATGTTTAAATATGTGTATTTATTCTGCGTGTCAAGTAAAGCCGAGAATCGATCTTCAACACCTGGTGCTTTATCCCCATCTTCAGCACCTCCAGGTAGTGTGTACCGCTGCAGAATGTATTTGACTCGCTCTCCCGGGTCCTGACGGTACCACTGCAGGTATATGTTGCTGGAAGCTGAATGGGTAAAATTGCAGTGTATTGTAACCGACTGGTCTTCTTGTGCATGCAGTGCAGCAGGCCATTGTGTAACAGAGTCCTGATCTTCAAAACTGGAACCTGAGGAATGGGAACAAGAGGTGATTTTAGGCTACAACACAACAACATGCGGTCAAAATTATTATTTTGTAAATTGTTATTATAAAGAGGCCTACAATGTATCACTACAGCGAGATATTGTACCTATAATTCCAAGAACTGTGCACAGAAGAAGAAGCAGGTCCATGTCTGCAGGCACTCTTTAGTATTGAATTAGTGCAGTGATGGATATCGATGAGGGGTCTGTGTATTCGTCTGTTTAAACCTGTTATTCTAACTGAGATACTAACTGCACTGCATGTGTATGCTGACCTGATTTTACTGAAATGAGTGTACTGTAATGCCTCCTACTGGCTGAAAACTTGCAATTGTTACAAGATATCACATTATTTTTACATACAATTACCCATTTATACAGTTGAGTTTTAACTGGAGCAATCTAGGTAAAATAACTTGCTCAAGGGTACAGCAGCAGTGTCCCCCACCTGGGATTGAGTCCAGAGCCCTAACCACTCCAAACTGCTGCCCTAAAAGATCGACTCGCCAGTTATTATCTCATTATAAAATGGCTTGGATAAATTAAGTGTTGTGATTGGCTGAACAAGATCACATGACCGTGCAGTTATAATTGTTTTACCGCACGGCTATGACATCATAGACAAACTTACTTACCTGATATATTAATATTACTACTCCTTAATAGTAACAATTACCTTAACAGTGTTTCTGTAGGT
The DNA here is from genome assembly GCA_030684275.1 of Acipenser oxyrinchus oxyrinchus. Classification (NCBI taxonomy): domain Eukaryota; kingdom Metazoa; phylum Chordata; class Actinopteri; order Acipenseriformes; family Acipenseridae; genus Acipenser; species Acipenser oxyrinchus. The sequence continues at coordinate 10,129,376 of CM060273.1, read as the reverse complement.
AAAAATGTCAACAAACAACTGAAACAGCATTTAAATCACTCAACAATCTTTTTTTTTTCTTCATCTCAAGTCACTAAGAATTACAGAAAAAATGGCAAATATACTGTGGTATTTATTTAGTCAGAGAACAGAACAAAGAAAACTCAGAGGCAAGCAGTAGCAGTAACACTATTCAAAAGCCATCTGAGAAATCACCACGCAATCTCACTCAGCATGTAATATACTGTATATGCAGCAGCGGCATCTACTTATTAAACTAAATATCCCCTTATAAAACTGAATAGCGAGTATGCAATGCTTAAACTCCACACAACAGATACATCTCACCACTACCCTCCGATTTCAGAAACATATTTAAAACACAATTAAAATCTCTCCTGCTCTCTGCTGACACACCCGTTGGGCTTTTAAACAAGGTCGGGTTCAGTATTGAATTATATTGTGCTCGCCGCGGACGGGAAGGGCTGCGGCACTGCGCAGACTGACACGGAACTCGTTTAATCCACATGTCATCTAATGCTAGTTTACAATCTGGGAAATTATGCCGGTTACCCGCGTCGGTGTGAAAACAGCCTCAGAAATTATTGGTCAGCTTCTCTTGAAGACCGCAAAGCCTGAGTAGGATCATTTCCTACAAAAAAAACCCACTAGGAAGCCCTTCCCTCGAATGCCAGTGCAGTGCAGTGTTTGGTTGTTCCATGAATCCTCCCTCAGATGTAGGAAATCTGCTTTCAATTCCCAAATGCCATTTCATCGTGAACATTTTACTTTAAATGGGAATGTTCAATGTAATGTTTATGGCAAATAAAAGAAAAGTTCAAAATACATGTCACAATCAAACAGTCTTCAGGGACTATTTTTTTCAGTGGAAGGATAAATAATATTTTTCCTTAAAAAGGCTTGTTTGTGTAATTCTTTAAAAAGAAATGTAGCCATTTTATAAGCAAAATAACCCACTCCACTGTGTGTGGTAAGACAATTCTTACCGCATTTCACAAGGCACTCAGGGCTTGCGGTAACAATTGTCTTACACACCCTGTCGTGGGGTATTTTTTACATATCGCAATATCTCCAGTCAATCCCGTTGTATATATTTTTTAATATGTAGAAAACAGATAGTACTGATTAGAGGAGAAACCTCAAAATGGTATTAGGTCCTTTGCTATTCCTAATCTACATTAATGATTTAGATTCTGGTATAGTAAGCAAACTTGTTAAATTTGCAGACAACATAAAAATAGGAGGAGTGACAAACACTGTTGCAGCAGCAAAGGTCATTCAAAATGATCGACAGCATTCAGAACTGAGCAGACACATGGCAAATGACATTAAATAGAGAAAAGTGCAAGGTACTGCACGCAGGCAATAAAAATGTGCATTATAAATATCACATGGGAGATACTGGAATTGAAGAAGGAATCTATGAAAAGACCTAGGAGTTTATGTTGACTCAGAAATGTCTTCATCTAGACAATGTGGGGAAGCTATAAAAAAGGCCAACAAGATGATCGGATATATTGTGAAAAGTGTTGAATTTAAATCAAGGGAAGTAATGTTAAAACTTTACAGTGCATTAGTAAGACCTCATCTAGAACATTGTGTTCAAAAATGAAACAGCACAGATTCAGATCCAGTAAGAACAATAATGTGTATGTTGCAACGCATAAGAACCACTGTACATGACCTGAAACTTGGTGTATTGTGTCTCCACATATCTACTCTCAATATCACATACTGGACATGCACCTCTGCTTTCCCTTCAATGTCACTGTGATAAGAAATCAAATAGTTTCAGCAGTTGTGACTGCTAGGTACCAGACAGGCCAGATTAATAGGAGACCCCCAAATTAAATGCACTTGTGAGATGTCTTGCTGATTACTAGGACATGATTATCTATTCATGGATACCAAGATATTTAGTTAACAAGGTGTCTGAGTGGAGTTAATGGGCTATAAGTATCCAAACTCTACTCAGTCTGTATTCATAGAAAATGGATAACGTTTTGAGGAGGGACTTCACTTATGGGATGGCCTTTTATGAGATGGCTGGTGTTTAAGAAGTGTAACTATCAGGGACACAGATCTAGTGTTGTGTCTCTTCATGAATAGTCTCACAATAGTCTTTGTAAACATAACCCCTGTTGAATACTTGTTACAATGGCTCTGCTTACAAAGACGTCTGACCCCAGAATGGAACGTTCATTTTCTAGAATGTAGATGTCATCATACCATCATTGAACTATAGTGTTCTAGATTTTGGAAATGTACATTCCAAGCATGGAACACCTGCAGGGGGTAGGCCAGTGACAGTTTGGTACAATTAACATAGTTCCATGGGTCAAAATGCATCGAATTCAAGAGACAAACTGAGCAATCATGTCTGAACAATATAATAAATACCTTCTTCAATGTGTTGCTTTAAATAGTTTTCTTGTCTCTATTGGTATCTACAGATTTAGCAATACTGCAATGAGGCACAGACAATGTTAGCTTTACCATGTGGCCTGGGAAAGGTTAATTTAACACAATAAAGCATTAAATATCACAGCTGCTTGCCACAGTTTAAAGTATTCTCATTTCCAATGCAATGCTGAAGTGCAAAGAGCAGCAGGTGGTTGTTGCAGGGCGAGGTGTAGAGTTCCTGTGACTGTGGGCCTCAGAGCACAGTAATACACTGCAGAGTCAGTGAGCTCACACTGCTGTATTCTCAAAGGCACTGTTCGGCTGCTGGGGTTCAGTTCAGCTGAGAAACGGGCTGGAAACTCACATGAGGGATCACTCAGATACTGGCTGGTGTGCAGTATATATTCAGGAGATTCCCCAGGGTTTTGTTTATACCAGTATAGATCAGGGCTGCTGTCTGTTGTATTATATTGACAGGTTAATGTTGTTTCATTTCCTTCAGGTGTCAATATCTCAGCTGGAGACTGTGCCACTGAATCTCCAAGACTTCTCTCTGAAATACAGTTCAATAAATCCATGTTAAAGATATAGAATATGTGTGTGCTCCTATGTGAATAATGTGAGTATTTGAATTGAACCCAAGCCCTGCATACACACCTATCAGAATCAGCAGAAGAGCTGTAGTGAGAACACTGCGCTGCTGATTTCCTCGCCCCATGCTCGATGCCTGTGTGAGTGCAGAATGAGGAGAGCTCAAGAACTGCAGTGTTGGAAGATGAGACAGAAGCTGCACACGTGACCGATGATGCAGGTGAGAACTATTCCACACTGAAATGTTCACAACAATAGCAGTATTTTCACATCATGCCTGTAGGTGTCAGGATTGTCTTCAAAGTGGAGTGTCAGAGACATTATTGCATGCTGATTTGGTTGAATGAAGAGTACAGATAAAATAACATGACAAAATAACTTCCACAAAAACAATCCCTTCACTACAACAGAAAAAAAAATCTGAACCAATCAGGCTATTCAATCGTTCTTTGTTCCAGAGAGATCACCTGAAGCTGATAAGGTAGGCAGGACACTGTGCTTCTCCTTACATAATGTATTCCTCTAGCTGGAGCGATTACAGTTATATTAGCTAACGTTAGATAGCTGATGTTACCCACCAAGCGAGCCGAGTAGGCAGGCTGAGACAAGCTGGCGGAGTCAACTCAACAGCGTGATGCAGCAGAGCTGGGTCCCGGTGGAGGAATCACAAAACAGCAAGCGCTGTGAGGTTAGAAACAGACTACAATCACAAAGCAATGTAGGCTGTTGAAAAGAAAAAAATTAAACTCAGCGTGTTTATAAGAACATAAGAAAGTTTACAAATGAGAGGAGGCCATTCAGCTCATCTTGCTTATTGATCCCAGAATCTCATAAAGCAGCTTCTTGAAGGATCCCAGGATGTCAGCTTCAACAACATTACTGGGGAGTTGGTTCCAGACCCTCACAATTCTCTGTGTAAAAAAGTGCCTCCTATTTTCTGATCTGAATGCCCATTTATCTAATCTCCACATGTGACCCCTGGTCCTTGTTTCTTTTTTCAGGTCGAAAAAGTCCCCTGGGTCGACATTGTCTATACCTTTCAGGATTTTGAATGCTTGAATCAGATAACCGTGTAGTCTTCTTTGTTCAAGACTGAATAGATTCAATTATTTTAGCCTGTCTGCATACGACATGCCTTTTAAACCCGGGATAATTCTTGTTGCTCTTCCTTGCACTCTTTCTAGAGCAGCAATATCCTTTTTGTAGCGAGGTGACCAGAAATGAACACAGTACATATTTTTAAAACACGTTTTAACATTACTTCCCTTGATTTAAATTCAACACTTTTCACTATATATCCAAGCATCTTGTTGGCCTTTTTATAGCTTCACTCATTGTCTAGATGAAGACATTTCTGAGTCAACATAAACTCCTAGGTCTTTTTCATAGATTCCTTCTTCAATTTCTCTCATATGGTATTTATAATACACATTTTTATTGCCTGCATATATCTATGACTAAAGTATATATATATATTTTTGTCCAAACTGGATAATATCATCTTGATTTGTCAGTAGATTGCTGTGTGTAATGGTGAGGTAGATGGTATATTTATCATTAACATACAGTATAAGGTAAAGAAAAAGATAAACCATGTTAGTACATAACAATAATAATAATAATAATAATAATAATAATAATAATAATAATAATAATAATAATAATAATAATAATAATATTATTATTATTATTGTTATTATTATTATTAATAATAAGCAGCTCTGTTTTACTGGATTCAGAACTTTGAGAATTGAATAACAAGCACACTGGCTGTTTTCCCCAATATTAAGCCTAAATGCTGTCAACATATTTTTGTCCACAAGATGGAAGCATGACATTTGTCAAACAGTTTACACTAAAAGTACCCATAATTCTATTATGAGACTCAACCAAAAATGACATTTCTTACGCAAAGTTATTAAGAGCATTAATGTGTAGATCCCACTATACATGTCCTGAAACATGGTGTCCTGTGTCTCCACACGTTCAATCTCAGTGTCACATACTGGACAAGCCCCTCAATCCCTTCAGGTTCAGTGTGCTAGTACTTCTGTAAAAAATCAATACATAAAAAAGTAAAGTACCAGGCAGGCTGGATTAATAGGGCTCCCAAATTAAATATAATTGACCTCAAAGGTGCTGTAGTGTTCGAGGGGTGTGGCCCCTATAGAACTGTATTGGTAAGCAGAGCAAAGAGTTTACTGTGGAAGAACTGCCATTGATTTGTGTAACTCTGTATCCTAGGAAGGGTGATTGATGTAAATTAGTCCTAAAATATGGTGACCTATTGCAATTCTGTGTGTGAATATGTAGCTTTCTCACTAACCTTGGCATGACAATAGAAAGACTGGATCAATTCAGTTAGGACATGTAGAGCAGTCTCAGTGAATTACAAACAGATCTGTTTTTTCTTAATTATGTTTTTCAGTGAAGTAACTGTGGTTAAACGGTTTATTGTCAATGTTTTATTTCTCTGGTTCAAGAGGAAGCATTTGATTGGGTTGTCTATACTGATCATTTTAAAACTTTACACATGGTTTTGATTTGGGGGAAGCCTTTGTCAATGTGTTTACTACAGTAATATTTATTAGGGGCAGTGGTGCTGGTTTTTATTAATTGTAATAAAAACAAAATGACCAGTCTGTGACAGGATGGCTGGGCGTTGATGTCAGGACAGATGCAGGTAGTAAAAATACTGACACCCATACTGCAGATTTCAAAATAATAATGACGTGGCTGCACCGTTTTTATTAAGCAAAAATAAATAAAATATTTAAACAAAAACACTGTTCTCACAGAGCAAAACAAAACAGTCAAACAAAACAAATCTCGAACACAAAAATAACACAGGTCAGGCTGGGCAATAGCCTTCACTGTTCCTGTATGTTTTCTTTTAGTTAGTTTCCTTCCTTCCTTCCTTCCTCTCCTTCCTCTCCTTCCTCATATACCCACTCAGTACTCCACCCTGTGCGTAGAGAGCTGCAGGCTTATATACCGTGGCTGAGGGGTTTAACTAGCTGGCAATTATTCTATTACCCCTCGGCCACAATCTGCACGGATACAATTATTATGTGTGACTGCCAGCTAATTCAATAATAACTAGCTGACAGTCACCTATTCCCACGAGGTATTTTAAAACAGCAAAACACACGGCGCTTCACCGTCAATAAATATAAATACAATAATAAAACAACAAACACAAAACAATAATCTGCACAGGGCCGGAGGGGAAACCCCGTTCTAAAAATAAATAAATAAATAAATACGTGCAGGGCTGCTTTCGCCCTGTTGCACGGTCATTGTGGCAATGTGCCCGCCCTGAGTGCATTTCTGTGTTTTATGTTGCGTGTGTTAATGTTGGTGTATAGATATGGCTGCACGGGATATAAATGAGTGTGTGCAGCACAAGTTATTTAAAATGTATAATTGTATTTAGGGACCGGGGTTGCACTTCACTTCACGTGCATTTAAAGTATTTAATAATATGTGAGCACGGGGTTGCACAGATTTAGTTCACGTGCTGGGATTCAAGTGAATAATTAATTGGTAATTGAATCCCAGCACAACAGTATATATAGATGCACGTTTCACTCACTTTCGGGGTTGTGCGTTCGGTGAGTGGAGAGCGGGTGTGGAGAGGAGGAAATAAAACGTAAACTAAATAAGTGTTTAGACGCACCGTGTTTGTTTGTCTGTTCGTCCAGTTTGTTTAGTGTTAATCCGTTTTGTTTGTCTGTTTTATTTGGCCTCAAGTGCCGTGTCCTGTGTTTTGTTCAACCGTTTAATTTTGTTTGTTTAATAAACATACTGAGCGCCGCAGCGACTCAGTTTCAACACAAGTACTGCCTGTCTGTGTGATTTTTTTTCTGGCCTGACGTCATCCACGACAGCCTGCTTGTCACAGTCATCCACATATTCTATACACTTGTAGACAGATATTGGCACCCTGTACCTGCAATTAGAAAATGCACTGGAACATCTTAACCTTTATATTCCTTTAAGAATGAGTGTTGAAATAACTTAGAGGTACCATTGAACAAATAGATATAGTTTAACAAACAATATGTCTTAAATGTAACTTCGCTGTGACTGAGGTATTGCACCACCATGTTTAATGCCTAGTATGGACACCTTTACCATTAATCACAGCTTTAAGTTGATTTGGGTCATGTTTACGAGGTATACAGATCTTTCTTATGGTATTCTGGACCAGTCCTGCTTGCAGATTTCCTACAGATTGAGCAGGCTGGTTGGATTGTGCTCTGCTACCTTTCTTTTAAATCAGTCCTTCAATAAAGTTAAGATCTGGAGACTGAGAAGGCCATTCCAGAATATAGATCATCTTCTTCTTTAGAATGAAAAACATTTCCACATTCTTTCAGTCTAATCCTTTCTGTCCTTTAAAGAGGTCAATTCAGACGCTATCACCATCTGATTTTCACTCTCCCATTATTGCAGAGGTCACTGCTGAGTGTTTCAGAGCATCACTGGGAGCTACAGAGAAGCTGTTGTGTGAAAATGTCTGTGACAGGATGACGTTGTGGTGACGTCAGGCCAGATGCAGGAACAGAAAAACAAAGGCAAGTACTGCAGGCAAAAGCGATGCTGCGCCGTTTATTTAAATACAAAAATAAATAAAATTTTTAAACACAAAACACAAAACACTGCTCACAGAGCAAAATAAAAGATAAACAAATACAAGTCTCGAACTCAAAAACAATAACTATCATCCAGGTCAGGCGGGCACATCGCCTTCACTGTTCCTGGATTACTTCTTATTTTAAATTGCTCGCTTCCTCTCGTTCCTCCTCTGAACACCCTGAGTGCAGAGAGCTGCAGGCTTTATATCGTGGCGAGGGTTTAACTGGCTAGTAATTATTCTATTACCCCTCGGCCACAATCTGCGAGTTTATTAATTATTCCTGGCAAAGGACTAGCACCAATCTCGCCTCTGTCAGAACATGTTTTAAATAAAACAAAATAATAACAAACACGGCTTTGCCGTCATTTATAAAGAAACCAAAACACGTCATCATAAATACATAATAAATCTTAAAACACAAATACAAAATAACACTGTGGCGGAGAGGGAAACCTCATTCTAAAAATAAATAAACAAATAAACGTACAGCCTCCTCGCACTGTTACAATGTCATTGAAAGAAGACAACATAATTCATTTCTAAAGCTGCCACACACATACCAAGTAATTGTCTTTGTGTGAAAACATCATTTAAACTATAATACTTAGAACTCGACCACATGTCAGGAAATGATTGAGTTCTAATGTTTGCTCTGGTTTCACACATTAAGGAAGTCCCTGTTCAAGGATGTATTCATTATATTTCTACAGTTCATTGTGGTTAATCAGACCCTGCTTTCTTATTTCATTTCTATGAACACAGAAAAACGTTTTCAAAGATTTCAGATAAGAAAAAGCATCAAAGTGCAAACAGTTTGCCAGCACTGAAACCACTTCCTTTATAATGGACTCATGCCAATGATAGTGTGTGGAAGCAGTTCAACATGACTTTCTTTCATCTTTTACCAGGTTATGGGCCTGTGTCAGTTAATGCTGAGAGAGTTTTTGTACAGCGTCCCAATGAGTTTTCACACTGTGCTATCCTCAGAGCACAGTGATAGATTGCTGTGTCGCTCAGAGCAAGTTTGGAAATGGTGATTGTAGTAAAAGAGCTGTCTGTTGTAGCAGTAAACCGGCTTTTAGCAAAGTCTGCAGTGTGAGAATCACTACTCTGTGATCTGGCTCCTTTGAGCAGTATGTATTCCAGGGTTCTGTCTGAGTTCTGCCGATACCAGTAGAGGTAAATGCTTTGACTATCTGCAGTATAAGAGCAGCTGAGCGTTACTGACTCTCCTTCTGTTCTGGACTCTGCTGTCTGCTCAGGACTGATGGAATCCCCTCTTGTCAGGGCTGAACATTGAGGAGGAAAATGAAAATACAAGATAGTCAATAATAAATAATATATTTAAACAGAGATACACTTGTCATTGAAGCCAACTCATAACCAAAAAACAATTCCTGGTGAGACAACATTACTACCTGCTGGTCTGACACAGAACATATTGAAACACTAAAAGAGCCCTAATAAATTAAATGACAATCTTAAAGTAATAGCTGATGAAGGACAGACAGTAGATAATATAATAATAATAATACCTGGCAGTGTAATGAATGCAATGAAGAATCCTCTTAGTTTTGCCATTGTATTTCACTGTTTGTATGAGGACAGGACTGAAGGTTACTATCTGTGTGAAGATGTTTATTGTGATGCTGGTGCCACTCTGGGTGGGTGGTTACATTTGGGGTTTCAGACGTCACATATTTGTAACCCAATGAGCAAACACTTGAATAAAAGATTTCAATACAGCTGCTGTGTGTTTCGGCTGCAGTATGTGTTGAGTCGACAGTAAGGCAATGCTATAAGAAACTTGACTTTTACATCATCTGAAGTCATTGTCTTTCTGATCATCTTTTCTCTGTTTTCTCATTCCTGGGAGTCATGCCTCCTTCAGCCCTTCCCTGGGAGTTCTGCTATAACATTGTATCAAATCCTGAGAAGAGATAATAGGCAAACGAAGAAGCTCTCTGTCCTTCCTGAATATACTGACTGTTACAAGGTGCTGTGTGGCAGCATTGTTGCTGGGTCTCACATTAACATCAATCAGTCTCCATGTCTTTTGTAGAAGTAAACCATCATTGGCAAAGTCTTGATTATCAGTAGAGCTACTCCATGAGCAGGCTCCTTTAAACAGTGTGTATTCTGGGGCTCGGTTTGAGTTCTGATGAATCCAGAAGCGTTACCGACTCTCCTTCTTCACCAGAGACTCCTGTCTGCTGAGGACTGACGAATCCACGCTTGTTGTGGCTGAACATTGAGGAGGACACAATCCCATGTAGATATAATGCTTCTTGTTGTGATGAAATTAGCTGCCAGTATTTTAGACTCACAGAATGATAAATGTATCAGTTGCGCTTCATACCAGGGTTGGAGTTGATCCGTGTTCATTTCCAGTTCCTTTTTCAATTCTTCTTGAAGTCAGTTCCCAATCCCAAAGCCCATTCCCTTTTAATCAATCCCAATTCCTTTCATGACATGGGCTTTATTGAGCAAACATTTGTACAGCTTGTCAGCACCTCATGCAGTTACATAATAATTACAATACTAATTTATTGAATCAATTCCACTTGCTGTTACAAGAATCACCACAAGCTGCTCAAATGTAAAGTCTGTGGAAATCCACTTCAAAGAGAATTGGAATTGGAATAAGGAACTCTTAATTAGTGCTGATTTCATTAAGAACAGAATAGAATGTTTCAGTCTCTGTTTCTATCCACAATGCTGCTCTGAATAATCTGGTTAGAGGTATTGTATGTCAAATATTTTGAAACAATCAGCAAACACAGACACATAAAACATGCTGTGGAAATGTGGTGCATCAGGAAATTAAACTCTGTGTTTCATCATTGTGGTTAGCATCTGGTTTAATAAACACCATCATTAGCAGTTAACTGTATGCAAGTCAATGGTGTTTCAATTCTTCATGAATGCAGTCCTCCAGCCCACTTTCCCAGAACTCTAAAAGGAACAACAGTTCTCACCACATTATAATGTGCACTGCGGTTACCCTTCTACACAGAAGAGCTGTCACTGGAAATGCCATCAGCATTGTAATCACTAGCCTCTGTACACTCCAGGGTTTTTGTATGGCTAGGGTGCTGCTTTGTATCACTGTGCTGGTTGTATTGCACAGTAGTAGATGGCAGAATCAGACACTGAAGGCTGTATTGTCAGGGAGCCAGTTTTAGTTGAGGTATCTACTGCTGGTTTATATTTCCCGGAATCGTCTCCATGTGTTCCTGAGCTTGTGTCTTGATTTATTTATTTTAAACCCTGGTGAGGCTCTTGTTTGTACCACTGCATTGAATAAAAGCTGCTTGTTGTATATTGACAGTTTATACGGATTGAATCTCCTTCTGAAACTCGCTGTGAACCAGGGCTTTGAGTCACCTGCTCTTGACTGTTTGCACCTGAAACAAAACAACACAAAATAATGTACACAGATAAATCAGAAACACACAAACAAACTAACAAGCAAAGTGATGATCATGGCTCCTTGGAAGAACACACCTGATAGAATCAAGCAAAGAATGAAACATCTCAGTCTTGTCATGTTAGTACTCTAGAGTAAGTCGTGTGCATTTGAAAAAAGAAACAAAAGAGGATGGATATGAAAGTTTCTCTTCATACTGAACCAGCCTACCCTTGAGATGACGTGAATGAATCCACAGTGGTGTTTGTCACAGCTATTTCCTGTTCTTCAAAGTATATGTGCTGCAGCAACTTGTGGTAACAAAGCACCCCCCTTGTTCTAGATTCAGCTGTTTATTGTAGTGATAGGGAATCTATAATGCTTTTCAAATGAAATGACTGATATTAAAGTCAAGGACATTATTCTTCATGTCACGAGTATAAGATCATTCTCACAGAGCCTCGTTGTCACTACAAAACAACACTCTCATGATTGGCTATCTTTGCTCCAGTAAGCTTCATTATCACAAGGTTACATTTACTTGCAGCTACAATAATATGTTTAATGAATAATCATCTTAAGCCTATATATAATGTGTTGTTGATGAAGCTTGTATCATGGCTACTGTTGGATGAAATGTTTGTAATATTATTGAGATGAGACACACGCACAGCAAACACAGGCTCTGCAGCGTTGTATATTATGCACAGTGCAGTCTATTCTAGATGGGAATTGGGGTTTGAAAGCTCTAGATTATGCTTACAATAAAAATTAAAAAGTAACATAATGTCATGTGTGCTGTATACTGTGGATGAATCCTCTCACAAGCCAATGCCCGGAGGCAAGGCTGCAGTTACAGTCATGGGGTTTGTGAGTTTAGACACAACCCAGTTAGTGTCATGTAAGTGTTGTGCTTTTACACTGTCCTGTAGTTGAAAGATGAGTGTAATCCTGCCTCCTCTCTATGGGGAAATAGTGATTAATCTTAATCACACTGCACCCCCTGGTGGTAAAGAATGGGTATCTCACTTTACATATATACAGTTCATCTTTATCAATAATGAATGTTAAATTGCATCTGTGCATCTGTTTCTGATTCATGGTATACACTGATTGTTCAATATTAACTTTTGTACATCATTTCCAATGCTACAATCCTGCCCCAAAGTTACATTATATAACATAAGGTCCATGTGCAGCTGAGTGGTGCTGCCCCTGAGAGCAGGATATTGTGCAGGTGTCTCCACTCCCTCTCTCACTGTGCTCTCACTGCACAATAATACACAGCTTCACAATCCAGCAGTTCAACAGCACTGATGGTTAGAGTGGTGGAGAGCTTCTCTTTATTCACAGTCATGTTGAATCGTCCCAAGGTTTCATTTGTATTGTAAGCAGTCAGTATTATGCCTGGGTTTTGACCATGTTGCTGTTTATACTACTGCATGCTCTGGTAGTTAGTAACACTGTGATTACAGTTCATTTCAATGGTCTCTCCTTCAATTGAATAAGCACGTGGAGTCTGATGAATCTGTGAATCTCCATAGACAGCTGTAAGAAAAGAAGAGTAAAGAATGATTCTTGTGTTTCTCAATAATAATGATATCTGTGCTAGCCCCCATTGAGACCCTGTTTTCAATGGTGTATCTCCAGTGTGTTTGTAAATATCACTCACCCAGACTAAAGACAAGCAGAAGAAAAGATCCACACATGTTAATCATTCTTGAATTGTTCCATTCAGTGGTAGAAGTGCTTGTGACAGACAGACAGCCTGAGCTGTGGGTAAAGCCATGCACATCGTCACCTCACAATGAGGCAGTGATTGGTTCATCTGTTTGAAGCTCAGGGAACCACTGGTTTGGTGATATGAAAACTGACAACTCATCTGCTGGTTTATGGACTCCCGCTGGGCTGGCCTTTGTACTCCAGAGTCTCACCAGCATAGAGCTCCTGGGTCTACAGAGGGGATGGCTGTGTGAGGAATCATACTGAGACACTGAAGAAATACAAATCTAGTTTGTGTGTAAACACTGCCATCTAGTGGTTCAACTTTGAGTGCATCATTGCTGGACTATGACTGCAAGTTGATATAAATTCATAAGCAAAGAGCCTAAATAGGAGAGCATATTATAATTTTGTGTTTGCTTGATATTTAGTGGAAAAATAACTAATTAACTAACCTTTGATATCATGTTCTATACAGCAGTGTGGAGTAGTGGCAAGGGCTCTGGACTCTTGACCTGAGAGTTGTGGGTTCAATCCCAGGTGGGAGACACTGCTGCTATACCCTTGAGCAAGGTTCTTTACCTAGACTGCTCCAGTAAAAACCCAACTGTATAAATGGGTAATTGTATGTAAAAATAATGTGATATCTTGTAACAATTGTAAGTCTCCTTGGATAAGGGTGTTGGCTAAGAAATAAATAATAATAATCCAATGGATTAAGAAAGCATTAATAAGGTAATTCAGGCAACATTATGAATTGTGAGGCTTGCTTTAATTCACCCAATTTATATAAAAATTATATATTTTGACAAAATCAATATAGATTTTGATAGGTTGAGAAACAATGCATTATACTGCAAATACTGACCTGTATTCATGATTGCTTCTGTATGGCTGCATGCACTGCATTCAGAGATACATTGTGTGTGTCTGTGTCAGCTGACAGTAGAGGGTGAGGTGAGTTTCTGTTCAGTTGTGCCGTGGTACTGAAGCACTGTGAGGCTGCAGTGCACAGTGATAAGTCGCTGCATCGCCTGCTTCCAGTCTGGAGATTGTCAGGTTGGTAGATTCCTTATCAGCACCTGCTAAGTGTCTCTCTGTGAATAATCCACTCTCAGTCTTCACTGTTCTCAATGTTCCAGCTCCTCTCATCACCATGTATTGAAGAGCCCTGTTAGGAAACTGTCTGTACCAGTATAAATATGGTCCATTTTCACTGGTTGAGTAAGTGCACTTCAGAGTTACTGAAGATCCTTCTTCACCAGAGACCTCTGAGTTTTCAGATTGAATTGTGTTTCCAAGTATCAGCACTGAAAGAGCCAAGAATACAATTCTATCATGGCAAGTAGATTGCATGCATCCATCTGAGTGTGTCTTTAATGTGTGAGGCTTTGTCTTTCTTTTTGTTCTATACTTACATGACAGACATGCTGCAGTTGCCCAGCAGTAGCTTTGCCTTTTAAACATGCTGCTTGTCTTTTAATACTCAAGAGTAAGTATCGTCTGGTTAGAGCCGCTCGAAGGCTTCAGTGAAGCTCCTGTGCTGGAAGTGAATCTGAAGTGCCAGTAACAGTGATGATGCTGCAGAACAAACATGCTCTGTGGTCACGTGCAGCTCTGAACGTGTCACTCATTCAGCTCACATGATTGGAGGGGCAGACAGGGGTTATGTGGTATAACCAGATCAAGACAAAGATACCTGTTAATCAAGAATAAAAAGTAACTACTGAGATTGGATTATTCATATTATTTTGTATTAATGGAAGCTTTACAATCACATTCCCCATTGGCAATCTAGAATATTAACCACCAGTACATAATATTTGTTCTTTTCTTTTTCTTTATCAGCCTTTTATCTGTTTAATAAAACTCAGCATTGATTGGGAGTTTGCTTCATCTCTTTACTTCATTACACAGCACCAACATTTACAATTACAAAGGACACTCAATATGGAATGCATGGGTACCAACATTGGACTCTATAGTCAAACAGAGGGACATTCAAAGAAAATAGATGTGAATTTCAAATGTATTCTAGTGTTAGTTTCTGAAGAAGTTACATTGGGGTATTCAAAAGTGTTCAGAAGTGAGCAGGTAGGCCTCGGAATTGTCCTCTGCTATCAAGTTTTGTAATTTTGACTTCGGGGTTACCTTCGACTCTTCCCCATCGCTTGCTGCTGCAGGCTCGCCAGTTGTTAGGGAATCATTCAACAGTACTGCAACCTCCGACTTCACCAAGATGTCTGACTTCCGTTTCCACCCTTCCTATGATGCCGGCCAGCCCTGGCAAAGTCGCACGACCTTCTCTTACCTGGCCCTCTCTAGTCTGGAGGAGACTTACAACTCAGATTTACCCTCGTGCAAACATAGTGTCTGTGTCTATAAAAAGTGACAGAATATGAAATAAACTTTTTTTAGGGATTACAAACAACTTAATGAATAGCCCTAGGGTGGTGTTTGGGCTCAGGTGTACATGTTGCATAGTAGTATCTGTTTGAATACAGCGGCATGGGAATGGGTAAAACGGGATATAGGTATACTGTGTTAGAACATAAGAACATAAGAAAGTTTACAAACAAGAGGAGGCCATTCGGCCCATCTTGCTTGTTTGGTTGTTAGTGGCTTATTGATCCCAGAATCTCATCAAGCAGCTTCTTGAAGGATCCCAGGGTGTAAGCTTCAACAACATTACTGGGGAGTTGGTTCCAGACTCTCACAATTCTCTGTGTAAAAAAGTGCCTCCTATTTACTGATCTGAATGCCCCTTTATCTAATCTCCATTTGTGACCCCTGGTCCTTGTTTCTTTTTTCAGGTCGAAAAAGTCCCCTGGGTCGACATTGTCTATACCTTTTAGAATTTTGAATGCTTGAATCAGATCACCGCGTAGTCTTCTTTGTTCAAGACTGAACAGATTCAATTCTTTGAGCCTGTCTGCATACAACATGCCTTTTAAACCCGGGATAATTCTGGTCGCTTTTTGTTGCACTCTTTCTAGAGCAGCAATATCCTTTTTGTAACGAGGTGACCAGAACTGAACACAATATTCTAGAAGAGGTCTTACTAATGCATTGTAAAGTTTTAACATTACTTCCCTTGATTTAAATTCAACACTTTTCACAATATATCCGACCATCTTGTTGGCCTTTTTATAGCTTCCCCACATTGTCTAGATGAAGGCTGTCAAAGAGGAGGAGTGGGTGCTCCTCCAACAGGAAGAAAGTACAGTTTACATCCACTATCAGTTGAATTGTGAAGTTCACTTTAAATATAGAGTTAAGCTGACTGTTCAGTGTGTGTAATGAGTGCGAATGTTTATCATTTGGGGCGATTCATAATTCTTCATAATAACACACACACACACACACACACACACATATATATATATATATATATATATATATATATATATATATATATACACACACACACACACATCCATTGCAAAAACTGCGTTAAAGTAAGATCCTTTAAGAAACTCTTGGATTAATTTATTTAATAAAAAAAAGCTGCTAGCAGCAAAATGAGCAGGCTGAGCTGAACAGCTGCCTCTGGTTTGCAATCCTTTCTTATGATCTTTATCAAACCAATATCACTGATCAACAGCTAATGCAGCTCTGAGTCATGGGATCAATCCACACTGTGGTCTTTTCAACTGTGAACTTCATGTGTAGGGAGTTGAAGGAGACATGTTAGGGTTACTGGCAGAGCAACCTGAACACAAACAGCAACAGCCATGGCAGTCCAGTACCTCTCTGTAATTCA
Source organism: Acipenser oxyrinchus oxyrinchus (assembly GCA_030684275.1). NCBI lineage: Eukaryota > Metazoa > Chordata > Actinopteri > Acipenseriformes > Acipenseridae > Acipenser > Acipenser oxyrinchus. The sequence continues at coordinate 10,112,846 of CM060273.1, read as the reverse complement.
GGCTATACTAGTAAATACAACCATAGTAATAGTGACATCTACAGTCCTTTTATGGTATGACACCACAGAAATGTGTGCTGCTGTTGGGAGAAAAATATGTCAGTACTAAAGCACATTGGCTTCAGAAATTAAAAGAAGATTTTTCAATGTTGATTTTTTGTTTTATGTAGCTTAGGGGCAGTTGAAATATACTTAACTGTCCCATAATCATTTGGCATATGATTCAATTCGCACTTCGACATGTGGGGAAAAAAACATGTTTGTTTAGATTTGTCTTTTTTCAGCTGTCTTGAAAATCAACCCTGGTGGGGAGCGTCTGTCTTTCAGCAATCCTGATGAGGCCGATTTCTTTTTTGCTCAACGGTTTCAGGATACGTTGGTGTCTATTGATCCCTGTTGTGTGTGTGTGTGTGTGTGTGTGTGTGTGTCGCGTAATCGGCCGCATATAGACTAACCCTCACCCTCGCCTTAACCTTAACCTTAGAAAAAAAAAAAGGTTCACTTTGGGATTCGGCCCAAACAAACCCTGGCGAAAGTGCATAAGACGAATCTCCAGACCACCTGATTGCATGCAGTACAATAAGCAGGGAAACTGTTTTCCATGGGCACTGAATTCTATGTAACATCTGTACAGATGAACTAACTTTGCTCCGGGTTACTATTTTTCATACCTTCAGTGGATGGAAGTGGAAAGGGCTTTCTGTTTGTGACCCGTCAGGTTTGCACATTTTCACTTGTTGTTTCCTGGTATAACTATAAAGACAGTAAGTTACATAAATCTAAACATGGCTTCTATTGGTTATTTGATATTGATCTAGTTATTACATAAAGGACCTCAAAGGGATCGCTACACTGCAGAGGGTATGATAACCCTGTCAGGAATACTGCTGCGGGTCATTATTAATGATTTGGATACGTGGCTGTATTTATTAATACACTCTTTATTACTATCTGTGGTACTACTGTTATTGTTGATGATAATCTTTACTCTAATTAGACTTTGTCCTTAAGTTTGATTCTTTATTGGTAAATGGAAACTATTTCCCTTCAAGGTCTACTACTGTGTTCATTAAAATGACCCTGTTTGATGTTTAGCATTTTTCTTAGAGCTCTTACTTTGTACCTTTCTCAAAGGAAGGCAAGTTGAGGAACACAAGACAACAAGTCTGTTAGCATTAGGACATGCTTTCCATTCACTTCTATGTTTCAATAGATAAAGCAGTCATTAGAATAAAAAAAAGCATAAAGACAAAGGTGTATAAATACTGACATAAAACTGAATACTGACATACACATATATACATTATTGTATACTGTAGCACATGACCTCATTTATCTAAACATCTGAATCGACTCTAATGTATGCTCAATAACCATGTGTGCTGTACTGTAGCAAATCTCTGCCTGCGTTCTGGGGTCTGACAGCGGTGTTAGCAGCCAGGGTCTGATCCCATAAGCAGCATCACCTATATGACAAGCATTGACAATCTGAGCAAACTGCCCATGCTTCCTATCACCACCCTATGAAACATAGATTATACATGACTTGCCAACCTGCTCCATAATATGCACATACATCTGTCTCGTAAACTGCATATATCCCGGACTGTCTGAGGATGTAGGAGTCGTGTGCTGTGCCAGGATAGCTGGCGAGCACATCGAGAATCCTCAGTTTCACATCACACACCATGTGTACATTAATCTGGAGTGGCAATGCTTCCTGTTACCAAATATATTCTCTATACAGGTGTCAGTCTTTGTTCTACTTCAAACTCTGAGATTAATGATTATGCTTAGGCCTATTCTACTTGTCATACATAAATCATGTACATAAAATAATGTAATTCAGTTTCAGGTTTGTTTTTGATATGACATCAATTGATGGAATATTCTTATGTCCAGTTGGGTGATTATTATTATTAGTAGAAGTGGTGAGGGTGGTTGTGTTTATTAGTAAGCATATGGAGATCAAATGGGGTTGGAGGGGTGCTGAAGGAGACCGATATTGGGAGACTAGGCAGGTATGTTTGTATATTTACATGAGGGAACCCAATTAACTGTGACTAATACATTTGCGTTCTGACAATGTAAATGACATACAGTATAAACAAACATGTTTTTTCTTTAATGTGTAAATAGTTCATTTTGGTCATTTGTGTTTGTGTGTGCGTATATATATATGGAACAGGTTAATACTATATATAAGGAAATGGTAAATATTATGCTTTTCAATAAATGGTTTAAAATGATGCTTTTTTATTTTCTTATGATATAGTACAGTGCTTTTCAACCTTTTCATCTCAAGTACCAATGATTCAGTTGGGACCATCAGCTGTAGCAGTAGCTGTGTGCAATCTTAAACGGCTATTGTAAAACAGAGACCTGCAGATTGCAGGGGGAAATGCAGTTCAAATGTAGACCTTACAAACATCCCCAGTTTGTGTATCACTGAAGTTGCAACGGCTTGCTCTAATTATTTGTAAAGATTTTGCCACAAACTGCTCAGACTCGCCATCATCAGTAACTTGACATGTTCACAGCGAATACCTCTCGTCATGACTTCTCAGACTTGTAGGTCATTTTCTTTGTCTGTGGGTACTAACAGATTGATACATTGTGATAGAGATATTGTGGTTGAGAAAGCACATGGTCAGGGTTGCGAATCAATGTGCACAGTCCCTGTAATAATATAAAGGGTGTGCTTTTAATTGAATGCAGTCGGGCCACAGCCACGAAATAGACATATCTACATCTGATTAATGAAGAGTAATAGAGTAGGTTTAATCGGAATACTAATGGGCAATAAAGTAACTTCCCTGGCGGGAATCGAACCCGGGCTGCGGCGGTGAGAGCGCCGAATCCTAACCTCTAGACCACCAGGGACGCTGCTCTGGAAGTCTGCACGGCTGGACAGTAATTCCTTTGCTATCAAAGCTGAAGCATCGAAAACGGAACAGCCCCCAAGCCCTGAGCAATGACAGACAATGAATCATAATAAACTGCCGCATAATTAAATGAATTGCTGTGGTCCATTTCTAATTCTTCAAGCACTAGAAGTAGTTCTCCCTTTCAGATTATTCCGGACAATGCCGCGCTTAGTTTGTTGGTAGGTACGTTGTTTGTGTAAGCTGAGTAGTTGGTTATAACTGTTGTTGGTTAAATACTGCCCACTAGTGGGTTTCATCAGTAATTAATTTTGGGTATGTCACTTCCCAGGTTCGTAAAAAAAAAAAAAGAATACAAAAGGGATCGACGCCATTTTTGACTAAAAGGTTAAAGTTTTGTAAGTGTTAACGCGTCCTTTGTTTAGCCTACAGTATTGGCTCTGTTTAAGCTGTAATGTTCTAAAAGCCAGGAGAATATAATTGTGCCTTTGACCCAACAAACTGCCTCCGAGTCTTACGTATTTTACGAGGGGAGAGATAAAGAGAACAGACAAACAGAAGAGACGAGAGAGGGAGAGTAGGACAACTACGTAAGCATCACGTAAATAAAACATATTACATTGGCTCTGTGACGCAATCGATAGCGCATTGGACTTCTACGCAAGCACTGAGGGGTTCATTTGAAGGTTGTAAAACCGAGTCCTACCAGTCAATGCTTTTAAAGCTAGCAGTCGGAGTCTACAACATTGGTCACTTAAAATCAAAGCCTGATTTTGAAGTTTGTTTTTCTAAGACGAACTAAAGAAAATAAACAAAAGTTTCCACCGAGATTTGAACTCGGATCACTGGATTCAAAGTCTAGAGTGCTAACCATTACACCATGGAACCAGCCACCCACGTTGATTTCATGTTGCAGGGGCCCTCTGGATATTTTGCTTTTCTTTCAACCATTTTCTAATACTTCACAATGGCTGAAGCTATCTGATGCAGCAAGAGCTGAAACCACATCCGTTCATATTCCAGGGACAGGTTTCTTGCTAGCTATTGTTTAAACCTCTGGCGCACTTTGACCAAAGTGTTTATCCTGCGACTACAGTATTTGTCTGTGTTGGAAGTGCTCCCCAACAGTAACAAAACGTGACACAAACACAGCCTAAACTTTAAGGTACTGAAAAAAAATATATAACCAAAGGCACCGCTGGGATTTGAACCGAGGATCTCCTGTTTACTAGACAGGCGCTTTAACCATCAAAGCCACGGCGCCTTGCAAAACCCAGTGACATGAAACGTATCAGGGACATTATTGGCTTCACTACTGTCGTTCTCTACTACAATGCAGGACTACAATTAAGCGCGGGGCATTTCTGAAATGAAACTGAAACACATGAAAATACACATTACTTGTTATTAAACAATTTCCGACCTCAGATATCGGAATCTGCATTGTATTTTATATGACCGATTGTACCCTTGTGGTCTAGACGTATGACATTTGGTAGTTCACATGATCAAAAGATATGGTTAAATACAGGTCCCACCGAGATTTGAACTCGGATCGCTGGATTCAGAGTTCTAACCATTACACCATGGATCCGCTGCTGAGCACCCAGGAGAGGAATGGCTGTAACATCCTCAGCTCCCAGGTGTAAAATCCCCTACTGCTGACAACCCCTGGACCGCAAGGCATTCTCCCCATTCTGATTGCACACAATCCTTCAACAACATCCATTTCTCCAGTTTGAATCCAAAATGCGACGTTTCTTTTCTTGGTTCATACTGGCAGCTGGCAGCAGGTCTGGAGAACTGCACAATCCTAAAGTAACAGAAAACACACAAACATCGCTACCAGAGTGTGTTATAAAAGAGAAGGAAGTACTGAGGGAACTTGCATCACCTAAAATGAACAAATCACCAGGGCCTGATGGAATCCATCCTGGAGGCCTCTGGGAAACTAGAGAACAGATCTTCAAACCATTATGTTATATATTTAATAAAGCAGAGTAAGAAGGAACACAGGAAGCTTATATAAGTCTAGTCGGGTAAGGCACTGCTTTTTTGGTTTGTTAGTTAGTGTGTGTGTGTGCGTGCGTGTGTGCGTGCGTGTGCGTGTGGGGGAATGGAAGGGGGGGGGCCGTTTAGTTTTTTATTCTTACTCTTGGCACTAAGGGTTAATTAAGAGTAATATTGTAAGTTAATTTAACCAATCATCAAGAGTAAAAAAAGAACAGAAACAAAGGAGTTTACGTTTTTAAATTACCCGTCATCACTCTCCCCACATCAGATATCCTGCAGCTCATCAATGGCATTGTTGGTATTGAGTTAGTTTAACTAAACTTGCACCCACATCGCATATCATTATAATTATTCAGACATTTAGCAGATGCAGCTTATCCAAGGTCACTGTTACAGCTTTTAAATACCTGCTCTAAAGACAATAGAATTCAAAAATAACAGAGAACCGCACAGTTACATATAAAACAATCATGACATACATTTTATATATTGCATTTGAACCATTTTGTAGACTTGCTGCTTGAATTGTTTTCCATGTAAAGAAAGGGAAAGTTATTCAAGCACCTTTCTTCTAATACATATGAGCTCTTTGACAGTATCCTGTTTAACTGGGTGTGAACACTTCACTGTGTTTTTGTATTGAGGCACTCACAGTCTTCCCCACTGTGGGCTCCACAGCACAGTAATACATCACAGCATCTGCCATCTCAGTGTTACTGATGTGAAGTTCAGTTGAGCGGTTATCTCTGTAGAAAACCATTGAGAAACGTCCCTTAGGTTCAGCCGAAATGTATCCGTAAATCAGAACTTCAGGTGTCTTACTGGGTCGCTGTAGATACCAGTACATATTCTGAAAGTTTGCAATGCTGTGGTTACATCTCAGGACAGTCTTCTCTCCTGTGTATGAAAATACATGGATGGGCTGATCGATTTCAACAGCCTTTGTGTTACCTAGCAAGAGAAGCATAGAATAAAATTAGAAAAAACTGAAAACAGTTAAAAATGTCCCATATGGTTGTACAAATATATACAGAGTGTGGTATACATCAAATACAGTGTGGTATACATCAAATACACCTACATATAAAATACACCAGGTGTATTATTGTCATGAAGAACATTTGTACAGCTCTTGGTGACATTCCACGCATTGTTCAGTGTGCTGTCCTCTCTAATCTTCACTCAGCTCTGTTTATAAGCAGTGTTGATTCTCCTCTCTGAAGACAGCCTGTGATGAGACACAATCACACAGACCACAGACCCAGGTGAGCATTGCAGCAACCTCTCAAGCTGTGCAACTAGCGCTGTTTAATTACAGGAGTCAAACACTGCCATTTAGTGTTAGAATGGATTCACTGCATTTATTTTGTGAGATGCATGAACTTGCTTTGTGTTTTGGTGTAACTCTCGGTACTATAAAGGTTATAGTCCTTCACAAGCCAAAGTGGCTTATAGCTGTGGTTCTCAGTCCTGGTTCTGGGGACCCCCTGTGTCTGCTGGTTTTTGTTCCAACTGAGCTCTCAATTACTTTATTGGGGAATTGAACCCATGACTCTGTGATAATGGGTCCAGAGCCTGAACCACTACTCCTCACTTGCCTGTGGTTTGGTGTCAGTCTCTATACACAATAAGTGGCCAGATTGGGTTTTGTCTGAGCCTTCAGTTACTGAACTAGCTTAATGAACCTTTTAATCATTAATATTACAGACCTTTAGATATTGATGATTTAGATATAGGTATAAACCTCCTGGACTGCAGTGATGTAGCATTGATTAAGAGTACTCTAGAGGTGAATGTCTCTGAAAGGTGTTAGTGAGGGCTGTGCATCATGATTGTGTGCTGGTGCTCATACTGTAGGACTCAATCAGCTCCTGTTACAGTAACTGCTCTATTGATGAGATCTGGACAAACACACTACTGTTGGCATGTTCTGTAGGGAAGTTATACAGGAATATCTGAATCTTTGTTTTACATTTCATATTAATATCACTTCACAATTCATGGCATGTCGTTTCTTTCTTTTTTTAAGAACATGTTCATTTTAAAGACAAGGAAAAAAGTAAGATTATTGGATGCAAAATTGTTAGTAATGATTACTCTTTCATTTAAATAAAGCAATACATACTAGAACACTACAATTAATGATATGACCAGCAGGGGTGTAGCTGTAACCCTTGGAAGGGTTAAAAAAAATCACCTGATCCGACAGATCGCCTCCTGGTCGATCACATGAATGATACACAGATTGGTCAGTGAATCCATTGTTCATTATGTTTAGTTAAAGTGGGAGACGTTTTCTAGACACATACTGTAAAGGACTTTGTGAAGGACACATGAAGGACTTTATGATTTTAATATTAATGTGCATGCAAATAAAAAACAATCAATTCCATGAAACAATCAAACACATTGCAGGATGGAAGCAGTATATCTCTAACCATGTTGATTGGATAGCAATGGGTTCCAACACATTGAGCCATCAGTGAACCCTCTGTTTAGACCTGATCTCAGCTGAGTGACTCTGTGCCATTCCCAGGTGCTGTCAGTGTGCACTGTGTTGATATGAGATTCCTGTCACTGTGGGACTCAGGGTACAGTAGTACAGTGCAGTGTCTGTCATTTTAGTGGAGGAGAGCTTCACCTCCACACGTTTATTCCCTTTATCAGCTTCAGCACAGAACCGAAGGTCTGAAGAGTCCGCTTTGGTTGTTATTCCAGAGTCATAAATCAGGAGGATGTATTCCAAACCTTTTCCTAGATTCTGTCGATGCCATTGGAAGCTGTTCACTACGCCGGTGTAATTGAATGAGAGGTGAACACTCTCTCTCTCTCTCTCACTTCTTCATCATCTTCACATGATGGAGTAATTGAGTTTGCAAAGCTTCGGCCTGTCGATGTAAAAGACAAGGTATTTTAATTTCAAAACAAGCATTCAAATTCATGGATTTTCTCCACTGAAATGTCTGGGTCTTCAATCAGCTCATGTGTGTTTGATATTTGATTCTGCAGTACAATATGGAATGTGATCAATCACATTATAAACCACTGGAAAGCCAGACTTTACATGCCAATAGGGGATATGCAAAAATGATGTAAAAAAAACAACTATATATTGTATTAGCTACGTTTTTCTCAATATATCTGGTGCTCTGGCAAACTAAATATAACAGGCTGGTTTAATTGTATTCTTCAAATAAACTTAAATAAGTAAATACAAAGTTTCCAGCTTTCTAAAGTGGTATATATGACTCTTCAGCACTTACCTGACAGAAGTGCAATGATAAGGAATGTGATGAGCAACAACATGACTCTGTGAAGGATAGCAACTCCGGCTTGAGTTCAACTAACGACTGCATGCAGATTGATTCCTTCTGTGACTTTCTGTGTTAGCTGCTGTTCTTCACATGATCAATGTGTTCTGCTAACAGTGTTGGCGCTCAAGTACTATACTTGTGCAAAGTTTGTGGTATCAGAGTTGTGTGTATGAGAGCCTCATCTGACTACTCTACATAAATACAGAAAGAATAGGTGCTGTATGTCTAAGCTGATGAAAACACTGTGACCCTAACCCTAACCCTCATCTGACTACTATACATAAATACAGAAAGAATAGGTGCTGTATGTCTAAGCTGATGAAAACACTGTAACCCTAACCCTCACCCTCATCTGACTACTATACATAAATACAGAAAGAATAGGTGCTGTATGTCTAAGCTGATCAAAACACTGTAACCCTAACCCTCACCCTCATCGGACTGCTATAAATAAATACAGAAAGAATAGGTGCTGTATGTCTAAGCTGATCAAAAGACTATAAAGGTATTTCCACATAGAGGAAAGGCCAATCACAAACTATTACCTGACTACAGCTGAATTGAAGTGTTTGAAAAGTGTTTTTTATAGAAATGTACCACTTTTTAACAACAGCAGAAAACAGAAACTGGTGTGTGCATGAGCTATACATGTACAGTTGTTAGAGAGCAGTACAGAACTCATAAGAAAATGGTACCTGCCTGGACTGTGGTTAACACATAACTGTAAAACACCCTCCATAGCGTGATTCAACAACACAATCTGAGAGGGGACCATTTTCTAAAATGACAAGTCTGGTTCCCTTTCAATTCGAAGACGACCACCAAAACATTACTTATGGGATATGCCTGCCTATTGGTAGGTATTTACTGAGCTCTTTATATCAGAGCTGCCGATAGGCCCCTTCCTGGGGTGACGTCCTTGGTCCCACCTGAGTGTTCCCCTGCATTCATGCTGAAAGCTGGCTTGCTGCTTTCATGGAATCAGTGGCTCTAAAATAAAGCCTCTTTCTTTTCCTTTCTTCAGCAGCCTGCCTCGCTTGCAGGCTGTCTTCTTACTGTCTGTCATATGTGTGCGACTGCCAGTGCTACTAACAACCAAACGAGCAAGATGGGCTGAATGGAACATAAGACAGTTTACAAACGAGACGAGGCCATTCAGCCCATCTTGCTCGTTTGGTTGTTAGTAGCTTATTGATCCCAGAATCTCATCAAGCAGCTTCTTGAAGGATACCAGGGTGTCAGTTTCAACAACATTACTGGGGAGTTGGTTCCAGACCTTCACAATTCTCTGTGTAAAAAAGTGCCTTCTATTTTCTGTACTGAATGCCCCTTTATTAAATCTCCATTTGTGACCCCTGGTCCTTATTTCTTTTTCAGGTCAAAAAGTCCCTGGGTCGACATTGTCTACACCTTTTAGGATTTTGAATGCTTGAATCAGATCACCGTGTAGTCTTCTTTGTTCAAGACTGAATAGATTCAATTCTTTTAGCCTGTCTGCACACGACATGCCTTTTAAATCCGGGATAATTCTGGTCGCTCTTCTTTGCACTCTTTCTAGAGCAGCAATATCCTTTTTGTAACGAGGTGACCAGAGCTGAACACAATATTCTAGGTGAGGTCTTACTAATGCATTGTAAAGTTTTAACATTACTTCACTTGATTTAAATTCAACACTTCTCACAACATATCCAAGCATCTTGTTGGCCTTTTTTATAGCTTCTCCACATTGTCTAGATGAAGACATTTCTGAGTCAACATAAACTCCAAGGTCTGCCCCTGAGAGCAGGATATTGTGCAGGTGTCTCCACTCCCTCTCTCACTGTGCTCTCACTGCACAATAATACACAGCTTCACAATCCAGCAGCTCAACAGCACTGATGGTTAGAGTGGTGGAGAGCTTCTCTTTATTCACAGTCATGTTGAATCGTCCCAAGGTTTCATTTGTATTGTAAGCAGTCAGTATTATGTCAGGACTTTGACCATGTTGTTGTTTATACCACTGCATGCTGTTGTAGTTAGAAACACCGTGATTGCAATTCATTTCAGCGCTCCCTCCTTCAATTGAATAAACACGTGGAGTCTGATGAATCTGTGAATCTCCATAGACAGCTGTAAGAAAAGAAGAGTAAAGAATGATTCTTGTGTTTCTCAATAATAATGATGTCTCTGTGCTAGCCCCCATTGAGACCCTGTTTTCAATGGTGCATCACCAGTGTGTTTGTGAATATCACTCACCCAGACTAAAGACAATCAGAAGAAAAGATCCACACATGTTAATCATTCTTGAATTGTTCCATCCAGTGGTAGAAGTGCTTGTGACAGACAGACAGCCTGAGCTGTGGGTAAAGCCATGCACAACGTCACCTCACAATGAGGCAGTGATTGGTTGATCTGTCTGAAGCACAGGGAACCTCTGGTTTGGTGATATGAAAACTCACACCTCATCATCGATAGTTAGAACATACTGTATATTGGTTTTATTGTTGTTGTTGTTTAAATAGAATATTGACTTCACTTCTTGTTGAAAAGTTTTATCAAAGTTTCCTCTAGTACCAGTATTATTAAATGAGTTCTGTGAAAATGTAAATGATGGTGAATGGCTCATAGTTACCTATTTTCCCATTCAAATAATGGTGCGGATATATTTGATCAGCTGCTCTGCAATGAAAAAGAAAGAGCAGTGTTCACTTGATAGAGTAAAGTGCACATGGTGCGCAGGGGAGGGGTTCAGTCAGGGCAGGGTAGGGTTGTGTCCTGGCTGTGCCCAGTTGCTGGTCTGCTCCAGGGATCCTACAGGGAGCACTGAATTGGGGCAGGGAGGTATAATCAGGAAGGACTTCTTCACTTCATTTCATGACAGTGACTCTGCTGGTTTATTTACTCCCGCTGGGCTGGCCTTTGTACTCCAGAGTCTCACCAGCATAGAGCTCCTGGGTCTACAGAGGGGATGGCTGTGTGAGGAATCATACCGAGACACTGAAGAAATTCAAATCAAGTTTGTGTGTAAACACTGCCATCTAGTGGTTCAAGCTTTTAGTGCATCTTATTTTAATTTATTTTTTTATCATATTTATTTGCACTTAGGATTTCCAGGAATACTGACATTTCTAAATGCTTCACTTTTTTGCATGGAATGGTGTTGCTATTACTCAACTGCACCTTGAGCACTGTGTGACATCAGCATTGGCCCCATTCTAAGAGAATGACTGAGGGCGGAGTCTATTTATGAATGTCAGCTGTTTCTCCTCCTTACCCACACAAGCAGGAGAGAATTCAGAGCTCTCTCCCGCCCTCCCTGTGTAACACTGTGCCTGCCCTGTACAACAGTAAGACACCGAGTCCTCCAGTGAAGCGGCACTCTCATCACTCTCCAGCCTGTGGTTTGTAGAATTCTAAGGGAATCGTACATTTCAAGCACTTCGAAAGGAGTCGAAACATACCTGTGGGACTGCAGAGTGAGAATGGGAAGCGTTATCATAAGCTGTAACTAGCCTGGTCCATAAACCACACTGAAGATGTCGGTGAAAGTGAAAAGCTGTTATTTACAAAGTAGAGGTAAGCACTAGAGGATTTGACACCTGAGATGTATGAGGTGATGAAAATGACTCCTGGGAATCGTGTTTTATATCTCATTTCCTCTCCTACTTAATTAAAATTTTAAACATATTAATGTTTAATTATTTCTAAAATGTATGAAAGAAAGAAAGAAAGAAAGAAAGAAAGAAAGAAAGAAAGAAAGAAAGAAAGAAAGAAAAGAAAGAAAGAAAGAAAGAAAGAAAGAAAGAAAGACTAAACACAAACACAAAGCTGTTCCCCTTGCAGCTGCAGGGACACACAGAGGCGCAGAAAAACAAAAACAACAGTGTGTTTCACTGTGAAAATCAAAACATAAAAAACACAAAATTGTTTATAATACAATGTATATAAATAATACATATATATGTATATAAATGTACCGTGGCCCAGAAGTGCAAAACACAAGCAGTGTTTGAAGTCTCACAACACCACATAAATAGTCTGTCACAAAGGAAATGGGGTCACTTATATGACAAGACAGTCAGGAGACGTGTTCACTGAAGGAATCCTTGCCGTCGCTGTCAGTTTTTGCATTGAGCTGTGGAGAGCTTCGTCACTGTGGGGTTCAAGGCGCAGTAGTAAACCGCTGTGTCTTCAATTACAGTTTGGAGAATGGAAAGGGAAACGTGCTTCTTTACTTTATCAGCGCTAGCAGAGAATCGCTGTTTAGCGAATTCCGCATAGCTACCTTCCCCTCCCGTTTACCAAAACAATGAATTCCGGGGATTGTCCGAGATACTGCCGATACCACTGCAAAGAATAAGCTGACACATTATAGCTGCATTCGAGTTTAACCGTATCTCCCTCCCGGACGCATTGCGACTCCGATCCCGCTGTGATGATGGCATTTCCAAATGTGTTACCTGTGAAGATAAACAGAATGTAATTAAATGCTATTGAATACTCCCTTTAGTTACAATTTTAGGACACATATCTACTCTTCAAGTTAATAAACCACAGTCTAAATGACTATGTACTCTACTCCGCATATCTAATATATATATGAGGAGTAGAGATGCATGCAGATGAACTGCGCATGTATTGTTATGAGATTGTATTTTAAAATGAAAAGTGATAACATATGAATACTATTGAACAATCAGAATGAACATTGTTAATATGGATGAAAGTCAACCGATGTATTGATCTTTTAAAATACTGAGTGGACCAACTTACCTGGAAACAACGATGATAAAAATAAAACAATGAAAAGCATTTCAGCGAGTTCGGTGCCTGTCATACGGGAATAGTAGACTTTGTTACTTCAATTCAAAATGCTGACAATGTGGGCACATTGTATGTCACATTTACTTATGAACTCTTAATTCATAGGGGCGTGAATCAGCTGTACAATGAATTCAACGTCGTTAGCGCCACCTCCTGGTCAGAGATGTCTATTTGAACAGCAGCTATTGCTTCAGTGTCAGGTGGTTTCGCCCGTGGAGACACAGAGAAGCAGGGCTGTGTATAGAACTCGGTGCATCATTGCATTCTCCATGCTCCACTCGTGTCTGATGAACCCCTCTCTAGATAACGGGTGCGAATGAAAGACCTCGTTTCTAAACCTGTGTTTTACTTTGCTCAATGACACACCCCTTTCCAAGTTGGCATTTGTACAGCAGTTAACATATTTCTTAAACTATTTAGACTTGGCCATACAAATATAATGTACCTACCTTGTGTAGTTTGTACGGTTTGCCCGCCTTTGGCATACAGATTTATTTTGTATCTTAAATAACTGTTTCATTACCTTGTGCCTATCACTGAGCGAACTTTAAGTCTGAGATGAGCAATGCGGGAAGACAGTCATGAACCACCTGTGGTGCTGAAATGTGTCGAGACATCTACTAACCGTAAACCATGAACTGGTTTAATCAGAACAGTATAAAACCTGAAAACGGCACTCTGCTGAAGAGTGGGGTTACAATGAAGTTAGCCGCGGTTCATTTCAAATGCTTTGTCTGTGTTTAAAATAGTTGCTGGATTTAGTATTACTGCATATATATATATATATATATATATATATATATATATATATATATATATATATATATATATACAGTACTACGCAAAAGTTTTAGGCAGGTGTGAAAAAATGCTGTAAAGTAAGAATGCTTTCAAAAATAGACATGTTAATAGATTATATTTATCAATTAACTAAATGCAAAGTGAGTGAACAGAAGAAAAATCTAAATCAAATCCATATTTGGTGTGACCACCCTTTGCCTTCAAAACAGCATCAAGCATCAATTCTTCTAGGTACACTTGCACACAGTTTTTGAAGGAACTCGGCAGGTAGGTTGGCCCAAACATCTTGGAGAACTAACCACAGTTCTTCTGTGGTTTTAGGCAGCCTCAGTTGCTTCTCTCTCTTCATGTAATCCCAGACAGACTCGATGATGTTGAGATCAGGGCTCTGTGGGGCCATACCATCACTTCCAGGACTCCTTGTTCTTCTTTACGCTGAAGATAGTTCTTAATGACTTTTGCTGTATGTTTGGGGTCGTTGTCATGCTGCAGAATAAATTTGGGGCCAATCAGATGCCTCCCTGATGGTATTGCATAATGGATAAGTATCTGCCTGTACTTCTCAGCATTGAGGAGACCATTAATTCTGACCAAATCCCCAACTCCATTTGCAGAAATGCAGCCCCAAACTTGCAAGGAACCTCCATCATGCTTCACTGCTGCCTGCAGACACTCATTCGTGTACGCTCTCCAGCCCTTCGGCGAACAAACTGCCTTCTGCTACAGCCAAATATTTCAAACTTTGACTCATCAGTCCAGAGCACCTGCTGCCATTTTTCTGCACCCCAGTTCCTGTGTTTTCGTGCATAGTTGAGTCGCTTGGCCTTGTTTCCACATCGGAGGTATGGCTTTTTGGCATAAGTCTTCCATGAAGGCCTCTTCTGACCAGACTTCTCTGGACAGTAGATGGGTGTACCAGGGTCCCACTGTTTTCTGCCAGTTCTGAGCTGATGGCACTGCTGGACATCTTCCGATTGCGAAGGGAAGTAAGCATGATGTGTCTTTCATCTGCTGCAGTAAGTTTCCTTGGCCGACCACTGCGTCTACGGTCCTCAACGTTGCCCGTTTCTTTGTGCTTCTTCAAAAGAGCTTGGACAGCACATCTGGAAACCCCTGTCTGCCTTGAAATTTCTGCCTGGGAGAGACCTTGCTGATGCAGTATAACTACCTTGTGTCTTGTTGCTGTGCTCAGTCTTGCCATGGTGTATGACTTTTGACAGTAAACTGTCTTCAGCAACCTCACCTTGTTAGCTGAGTTTGGCTGTTCCTCACCCAGTTTTATTCCTCCTACACAGCTGTTTCTGTTTCAGTTAATGATTGTGTTTCAACCTACATATTGAATTGATGATCATTAGCACCTGTTTGGTATAATTGTTTAATCATACACCTGACTATATGCCTACAAAATCCCTGACTTTGTGCAAGTGTACCTAGAAGAATTGATGCTGTTTTGAAGGCAAAGGGTGGTCACACCAAATATTGATTTGATGTAGATTTTTCTTCTTACTTTACAGCATTTTTTCACACCTGCCTAAAACTTTTGCACAGTACTGTATATATATATATATATATATATAGGGTTTAACATTGAATTACATACCACTATAGATTTTTTTTTTTTTTAAAGTATGTCTCGATCCTCAGATTGTAGATGATACAAAACTTTTGGCCATAATTGTAATGTTGAGCTTAAATGGAATACAATTAATACAATTACGAATCCATTATTACTAATTATCATAACTGAAAAGCAGTGATAATAATTAGTAATAGTTTATAATGAATGTTATGAAATGTATTACATTTGAGCTCCAATCAGCTTTCCAACACGTTTGTCTAAATAAATGATGATATTCTGTATTAAAATTTGTTAATATAAATATAGGATCTTGTGGCACAGTGTCCCGCCCCTTTGTTTATTATGGCGAAAGCCAATGTTATTTGTTATTTTGTGTTTTTAAAAACCTTGTGAGGATGCGTAACTGATCAGCTAATGATTTATTTAACTAGCTGACAGTCACGCATCCTTATTAAACTCGTGCAGGCTGTGGCCCAGGGGTAATAGTACAATTAATTAATAGTTAACCCCTCGGCCAGAATATAAAAGCCTGCAGCTGTCTATGCTCAGGGTGAGGGTGTCGGACGAGAGACGAGAGACGAGAGACGAGAGACGAGAGACTGCAAGCCATCTGTTCACAGATCTACTATACCTGCACATATTAAAAAGCAAATCACGAGCAGATAGTAAATCTTCATCTTCGCTTGTGCGTGCAGGACGGGTGCGGTTGTAAAGGTCTGAGAGCTGTGAGTCTCGCTGTGTACAAGTCTATCTCAACACATGAGAGCTGTGAGTCTCGCTGTGTACAAGTCTATCTCAACACATGAGAGCTGTGAGTCTCGCTGTGTACAAGTCTATCTCAACACATGAAAGCTGTGAGTCTCGCTGTGTACAAGTCTATCTCAACACATGAGAGCTGTGAGTCTCACTGTGTACAAGTCTATCTCAACACGTGAAAGCTGTGAGTCTCGCTGTGTACAAGTCTATCTCAACACATGAGAGCTGTGAGTCTCGCTGTGTACAAGTCTATCTCAACACATGAGTTGTGAGTCTCGCTGTGTACAAGTCTATCTCAACACATGAGAGCTGTGAGTCTCGCTGTGTACAAGTCTATCTCAACACATGAGAGCTGTGAGTCTCGCTGTGTACAAGTCTATCTCAACACATGAGAGTTGTGAGTCTCGCTGTGTGCAAGTCAACCTCCACACATGAGGTACTACAGTGCCACCTGGTGTTCACAGCTGCAGAATGTATTTGACTTGCTCTCCTGGGTCCTGACGGTACCACTGCAGGTATATGCTGCTGGAAGCTGAACGGGTGCACTGCATGTGTATGCTGTCTCATCTCCTTTTGCTGGGCTGACCTGATTTTACTGAAATGAGTGTACTGTACCGCCACCTACTGGCTGAAAATAAGACTATGTGTGATAATAAATTCAATTCCAGAGCATTTAGTTAAAAGATTGAGTCGCCAGTTTATTATGATCTCAATATCTCAGGTTCTACTCTAGTCGAGCCCGTTCTATATAGAGGGGCTGGTCGTATGAACAAGGCTACAGATGGATCTGCTCAGCACAGCAGTGTATGTTTAATAATATGTACTGTGTAGAATAGGATAATCCATGTTAGTGTATATGTGTATATATACATATATATGGGAATTTAAAATAATAATAATAATAATGACTCAGTTATTCAGCTCTACAGAACTATAAACTCTGAGCAGTTAATAATGAGCAGGTTTATTCATTCACCTGTTTCATTAAGTTTGGGTCTGGTGTTGTATTATTCAGCTGCACCGTAAGCCTGACATTACATGTTGCAATGGCTGTGTTTGCTCTTACACAGTAATATACAGTACAATATTTAGAATTATGAGGCTGCCAACATAGTCTTGTCCACAAGAGGGCAGTATAGACATTTGACAAACAGTTCACCCTTAATGAAAGTAACCATAAATAAATGCTGTGACTCATAGCAAACAAATTAAATATGATATTATTATTAAATATTACATACTGGACAGGCACCTCTGCTTTTCCTTCAATGTCACTGTGTTTGTCCTTTGCTAAAAATCTATAAGTTTAAAAAAAAAAAAAAATAGTTTCAGCAGTTGTGACTGCCAGGTACCAGACAGGCCAGATTAATAGGATACCCACAAATTAAATGCATGTGTGAGATGTCTTGTTGATTAATAGGGCATGATTATCTATTCATGGATACCAAGATATTTAGTTAACAAGGTGTCTGAGTTGAGTTAATGGGCTATAAGTATCCAAACTCTACTCAATCTGTATTCCTAGAAAATGGATAACGTTTTGAGGAGGGACTTCACTTATGGGATGGCCTTTTATGAGATGTCTGGTGTTTAAGAAGTGTAACTATCAGGGACACAGATCTAGTGTTGTGTCTCTTCATGAAGAGACTTCAGTTCATCCTTTATTGCAGGAAGGATTTTAGGTGAAGGGGGTTTATGTGTTGCTCCATCTATATAAATATATAGTTTTTAGTTTAGAGAAAGATCTTCAGTGATATGGGTAGTTTTAAAATCATCCTTCTTGAATGTGAAAGTGCAGAAGTAAACACCCCATGTTGTTTAGAAGCACATTGTAATGTTTTTAATAATCCTGATAAACATGTTAGATATACATTTCATTGCAAGGCAGAAGAAAGCACTTCTACTATCTTTGCAGATACTGAGGGTATGAAGTGCTGGCTGCACCTGCAAAGCTTGTCCATTCATTGCAATCCATGGCTTTGTCTCATCAATACAACAGTCTACTGTGTTATCTGATGTTACTGGACTGCATTTTGGTACATTCAAAACAAAGAGGTTTTCTAATATTAAATAAAACATATTTTCAATAAAACGTGAGGTGCAATTTGAGAGATACATAGTTCTGTCTATAGAGGAAAACTGAGTACAATTATTATTATTATTATTACTATTGGCTATGTTCCTAGCCCAAAAAAATGTCCAAGAATGTTTTTAAAAATATTCCAGAATGAAAACTCCCAAGACACAAATGGCTGTGCTTGCATGTGTACTTGCGCTCTGGTGCCAATAGTCTTTGTAAACATAACCCCAGCTGAATACTTGGTACAATGGCTGTGTTTACAAAGACGTTTGACCCCAGAATGGAACGTTCATTTTCTAGAATGTAGATGTCATCTTACCATCATTGAACTATAGTGTTCTAGAGTTTGGAAATGTATGTTCCAAGCATTATTATTATTTATTTCTTAGCAGACGCCCTTATCCAGGGCGACTTACAATCGTAAGCAAATACATTTCAAGTGTTACAGTACAGGTAATAATACAATAAGAGCAAGATAAATACAATGACTAGTTCAAGCAAGTACAAGTGTGGCAAAATACAATTCAATAATACAGCAGATTAAAGTGACAGTGATAGTTACATCAAGATATGATTAAATACCAAATACTACAGTTTAAACACTAGGCAGATTACAGTACTCTGAAGTACAGGATTAAATGCAGTAAAATAGGGGGCAGATAAGAGTAAGTAAAGCATATTTAAGGAAGGGTGAAAGTGTCCCAGGGGAGAAACAGAGGAGTTCTACAGGTGCTGTCTGAAGAGGTGAGTCTTAAGGAGGCGCGAATGTGGTCAGGGACTGGGCGGTCCTGACATCTGTAGGTAGGTCATTCCACCACTGCGGAGCAAGGGTGGAGAAGGAGCGGGCTCTGGAGGCAGGGGAGCGTGAGGAGGTAGAGCCAGTCTTCTAGTGCAGGCAGAGCGGAGAGGTCGAGTGGGGTGTAGGGAGAGATGAGGGTCTGGAGGTAGCTGGGTGCAGTCTGGTCAAGGCATCTGTAGGCTAGTACAAGAGTCTTGAACTGGATGCGAGCGGTGATCGGTAGCCAGTGGAGTGAGCGGAGTAGTGGAGTTGCGTGGGAGAAGCGAGGCAGAGAGAACACCAGGCGGGCAGCGGAGTTCTGGATGAGCTGGAGCGGACGGGTGGCGGACGCAGGGAGGCCAGCCAGGAGGGAGTTGCAGTAGTCTAGGCGGGAGAGTACCAAGGCCTGGACCAGGAGCTGGGTGGCATAGTTGGTGAGGAAGGGTCGGATTCTTCGGATGTTACTCAGGAAGAATCGGCAAGTGCATGCCAGAGTGGAGACTCCGAGGTTCTTAGCGGAGGAAGAGGGAGAGAGTGTGGTAGATTCCAGAGGAACAGAGATAGAGAGATCAGAGGAGGGGGAGGAGGAGGGAAAGAAAAGGAGGTCAGATTTAGAGAGGTTGAGTTTGAGGTGATGCGAGTGCATCCAGGAGGAAATAGCAGACAGACAGGTAGAGATACGGGAGGAGATGGTGGAGTCAGAGGTGGGGAAGGAGAGGAAAATCTGAGCATCATCAGCATAGAAATGGTATGAGAAACCATAGGATGCGATGAGGGGCCCAGGGAGCGGGTGTAGAGAGAGAACAGGAGAGGACCCAAGACTGACCCTTGGGGACTCCTGTTAAGAGAGGGTGAGGTGTGGAGGTTGCTCCATGCCAGGTTACCTGGTAAGTGCGGTTGGAGAGGTAGGAGGAGAACCAGGCCAGAGCAGTGCCAGAGATCCCCAGGTCAGCAAGAGATGATAGTAGAATAGAGTGATCAACAGTGTCAAAGGCAGCAGAGAGGTCGAGGAGAATTAGGACAGAGGAGAGAGAGGCAGCTCGGGCAGACTTAAGTGAGTTGGTGACAGACAGGAGGGCGGTTTCAGTGGAGTGAGCAGAGCGGAAGCCAGATTGGAGAGGGTCGAGCAGAGAGTGGTTGGACAGGAAAGCAGAGAGCTGGCGGTGTACAGTCCGCTCGAGGGTTTTGGAGAGGAAGGGTAGGAGGAGACAGGACGGTAGCTCTGGAGGGAGGTGGGGTCGAGGGTAGGTTTTGAGGATGGGAGTGATAGAGGCTTTTTGAAGGCAGAGGAAAGAGACCAGAAAGTAGAGAGGTGTTGAGAAGGGAGGAGATGAAGGAAGTAGAGCAGGAGCAGCAGCTTGAAAGAGGTGAGTGGGGAGGGGGTCCAGGGCACACGTGGTGGGTTTGTGACCCTGGAGCAGGGAGGAGAGGTCAGAGTCTGAGAGGGGCAAGAAGGTGGAGAAGGAGGGTGAGTTAGTAGGGGATGCAGTGGGTGTAGGGGTTGGAGCAGGAGCGGGAGAGGGAGAGGTGTTAAAGAGTTTGCGGATATCTGAGATTTTAGAAGAGAAGAAGGAGGCAAAGTCATCAGGGGAGATAGAGGAGGGAGGAGGAGGGGGGGAGGGTTTAGGAGGGAGGAGAAGGTAGAGAATGGTTTACATGGGTTGTTAGTGGAGGCTTGGATTACAGACTGGAAATAAGTACATTTAGCAGAGGAGAGAGTAGAGGAGAAGGAGGAGAGGAGAGTGCGGTAAAGGTCTAGGGCAGCAGGGAGTTTGGTTCTCTTCCATTTCTTTTCAGCAGATCGCAGTGTGATTCTTGCCGAGCGGAGCGCAGAAGAGAGCCAGGGATGGGGAGGGAGGGCGAGCAGGTCGGGAGGTGAGGGACAGAGGGAGTCGAGGGAGGAGGTGAGGGAGGAGAAGAGGGTGGAGGTAGCAGAGTCTACGGAGAGTTGTGAAAAGGAGTCGATAGGAGGGAGGTGAGAGAGAGCAGTGGAGGCAAGGACAGAGGGGGAGAGAGAGCGGAGGTTACGGCGAGAGGTGACAGTGGGGGTAGGAGGAGCAGGGAGAGGGGAGAGACAGAGAAAAAGAGATGAAATAGTGATCGGAGAGGTCCAGGGGGTGACAGAGAGGGTGGAGGGGCAGCAGGCCCTAGAGAAGGTGAGGTCCAGTTGACGGCCAGCTTTGTGGGTAGGAGGGATGGAGAGAGACAGAAGTCGAAGGAGTGAAGGAGAGGAGGAATCCAGCAGAGTGGCTGGGGTTGGAGACATGGATGTTGAAGTCACCTAACAGGACAGTTGGGGTAGACAGAGAGGGAGGGAGGAGAGTAGATAGTCGAGTTCATCCAGAAAGTGAGCGAGAGGCCCAGGGGACGGTACAGTACAATGAGCAGGAGTTGACAGGGAGAGGTTAGTTGGACTGCATGAAATTCAAAGGTATTGACAGAGAGTGAGGAGAGATCGGAGGGACAGAAAAGAGTAAGGAGGGAGAGGAGAAGACCAGTCCCACCTCCCCGTCCAGTGAGACGCATGGGTATGGGACAGGATATAGAGAGAGGACGGCAGCAGGAGTTACAGTGTTATCAGGGGACAGCCAGGTTTCAGTGAGAGCAAGGAAATCGAGAGAGAGGTGGGAGGCAAAGGCAGAGATGAAATCAGCTTTGTTAGCAGAAGAGTGACAGTTCAGAGTGCACCAGAGAGTGTGCAGGAGGGGAGAGGCAGAGGATGAGGTTAGAGGGTTGTAGGAGCAGCAGCGGAGAGAGGGCAGAGGACGGGGACGAGAGGACAGAACAGGGATGTGAGAGACAGTCATAGCAGGACAGGCAAGACAAAAGGCACAGTAGGAGCAGTGGGGTGAAGGGTACAGACCTGACTAGTAGATGGCTTCTTCCAGAGCGCTGTTAGGTTCGGATCTATTCCAACAGCGTCTCGGCGCAGGCCTCCCCGCGCTGGACTCCTACAGCTAGACTCCCGGCTCTTTTGTTGAGGCTCTTCTGTTTGCTGGCGCTTCGTGCTGGCCTGGATATAGCCTGCTTGATTAAATGTTACGACTGCGTGGCAAAAGAACCAACTAAACTGTGTGGAAACCAATCAAATAGCAAATCAACTTCTAATCAATTTAACCACTCACCTTGTACTAATCACACACTACCTCACCTAATTCAAACACCACCTTACAATGTTACCATGGAACACCTGGAGGGGGTAGACCAGTGACAGATTGGTACAATTAACATCGTTCCATGGGTCAAAATGCATCGAATTCAAGAGACAAACTGAAGAATCATGTTTGAAGAATATAATAAATACCTTCTTCAATTTGTTGCTTTAAATAGCTTTCTTGTCTCTATTGGTATCTTCAGATTTAGCAATACTGCAATGAGGCACAGACAATGTTAGCTTTACCATGTGGCCTGGGAAAGGTTAATTTAACACAATAAAGCATTAAACATCACAGCTGCTTGCCACAGTTTAAAGCATTCACATTTCCAATGCAATGCTGAAGTGCAAAGAGCAGCAGGTGGTTGTTGCAGGGCGAGGTGTAGAGTTCCTGTGACTGTGGGCCTCAGAGCACAGTAATACACTGCAGAGTCACTGAGCTCACACTGCTGTATTCTCAAAGGCACTGTTCAGCTGCTGGGGTTCAGCTCAGCTGAGAAACGGGCTGGAAACTCACTTGAGGGATCACTCAGATATTAGCCGGTGTGCAGTATATATTCAGGAGATTCCCCAGGGTTTTGTTTATACCAGAATAGATAAGGGCTGCTGTCTGTTGTATTATATTGACAGGTTGATATTGTTTCATTTCCTTCAGGTGTCAATATCTCAGCTGAAGACTGTGCCACTGAATCTCCAAGACTTCTCTCTGAAATACAGTTCAATGAATCCATGTTAAAGATATAGAATATGTGCGTGCTCCTTTGTGAATAATGTGAGTATTTGAATTGAACCCAAGCCCTGCATACACACCTATCAGAATCAGCAGAAGAGCTGTAGTGAGAACACTGCGCTGCTGATTTCCTCGCCCCATGCTCGGTTCCTGTGTGAGTGCAGAATGAGGAGAGCTCAAGAACTGCAGTGTTGGAAGATGAGACAGAAGCTGCACACGTGACCGATGATGCAGGTGAGAACTATTCCACACTGGAGTGTTCACTGGAGACATGATGATATGAAACGACACGAGTGATGTGTACTTGAAGCAGCTGCAGGGTGAAGCAGGAATACTTTACCAAATCATACCGCTATTTGTAATTAGCAGAATGATAATAAAATGCCATTGTGTTGATTGCTCCATGCGGTACGTATTTTGATCACAATCTGATCCACTATGAGTGGCGTCACGTTTTATTTATATTTGGCATCCCAACCAAGGTTTACGCAACCTTTCCCCCCCCCACCCCTTTACGCTTGAGCACATTATCAAGCAGGCTTCTATACACACCAGCAGCCCTGAACAGACTGGCTGCTTCCTTCAAATACCCTGCACCTGGCTCTAATTTATAATGATCACCAGGTGCAGGGGATAATTAAGAATAAAACAATTAACTAATATAATTAAACAATTTAACAAAACAATTAAATTAAACCAATGTGCATTTGCACATGTTTTTCTTCAGCAGGGAGGAATTTAACCCTCTCCCTGCGCACAATATATATTAGCCAAATTTACTAAACCCTTGTCAATTTAACATAGTAAACAGCACACACATTATCAGAATTGAAAAGTTAACAATAATTCTCTTTTTTTCTTTTCTCTCATCACCTGACGATTTAACAGCAATTTCTGACTGCAGAACATTGTGATACAGGGAAGTACAATATTTAATTTTAGTTCTTTACATCTTTGTAGTCAGGGAAAGGTAAGCATTCAAGTGACCAGATAACAGCTCATCACACAGACAAGTCCACAGGCTGCAGTGCGAGTGAGGGTCCAGCCTCACAACATTGAATGAAAGGATCAATGCATTATTGTTGTATTGATCTATAACAAAAATATTGTCAATGTAAAAAAACAAGTTAGAAAAACGCAACAGCCATTTAAAGTGGTGATATCAAACACAAAAACCCATGTTTGGAGAAGCAATTGGGGCAACCTTATCAAGCATCAAGCAAATAGGCACAATTGGAAAGGTGCTGGGGCTCAAGATTCACACAATTGTTGTTTCTCACTTGGCTTCTTTTTTTGATCGCTCCACTTTACATTGAAATGCTCATTCCCTTATCATCTGGGTTGTAACCAGAATAAAGATGCTGAGACACATGTGACAAGGAAAGTGCTCAACACAGACCGAAGTGTTCTTGGTTATCCTTACAAGCACTACTACAGAGAGAAAGACAGACAGGGAATGGGAGAGGTGTCATCACAGGCGCAGACAAGTATGCTTTGGGAAGACACACGGACAACATGCAGGTAAGGCACAGGTAGATCAGGGCCCACAAGCATACCACAAAGAACATGAAGCAATATATTTCCAACAATGAAGATGATGAACAAAGACCAATAATTGCAATGAGTGCAAGGGATAATGAGGGATAAACTAGAAAGGAAGGGGGGAGAAAACAAAAAAACAGAAGGGAGACCACATAAAAACAAGGGCAACAACTCAGGTAAGACAACTATTAAATGTATTTATCTTAATGCTAGAAGTCTCAGAAACAAAATGCTGGAACTTGAAGCTACTGCACTAACAAGTAACTACGATGTGATAGGTGTTACAGAAACTTGGTTTTCTGAGAGTGATGGAGACGAATATAATATTAGTGGGTACACACTGTATAGGAAGGACAGGCAAGACAGAATAGGCGGAGGGGTAGCGCTATACATAAGAAATAGTCTTCAAGCCCAGGTGTTAAATCAAGACAAAGAAAACAATGCAGAATCAATATGGGTCAGAATAATGGACACAAATTCAAAGGGCATAATAATAGGAGCATGCTATAGACCGCCAAATTCAGATGCTGAGCAAAATAATATGTTATACAATGACATTCAAAATGCGTGTAGAAAAGGAGAAGCCATACTAATGGGGGATTTCAACTTCCCCCGTATAAAATGGGAAAACCCGATGGGGGGCACGACGGACGAAATAGAAATGGTGGAAATGACAAATGACTGCTTCCTAACGCAATTTGTCAAGGCACCGACTAGAGGGGAGGCATGCCTTGATTTAGTCTTTTCAAATAATGAAGACAGAATAACTAAAACAGAGGTCAGAGAGCCATTGGCAAACTCAGACCACAACATGGTCTCATTTGAAATATTTTTAAAACCCCAAAAGTAATGACTAAAGCTAAGGTTTACAATTTTAGAAAAGCAAACTACGAAGGTATGAAACAGAGACTAACAGAAGTAGATTGGAGTAAAATAGAGAAAACATCCACAGAAAAAGGATGGCTGTTTTTTAAAAATGTAGTACTAGAGGCGCAAAACATTTACATCCCAAAAGTAGACAAATCTAAATCTAAAACAAAATGGCCAAAATGGTTTAATAGATCAATTAAAAAAAATATTCAGCGAAAAAAGGCACTTTACAGAGCATTTAAAAGGGACCAAAAACAAAGTACACAGAAAGAGTACTTGGAACTGCAAACACAAGTCAAAAATGACGTTAGAAAGGCCAAGAGAGAGATAGAAATCAATATTGCTAAGGGGGCTAAAACCAATTCCAAAATATTTTTCCAATATTATAACAGCAAGAGAACATTCAAAGAGGAGGTTAAATATCTAAGAGACACAAATGGCAAAATCATAGATGAAGAAACAAAAATAGCAAATATATTAAATGATTACTTTTCACAGGTTTTTACAAAGGAGGACACGGACAACATGCCCGACATGTCGACCTGTTCCTATCCAGATTTAAATAACTTTAGCATAACAGAGGTAGAAGTGTTAAAGGGACTAGGAGCTCTTAAAATAAACAAATCCCCCGGGCCAGATGAGATCCTCCCAATAGTACTCAAAGAAATGAAAGAAGTTATTTACAAACCGCTAACCAAGATCATGCAACAGTCTCTTGACACAGGGGTTGTACCGACAGACTGGAAAATAACAAACGTAATACCGATCCACATAAAGGGAGACAAAACCGAACCAGGTAACTACAGACCAATAAGCCTGACTTCTATTATATGTAAACTTATGGAAACTATAATAAGATTCAAAATGGAAAATTACCTATATGGTAACAATATCCTGGGAGACAGCCAGCATGGTTTTAGGAAAGGGAGATCGTGTCTCACTAACCTACTTGACTTTTTTGAGGATGCAACATTGAAAATGGATAACTGCAAAGCATACAACATGGTTTATTTAGATTTCCAGAAAGCTTTTGACAAAGTCCCGCATAAAAGATTAATTCTCAAACTGAACGCAGTAGGGATTCAAGGAAATGCATGCACATGGATTAGGGAGTGGTTAACGTGTAGAAAACAGAAAGTACTGATTAGAGGAGAAACCTCAAAATGGAGCGAGGTAACCAGCGGTGTACCACAGGGATCAGTATTGGGTCCTCTGCTATTCCTAATCTACATAAATGATTTAGATTCTGGTATAGTAAGCAAACTTGTCAAATTTGCAGACGACACAAAAATAGGAGGAGTGGCAAACACTGTTGAAGCAGCAAAGGTCATTCAAAATGATCTAGACAGCATTCAGAATTGGGTAGACACATGGCAAATGAAATTTAATAGAGAAAAGTGTAAAGTATTGCATGCGGGCAATAAAAATGTGCATTATAAATATCGTATGGGAGATGCTGAAATTGAAGAAGGGAACTATGAAAAAGACCTAGGAGTTTATGTTGACTTAGAAATGTCTTCATCTAGACAATGTGGGGAAGCTATAAAAAAGGCCAACAAGATGCTCGGATATATTGTGAGAAGTGTTGAATTTAAATCAAGGGAAGTAATGTTAAAACTCTACAATGCATTAGTAAGACCTCACCTAGGATATTGTGTTCAGTTCTGGTCACCTCGTTACAAAAAGGATATTGCTGCTCTAGAAAGAGTGCAAAGAAGAGCAACCAGAATTATCCCAGGTTTAAAAGGCATGTCGTATGCAGACAGGCTAAAAGAATTGAATCTATTCAGTCTTGAACAAAGAAGACTATGCGGCGATCTGATTCAAACATTCAAAATCCTAAAAGGTATAGATAATGTCGACCCAGGGGACTTTTTTGACCTGAAAAAAGAAATAAGGCCCAGGGGTCACAAATGGAGATTAGATAAAGGGGCATTCAGAACAGAAAATAGGAGGCACTTTTTTACACAGAGAATTGTGAGGGTCTGGAACCAACTCCCCAGTAATGTTGTTGAAGCTGACACCCTGGGATCCTTCAAGAAGCTGCTTGATGAGATTCTGGGATCAATAAGCTACTAACAACCAAACGAGCAAGATGGGCTGAATGGCCTCCTCTCGTTTGTAAACTTTCTTATGTTCTTATGTTCTTATGAGAATGCAAGGTAAGTGTATGGGAAGTGACAGTTGATGTGGCAGGCATTGCAGAAAAACATGTTGGAATTGGTTTTAGCCCCCTTAACAATGTTCATTTCTATCTCTCTCTTGGCCTTTCTAACTTCCTTTTTGACTTGCTTTTGCAGTCCAGGTACTCTTTCTGTGTACTTTGTTTTTGGTCCCTTTTAAACACTCTGTAAAGTGACTTTTTTCGCTGAATATTTTTTTTCAATTGATCTATTAAACCATTTTGGCCATTTTGTTTTAGATTTAGATTTGTCTACTTTGGGATGTAATTGTTTTGCGCCTCTAGTACTACATTTTTAAAAACAACCATCCTTTTTCTGTGGATGTTTTCTCTATTTTACTCCAATCTACTTATGTTAGTCTCTGTTTCATACCTTCATAGTTTGCTTTTCTAAAATTGTAAACCTTAGCTTTAGTCATTACTTTTTGGGTTTTAAAAATCACTTCAAATGAGGCCATGTTGTGGTCTGAGTTTGCCAATGGTTCTCTGACATCTGTTTTAGTTATTCTGTCTTTGTTATTTGAAAAGACTAAATCAAGGCATGCCTCCCCTCTAGTTGGTGCCTTGACAAATTGCGTTAGGAAGCAGTTGTTTGTCATTTCCACCATTTCAATTTTGTCTGTCGTGCTCCCCACCGGGTTTTCCCATTTTATATGGGGGAAGTTGAAATCCCCCATTAGTATGGCTTCTCCTTTGCTACACGCATTTCTAATGTCATTGAATAACAGATTTACATTGAACACAGATGAAGTCTCTGTTCACTAGCACTGGGAGAAGACACCACCACAGGCATTTACCACCATCACCTTCACAGCACTCAACGCTACACTGTGCATGAAAGGATGACAGCAACATGTAGAAGAGAGGAGGGAGAGTGGCTTGCCAGCTACCTTTATAATACCTTATGGACATTCTGTGTTGCTGTGCACTTCAAATAAACGTGCCAGTACACATTCACGTCACAGCTCTGAACCCCACTCAGGAGGCCCCTGTGCTGTGGACTGTCAGAACACCCTTCACTTTTAACTGAAGCCTACGATCTGCTGAGTTCCACTTTGATTAACAAAAAGCTTTCTTACTGAGCAGTGTGTGCTTTTATCATTTACTAAATACTATGGTAGCATAGACTTAAATTGAATTTGAAGACAATTTAATGATTGTCTTATAATGCATAAGACAAATGAACTATATTGAGTTCAACAGGGACTTAGTGAACATTACATTGAATAAGAATTTGATTGGTACAGCAAACACCAATAACTTCATTCCCCTTTGCAGAGTAAATATGATCTTTCAGTAGCAGCTAGAGATACAGTGTAGCGACTGATATTTCTGTAAATTATTGATATCACCTTTTTATCTACTATATCAGAAAAAAGTATAACAATTAATAAATAAAACACATACAACCTTCACCATGACTTTAATGATAAAACATAAATAAGTGGAAATAAATGACAGTTTACTGTAAGAGGAACCAACATTTCCAAATCTGAAATGCAATCTGACCACACTTCTTTGAAACTTAAGCCAAACAATTACAGCACGTCAAATGAAATGTGTGTTAAATTATAATATGTCAACTGTCTTCCTGTTGAGGCTAACCTCAGTATCATTCCTGGTATATAAACAATATAAGAACGAGTGTTTAGTGCTCTGAGCGTGCAGCAGGTTTTTGTACGAGTGTCCCCAGTACTGTATCACTGTGTGCTGCAGTGCACAGTAATACACAGCGCTGTCTTCCAGGAGCACTCTAGAAATGGTTAACGTTGTTAAACCGCTGCTTTTATCTGCAGTGGAGGAGAATCGTTCTTTGGCATAATCTGCAGTGAAGCTGTCTGATCCACTGAACAGTATAAACTGAGGTGCTGTCCCGGGATACTGGCGGTACCAGTGGAGCCAGTATCCGGTGCTGCTTGTGCTGAAGGTGCATTCCAGTGTAGCCGTCTCCTCTTCTGTCTTTAACACTGACGCTTCCTTCTGGCTGATCTGGTCTCCAGAGGAAATACCTGTTAAAATAATAACAGCAATTGAAAATAATAGAATTACATATTTACTGACTTCAGTGAAGATGAAAGTGGGATGGATAAAATGATGAATACATAGCTGTCCATCAGATTGACAAGATTACTTACAGAATGCAATGCTTAACAACAGCCCTACATAGAGATACATCTTCAGAAATGTGACATCCAACTCACTGGAAGAGAAAAACCTGGATCAGAAACACCTTACACCAGGATATAGAGAAGGGTGGGAGGGGAGGGAACAGAAGCAGTACTGACTCCACCCAGTTAATAAATAGACCAATAAAATCAGTTCAGACCAATAATCAATCAGCAAACGTCATGACTGCTGCAAAACAAGAGCATACTGTAGTCACACATCCATGACCCTGATCAGGCATGATTGAGTCTGTCACAAAGAGGTCACAATTAATATTAAGTTGAGGCTAGAGTTCAAATATGTCGAGGAAATGTGGAATATTGGCAATAGATACACACAAATCGAAGTTAGTGCAAGTTTTTTGTTGTTTCTTTTAATTCATCTTTTTTTTTTTTACCCGAGCAGCTGCCTTCTGTTCTGCTGTTCATCAACACCAAGCAGTCAAGAGAGGATGTTGGGTTTTGAGAATGTGTTCTGTTTGCCAATATTGAAACCACATCTTTTAATATGAAACTGTGCACTGAGAAGACATTAAGGCAGCTTGCAGGGAATTTGCTTCATCTTTAAACATCCATTTGTGTTTTTATTCCCTGTTCATTTCAAGAAGAAAGCCCCAGTAACCCGACTTTAACAACTGTAATGGTGAGTGTGGTGGAGTCTGTCTGTGGTAGAGCTGAGCAAAGCGTGTAGTGTTAGAATACAGGCTGCTCCTCTCTCTCATACTCTTCACTGGATTCCTATCCCTGCTCATATCAAATTTAAGACCCTTATCCTTACCCACTGCTCTCTTCACCAATCTGCTCCTTCCTACCTCCAATCTCTCCCTGTATCCCCTCTCATCCTCTCTGTTCAATCTCTCATCTCTCCCTATATCCCCTCTCACCCTCTCTGTTCAATCTCTCATCTCTCCCTATATCCCCTCTCACCCTCTCTGTTCAATCTCTCATCTCTCCCTGTATCCCCTCTCACCCTCTCTGTTCAATCTCTCATCTCTTCCTATATCCCCTCTCATCCTCTCTGTTCAATCTCTCATCTCTCCCTATATCCCCTCTCACCCTCTCTGTTCAATCTCTCATCTCTCCCTATATCCCCTCTCACCCTCTGTGTTCAATCTCTCATCTCTCCCTATATCCCCTCTCGCCCTCTCTGTTCAATCTCTCATCTCTCCCTATATCCCCTCTCACCCTCTCTGTTCAATCTCTCACCCTCTCTGTTCAATCTCTCATCTCTCCCTATATACCCTCTCACCCTCTCTGTTCAATCTCTCGTCTCTCCCTATATCCCCTCTCACCCTCTCTGTTCAATCTCTCATCTCTCCCTATATCCCCTCTCACCCTCTCTGTTCAATCTCTCATCTCTCCCTATATCCCCTCTCACCCTCTCAGTTCAGATCTCACTCAGAGACAGGACAGAGCCAGATGTGCTGGGGAGCACTGAAGGGCAGTCACAGTTCAGGTCTCACTCAGAGAAAGGACAGAGACAGATGTGCTGGGGAGCACTGAAGGGCAGTCACAGTTCAGGTCTCACTCAGAGAAAGGACAGAGACAGATGTGCTGGGGAGCACTGAAGGGCAGTCACAGTTCAGGTCTCACTCAGAGAAAGGACAGAGACAGATGTGCTGGGGAGCACTGAAGGACAGTCACAGTTTGTAGGAGAATTGCTAGATTGATGTTTTATTAATGTGTTATAAACAAGTAAAAGATGGTTAATATTTGTGTTATAGAGCATTATTAAATTGTTATAGGTAGATTATTAAAATGACTTTGAATAACACAAAGTAAAACAGATGACTAAAATGTGTCTCTTTGTAAGTATGATTATCACATTGTAATAGTATTTGTATAATACTCTATTAAACTTTATAACTTCATTATTAAGCATCTGTTAATTAATTAAACTATAACATCTTAGTAAAACAAACAATAAGCAGAATCTAAATATAAACTGTTACCATATAATTAATAACACAGGCTATAAGGATTTGTGAAAATAGATATTTTCATTGTATTCGTGCACATTACTGTATTTATCATACAGGAAACATTTTATCATTGCCCTTATTTCTGTAATACTTTGTTGTTATTTCCATTTGACACAAGAGAAAATGTAACACGCATCAGCCACATGCATTTTGATAAATAAAAAGATTTTCTCCTGACTGGACCAGCCATGTTAGAGTGTGTAATCGCTACCTGTATAAAGAACTAGACCTGTACGTGTAAAAAGATATTAAACGGCTTCCCAAATAAGAAACATGATTAGCGTATTCCAGTGAGATCACATCATCTTTATTTTTTCTACATTGAAACTTATTTTGATAAGTGCAGCTGAATTAAATGTCAATAACATCAGGTAAATTGAATAGTTCAATATGTGATTTTGTTGCCGTTTCTTATGCCTAAAAATAAAAATAAAGAAAAACTTGGTCCCGTAAATTACAAATCACCTTATTGAAGGAAAAACAGACCAAGAGTCTGAACATATCTGTTAGATAACAGCCTTCAGCCAACCTCACTCACTTAGTCTTTGAGCGCCGCCATGTGGATCTAGAGGTTATTTTAAGTTCAAAGTGGTTTATAAACTCCTTCCCTCACTCCTCTGTCACTAAAGAAGAACGCTTCTGTTGTTTTCATTGCAGTTTAATTGTGTGGAATAATGTGACTGCCTTTGTGGAATGTTCCCACGTGTAACTCTTAACAATTTCTTGTGCATCTACGCGGACATTCCGTGATAAAACTGAACAATAATTAAACATCTTAGTATGTACATTCAGCACCATTCCATTATCATTAGTATTCACGTAAATCTATAAACCATACTTGGATCGATTTAATCTGAGAATATTTTGTAGTAAAACAAACAATAAGCAGAATCTAAATATAAACTCTTACCATATAATTAATAACACAGGCTATAAGGATTTGTGAAAATAGATATTTTCATTGTATTCGTGCACATTACTGTATTTATCATACAGGAAACATTTTATCATTGCCCTTATTTCTGTAATACTTTGTTGTTATTTCCATTTGACACAAGAGAAAATGTAACACGCATCAGCCACATGCATTTTGATAAATAAAAAGATTTTCTCCTGACTGGATCAGCCATGTTAGAGTGTTTAATCGCTACCTGTATAAAGAACTAGACCTGTACGTGTAAAAAGATATTAAACGGCTTCCCAAATAAGAAACATGATTAGCGTATTCCAGTGCGATCACATCATCTTTATTTTTTCTACATTGAAAGTTATTTTGATAAGTGCAGCTGAATTAAATGTCAATAACATCAGGTAAATTGAATAGTTCAATATGTGATTTTGTTGCCGTTTCTTATGCCTAAAAATAAAAATAAAGAAAAACTTGGTCCCGTAAATTACAAATCACCTTATTGAAGGAAAAACAGACAAAGAGTCTGAACATATCTGTTAGATAACAGCCTTCAGCCAACCTCACTCACTTAGTCTTTGAGCGCCGCCATGTGGATCTAGAGGTTATTTTAAGTTCAAAGTGGTTTATTAACTCCTTCCCTCACTCCTCTGTCACTAAAGAAGAACGCTTCTGTTTTCATTGCAGTTTAATTGTGTGGAATAATGTGACTGCCTTTGTGGAATGTTCCCACGTGTAACTCTTAACAATTTCTTGTGCATCTGCGCGGACATTCCGTGATAAAACTGAACAATAATGAAACATCTTAGGATGTACATTCAGCACCATTCCATTATCATTAGTATTCACGTAAATCTATAAACCATACTTGGATCGATTTAATCTGAGAATATTTTGTAGCATATTTTAGTCATGTAAATTTAGACGTTTGTTTGTACTGTCGTATTACTTTTAAATATTTTAAAAAGTATATACTTTAAAGGAAATAAACTCATGAAGCCATGCGGGGAAGTGGCAGTGAGGTTATTATATGGCGCTTGCTGCGGATTCTCTCGCTGTGGGCTGCAGCACACAGAAGTAAACTGAAGAGTCTGAAAGATCCACTGAACTGATGATGAGATGAAATGTTTTTCCTGTCTTGTCGTGAGATGCAGAAAGACGGTTTTGTAACTTTGAAGGAAAGTTGCTGTCACCAAGAAGATCACTGTATATTGGGTGTGGAGTTCGGCTGCCAGTTTGAATGTACCAGAACAAGTAAACATTTGTAGCGTCCTTATAATAACAGGGTAGAGTCGCATTTTCCTCTTCTTTTACTGTGACTGAGGAAGCATTTTGATTCACAGACTGTCCCTGTGTATTTTCTAAAGAAAGAAAGAGTGAAAGAAGAGAAAGAAAAAAGACCGGTTATTAGTGTCATTATAAATAGTGTGTTCAAATATAGGCTACATTTAAGATCCACACCTGTGAGGGAATTGAATTGATAATGAATACGATGGATACCTATTAAACAGCAGAACAGTGTAATAATATGCCCCAGCGCGCGCAGTGTTTGTTCCATGTTGTTCTTCTGCAGTCGTGGCTTCTCTTCTTTAACAGACTGAACTGAATATTCGTGTCATGGTAACATATGAAGCTCCAGTACACACCCCGCTGTGTCATAGTCATAGAGACTGACGTGTCATTTCCTTTGTGAACACACATAACACGGTTACACACACGCACTCCCACTTAAACACTGTTATATGTTCATGATCAGAAGTGACTTGTTTCACAGCAGTATTGTAGAAGAAAACACTGATCAAGGTGTTAACGAGTAAAGGATAGCAGAATGACGGAGAGGCAAAACAAATTGATCATGACATAATTAGAGATAGTCTTTTTCATAGTTTTGAGAAGAACATCAATCATGTTTAATTGTTGAATTGTGTCATTTTGCCAACGATGGCGCTACATTGATTAGTATTAGTAGTAATATTACTATAGCTTATGTCAAAAGTCAGATTTATGATCCTTTTGACCTTTTTTTGACCTTATGTGTGTGAAAATATGAATATATAATGAGGGGGCGTGGGTTTATGAATTTATGAATATATAATGAGGGGGGCGTGGATTTTATATAGGAGTATGGATATATATATATATATATATATATATATATATATATATATATATATATATATATATATATATATATATATATATTGTATATATATATATATATATATATATATACTGTATATATATATATATATATATATATATATATTTAAGCAGACCTCTATGTATTTCACAAGCGCTTATAAACATTAAATATTTATAAATGTAAAGAGTTTGAAATAAAAATAATTACTGTTGGTAGGATTCAAACTCACGCTGACAATTGAGTCAAATGGATTTTAAGTCCAGCGCCTTAACCACTCGGCCACAACAGTTTTTCTTAAAACATTAATAAATAAAATAAGAAATAAGCTTACCGGGGTTCTGAGAATCATGATGGTTATGTGTTTGAGCAAATGGTTGAAATGATCGAAACTACGAGGGTTTTTTAAAAGGGCAAGTCTGGGCATGTTTTTCAGACCTCATAAAAGGAGGAAAATATTTGTGCAGTTTATTAGAGTGTTACACAAGATGTCTCATGCCTGCATTAGTTTCTGCTCTGAGAAAGTGGCTCTTGAGGACCGGCAAATGTCTGAACTTATAAAAGCCTTTAAAAAAATGCACATTAGCCCTTCCGCAGAGGCTAAAGAAACCATGGACTGCAAAAAAGGTTCAAGAGAGTCCAAGCAAGGGGCCTTTAAGCATCTGTCCCAATGATCCTCGGAGCACAGTACATACTCCTCTGTGGCCTGAACTGAAAATAGACCGAAATGAGAGAGGGGGCGGATGTTTGGGGGTAACTCAGAAATCACCCCTAGGGGCGGTACCCCTTGGACCCATTCATGGATCTCTGATAGGCTGTCTCAAAGGATCCCCATGGGGCCAGAGGTGTCCTCACCCCTCATAGGCTGTCCCCTGATCTTAGGGACCATACTAAAGGGGGCCCCCCACACACCTTTTATGATTGAAGGAGTCTGATGCCATGTCTTCTGCAAACTTTAGATGAAAATGCCTTTCTGAAAATGCCGTTCTTGAAACTAATGATCTTGAGATGGATTGGACCACTGAAGAAATGACCAAGCTTATAAAAGACTTTGAAAATGTTCCCCTCCTCAACCCTGCAGAGTCTGACGACGTCGACGGTCCTTTAGGCATCTCTTTTGAAAAAGTATTAAAGATCTCTAGGGGTCTCCTGGCTTCTCTATTGGAAGTGATCATTGACCGTGATATGGTGAAAAATTGTCGCGGTTGCGAAGTTGACCACCCTAGCCAGCTGAGACACAGTTGCCTTTATGAAGCGGACCCCGATTATTTCAATCAACATTTTGAAGAAATACTAGAAAAAATACACGTCCCGTGGCTGAAGCTTCTGGTGACTAAAGCTCTAGCTTGTTTCAATTTCCATCCGTCTTTGACAAAACTTCAGAAACTGGTGGAAGATATTTTAACAGAGCTAAGACCTGAACACAGCATTAGACGTAAACTGAGCCATCTACAAGAAGCCCTGGATGACAAGACCCGAGACATTGTCAACAAAATAACCAAAGCTTTCTACCATCGCAGTTTTACTAACCCCAAGCTCCTTTAGCTTATTACGGAGCCTATGACTTTGAAAATGGGGAACGTCCAGACTCCGGCAAAACTGAGGAAAACCATGGAGGGGCTGTTGTTTGAGTTAATAGCCGAGAAAGTGGCTTGTAAGAGACTCTTTCAAAACCTGATCCCGTAAATGTTAAAATGTTCAACAATTTAAAAAGTGTAACTGATTTAATCCATAAAGATGTTGATGCTCAAGAATGGCATGAGTTGGTAGATACACATGTAAAACACTGTAGCCCCTTAAATACATTTTTAATGAATATATTACCAAAAATGTTTGACGATATAGAAGACTGCAAATGTATACATATCATTGTTTTGTATGCTTATGTAACTGATGTCTGTTTTATAACCTGGCTAGGTTTTTAAGAGATGAAGATATATCAAACGTTGTACAAAATGTAGTGGATTACTTAGTGACTAACCATGAATGTTTGTGTAAAAACTTTATATGTCTTCTAAAATGTCCTAATCTTCTTGATAAACTGTGAATAAAACTTTTGAACTTCACACGTGTCTCAGAGGTGTTATGATAAAATTTGAATAAAAACCTTTTGAACTACAGACTTGGTGCAGTTGTGTTATTTTGGTTAAAGATGTCACTTCATCGTATGAAAAAAATATACTACGATCCCTCAAATCCTGGGGGTTTAGGGGTTTACAAACTCTTCAAAGGGCTCTGGGGCCTGACGGTCCTAAAGTCTCTGAGAGGGCTCTAACAGACTTTTTATCAGAGCAAGACTCATATACGTTACATAAGCCCTCTAGAATAAACTTTAAAAGAAACACCGTATTTGTATCTAATATCGATACTCAGTGGCAAGCTGATTTAGTGGATATGTCTAACTTGTCAAAAGAAAATGGAGGTTACAAGTACATGTTAACATGTATAGATATCTTATCCAAATATGCCTGGGTAATACCACTGAAAAATAAGTCATCTAAGACGGTGACCGAGGCATTCAAGAGGATCCTCAGCACAGGTAGGAAACCTAAAAACTACAAACTGATAAAGGGACTGAATTTCTAAACAGAGCATTTCAG
The DNA here is from genome assembly GCA_030684275.1 of Acipenser oxyrinchus oxyrinchus. Classification (NCBI taxonomy): domain Eukaryota; kingdom Metazoa; phylum Chordata; class Actinopteri; order Acipenseriformes; family Acipenseridae; genus Acipenser; species Acipenser oxyrinchus. The sequence goes on along the minus strand of CM060273.1, from coordinate 10,075,565 downwards.
AGCATGCTAAAAGAACATAATATTCTACACTTTACCACGGGGAGTGAACTAAAAGCCTCTATTGTTGAGAGATACAACAGGACTCTGAAAACAAAAATGTGGAAATATTTCACCGCCTTTAACACTCACAAGTATATGGATAAACTACAAGAAATGGTACAGGCATATAACAACTCCTTTCACCGTAGTATTCAAATGAAACCTTCAGAAGTTAATGAAGACAATTCATTTAAAGTGTTTAAAACTTTATACTCTAAGAAGAAAGGCCCTAAACATATAAAGTTTAAGTTTACAGTCGGTGATAACGTCAGAATTTCAAAGTTAAGAGCTCCCTTTATAAAAGGCTATGAACAGGCGTTACTGACAGAGATTTTACTATAACAGAATGTATACCAAGATTTCCACCGGTGTATAAACTATGTGATTATGATGGAGAGGCTATAAACGGCACCTTTTATGAACCAGAATTGCAAAAATAAATGTCAAGACTGATAGGTTGTTTAGGATAGAGAAGATAGTTGCTGAGAAAAAGGAAAACGGTAAAAGTCTTATCTCATAAAATGGGCGGCTGGCCTGAAAAATTTAACAGTTGGGTCGCAGGGCATCAGGTGGTGGATCTAAAGATTTAACAAGTCCTGGGTGTATTTAATTACACTTAAAACATTATTCAAGATGTCTCAAGACTCTTTTTATGTGACTCTGCCTAGTAACGCTTCACAGGATGTTTTCCCTAAAAACGCTATAGCCGATTTTACTACCAAGTTGGTTAAAACAATGAATCTACCAGGAAAATGGGAAGTTTGCTTAGCAGAGATTCAATACCCCCATACCTGGGATAATATCAACCTTAATGACAGCAGTTTTATTACTTTCGAAATAGAAAAGGCCATAAAACGTGATTATACTATCCCTAAAGGATATTATGAGACCCTTCAGGATGTAATAACGACCATGAGCGATGTCCTGCTCGGAAAAGGACTAGATCATAAAGGTGACAATGCTCCCGATGAACAATATAAAAATGATTTGAAATTAGTATATAAACCTATAGAAAGAAGAATTTATATAAAAGTACTACTCCATTTGTGATTTTTGCCCAAGAACATCTCGGACAAATGTTGGGATTTCGTGAGACTATAAAAGGTGAAACTATTGGACTATTGGGGCCTATTGAGGCTAAACTGTATACCGCTCATTTGAGGACCCTCTATCCCGCCGATATCCGAGCAGGTTTTACACCATGTATGTCTATACAGATATCATTACACATCAAGCCGTTGGAGATAGTTATGTGCCTCTTCTAAGGTGTGTCCCTATTAAAGGCAAAAACAACGATATAATCACGGTAACTTACGACAGACCTCATTACGTACCCCTCAGCAAGACCAGCTTCGATACTATAACTATACAAATTAAGACGGATCAAAACAAGTTAGTGCCATTCCGTTTTGGGAAGGTTGTAGTGAAGTTGCATTTCCGACCTGTAAAGCCTCTTTTTACACCTAATTGAAAAGAAAAATGAGACCTCATGGATATGTCAATCCTTATATTAATTATTACAAAAATCAAGCTGGTAATGGTTTGCCTGGATTTTCTGGAGCTCCTGTGATGTATGGAGCGGGTATAGGGGTATTTTTCGAAGTCTTTTCAGAAAAGCTTTACCTTTACTTAGAAGGGGTTTTGAAATAGTTAAACCTCATTTTAAATCAGCCGCTAAAAATATTGTTAGTGACGTAGTGTCAAATGTCCTAACAAGTCATAACCCTCCTAGCCACAACAACAGCCAGTCAGGGGAGGGATTGATGGTGATGTCCAGAGGCTACAAGAGAAAACGTAGCAAACCCCGGGATCTCGCCATCATCATCACAAAAGGCTAAACCCCATACATACAGGTCATTTAGTAGCGGCAACCGGAGAAGGAGCAAGAAACCAAAGACTCACGGTACAAAGAAAAACAGAAACATCTTTTAAATCATGACTCTGGTACATCATATGTCTCAAGAATGTGTGAAATCAGAATTGGATCTGTTTACCATCCCTATACCCAAACAAGTATTGAAAAAACCTTTATGTGGAAATTCCCCCTGTCTGCCTTGTCTGACACAGCTCCGCTCGAATTTTACATAGCGGGGAATGGGGAAGATTATCTTGATTTGAATAATACTCTTTTAAGACTTTCATGCAAAATTACTAAGGCTGATGGCACTGATTTAGCTGCAGACAGCTTAGCTGGTATTATCAATTACCCGTAGCTACCATGTTTTCACAAGTGGATGTAACTTTAGGAGACCGCCTAATTAGTCAAAGCAGTAATACTTATCCTTACCGTAGCATTATAGAAGCAATGCTAAACTTTAGTAAGGACACCCTAGAATCTCAATTCACAGCCGGCTTGTTTTACAAAGATACCCCAGGACACATGGATGAGACTGATCCTGCAGGGGATAATGAAGGTTTAGTTAAACGACATGCTTTTACCAGATTAAGCCATACAGTTGAACTTTTAGGACCACTGCACTCGGATATATTTTTTCAAGAAAAACTCATGTTAAATGGAATTGACCTGAAAATTAAAATGGTGAGGGCCAGTAACACTTTTTGTTTAATGTCTGATGCTGCAGAGGCGTTCAAACTTAAAATTTTAGAAGCCTCTCTCTATATTAAAAAAGTAAAAATAGCACCGGAGGTAAGAATCGCTCACGCTCAGGCCTTGATGGCCTCTAATGCAAAATATCCTATAGATAGAGTGGCTATGAAAGTTTTTAGTGTTCCTAGAGGGAGCAGGGTATGTAATCAGGAGAATTTGTTTCTGGGGCAGTTACCAAAGTTTGTAGTTATTGGTTTAACAGATAATGACGCTTTTAGCGGCTCCTACGCTAAAAACCCTTTTAACTTTAAACACTTTGCTGGGAACTTTATAGCTATGTACGTCGATGGTGAACAAGTCCCCTCAAAACCTTTACAACCCGACTATACAGCAGGACACAACCCGTCCGGGAATATTACAGTCTAATACAAGCCACGGGTAGACATCTCAAAGACAAACCGCTGATAATTGATCGGTCAGACTTTATTAGAGGCTATGCGCTCTATGCCTTTGATTTGACCCCTGACCAAGAATGTGGAGATCATTTTTCCTTAGTAAAAATGGTAATATGCGTCTTGAAATGCGTTTTGCCAATGCTCTGCCAGAGACTGTGAATATGATTGTTTATGCTGTTTTTGAGAACGTGATTGAGGTTTCCCACCAAAGAGCAGTTCTCTTTGATTACTGAAAAGTTTGATACAACTTTGATCCTTTTTAAAATGAATACCACCCAGCTTACAGCTTTGCTATCCAGCAACCCCTCGACTGAAAAGTATTTTTATGGGGTTCTAGCTAGTGATCAACTACCTAAAGGAAAAATAAAAAACTTCCTGCGATGCTTATTGTCAACACAGACCCCAAAATTATCCTGGAGAACACTGGCTGGGAATTTATCTAAAAGAAGAGGGTTATGGAGAGTTTTTGATTCTTACGGTAACCCTCCAGATTTTACTTATTTTCCTAAAACTATCTCAAACTTTTTATACAACAACGCTAAACAAACAGTGTACAATAATCAACCTCTACAAGGTCTTATGACCACTACCTGCGGCCATCACTGTGTTTTCTTCTTACATCATCGAGCCAAAGGACTTACTTACCCTGAGGTTATGGCTCTCTACAGCTCTGATTTAAACAAGAATGATCTGATGGTGTCCCGATTTATACATTGCATGTCTAACCCTAAAAACAGAACTGTATAAATATATTTTCATGCGTGCAGTGTGTCAAGACTCACCATGATTTTAAAAATGTTATGAATGTTAGTCTTCAAAAACTTACGACAATGTAGATGTTGAATAAATATTTTTATTGTTGTAAAGACTTATACAGACATATATATATCAGACATTGATTATACACCATTTGCATGAATATACAACAAATGTATCAGACAATGATTATACAACATATGCATGAATATACAACAAAATGTAAAAATGTGTGAAACTCAATAAAAACAGTAACACCTTAATAAGTTTCCCATAACTGTTGTCTTTTTTCTGCTTCTTATTCATAGGGGTCTCTAAGGGTCTTTTTATAGGCTTCTATGAGTTGTCGTGTTTGAGAATTAGGTACTGTAGAATAAGGGACATTTATCACAGCCAAACCTTTGATGAATTCAACCCATCCTACAGGTAGCCTATGTTCAGGGATGTTGGTATTCCCAGTAGCGGCCCTGATTAAATCAACCATATGCGACCCTCTAATGTTCTTGCCCCTAAGAATGAATTCCCCTTGATCATTCCATGAGGTAACCAAAGCATTCTGAGACATTGCGTTTAAAATAAATTTAGCATTTTTCTTAGATCTGGAGGGACGCTACTCATAACATCAGTCACAACCTTAGATTCAGATTCTGCATCAGTTTGTGCCATTTCCACAGAGGAGGTGTAATCAAAGTCAGGGTATTAAGCTCTTTTTCACTCTGTTTAATCAAGGCTAGATATCTCTGTAAGGAGCTGGTGTATAGTTTAACTTTCTCATTGTCACTGATGTCAGTTCTAAGTAGAATGCTTTTCATTTCAGAGTCAAGTCTGCTTTCAACTGCTTTTTAATAGGTTCGGGTGTTGTGGCTCAGGCTGTCGAAGTCTATCGAGTTGATGTTGCGGTACCAGAAACATTTTCTGGGAGTGAGTCATTTTACAAATTAACTTTGAGGTGTTAAGAGTCCTGATAAAAAGGCAGAGCAATCCTTATTAAAGCACCAATAAAACCACCACTCTGATTCACAGTTTTTTCTTCTTTTTAATTGAATGGTTCTTATTACATAGGCTCTTTATAACACGCCGCTGCTTTTTGAGAGTGTTTAACTGACTCGAGGTCAAGGGGATGTTACCCTTTAAAGGCGTTTAAGGCAATTTCAACAATAGATTTGATAAAATCGTCAGAGGCGTCTCGTAAGACTGCTCTTCTCTGATGAGCAGAGCATGAACTATGCTCTTTAAGAGATGGAGGTTACGTTTTATTCTAGCGGACATGATGCGTTGTTGAAGAGTCTAGATAAATAAAAGTTTTAGCGCAATAACAAGTCGTTTATAAGTGTTTTGTCTTGGTATTTCTCATGATATAAGCAACTGGCCAATCAGGAGTAAATAAACCAGTTCTTAGACGGTATGCTTCGGGGTTTGTGCTTTTAAGTCTATTAAAAGATAACCATAGGGTTTTTGTGGCATCTTCAAACGCTTCTAAGAAAAACTTGGAGTTACCGGGTACATCTGTCGGGCTAGCGTGTTGATTTGAAGTTTATCTCTGGGGTTTTAAACAGAATAATGTAATTGGCATTCAAGTTAATGGTACGGCTCATTTTTCCTTGAAAAAATAAATTTTGAACCAAATACAGCACGCATAAATTCCTATGATGAACGTATTTTGTAAAAGCTTTCTGTATTTCATCATTTTCGCTAGCTGCCTCCATCAAGTCATCTATAATGATTAAATTGATTTTGTTAGGAGGCATTAAATTATCATCGGTTAATGAAGACGGTATGCCTTCAATAAATTTTAAATTTTTAAATTTAAGTGCCAATTCGTTGTATAATGGTTGCCAGCAGCTATAGCACCATATGATATTCTCAGGGGTTTGGGAAAAGATCTGTTGAGAGTTTTCTAAAAGCTGCTTCACAAAGTAACTTTTGCCTGAATTGGAGGGCCCTGATATTATAGCGGCAAAAGGTGCGGTTAGTCTAATATCAAAGCCGTCTTCAGTAGCCATAAGGAAGAGATGTGTAATCAGACAGCAAGACTCTCTTATTGTAGACTATTTGAAAAGTTTTCTGGAGTGGTTTGTTTTCCAATTGAAATTCTTTTTATTACGGTGAATCTGGGAGCCTCGAATCATGATATGCTCTGCAGGGGTGTTTCTATCAGGATTCACAAAGTTTTGAACTAGGTCTTTTAATGAAGCGAGGTTAATTAATTTGGAATTCTCGTAGTTTAGGGTAATACCCTTTACTTTGAGACATGTTTTTCCTCTGTTTGTGACGTATCCATATGTTTTAGGCCCTCCTGACACAAACTCTGTAATGTATTCCCCGGGTTCAACTCGCTAGTTAAATCTCCAAGATAATCGCCAAGGTCTGGACGCCAAGCATGGGGCCTACTGATAAAGATCACAGAGTCCGTATCATGATACAGACAACGACTCTGCAGGTGATCCATGAGGTTATAGAGCTCTAGCCGGGCGTAAGCGGTTGTAAACGCTGCTATGAAGACATTTACATTACCTGGGGGTGTATAGGTTTCAGAAGCATAACGCCACTGAACCAGCGCCACCGTATCACTTACAAAACAAAAATGAGAAACAAGACATCTTTTTGATGAGATAATGGAAAAACAGGTCAGGATCTTTAACCAAGCTCGTAGAGAGGTGGTTAGGTTTCTGTCCAAATTTCCCCCAAAGTGAATTTAAGGATAGTTTGGAGATTTGTCTTTTAGCAGGGTTAACATTAATGTTTTGAGGATCTAATTGAATCCCCTCTTTCTGAAAATATTCATCAATATAACGCTCTTTACTCACCTCATCGGTACAATGAGAGGGGTAACCTGAACTTTCCTGTTTCCCCTTGAGATGGCTATTAATGTAGCCTGTAAAGAGAGTGTCAGATTTCTGAGGAAAATGCCAAACTTCGTGTATTTTAGACACTTTGTAACCTTTCTCAAGAGCTTTGACTACCTCTACACTGCACCATGTTCCTGTCAAGGCTCTTTCTCCAGAGGTATGGTTACATACACCTGTCTGGTTTAGTGTTTCAGCGCAAGAACGGCAGAGGGTAAACATTAATTTGCCGCAGATTCTTGCAGGCAGTACAGGGAAAAAAAGACCCCTAGGTGGCAGAACAGTTAATTTGAACAAGCCAAAGTACTGCCTCAAGTCCTGAAAATTATGGTAGATTACGGTTGGGTGATCTACAGGGTACACTTTTGTTTTGTTGACAAAGGGATACAAGCTAGTGAAATCAAAGTATTCCAACCTTTCATTTTCCTGGGCCACATAATGTAATGTAATGGCATTTGTACGACCCCCAAACAGTGCCTCACGAGGATTGATACGTTCTGGAAAATCAGAGCGAACCAAAAAATCGTGAACTTGAGGCTGTTTTTTCAGAGCGTTCCATTCATGCTCCCAAATAACTCTGACTTCCAACCCGTAAACCTTTTGCAATGTTTCAATCTTTTCATCAAAGTGATGATACATCGTACTGCAGGATACTTTGCTTAAGGGGTTTACATCGGCGGAATCATAGCATTGGGGCAACCATGAAAAACACCCTGCAAATTCAAAAGCCGTGACGCTTACCATTAATTACAGCATACCCATCCAAGAAAAAGGGCCCTATTTTAAGCTCTCCATAGTTTAAAGCATGTTGAATGAAAACATTTTCAGTTTCAGATACATACATTAACCATTGTATTGATGCATTTGAAAAGCTTTTTGTTGGTCACTGTAATTGTCTGGAGGAACGATAGCTATTGTGTCTTTAGGCATAAATTTACTTCTATACATAGCCATGCACAGTGAAGCAATTGTAGTACATTGGAAGGGGTCTATCTGTCCTATAGCATAAACCTCTGTACGGAATCTGATACAGGCCTCTTTCAAAATTTCAACATCATTTTTGCAGTAGAAAGCTATTTCATTTCTGAAATTAAAAATGCCATTCTTAATCGAATCGTACCATTTGTAAAAGTCATCACGTTCTTTAGACATCATTTGTTGAACACCATAGTAACAGGGTTCAGGATAGGGCCCAACGTAATTCTGGTTTTCAAGAGTATTGAAAAAATGAGGAAAATATCCTTTTCTGGCTTCAAATCCCATAGCTGAAGGCATTGCACTTAACTTCATGGGCATAAAGTTATAGGAATCAATGTAGCGCATCTTAAAAGCCTTGTCTGTAAAACACATTAACTTGCTACCCTGAGCTATGATATGAGGGTTAACACCGTTGGCAACTAAATAATTCATCAGTAAATAACTGTCATACGACTTCGCATTGTGTGCCAAGAAAGTATAGCCTGCGTAACAGGGTCTGCGATACCTTTCGAAAAACTTTTTCACACAAGCCTCACCCTCCCAAAACCATGATTCACCATCCATGTGCATGCAGTACAAATAATTCGGAATGTGTAAGCCATCTTCCTGCCGGCATTCAAAATCATAAAACACATATTTATGTGTGGGCTCATAAGGTTTTCTGGCACTTGAATGAAGCATTTGTGATCAGTGTGAGGTAACAACACAGCCTTACATATCTTGCAGTAGGGACTAGGACATTTATGAGCCATAGTTTTAGTAGGGTCACATTTATAGAGAGAATAACAACTTGTACACAGTTTTAAAATGTCACACATAGAGAACTGTTTTTCACTGTTGGCTTTATCTCGAAGAATCTTATGCTCATCATAACAATGCTGTGATCGACAATAACGATTGCAATCGTTACATTTTACCTTTACAGAGGACTCGCTATTACAGGCTGGTGAAAAACACACATTACAATGTCCCTCACAACGATGTCCAGATCGGTTACTGTAGGCTGTGTAACAGAAATTGCACAGATAGGCGGAGCCCAGAAAACCTTTCAAGTTAACAATACCATAGAAATGATTCTCATGAAGAAACAGAAATACAGTTTTGTTTTTTGGTCGAGTATCTGTTTGGTGTTTCAGGAACACGTCCTTTTGAGGACACCTGTACCACACCACAATTGTAACATCTAGAGCCTGTTCAAATTTATCTATGTCAGCAAACGAAACCATCTGATGTTCACTTAACCCCACACGCTGTTGAAGTTTTAAAGCCTCAGCCATACACATATCATAGGCACCCCTGAATTCTGGAAATAACAAGCTCAGAACGCTGTAAGCAAAACATAATTGATTGTCTCTGTTGTAACATATAATCAGATGTTTGGCTTTTTTCTAATAAGCTCACTTTTCATTAAGGTCTGCAAACCTCTCCTTAAACCCCCTCCTTCAGGACACCTTATAACCTGGACAATCAACATTAAAGAGTCATCAGCCAAAATTTCACTATGACTTTGAAGGAGAGCTTCAATCTGACTGAGAAAATCGTCTAGACTTAAATTGTCTCCAGTCATTTTTACATACACAGGTATATCTAAGGATCCGGCTCTTAATTCAAGCTGCACAATGTCTGCAGGTCTTAACGTTCTAGAAACCTCACTCAACATATTCTCTAACGTTTCATGCAGCACAGTAAAAACTTCAGCATAGGAATTCAAATCATACAGATGTGTAAAGTTAAGAGGGTGTTTCAATTCAATATTGTTAAACATTGGTCTATGTCGAAGCTGTACACCTTCCCCCCCAGTTCTAACACCATCGCTATCCCTATGGGGGCCTGTAAACCAGAAGGACCAGCCACTTGATCATCATGTAATACACCACCCCAGGGCTTTTATGCTAAAAGAATCATCTTGGCAAGACCCCTTGTTTAAGCCTACCCCTATCTGGTTTTCCGTATCAACTACACTCTCTGTAGTAACATGCTTTTCTCTAGACATTTCTTGCAAAAGCTTATCCAAAGAGTCAAAATTGATCTGAGTCAAGGTAGCATCGTTAATAAACCTGGGGCACTGGGAGTTATTAGTGTATATATTAGGGTTGATGTCATTTATGGGGGACTATCTGTAGAAATTTCATCAATCAGAGCCCTGATTGACGGTAAATTATATGAGTTATGATTTAAGTCATTTAATAGTTTGTCTAGTTGGTCAAAAATCTCAAAACCTCCTAAATTATTTTGGGTTGGAGATATACTAGGTGATATGGGAGCTTGTTGAAGGATTTGTATTTAAGGTATTTTGGGGCATGATTATAGAATTAAACACAGAATTTGACACAGTTTGACTCGGATCAATTGAAACCTTTTTATTTTTTTGAACAACAGCCACAGCATCATCATTGTCAGAATCAACATCAACAGTAAATTCCAAATGTTTCCTCTTACAAGTTTTTTTTCGAAAGGGTTCCATTATTGGCTCTACAAATGACAAAGTTATTGTTTCAAAAACCCAGAGTTTTCAACAGGGTTATTAAGGTTTGTATATTCTGAGCCACCTCAGGGTCAGAAACTAGGGCCCTTATAGCTGGGTGTCTGTATATAAGCTGATCTATTGTCAGTTCTACATGTTTCAATAGCTCTACGCTGTGATACCTAGTAGTTGTAGGCCTTTGAGGTCCTTCTGAGACTGGTGAGGTAACTCTTGATTGCAGCGAAGTGTGAAACCTTCTGGAAATTTTACGAGGCCTTTTAGACTTTGGGTCCCTGATGAATGATGCTTCGTCCTCGGTAGAATCGCTGTCCACAATAAGAGTAGGTCTAGTGGGTCGTTCTAAATGAAAATATATCAAAATATACAATCAGACCAAAATACATTAACAGATGTTTAATGAAATATTTAACATACATTTTTAAAAATGCTTCATTTTGAGCAATGTTGAGCTAAGTAGGGTACATCTCTGGGGTCTTCAAGTGGGCACCTTCCATCCTCGGTGTTTCGTCGACTAGCCCACGACACCTCAAGAGGGCTCGACAGTGATTCTGGCGTCCCAGCATCACCCCCCTCCGTCCCCCACTCAACTCAGCCCAGCTTACTTACCTGTACATCAGCCTTTCTTTCTTTCTATTGTGCTTGAGATCCCCAGCCAGAATCTTTCCGTCTCAACCACAGCCAGTTGCTGCTCCTCTCTGCTGCTTCAGATAAGTTCTTCACTGTGCGACGCAACTCTTGGCCATTGAATCCGACATCTCTGAGAAACCGGGTTGTAGAGTGTGCCACAAATCCTCGACATCCCACTTCCACTGGGTAAACCCAGACTCTCCATCCTCGCTGTTCCGCTTCAGTGGCTAGTTGACAATACCGCAGTTTCTTCCTCTCATACGCCTCATCTACAGCATCCTCCCATGGCACTGTTAACTCTACCAGGTGAACAAGGCATGCTGATCCAGACCACAGGACAATATCTGGTCGAAGGTTTGTGGTGGCAATTTCAGGTGGAAAAATAAGCCGCTTACCAACATCTGCCAGCATTTTCCAGTCTCTAGCAGCTTCCAGTTGTCCTGGGCGAGGATTGGTTTTAACACCTTTTCTTGGTGGTTGCTCTCCTGGGCGGAGAAATGTTGTCTTTTGTGTGTAATGTTTTGATGGAACAGGTGGCAACTTATTGGTCATGTTACGCTTGTCTTCCAATGCTAAGGCCAAACATCGCAGCACCTGGTCATGGTGCCAAGTAAACCGTCCTTGGCTAAGAGCCACCTTACATCCTGTCAAAATGTGCCTTAATGTTGCAGGTGATGAACACAAAGGACATGAGGGATCCTCTCCTACCCAGAGGTTTAGGTTCTGTGGTGATGGGGAGAACATCATATGTTGACCTTATAAGGAAACTGATCCTGCTCTGTTCCATTGACCATAGGTCTTGCCAGCCAATCTTGCGTTGTTCCACACTCTCCCATCTCATCCATTCTCCCTGCTTGCCCTGGGAAATGGCCTTTATACACCTCATCCTCTCCTCCTGCTTTTGCACCTCGTTGACTACAAGCTTCCTCCGTTGTGCTGGGGCTGCCTTGTGCCATGTAGGAGGAGCTGAACTGAGACCAAGACCCCTCTTCCATGCTGAACTTGCCCCATGATATCACCAATTCGAAGGGCAGCCTTTGCATCCTCCACAGCTTTCTTTGCCACCCACTTTCTTCCAGTTTTCAACACAGGTGCTGCCTCCCTTACGCATTTGTCGCGTGACTCTACTAATGTCATTTCCAGTCGGACCTTGGCGCACTTAAACTCCTCGGTTAGAGCAGAGACAGGTAGCTGCAGTATTCCTTTACCAGAAAGTCCCACTCTGCTGAGGCAGCGTGGAACTCCCAACCATTTCCTGATGTGTGAACTGATTAAAGCTTCCAGCTTCTCTACCGTTGTCAAAGAAACCTCGTACACAGTCAGTGGCCACAGCAACCTTGGCAGTAGGCCAAACTGAAAGCACCAGAGTTTTAGTTTGCCTGGTAAAGTGCTGCTGTCTATGCTCTTCAACCCTTCCACAGCTTGTTGTCTAACTTCTCCCACACGAACTGTGTCCTTTAGATCCCCGTCGTACCATCTGCCAAGACTCTTCACTGGCTTCTCAGACACTGTTGGTATTGCCTCACCATTAATGAAGAACGTTTTATCAACTACTTTACCTTTAATTATAGAGATGCTCCTTGATTTAGTGGGCTTGAATTGCATTCGTGCCCATTCAATGTTATTGGTTAATTTGCCCAATAACCGATTAGTGCAGGCTACTATTGTAGTCATGGTTGTCATGTCATCCATGTATGCTCGAATTGGTGGTAGTCGTATTCCAGAAGCCAGCTCTCCTCCCACTACCCATTTTGATGCCCTAATGATTACTTCCATTGCCATGGTAAAAGCCAGTGGAGAAATGGTGCATCCTGCCATTATTCCAACTTCTAGGCATTGCCATGTAGTGCTGAATTCTGAAGTTGAAAAACTAAATTGCAAATCTCCAAAGTAGGCTTTCACTAGATTTGTTATTGTCATTGGTACACTGAAAAAATCAAATGCTGCCCAAAGAAGTTCATGTGGCACTGAACCATATGCATTAGCCAAATCCAGGAATGTCACATGGAGCTCCTTCCTCTCCTTTTTAGCTGATTGAATTTGTTGCCAGATTACATTGATGTGTTCTAAGCATCCTGGGAAACCTGGAATGCCCGCTTTTTGTATTGAAGTGTCAATGAAGCAGTTCTTTAATAGGTAAGTTGACAGTCTCTGAGCAATAATGCTGAAGAAAATCTTGCCTTCTATGTTTAATAGGGAAATATGGCGAAACTGACTGATGCTGCTAGAATCTTTTTCTTTAGGTATAAAGACTCCACCTGCTCGGCGCCATGCTCTTGGTACAACCTGTTTTTCCCATGCTACTTTCATCAGTTTCCACAGGATTCGTAGAACTCCTGAAGCACTCTTATACACTCTGTACAGAACTCCATTAGGCCCTGGAGATGATGAAGCCCTTGCTTTTTTCACGGCTTGCTCAACTATGACTAGACTATGCCACGCCTCAAATCACACCTCACCTTGATTTACGGTTTTAGTACAGGTTAAACTATGTTGTTTTATTCATGTACACGTTTGTTTAATTTTCCTTCAATTGTTTCTTACAGAATCATAACATTTTGTTTTTATTCAGTTATATTCAATTCAATAAGCTTTATTGGTATGACAATGCAATTACCTATACCTGTTTGCATGGTGATATCTATTTTCTTTACGCGGTATTACAAGCAAAAAATATTCACGCATTATGTTAATGTTCAGGCAGTATATTTTTAAAACGTCTTTCATTTTAGCATTTTTAATTTTATTTGCTTCATGATAAAAAAAATAAAAAATAAATAAATAAAAAAAAAAAAAAAAAAACACAATCAAACACGCTTAAACAGTTTTTGTTAATAGAATTGTTTCCAAGTTTTAATCTTGACGAAAGTAAGCAATCTCCTTAATATATATATATATATATATATATATATATATATATATATATATATATATATATATATATATATATATATATATATATATATATATATATTATGAGTTAACATTGTCTATATCTAAAAATATAAAAGGGTCATTACCTCAGGAGGGGGCCACCATTCGCCGATTTTAAAACACATAACGATATACTATGCTCACATAGTTTTAAATCTAAAACAGTAAAAATGTATTAATGATTTGTAACATCTTCAGAATAGTTTAACCGTGTATGAGACTATTCAAAGCTATCGGGGCTTAGCCTAATCAGAGGCTATTCAAAAACTGGCGGTGATAAAACACTTACAATATTTTTCTCTTATTTATTTGCAATATAGCCCCCTATTCCAATTTTATATATCTTTTTGACTGAAACTATATCCATTTTAAAAATATCACAAGGCTTGTCGACCCTTCCAGACTACACGGCACCATAGTGATCACCTTCTCTGCGGGATTTCTTCTTCTGATGCAAATGTTATCTGAGCGTTAACACCTTAAGGGATCCCTATTGTTCGTAGCGTGTAAATTCAAATACAAATATTCTCCGTTTTTTACCCCCATATCTACATCTGCTGTTTTATTTAATGTATACGCCGGTATTATATATATATATATATATACAGTACTGTGCAAAAGTTTTAGGCAGGTGTGAAAAAATGCTGTAAAGTAAGAATGCTTTCAAAAATAGACATGTTAATAGATTATATTTATCAATTAACTAAATGCAAAGTGAGTGAACAGAAGAAAAATCTAAATTAAATCCATATTTGGTGTGACCACCCTTTGCCTTCAAAACAGCATCAAGCATCAATTCTTCTAGGTACACTTGCACACAGTTTTTGAAGGAACTCGGCAGGTAGGTTGGCCCAAACATCTTGGAGAACTATCCACAGTTCTTCTGTGGATTTAAGCAGCCTCAATTGCTTCTCTCTCTTCATGTAATCCCAGACAGACTCGATGATGTTGAGATCAGGGCTCTGTGGGCGCCATACCATCACTTCCAGGACTCCTTGTTCTTCTTTACGCTGAAGGTAGTTCTTAATGACTTTCGCTGTATGTTTGGGGTTGTTGTCATGCTGCAGAATAAATTTGGGGCCAATCAGATGCCTCCCTGATGGTATTGCATGATGGATAAGTATCTGCCTGTACTTCTCAGCATTGAGGAGACCATTAATTCTGACCAAATCCCCAACTCCATTTGCAGAAATGCAGCCCCAAACTTGCAAGGAACCTCCACCATGCTTCACTGTTGCCTGCAGACACTCATTCGTGTACGCTCTCCAGCCCTTCGGCGAACAAACTACCTTCTGCTACAGCCAAATATTTCAAATTTTGACTCATCAGTCCAGAGCACCTGCTGCCATTTTTCTGCTCCCCAGTTCCTGTATTTTCATGCATAGTTGAGTCGCTTGGCCTTGTTTCCACGTCGGAGATATGGCTTTTTGGCCACAAGTCTTCCACTTCTGACCAGACTTCTCCGGACAGTAGATGGGTGTACCAGGGTCCCACTGTTTTCTGCCAGTTCTGAGCTGATGGCACTGCTGGACATCTTCCGATTGCGAAGGGAAGTAAGCATGATGTGTCTTTCATCTGCTGCAGTAAGTTTCCTTGGCCGACCACTGCGTCTACGGTCCTCAACGTTGCCCGTTTCTTTGTGCTTCTTCAAAAGAGCTTGGACAGCACATCTGGAAACCCCTGTCTGTCTTGAAATTTCTGCCTGGGAGAGACCTTGTTGATGCAGTATAACTACCTTGTGTCTTGTTGCTGTGCTCAGTCTTGCCATGGTGTATGACTTTTGACAGTAAACTGTCTTCAGCAACCTCACCTTGTTAGATGAGTTTGGCTGTTCCTCACCCAGTTTTATTCCTCCTACACAGCTGTTTCTGTTTCAGTTAATGATTGTGTTTCAACCTACATATTGAATTGATGATCATTAGCACCTGTTTGGTATAATTGTTTAATCATACACCTGACTATATGCCTACAATATCCCTGACTTTGTGCAAGTGTACCTAGAAGAATTGATGCTGTTTTGAAGGCAAAGGGTGGTCACACCAAATATGGATTTGATTTAGATTTTCCTTCTGTTCACTCACTTTGCATTTAGTTAATTGATAAATATAATCTATTAACATGTCTATTTTGAAAGCATTCTTACTTTACAGCATTTTTTCACACCTGCCTAAAACTTTTGCACAGTACTGTATATATATATATATATATATATATATATATATATATATATATATATATATATATATATATATATATATATATATACAGGAAAACGTATTCAAGTTCAGATAACATCGTGCTTTTCAACATCCACAGACAGGCTTTTAACACCCAATTGCCCCACTCTGTTCATAACGTGTATAATCAATAAAAAAATATATTTTTATTTGCAATATAACATGTATTTCGATTTTATTTTATTTTTCTTAAAAACACGTTTTATTATCGTCTTTATGATTGCTGCGGTATATTCACGATGAAATAAAACACCCCAACTTTCGGTTCATGCCTAGACCCGAAGGCATCAAGATACACATATCAAAAAGTATTCCTGGTGTCATCATGCTCTTTGAGCTAATATATATATATATATATATACTAATGACTTGACTATATCTAAAATAGAACTTATAAAGGGACATTACATCAGGATGTGTAAACATTAGTTTAAATAAATATCCCTCTTTCCATCCCCAGCCCGACAAGACGTCTGCTACCCGAAAGGTTTTTTACACCTAAGCATGCTTCTCTGCTGGGTGTCTTCCTCTGGCCATCTTTCTAATCTTTTTTGATTGAAAACTATATTCAGTTGCTTGCCTATCCTGCTGAGACCAGACCTTAAGGCATCAAGATTCACACATTTCACAAGCCTTCTCTGTGGGGTGCCTTCCTCTAACAAACGGTATCTGTGCTTTTAATACACCGAAGCTCCAATCTGTTCATAGCGTTTGTTTCTGTGTCTGTGGGAGTGTAGGGTGGGAGTGTCTAAGTGTCTGTGCTCATGTGTGCAGCATGTGAGTCTACCTATAGGTAGTTCTTGCGCATGTTCGGGGCCAAAGGAAACGCCCCCTATTTAAGTCACAGAGCGAGTTTTGCAGTCATTCTTCTGCTGAAGTTTGAAGAGAGAAGAAGCATGAGAGAGAGCGAATTCAGGCAGGGTTTATGCATTTTGTCCGGGGAGTTTTTTTTTTGAAGACGGTAAGAGAGAGCTTTTTTTCAGAACTTGTACTCTGGTAGATTTTGTTTTGTTTTTGTTCTTTTATAAATATTTAATTTAATACCTAATTTATTTTGATTTGGCGATACACTTTTAAAACGACTAATGCTCAAGTTGTACTGTGATTTATGTGTGTAATACTTGTTTAAACTCATTTTAAATGTCGAATGAGTTATTTTCTGCATTTTTCTTTTGCTTTTGTGATACGCTATTTTAAACTTTCTCCTGTTTCAACTATTGGTTTTTGTATGTGAAAATATATTTTGCTTTTAACGGTACCTGGTAAAAATATGTATACACCAAACCTATAAAATGTAAAATCACAGCGTCTCAAACCTTTGAACATCCTCATGCGTCTTATTAAACAATAATTTTCTTAAATATGGACAATTGCATTAAGTGTATATGTACATAAATATAACGATAAACACTCAAAGTTTTACTATGATTTCTGTGTGTAATGTTTAAATGCTTTTAAATGGTGAATAAGTTGTTTTCTCTTTTGTTTTTCTTTTTTGCTTTTAATACCCTCTTTTAAACTTTCTTTTTTCATTAAGTGTCTTATGTAAAAAATACTAAGACTTTAATGTTGTCTGCACCAAGCATAAGTTAACATAAGCATTTATAAAACTTGGGTAACCCCCTGTCCCCTGATTACATAAATAACATATTAAACACTGATTTTTGTACATATCTTATAAAAGACATTCAATAAGTTTATAGGCATATACAGTACTGTGCAAAAGTTTTAGGCAGGTGTGAAAAAATGCTGTAAAGTAAGAATGCTTTCAAAAATAGACATGTTAATAGATTATATTTATCAATTAACTAAATGCAAAGTGAGTGAACAGAAGAAAAATCTAATCAAATCCATATTTGGTGTGACCACCCTTTGCCTTCAAAACAGCATCAATTCTTCTAGGTACACTTGCACAAAGTCAGGGATTTTGTAGGCATATAGTCAGGTGTATGATTAAACAATTATACCAAACAGGTGCTAATGATCATCAATTCAATATGTAGGTTGAAACACAATCATTAACTGAAACAGAAACAGCTGTGTAGGAGGAATAAAACTGGGTGAGGAACAGCCAAACTCAGCTAACAAGGTGAGGTTGCTGAAGACAGTTTACTGTCAAAAGTCATACACCATGGCAAGACTGAGCACAGCAACAAGACACAAGGTAGTTATACTGCATCAGCAAGGTCTCTCCCAGGCAGAAATTTCAAGGCAGACAGGGGTTTCCAGATGTGCTGTCCAAGCTCTTTTGAAGAAGCACAAAGAAACGGGCAACGTTGAGGACCGTAGGCGCGGTGGTCGGCCAAGGAAACTTACTGCAGCAGATGAAAGACACATCATGCTTACTCCCTTCGCAATCGGAAGATGTCCAGCAGTGCCATCAGCTCAGAACTGGCAGAAAACAGTGGGACCCTGGTACACCCATCTACTGTCCGGAGAAGTCTGGTCAGAAGTGGCCATCATGGAAGACTTGCGGCCAAAAAGCCATACCTCCGACGTGGAAACAAGGCCAAGCGACTCAACTATGCACGAAAACACAGGAACTGGGGTGCAGAAAAATGGCAGCAGGTGCTCTGGACTGATGAGTCAAAATTTGAAATATTTGGCTGTAGCAGAAGGCAGTTTGTTCGCCGAAGGGCTGAGAGCGGTTCACGAATGAGTGTCTGCAGGCAACAGTGAAGTATGGTGGAGGTTCCTTGCAAGTTTGGGGCTGCATTTCTGCAAATGGAGTTGGGGATTTGGTCAGAATTAATGGTCTCCTCAATGCTGAAAAGTACAGGCAGATACTTATCCATCATGAAATACCATCAGGGAGGCATCTGATTGGCCCCAAATTTAATCTGCAGCATGACAACGACCCCAAACATACAGCGAAAGTCATTAAGAACTATCTTCAGCGTAAAGAAGAACAAGGAGTCCTGGAAGTGATGGTATGGCCCCCACTGAGCCCTGATCTCAACATCATCGAGTCTGTCTGGGATTACATGAAGAGAGAGAAGCAACTGAGGCTGCCTAAATCCACAGAAGAACTGTGGTTAGTTCTCCAAGATGTTTGGGCCAACCTACCTGCCGAGTTCCTTCAAAAACTGTGTGCAAGTGTACCTAGAAGAATTGATGCTTGATGCTGTTTTGAAGGCAAAGGGTGGTCACACCAAATATGGATTTGATTTAGATTTTTCTTCTGTTCACTCACTTTGCATTTAGTTAATTGATAAATATAATCTATTAACATGTCTATTTTTGAAAGCATTCTTACTTTACAGCATTTTTTCACACCTGCCTAAAACTTTTGCACAGTACTGTATAAGCCTATATTCAATAAGCATATGTGTCTTGTAACAACAATAAAATCCACGCCCCCCTCATTATATATTCATAAATTCATAAACCCACGCCCCCTCATTATATATTCATATTTTCACACACATAAGGTCAAAAAAAGGTCAAAAGGATCATAAATCTGACTTTTGACATAAGCTATAGTAATATTACTACTAGTATTGTATGTATGCATGCATGTATTTATATATCTTTATTTATTTAAATACTGATTGAAATATATTACTATGAAATGTGGTCTTTATGAAAATAAAATATTAAAACGGAAGAACTCACCACTAACAAGTTAAATGTAAAGTGTCTCCGTGTATTCGCGGGGTGCTGTGTTTTTGTGAAGCTCTTCAATATCTCATTGTCACTGTGGGCCTCAGCGCACAGTAATACACGGCAGAGTCACACAGCTCTGTCTGCTGGATTGTTAAAGGGACGGTTTTTGAAGTTTTGTTGAGAAATGCATCAAATCTGCCTTTGAATTCATCAGCGTTCTCTCGTGCTCCAAAAGTATCTCTTCTCAGCACATAACTCGGGAAATCATTCGGGTACTGTATGTACCAGAATAGATACTGCGAAGAACTGCTAGTACTATATTTAAAGTCGAGTGTAACTGATTGTCCTTCAACAACGTTCATATTGCCTGGATGTTGAGTCACCGTGTCTTCTGCTCTGCATTCTGGAAAACAAATAAATAAAAAAAATATTTTTAAAACAAACAAACAAAACAAACAGCAATAATAAACAAATGCATACATACATACATACATACATACATACATACCAAAACAAACTATAGCACAGATAATGAGAATGCTCCGAGTATATGCCATGCTATACAGCGTAGCACAATGTTTCAGCGTCATGCAGCAGTGAACTCTTTTCAGAAGATTTATCCCCTCAGAGTGCCTTGTTACCTCTTATACTGTCATCAGGAGTTTCTACATGATGTGATGTCATTTCACCTGCTATCAGAACCCGTATCGATGTTACACTAGAGCCTCCTGTAGGAAAATCTACCATCATCTGTAACCTGACATTTTACACTGTTCACTATTTGCATTTGTATCTGTTATTTATGTATTTATTTATTAGAGCAGAACACGATTAGTGCACTTTAAAAGACAGCAGTTCTAAAAGAAATACATAAATACATTAATACGTGTACTTGTAAGTGACAGTTTCATCACCATAGTCCATTTCGCATTCTTGTTAAGGTAAATGCTAGCTAATTATTAGTATTATTTTTACGTTTGTGTTATTAAATCAGTATATTCTGTGTACTTGGTTTATTACGTCATATCTGAATATGTCAGTGTGTAATAGCTTGTGTCATGCTGCAATTTAAATGAGCAATACATAATTGATCCCTTTAGTCTTTCCTCCTTCCTGGTGCTCCCCAATATGTTCAGGGGAGATCCAGTAACGTTTCGATTGCTTTCAGAACCATCCACTTGTGGAGAGCTCCGCTAGAACAGCAAGAGACGCCAGTACAGTTCTGGAATTCACTGTGTGACAGAAACGCCAGATCGCAGTGTAGCTGTATCGAGAGCCGCTGGTAATAGCTGATGTACGGGGTGAGGGCAGTGTTTTTCATTCTGATTCGGGACGCTGGTAATAGCTGATGTACGGGGGGAGGGCAGTGTTGTTCATTCTGATTCGGGACGCTGGTAATAGCTGATGTACGGGGGGAGGGCAGTGTTGTTCATTCTGATTAGGGACGCTGGTAATAGCTGATGTACGGGGGGGAGGGCAGTGTTGTTGATTGTGATTCGGGACGCTGGTAACAGCTGATGTACGGGGGGAGGGCAGTGTTGTTCATTCTGATTTACTTTTAAACCTCCTTTATTAAGTCTGATTATCTTGTGTAGTTTATCAAGCAGTCGAGCTGGCCCCCCTCGGCCCCTGTCTGCTGTGTGTTTGTGAGGCTCTGCAGTTCTTCATTGTCACTGTGGGCCTCAGCGCACAGCAGTACACGGCAGAGTCACACAGCTCTGTCTGCTGGATTGTTAAAGGGATGGTTTAGGAAGTTGTGTTGAGAGTGGCGTCACATCTTTTCCCGTACCCGTCAGCATTATCCTTGTTACCTGTAAAACTCTACGAATCATTTTCTTGGGAGATCCAGTCAGGTGTTGTATACACCAGAGGAGGTACGGGGTTGAAGACGCTGTATCATAGCAACAGTTTAGATTCAACGCGTGTCCTTCTACAACGTTCAGTTTGATTGGAGACTGAGTCACCGAGTCTTCCGCGCTGCTTCCTGAAAATAAATGAATATATCGATGATTTCAATGTACTTTCTAACGACAATAAAATAAAAACGCGCTAAATGTGTGAATAAGTAAATGCATAGTAAAGGTTAATGCAGTAGCAGCGATGAACAGAAGGCCCTGTCCCATGTTCTGTAGTGCCGCTGCTGTAATAGCCTACGCTTGGGTTAAACCATTTAGTAATGATTGTTTCAGGGGGCTGGAAGGAGCATGTCAAGTGGATGAGTTCTGCTTTCTATTGGTTAATGTATTTCAGACATGGAGAGGAATGTTTCATGCAGTGCCTCCTCCTACTGGAAGAAAGTACAGTTTACATCCACTATCTGTTCAATTGTCAAGTTCATTTTAAATATAGAGTTAGCGCTGACTGTTCGGTGTGTATAATGAGTGCGAACGTTTATCATTTGAGGTAATTCATAATTCTTCATAATAACACACACACACACACACACACACACACACACACACACATATATTAATTGCAAAAACTGCGTTAAAGTACGATCCTTTAAGAAACAGTTTGATTAGTTTTTTTTTTTATTATTTAAAATGCTGCTACAGCAAAATGAACAGACTGAGCTGAACAGCTGCCTCTGGTTTGTAATCCTTTCTTATTATCTTAATCAAACCAATATCACTGATCAGCAGCTAATGTAGGTATGAGTCATGGGATCAATCCACACTGTGGTTTTTTCAGCAGTGAGCTTCATGTGTAAGAGGAGTTGAAGGAGACATAGGGTTACTAGCAGAGCAACCTGAACACAAACAGCAACAGTCACGGCAGTCCAATTCCTCTCTGTAATTCAAGCTATACTAGTAAATGCAACCATAGTAATATTGACATCTACAGTCCTTTTATGGTATGACACCACAGAAATGTGTGCTGCTGTTGGGAGAAAAATATGTCAGTACTGAAGCACATTGGCTTCAGAAATTTAAAGAAGATTTTTCAATGCTGATTTTTTGTTTTATGTAGCTTAGGGGCAGTTGAAATATACTTAACTGTCCCATAATCATTTGCCAGAAGATATTAAATTTTAATATAATTCAATTTGCACTTCGACATAATGCATTGTGGGGTAAAACATGTTTGTTTAGATTTGTCTTTTTTCAGCTGTCTTGAAAATCAACCCTGGTGGGGAGCGTCTGTCTTTCAGCAATCCTGATGAGGCCGAATTCTTTTTTGCTCAACGGTTTCAGGATACTTTGGTGTCTATTGATCCCTGGTGTGTGTGTATGTGTGTGTGTGTGTGTGTGTGTGTCGCGTAATCGGCCGCATATAGACTAACCCTCACCCTTACCCTCACCTTAACCTTAAAAAAAAAAGGTTCAGTTCGGGATTCGGCCCAAACAAACCCTGGC
The DNA here is from genome assembly GCA_030684275.1 of Acipenser oxyrinchus oxyrinchus. NCBI lineage: Eukaryota > Metazoa > Chordata > Actinopteri > Acipenseriformes > Acipenseridae > Acipenser > Acipenser oxyrinchus. The sequence continues at coordinate 10,052,698 of CM060273.1, read as the reverse complement.
GAAAGCTCAGAAGACGAATCTCCAGACCACCTGATTGCATGCAGTACACTAAGCAGGGAAACTGATTTCCATGGGCACTGAACTCTACGTAACATCTGTACAGATGAACTAACTTTGCTCCCGGTTACTATTTTTCATACCTTCAGTGGATGGAAGTGGAAAGGTCTTTCTGTTTGTGACCCGTCAGGTTTGCACATTTTCACTTGTCGTTTCCTGGTATAACTATAAAGACAGTAAGTTACGGAAATCTAAACATGGCTTCTATTGGTTATTTGATATTGATCTAGTTATTACGCAAGGACCTCAAAGGGATCGCTACACTGCAGAGGGTATGATAACCCTGTCAGGAATACTGCAGCGGGTCATTATTAATGATTTGGATATGTGGCTGTATTTATTAATACACTCTTTATTACTATCTGTGGTACTACTGTTATTGTTGATGATAATCTTTACTCTAATTAGACTTTGTCCTTAAGTTTGATTCTTTATTGGTAAATGGAAACTATTTCCCTTCAAGGACTACTACTGTGTTCATTATAATGGCCCTGTTTGATGTTTAGGATTTTTCTTACAGCTCTTACTTCGGTCACGTTGTCCTTGTCCCTGCTGTATCATTGCCTGGTAATGGATGTATAATAGAATAATGTACGCTGCATTTCTTTGTTTGTAATATAGTGACATGTTGTCTACAGTTTGCAGTTGATTTTGTTTCTGCTTTGCGAGGCGGTTTCGCTCACAGCAAGCCGCTCAGGGTAATTTGGGCCACGCTGACAGTTGTTGTATTGGTGGGGAGGGAGGCTGGGGTGGGGGCGGGGGTATTTCGGATTGATGAACACCCATCTGACTGGCAATGCAATGTGAGTGTTGACCAGATTGAAGTGTGCCCAGGGAATGAAAGTTTTCATTGCTTGGTAAAGATCTGCTTCTAGACATGGCATAAGCATGAACATCCACGGCTTTTCTGCACACAGAAGTGTGATTCGTAGGGTTTCCACAGAGGCTTTTGTAAGCAGCTGCACTTTAATCAGCATCACTGTGGTCCCCAGTGCACAGTAGTAGAGTGCGGAGTCAGACAGCTGCGTGTTTGAGATTGACAAATAAGTCATCTTTGTTGAAGTATTCAAGTGTCCTATAAACCCTCTGTCCGATTCTTCAGATCTGAGCTCCTTGCTGCCACCGCTTGCTTTATAGCGATGGAGAATATATCTGGGATTCCTCCCTGGTGTCTGCTGGTACCAGAACAGATACTCAGTGTATGCGTTGTTTGACAGAGAGTAATTGCAGTAGATCTTGGTTTCCTGGGTCTCCTCAGATGTTTTGAGATCCTTCCATGGACGCACTTCATCTCCATAACTCAGCCCTGGAAATGAAGCACAGTGGTTAGGAGCAGTTCACTGGGAGCATCACAGAGTATGGAATAGGAAAATAATGCATTGTAAATAAATCATTACCAAAATAAAGACTAAACAAGACAATGAGAACCATTGTGATGAGTGTTCTTGAGTTCAGAAAGAACACAGACAGTGTTTAGGTTTGTGTTCAACCAGCCAGCATCTACTAAGGGAATGATGTAGAGCTCATAAGTGTGCTTCACTTCTTCAGCATAGAAGACATGCCCCTTTCCCTCATCCAATCACCACAGCCTGATGCACGAGCAGATCATCTGATGAGCAGTTTCTGTTGTTGTTACTTACATTGAGTTGGGCATTTCATTTCCATTTATAAGTATTTTTTATGTTGTACAGAATGTATATCTTGAAAAAGTACAAGCACTGTTTTCTCTTACAGTTGACCAGTGTATGCTACACGCAGTAGCTATGATCAGAAGAGTGGATACAATGTCCCAGATGGTCTGTTCAATAAAGTGTGACTTTACAAACATATATTTAAACTTGAACCACTTCATGAAATCTTCACAATTACAGTATTTTAAAATGAAGAGCTCTGCACTTCACTGTACAATCACTTGTTGAACTGGAGCAAAGTAACTTGGGCTCATTGGGGATGGCAGAAAGGTGCTACATAAATGTGCATTTGTTCATACATTCAGTGACACTATAAACACACTTTGTCATAATTCATTTGCATTACTAAATTACTGAAGGCAATTAAAAAAAGTTAAGTTGCATGAAAAGATGGAAATCTGGGACATCATTTTATAAAAATTAGTAATGCAGTTGTACAGGGATTTCGAAAAGAAAAATTGATGTTTGAAAAATTTAGATTTGTACCCTATTTGCCTCATGTACTATTAAAAAGTATAGAACAATAACAATACATTGGCAATACAATAATAATTACAGTTGTGCTGTTGTTATGCTTATTATTATTTGTAACTTTTACAACTGCTCTGTGTATCAAAACTTGTTGTCTTCTGCCATCTAGTGGTTATAGTTTAGAATACAGTGTACAGAAATATGCAATTAAAAAGCAACACAAGACCACATGTATATTGTAATAAAGAATTGTTCCTTTAACTCTTTTACTGCCAGAGCAAGATGACGTCCAAGAGCAATCTGTCAAAAAAAACACCCCTTTCGCACACAACACTCCTCTTGTCACGCCTCACTCCTCTTTGAGGCGTGCGCCCCTCCTTCTCGAGTTGTGAGTGACTCCTCCTCCCTTTTCTAGTCATTCCAAAATATTGGTACACCTCCTTTTCACAGTAAAGTATAAGGAAGCTAAAGGTGACATAAGTCAACCGAGAGTCAGGTTTGAATGCAGAAACTAAATAGCCTGACATTGATTAAAAATGCATGGAGATACTGGTGTATTATTTGGGGGTTACAACATCACTGTCGGCAAGGACATAACGTGTCCTACTTGATACAGACACATGATGTGATTAAATGAGTGTAACATTAATATGATTAGTAAGTGTGTATAAATCGCAATAAGGGTGTCTTGCTATAAGGGTGTCTTGCTGGATTATAGTCCAGTACAAGAGGAAGCAGCATGAAGTTTTTGTATGGGGTGAGATACAGACTGACACAGTGTGGGCCTCAGAGCGCAGAAGTATGTGGCTGAGTCAGACAGCACAGCTGCAGAGAGAGTCAGATTAAAGGTCTTCTCACTCTTCTCATGAGATGCAGAGAAACGCTCTTTAAATCTTGGATTATCATTGAGGTACTCATTGAGCAAGTGCTCTGGAGCTTTATTGTGTTCCTGGATGTACCAGAAGAGGTCCGGGCTGCCTGAAGTTTCATACTGGCAAAATAATATTCTTTTCTCATTTTCTGTCAAGTGAATTGAAGGTAATTGATGGACCGCGTCTCCTTGTGTCATACCTGATAAACAATAGAAAGGAATATTGAAGAAATACATCAATTATTAGTAGTAATAAATAAATAAATAAATAAATAAATAAAAATAAATTATATTTCCTACAATTTGAAATCATGGTGTTTTTCTGTTTTTTTAACAATAAAACCAGAAGAATTAATTGGAGAGAACAATAACTCTTTACTTTGTAAAATGTACATTTCAAAATAACAGTTCTAGTGTTAGTTGAAAATAGAAAGGTAATGTTTAAATGAACCAGAAACCCCCTGTGTTCCATCATGTTATGTCTACTTACCTACGACACACAGCAGTATGATATTGACTAGGTGAGCCTTTCCTCCTTGAAGCATCATTGTGTGCAGGTTGAAATAGCTGTGACTGCCCTCTCTCCTGCACTGAAGTGTCAAACCAGAGCAGTGAAGAGCCTCTGTATACCCTTTGGCAATGCCTGTCAGTCATCCTGTGGTGGGAGTGACTGCTCATGTTATTATTGTATTATTAGTATTAAATTTATTAGCAGACACTCTTATCCAGGGTGACTTACAGTACAATTGTTACAAAACAATCACATTATGTTTACATACAAATTCTGGTACCCATTTATACAGCTGTGTTTTTTTTTGGTGTTTTTTTTTTACAGGAGTAGCCTGGGCAACTTACAATTGTTACAAGATATCACATTATTTTTACATACAGTTACATTATTTATTTTTTTACACATTATTTTTTACATACAATTACCCATTTATACAGTTGGGTTTTTACTGGAGTAGCCTAGGTAAAGTACCTTGCTGAAGGGTACAGCAGCAGTGTCCCCCCGACCTGGGATCTGACCCATGACCCTCCGGTCAGGAGTGCAGAGCCCTGACCATTACTGTGCTCCACACTGCTGTTCACACATCTGTTTCTGACCAGGGGTGACAAGGAGTAAAACCCTTCTGAGTAATATACTGTATCAATCTGCCTTCCCCATGCTATTAACCCAGAGACTCATTTCTCTTGAAGTCTTTTTGTAGAGTTGTCTGTGATTCTGTTCTAGTTCTCTTAAGGTTGTTCTCCATGCTGGGAAGATCATTGATTATGTATTAGTATTGCACAGAACTCAGAAGACCATTGATTATGTATTAGTATTATGTATAATACTAATACATACATAGATTATGCATTAGTGATTACTTTTCACAGGTTTTTACAAAGGAGGACACGGACAACATGCCCCACATGTTGACCTGTTCCTATCCAATTTTAAATAACTTTAGCATAACAGAGGCAGGAGTGTTACAGGGACTAGGAGCTCTTAAAATAAACAAATCCCCTGGGCCGGATGAGATCCTCCCAATAGTACTCAAAGAAATGAAAGAAGTTATTTAGAAACCGCTAACCAAGATCATGCAACAGTCTCTTGACACAGGGGTTGTACCGACAGACTGGAAAATAGCAGACGTAATACCGATCCACAAAAAGGGAGACAAAACCGAACCAGGTAACTACAGATCAATAAGCCTGACTTCGATTACATGTAAACTTCTGGAAACTATAATAATAACTATAATAACTATAATCTAAAATGGAAAATTACCTATATGGTAACAATATCCTGGGAGACAGTCAGCATGGTTTTAGGAAAGGGAGATCGTGTCTAACTAACCTGCTTGACTTTTTTGAGGATGCAACATTGAAAATGGATAATTGCAAAGCATACGATATGGTTTATTTAGATTTCCAGAAAGCTTTTGACAAAGTCCCGCATAAAAGATTAATTCTCAAACTGAACACAGTAGGGATTCAAGGAAATGCATGCACATGGATTAGGGAGTGGTTAACATGTAGAAAACAGAAAGTGCTGATTAGAGGAGAAACCTCAAAATGGAGCGAGGTAACCAGTGGTGTACCACAGGGATTAGTATTAGGTCCTCTGCTATTCCTAATCTACATTAATGATTTAGATTCTCTTATAGTAAGCAAACTTGTTAAATTTGCAGACGACACAAAAATAGGAGGAGTGGCAAACACTGTTGCAGCAGCAAAGGTCATTCAAAATGATCTAGACATCATTCAGAATTGGGCAGACACATGGCAAATGAAATTTAATAGAGAAAAGTGTAAAGTATTGCATGCAGGCAATAAAAATGTGCATTAAAAATATCATATGGGAGATACTGAAATTGAAGAAGGGAACTATGAAAAAGACCTAGGAGTTTATGTTGACTCAGAAATGTCTTCATCTAGACAATGTGGGGAAGCTATAAAAAAGGCCAACAAGATGCTCGGATATATTGTGAGAAGTGTTGAATTTAAATCAAGGGAAGTAATGTTAAAACTTTACAATGCATTAGTAAGACCTCACCTAGAATATTGTGTTCAGTTCTGGTCACCTCGTTACAAAAAGGATATTGCTGCTCTAGAAAGAGTGCAAAGAAGAGCAACCAGAATTATCCCGGGTTTAAAAGGCATGTCGTATGCAGACAGGCTAAAATAATTGAATCTATTCAGTCTTGAACAAAGAAGACTACGCAGCGATCTGATTCAAACATTCAAAATGCTAAAAGGTATAGACAATGTCGACCCAGGGGACTTTTTTGACCTGAAAAAAAGAAACAAGGACCAGGGGTCACAAATGGAGATTAGATAAAGGGGTATTCAGAACAGAAAATAGGAGGCACTTTTTTTACACAGAGAATTGTGAGGGTCTGGAACCAACTCCCCAGTAATGTTGTTGAAGCTGACACCCTGGGATCCTTCAAGAAGCTGCTTGATGAGATTCTGGGATCAATAAGCTGCTAACAACCAAACGAGCAAGATGGGCTGAATGGCCTCCTCTCGTTTGTAAATTTTCTTATGTTCTTATGTTCTTATTGCACAGAGCTCAGAAGATCATTGATTATGTATTAGTATTGCACAGAACTGAGAAGATCATTGATTATGTATTAGTATTGCACAGAGCTCAGGAGATCATTGATTATGTATTAGTATTGCACAGAGCTCAGAAGATCATTGATTATGTATTAGTATTGCACAGAGCTGGGAAGACCATTGATTATGTATTAGTATTGCACAGAGCTGGGAAGACCATTGATTATGTATTAGTATTGCACAGAGCTGGGAAGACCATTGATTATGTATTAGTATTGCACAGAACTCAGAAGATCATTGATTATGTATTAGTATTGCACAGAGCTCAGAAGATCATTGATTATGTATTAGTATTGCACAGAGCTGGGAAGACCATTGATTATGTATTAGTATTGCACAGAGCTCAGAAGATCATTGATTATGCTCTAAAAAGTTAATATTTGAACGCTGAGACACACACTTTCCATCCTATCCAGATCGATTGCATGCAATCATTCACATCATTACAGCCTGTCATACACTGTCCCATGTGATCATTTGAGATACAATTTGGGTATCACACTTAAACATGTTTAAACCTTGTGAGCAGACTGAAATCGATCGACCGACTCAATCCAAATCGCATCTCCGAGTATCATATACTAACTGCCTGAGGCAACTGAAAAAATGTGAGTAATCACATGGGACAGTGTATGATGGGTTTAATCACACTGTATCCACATGGGACAATGTATGATGGGTTTAATCGCACTGTATCCACATGGAACAGTGTATGATGGGTTTAATCACACTGTATCCACATGGGACAGTGTATGATGGGTTTAATCACACTGTATCCACATGGGACAGTGTATGATGGGTTTAATCGCACTGTAATCACATGGGACAGTGTATGATGGGTTTAATCGCACTGTATCCACATGGGACAGTGTATGATGGGTTTAATCACACTGTATCCACATGGGACAATGTATGATGGGTTTAATCACACTGTATCCACATGGGACAGTGTATGATGGGTTTAATCACACTGTATCCACATGGGACAGTGTATGATGGGTTTAATCGCACTGTAATCACATGGGACAGTGTATGATGGGTTTAATCGCACTGTATCCACATGGGACAGTGTATGATGGGTTTAATCACACTGTATCCACATGGGACAATGTATGATGGGTTTAATCACACTGTATCCACATGGGACAGTGTATGATGGGTTTAATCGCACTGTATCCGGCCAAATGGAATATTGTAAAGGGGGAAGGGAGTCTGGATGAGGAGAAATAGCAGATTGGATAATAATAAATCAATAAATAAATAAATAGGCATCAAGATTCCCTTCTCTCATTGTGTTGTGTGAGAAACAAAGGGATGGGCTATGGGATATGTATTTAATAATTTGGCTGAAGCTTTTTTTTAAGATGACATACTAGGAATACAAAAATCAAATACAATGTGTTAGTAATAGACAGTGAATGAGATAACTAGTCCCAGAACAAGATGACTTAAACAGTAGCAAGGAACAATGGTAAAGAGAAGCCTAGCAGCCAGACAGGGCAGTGCTGCACTCAGAGGCAGACAAGAAGATTTGCTGTGTCTACAAATGCAGCCTCAACAGCTGGGTTTATTGAACACAGAATATACTATAAACCTTTCAAAAATAGCAAATATTGTCTGAACATTTAAGCATTGTCTGAGTCTTTCAAGCAAATTACCAAACCATGCTAATAGCAAATAGTTGTATAAACAATTTAAATGTTTTTTTTTTTTTAATTTATTTACTTTTTTTTTTACAGAATGTATGTCAGTAGAGTCTAATGTCCAAATAAAGGGCTGTTGTCCTGTTTCATATGCAGATCCACCAGATGCAGGCTGTTCAGTTCTGTTAACTCCACTCTATGTTTCTGTCAGGTCCTCTCACAGCTTTCAAACACTGTGCCTCCACTGCACAGTAATAGGTCACAGAGTCTTCTGCTTGTGAATTGCTCACATTAAAAACCCCAGAGCTCTTCACCTTGTCCAGCGACCCACTGAACTGTGAGTCTTTCATTGGGTCTGAAACCAAGATCATCACATTCTCTGGGCTTCTGTTTGGCCTCTGTCTGTACCACTGAAGACTCCTGAAATTAGAAGCTGTATAGTTGCAGTGAAGGGTTGCAGTCTCCCCTTCACTCACAGTCAGTGTTGGTGGTGTCTGAGATACTTGAGCCTGAGATCTCACACCTGCAGAAACACGTTTAAAAAGAAGAGACAACTTGAAGAGTCAGCTGTGGAATTTCCTGTACATTTTGTCTGGTTTCTTTCGCATCTCATATATCATAGTATAATGATATTGGTAATTATGTATTACATGCATATTACTTTTATATCAGAACTGAGCAGTATTTTGACATAATGACAAGTCCTAGATACACATGTACAGAACCCGGTACAGGGGAAATGAACAAAAATAAATCCTCAGATACTCACAGTGTAAATAAACCAGTGTGTTTATCAGGAGGTATAAGAATCCAGACTCTGTGCTCATGATGGGGGCTGTTGGAGTGATCAGAAAGAAAAACAGATTAAAGCAGCTGTGAAGCAGCTTCTTATTGTGCCAGTGCAGTACAGTAATCCCTCCCACCAGTGTGCAGTGAAGATTCAGAGCTGTGAAGCAGCTTCTTATTGTGCCAGTGCAGTACAGTAACCCCTCCCACCAGTGTGCAGTGAAGATTCAGAGCTGTGAAGCAGCTTCTTATTGTGCCAGTGCAGTACAGTAACCCCTCCCACCAGTGTGCAGTGAAGATTCAGAGCTGTGAAGCAGCTTCTTATTGTGCCAGTGCAGTACAGTAACCCCTCCTATCAGTGTGCAGTGAAGATTCAGAGCTGTGTTTCCCACCTTATTTACAAATGAATTACTATTTCAATGAGAATGTTGATGTTAAAACAACTGTTTACACATTGCATTGTGCTGAAGGGCAGGCAGGAGGATCAAATCTATCATCAGGTTATACCTGATTGATTTTGAAACATATTTAATATTTAACATCCTTTAATATGGGATTAATTTGTTTGTTTAATGATGTGGTCATTTTATAATGAGGTCTGCGGTTATGAATTCATAAACAACAACAACAACAACAACAACAACAACAACAACAACAACAACAATAATAATAATATAAATCAGTGTTGTATGAGAACTCTTTACAAATATCTGCTTTGTGATTTGCTTTCATATTACACTATGCCAATAGACTAGAAACTAATATGAAGAAATACACAGCAGCATAAACACACAGGGATAGTGAGAGAGCAACAGAAAACACAGGACACAGAGCAATAATAATACATTCAGTCATCCAACATCCAGGACTCCTGACTGACTCGACTCGACTCCAGGTTTGAGGGCTCGACGACAACTCTAGTTATTATTCAGGTTTTTTTTTTTTTTTTAAATTGGTAGAATTATTATTTTTTAAAAAATATATAATTCAGAAAGAATAAATATTTGGGTAGAAATCGGGTACAAATCTAGTTACCATCACCGGGGCTTGTCCAGGGCTTGTAACCAGCAGGTCACCGGTTCAAATCCCAGCTCTGCCACTGACTGCCTCAGTGTGTGACCCTGAGCAAGTCACTTAACTTTCTTGTGCTTCATCCTGCGGATGAGATGTTAAATCAATGTCCTATTCTAAATGACTCTGCATATAATGCAGCGTTCACAGCCTACCTCTGTAAAGTGCTCTGTGATGGTGGTCCACTATGAAAGATGCTAGATAAAAATGATTGCATTTAAATCACAGACTACTGCGCATGCGTTTATTCATATACAGTCCTGCCTATTTGGGGTTTAACCCTAAAGCTTTGGGGGGTGGGGGGGTTAAAACACTAAAATCAGAACCCCTTGTTATTACTTATGTTTGTAAACAAATGAACCAGTACATCATATATCTGCTGTGTGTTTGTGAGGCTCTGCAGTTTCATTGTCACTGTGGGCCTCAGCGCACAGCAGTACATGGCAGAGTCACACAGCTCTGTCTGCTGGATTGTTAAAGGGACGGTTTGGGAAGTTTTGTCGACAGTGGCGTTAAATCGCTGTTTGAATCTGGCAGCATTATCCTTATAACCAAACAGATCCCTTTGAAGCATGTATCTTGGAGAAACATTTGGGTTTTGTATGTACCAGAAAAAGTCAGGCGAATTGCTACTAGCGCTGTAACGGCAGCCAAGTTCAATTGTTTTCCCCTCCGTAGCGTTCAGATTGTCGGGAGACTGAGTCACCATGTCTGCAGTGATGCAACCTAAAAAAAAGAATTGAAACAAATCAATTATAAAATAAATAAATACATGAAATATCTTACCAATCCAAGGTACTATAGTCACAATAAACAGAATATTACAAGTCATTATATACAGTCGAACAGCGTGTTCACCCTCCAGCAATGCTTAGCAATGTTCTTTTTACAGAGGACTGAAACTCTTCCCTCCCTGAGTCTCCTCACAGATCTGTCGGCGTGTCACAGTACTTTCACAGACATTGTGCTTGTTACAATGTCGCCCCCTACAGGAAGATGTCACACTATAATCGGGAATGGAGAACATGGGGAATTTTCTTTTGCATTGTATTGTTCAATCAATCAATCAATCAATCAATCGACCTTTATTTAATATAGCGCCTTTCACAAAGCAATGCCTCCAAGCACTTTACATGGCTAAAACAGAAAATACAAGCAGGAAATACAATAATCACAGTAAATGAAAATACATGAGCAGGAGAGTAAATGCATCAAAAAATAGATAAAACAGAAGTAAATAAAAACAAGATCAACAAAACAATAAGAATCCAATGCAATTAAATGCATAAATAAGAAGATAAACCATATCAATAAAAACAAGATCAGTGAAACAATAAAACCATAGACGATAAAAAGATAAAAAAGATAGATTATAAAAATGTGTCTTCAGTCTTATTCTAAAAGCTGCAACAGTTGGTGCTTCCCTTACAGAAATGGACAAATCGTTCCATAATTTAGGGGCCCTGTAACTGAAATCTCTGCCACCAATACTAGTTTTTAAAATATTTATAAGAGGAAAGAAAGACACTTTATTGTTGTATTGTTTCATGTTCTAATAGAAATGTTGTCACATGTTTTTTTTTAAATAATGAAGATGCAGATGATGTTTATTTAATCCACTAGGTGGCAGCAAAGCACCATAGTTGTTTCCTTCCACTGAAATAGATCTGAACAGGAAATCTCTGAAAGGATCTGCTTTCAGAATTTCTAAATATGCTCTGTAGGGCAAAAACATGGCTTGCAAATGTAATGTATGTTTAGTTTCTCAGTTCATGACATTTAAATGTCTTCTTTTCAACAGCCCCCCTTCTGTCACAGCGGTGTGGAGTCGTGGCATTGTGCTTCTTGTTTCAGAGGTGTAACAATGTAAACTGCACGTGGTGAGTTTATGGTGCCCTTGGACTTATGGGACATCACAAGTTTAACACTTTTGGGTGCTTTGATTGTGTTAATTAAATATTGTGTTTGATGAAGATCTGTTGAGATTGGACTACTGTTACTCTATTCCAGCTGGCCTCTCTGCTTGTGCCATTCAGCCTCTTTGACTTATTCAGAATGCTGCTGCTCACTTTATATTTTCTCTGCTTCGCTTCTCTCATGCTACTCCTCTCTCTCGTCCTCTACATTGGCTGCCTATCTCTGCCCTTATCAAATGTACCACCGCCCTCTTCGACAATCTGTTCCTTCCTTCCTCCAATCTCCCGTCTCTCCCTCTATCCCTCTTGCCCTCTCTGTTCAATCTCTCGTCTCTCCCTCTATCCCTCTTGCACTCTCTGTTCAATCTCTCGTCTCTCCCTCTATCCCTCTTGCCCTCTCTGTTCAATCTCTCGTCTCTTCCTCTATCCCTCTTGCCCTCTCTGTTCAATCTCTCGTCTCTCCCTCTATCCATCTTGCCCTCTCTGTTCAATCTCTTGTCTCTCCCTCTATCCATCTTGCCCTCTCTGTTCAATCTCTCATCTCTCCCTCTATCCCTCTTGCCCTCTCTGTTCAATCTCTCATCTCTCCCTCTATCCCTCTATCTTCTGCCTTAAACATTGCATGAAATAATTCTGTACAGTCATAGGTGTGCAAATTCCTCTCATAATCTGAATCCTGAAACCTGAACTGTGCAAAGTAACCATGTCCTGTAATGTGGAATAGAAAGGGTCACTGCTGCCCTGTGGTAGAGTTTACTATCAGACACAAGCTGTGTTTCCATCTGTCAGGGGAATCTAGTGTAGAAGGAGGTTTTTGTATGGGGTGAGATACAGACTGACACAGTGTGGGACTCAGAGCACAGAAGTATGTGGCTGAGTCAGACAGCACAGCTGCAGAGAGAGTCAGATTAAAGGTCTTCTCACTCTTGTCATGAGATGCAGAGAAACGCTCTTTAAATCTTGACTCTGTAGAGGAGTATAAACCAAGCATGTGTTGTGGAGCTTTGTTACGTTCTTGAATGTACCAAAAGAGGTTTGGAGAGACACTTGTTGCCTCATATTGACAATGAATTGTAGTGTTCTCATCTTCTTTTACTGGAACTGAAGTCTGAGACTGAGTCACTGAGTCCCCGTTTGATATACCTGAAAACAAAAGAAAGAAAATGTCATATTAGTTGAAATGATGCTATGAAACTTTAACAAGGAAATATTAAACATCTATCTTCAAATAACAATACATGTGTAATATGAAAAACCTGAAGGGAATTTCTTCAAAAGTAACTAAATCCATAACATGTGCTCACCAATGATGAGACAAATGAAAACAGAACACACATCTTGCTTTTGTCTTCCTTCCTTCATTGTGAACACACAGATTGCGCACAGCCTCCTCTTATCTGCTCAGGCTTGTGAGTAAAACTGAAGAGTGCTTTTCCTGCAGCCTGACTGCATACCTCCCACTGCTCCTCCTCTTTCTCAAAGGAAGGCATGTTGAGGAACACAAGACAACAAGTCTGTTAGCATTAGAACAGGCTTTCCATTGACTTCTATGTTTGGCAATGCTTCCTGTTACCAAATATATTCTCTATACAGGTGTCAGTGGGTAACTCTTTGTTCTACTTCAAACTCTGAGATTAATGATTATGCTTAGGCCTGTTCTACTTGTCATACATAAATCATGTACATAAAATAATGCAATTCAGTTTCAGGTTTGTTTTTGATATGACATCAATTGATGGAATATTCTTATGTCCAGTTGGGTGATTATTATTATTAGTAGTAGTGGTGAGGGTGGTTGTGTTTATTAGTAAGCATATGGAGATCGAACGGGGTTGGAGGGGTGCTGAAGGAGACCGATATTGGGAGACTTGGTAGGTATGTTTGTATATTTACATGAGGGAACCCAATTAACTGTGACTAATACATTTGCATTCTGACAATGTAAATGACATACAGTATAAACAAACATGTTTTTTTCTTTTATGTGTAAATAGTTCATTTTGGTCATTTTGGTCATTTGTGTGTGTGTGTGTGTGTGTGTGTGTGTGTGTGTGTGTGTGTGTGTGTGTGTGTGTGTGTGTGTATATATATATATATGGATGGAACAGGTTAATACTATATATAAGTAAATGGTAAATATTTATATAAATAAAAATAGCCTATGTTATGCTTTTCAATAAATGGTTTAAAATGATGCTTGTTTATTTTCTTATGATATAGTACAGTGCTTTTCAACCTTTTCATCTCAAGTACCAGTGATTCAGTTGGGACCATCAGCTGTAGCAGTAGCTGTGTGCAACCTTAAATGGCTATTGTAAAACAGAGACCTGCAGATTGCAGGGGGAAATGCAGTTCAAATGTAGACCTTACAAACATCCCCAGTTTGTGTATCACTGAAGTTGCAACGGCTTGCTCTAATTATTTGTAAAGAGTTTGCCACAAACTACTTAGGCTCCCCATCATCAGTAACTTGACATGTTCACAGCGAATACCTCTCGTCGTGACTTCTCGGACTTGTAGGTCATTTTCTTTGTCTGTGGGTACAAACGGATTGATACATTGTGATAGAGATATTGTGGATGAGAAAGCACATGGTCAGGGTTGTGAATCAATGTGCACAGTCTCTGTAATAATATAAAGGGTGTGCTTTTAATTGAATGCAGTCGGGCCACAGCCAAGAAATAGACACATCAACATCTGATTAATGAAGAGTAATAGAGTGGTTTTAATCGGAATAGTAATGGGCAATAAAGTAACTTTCTTGACCGGGAATCGAACCCGGGCGGCGGCAGTGAGAACGCCGAATCCTAAACACTAGCCCACCAGGGACGCTGCTGGGGAAGTCTGTACGGCTGGACAGGAATTCCTTTGCGATCAACGCTGAAGCATCGAAAACGGAACAGCCCCCAAGACCTGAGCAAAGACAGACAATGAATCATAATAAACTGCCGCATAATTAAATGAATTGCTGTGGTCCATTTCTAATTGTTCAAGCACTAGAAGTAGTTCTCCCTTTCAGATTATTCCGGACCATGCCGCGCTTAGTTTGTTGGTAGGTATGTTGTTTGTTTGTGTAAGCTCAGTAGTTGGTTATAACTGTTGTTGGTTAAATACTGCCCACAAGTAGGTTTCATCAGTAATTATTGTAGGTGATGTCACTTCCCGGGTTCGTAAAAAAAAGAATAAAAAAGGTATTGACGCCATTTTTGACTAAAAGGTTAAAGTTTTGTAAGTGTTAACGCGTCCTTTGTTTAGCCTACAGTATTGGCTCTGTTTAAACTGTAATGTTCTAAAACCCAAGAGATTATAATTGTGCCTTTGACCCAACAAACTGCCTCCGAGTCTTTCGTATTTCACGAGGGGAGAGATAAAGAGAACAGATAAACAGAAGAGACGAGAGAGGGAGAGTAGGACAACCACGTAAGCATCACGTAAATAAAACATATTACATTTGCTTACTGCCCTCGAGAGGCTCTGTGACGCAATCGATAGCGCATTGGACTTCTACTCAAGCATTGAGGGGTTAATTTGAAGGTTGTAAAACCGAGTCCCACCAGTCAATGCTTTTAAAGCTAGCAGTGGGAGTCTACAACAGTGGTCACTTAACACCGAAGCCTTATTTTGAAGTTTGTTTTTCTAAGACAAACTAAAGAAACTAAACAGAAGGTTCCACCGAGATTTGAACTCGGATCACTGGATTCAAAGTCCAGAGTGCTAACCATTACACCATGGAACCAGCCACCGACGTTGTATTCAAACATTTTCTAATACTTCACAATGGCTGAAGCTATCTCATGCAGCAAGAGCTGAAACCACATCCGTTCATATTCCAGGGACAGGTTTCTTGCTAGCTATTGTTTAAACCTCTGGCGCAGTTTGACCAAAGTGTTTATCCTGTGACTACAGTATTTGTCTGTGTTGGAGGTGCTCCCCAACAGTAACAAAACGTGACACAAACACAGCCTAAACTTTGAGGTGCTGAAAAAAATATATAACCAAAGGCACCGCTGGGATTTGAACCGAGGATCTCCTGTTTACTAGGCAGGCGCTTTAACCATCTAAGCCACTGCGCCCTGCAAAACCCAGTGACATGAAACGTATCAGGGACATTATTGGCTTCACTACTGTCGTTCTCTACTACAATGCAGGACTAAAATTAAGCGCGGGGCATTTCTGAAATGAAACTGAAACACATGAAAATACACATTACTTGTTATTAAACAATTTTCGACCTCAGATATCGGAATCTGCATTGTATTTTATATGACCGATTGTACCCTTGTGGTATAGACGTATGACATTTGGTAGTTCACATGATCAAAACATATGATTAAATACAGGTCCCACCGAGATTTGAACTCAGATTGCTGGATTCAGAGTCCAGAGTGCTAACCATTACACCATGGAACCGCTGCTGAGCACCCAGGAGAGGAATGGCTGTAACATCCTCAGCTCCCAGGTGTAACGTCCCCTACTGCTGACAACCCCTGGACCGCAAGGTGTTCTCCCCGTTCTGATTGCACACAATCCTTCAACAACATCAATTTCTCCAGTTTGAATCCAAAATGCGACGTTTCATTTCTTGGTTCATACTGGCAGCTGGCAGCAGGTCTGGAGAACTGCACAATCCTAAAGTAACAGAAAACACACAAACATCGCTACCAGAGTGTGTTATAAAAGAGAAGGAAGTACTGAGGGAACTAGCATCACCTAAAATGAACAAATCACCGGGGCCTGATGGAATCCATCCTGGAGGCCTCTGGGAAACTAGAGAACAGATCTTCAAACCATTATGTTATATATTTAATAAAGCAGAGTAAGAAGGAACACAGGAAGCTTATATAAGTCTAGTCGGGTAAGGCACTGCTTTTTTGGTTTGTTAGTTAGTGTGTGTGTGTGCATGCGTGCGTGTGGAGGAATGGAAGGGGGGGCCGTTTAGTTTTTTATTCTTACTCTTGGCACTAAGGGTTAATTAAGAGTAATATTGTAAGTTAATTTAACCAATCATCAAGAGTAGAAAAAGAACAGAGACAAAGGAGTTTACGTTTTTAAATTACTCGTCATTACTCTCCCCAGATCAGATATCCTGCAGCTCATCAATGGCATTGTTGGTATTGAGTTAGTTTAACTAAACTTGCACCCACATCGCATATCATTATAATTATTCAGACATTTAGCAGATGCAGCTTATCCAAGGTCACTGTTACAGCTTTTAAATACCTGCTCTAAAGACAATAGAATTCAAAAATAACAGAGAACCGCGCAGGTACATATAAAACAATCATGACATACATTTTATATAAAACAATCATGACATACATTTTATATATTGCATTTGAACCATTTTGTAGACTTGCTGCTTGAATTGTTTTCCATGTAAAGAAAGGGAAAGTTATTCAAGCACCTTTCTTCTAATACATATGAGCTCTTTGACAGTATCCTGTTTAACTGGGTGTGAACACTTCACTGTGTTTTTGTATTGAGGCACTCACAGTCTTCCCCACTGTGGGCTGCACTGCACAGTAATACATCACAGCATCTGCCATCTCAGTGTTACTGATGTGAAGTTCAGTTGAGCGATTATCTCTGTAGAAAACCATTGAGAAACGTCCCTTAGGTTCAGCCGAAATGTATCCGTAAATCAGAACTTCAGGTGTCTTACTGGGTCGCTGTAGATACCAGTACATATTCTGAAAGTTTGCAATGCTGTGGTTACATCTCAGGGCAGTCTTCTCTCCTGTGTATGAAAATACATGGATGGGCTGATCGATTTCAATAGCCTTTGTGTTACCTAGCAAGAGAAGCATAGAATAAAATTAGAAAGAACTGAAAACAGTTAAAAATGTCCCATATGGTTGTACAGATATATACAGAGTGTGGTATACATCAAATACAGTGTGGTATATATAAAATACACCTACATATAAAATACACCAGGTGTATTATTGTCATGAAGAACATTTGTACAGCTCTTGGTGACATTCCACACATTGTTCAGTGTGCTGTCCTGTCTAATCTTCACTCAGCTCTGTTTATAAGCAGTGTTGATTCTCCTCTCTGAAGACAGCCTGTGATGAGACACAAACACACAGACCACAGACCCAGGTGAGCATTGCAGCAACCTCTCAAGCTGTGCAACTAGCGCTGTTTAATTGCACGAGTCAAACACTGCCATCTAGTGTTAGAATGGATTCACTGCATTTATTTTGTGAGATGCATGAACTTGCTTTGTGTTTTGGTGTAACTCTCGGTACTATAAAGGTTATAGTCCTTAACAAGCCAAAGTGGCTTATAGCTGTGGATCTCAGTCCTGGTTCTGGGGACCCCCTGTGTCTGCTGGTTTTTGTTCCAGCTGAGCTCTCAATTACTTTATTGGGGACTTGAACCCATGACCCTGTGATAATGGGTCCAGAGCCTGAACCACTACCCCTCACTTGCCTGTGGTTTGGTGTCAGTCTCTATACACAATAAGTGGCCAGATTGGGTTTTAGCTGAGCCTTCAGTTACTGAACTAGCTTAATGAACCTTTTAATCATTAATATTACAGACCTTTAGATATTGATGATTTAGATATAGGTATAAACCTCCTGGACTGCAGTGATGTAGCATTGATTAAGAGTACTCTAGAGGTGAATGTCTCTGAAAGGTGTTAGTGAGGGCTGTGCATCATGATTATACAGTGTCATACAATTGTGTGCTGGTGCTCATACTGTAGGACTCAATCAGCTCCTGTTACAGTAACTGCTCTATTGATGAGATCTGGACAAACACACCACTGTTGGCATGTTCTGTAGGGAAGTTATACAGAAATACCTGAATCATTGTTTTACATTTCATATTAATACCACTTCACAATTCATGGAATGTCATTTCTTTCTTTTTTTAAGAACATGTTCATTTAAAAAGACAAGGAAAAAAAACAAGGTTATTGGGTGCAAAATTGGTAGTAATTATCTCTTATTATTACTCTTTCATTTAAATAAAGCAATACATACTAGAACACTACAATTAATGATATGAGCAGCAGGGGTGTCGCTGTAACCCTTGGAAGGGTTAAAATCACCTGATCACCTGATCTGACAGATCGCCTCATGGTCGATCACATGAAGGAGACACAGATTGGTCAGTGAATCCATTGTTCATTATGTTTAGTTAAAGCAGGAGACGTTTTCAAGACACATACTGTAAAGGACTTTGTGAAGGACACATGAAGGACTTTTTGATTTTAATATTAATGTGCATGCAAATAAAAAACAATAAATTCCATGAAACAATCAAACACATTGCAGGATGGAAGCAGTATATCTCTAACCATGTTGATTGGATAGCAATGGGTTCCAACACATTGAGCCATCAGTGAACCCTCTGTTTAGATCTGATCTCAGCTGAGTGACTCTGTGCCATTCCCAGGTGCTGTCAGTTTGTGCACTGTTGATATGAGATTCCCGTCACTGTGTGACTCAGGGCGCAGTAGTACAGTGCAGTGTCTGTCATTTTAGTGGAGGAGAGCTTCAGCTCCACACGTTTTTTCTCTTTATCAGCTTCAGCACAGAACCGAAGGTCTGAAGAGTCCGCTTTGGTTGTTATTCCAGAGTCATAAATCAGGAGGATGTATTCCAACCTTTTCCTGGATTCTGTCGATGCCATTGGAAGCTGTTCACTACGCCGGTGTAATTGAATGAGAGGCGAACACTCGGTCCCTCTCTCACTTCTTCATCATCTTCACATGATGGAGTAATTGAGTTTGCAAAGCTTCGGCCTGTCCATGTAAAAGACAAGGTATTTTAATTTCAAAACAAGCATTCAAATTGATGGAGTTTCTCCTCTGAAATGTCTGGGTCTTCAATCAGCTCATGTGTGTTTGATATTTGATTCTGCAGTACAATATGGAATGTGATCAATCACATTATAAACCACTGGAAAGCCAGGCTTTACTTGCCAATATGGGATATGCAAAAATGATTTAAAAAAAAACTATATTGTATTAGCTACGTTTTTCTCAATATATCTGGTGCTCTGGCAAACTAAATATAACAGGCTGGTTTAATTTTATTCTTCAGCTAATCTTAAATAAGTAAATACAAAGTTTCCAGCTTTCTAAAGTGGTATATATGACTCTTCAGGACTTACCTGACAGAAGTGCAATGATAAGGAATGTGATGAGCAACAACATGACTCTGTGAAGGATAGCAACTCCAGCTTGAGTTAAACTAACGACTGCATGCAGACTGATTCCTTCTGTGAGTTTCTCTGTTAGCTGCTGTTCTTCACATGATCAATGTGTTCTGCTAACAGTGTTGGCGCTCAAGTACTATACTTGTGCAAAGTTTGTGGTATCAGAGTTGTGTGTATGAGAGCCTCATCTGACTACTATACATAAATACAGAAAGAATAGGTGCTGTATGTCTAAGCTGATCAAAACACTGTAACCCTAACCCTAATCCTCATCTGACTACTATACATAAATATAGAAAGAATAGGTGCTGTACGTCTAAGCTGATCAAAACACTGTAAACCTAACCCTAACCCTCATCTGACTACTATACATAAATACAGAAAGAATAGGTGCTGTATGTCTAAGATGATCAAAAGACGATAAAGGTATTTTCACATAGAGGAAAGGCCAATCGCAAACTATTCCCTGACTACAGCTGAATTGAAGTGTTTGAAAAGTGTTTTTTTATAGAAATGTACCACTTTCTGACAACAGCAGAAAATAGAAACTGGTGTGTGCATGAGCTGTACATGTACAGTTGATAGAGAGCAGTACAGCACTCATAAGAAAATGGTACCTGCATGGACTGTGGTTAACACATAACTGTAAAACACCCTCCATAGCGTGATTCAACAACACAATCTGAGAGAGGACCATTTTCTAAAATGACAAGTCTGGTTCCCTTTCAATTCGAAGACGACCACCAAAACATTATTTATGGGATATGCCTGCCTATTGGTAGATATTTACTGAGCTCTTTATATCAGAGCTGCCGATAGGCCCCTTCCTGGGTGACGTCTTCGGTCCCACCTGAGTGTTCCCCTGCATTCATGCTGAAAGCTGGCTTACTGCTTTCTTGGAATCAGCGGCTCTAAAATAAAGCCTCTTTCTTTTCCTTTATTCAGCAGCCTGCCTTGCTTGCAGGCTGTCTTCTTACTGTCTGTCGTATGTGTGCGACTGCCTGTGCTACTAACAACCAAACGAGCAAGATGGGCTGAATGGAACATAAGAAAGTTTACAAACGAGAGGAGGCCATTCAGCCCATCTTGCTCGTTTGGTTGTTAGTAGCTTATTGATCCCAGAATCTCATCAAGCAGCTTCTTGAAGGATCCCAGGCTGTCAGCTTCAACAACATTACTGGGGAGTTGGTTCCAGACCCTCACAATTCTCTGTGTAAAAAAGTGCCTCCTATTTTCTGTTCTGAATGCCCCTTTATTTAATCTCCATTTGTGACCCCTGGTCCTTGTTTCTTTTTTCAGGTCAAAAAAGTCCCCTGGGTCGACAGTGTCTATACCTTTTAGGATTTTGAATGCTTGAATCAGATCACCGCGTAGTCTTCTTTGTTCAAGACTGAATAGATTAAATTCTTTTAGCCTGTGTGCATACGACATGCCTTTTAAACCCGGGATAATTCTGGTCGCTCTTCTTTGCACTCTTTCTAGAGCAGCAATATTCTTTTGTAACGAGGTGACCAGAACTGAACACAACATTCTAGGTGAGGTCTTACTAATGCATTGTAAAGTTTTAACATTACTTCCCTTGATTTAAATTCAACACTTCTCACAATATATCCAAGCATCTTGTTGGCCTTTTTTATAGCTTCCCCACATTGTCTAGATGAAGACATTTCTGAGTCAACATAAACTCCTAGGTCTTTTTCATAGATTCCTTCTTCAATTTCAGTATCTCCCATATGATATTTATAATGCACATTTGTATTGCCTGCGTGCAGTACCTTACACTTTTCTCTGTTTTCTACAGCTACAGCTGTCGCCGGCGCCTGCTTTTCACTATTAATAGAAAATAAAAATACATATTATTATTAATTTCTTAGCAGACGCCCTTATCCAGGGCGATTTACAATTGATACAAGATATCACATTATTTTAACATACAATGACCCAGTTATACAGTTGGTTTTTTACTGGAGCAGTCTAGGTAAAGTACCTTGCTCAAGGGTACAGCAGCAGTGTCCCCCACCTGGGATTGAACCCACAACCCTCCGGTCAAGAGTCCCGAGCCCTAACCACTACTCCACACTGCTGCCCATAGAATATCATTGCTGCCGTGGCCCAGCCGGGACTGGGCCGCGGACCACAGTTTGGGAACCCCTGACATAGACAATTAAATGGTAAGTCACTTAACCTCCTTGTGCTCCGTTTTTCGGTTGAGATGTAATTGTAAGTGACTCTGCAGCTGATGCAAAGTTCACACACCCTAGTCTCTGTAAGTTGCCTTGGATAAACAAATTATAATAAAGGGGGCGCTTTTAATTGAATGCAGTCGGGCCACAGCCAAGAAATAAACGTATCTACATCTGATTAATGAAGAGTAAAGTAACTGGGCCGCGGCGGTGAGCGCGCTGAATCCTAACCACTAGACCAACAGAGACGTTGCTGGAGTACCGGTTTTCGGGGATGAGGTGACCGAGTGGTTAAGGCGATGGACTGTTAATCCATTGTGTTCTGCACGCGTGGGTTCGAGTCGCATCTTTTGTTTTTTTATTTTATTACTGTTTCTCGTTCTCTTTTCTTTTGACAAAAGTGTTTATCCTGCTTCTATAGGACAGTATTGGTCTGTGTTGGAGATGCTCCCCAACAGTAACAAAATGTAACACAAACACAGCATAAACTCTGCTGAAAAAAACTATAACCAAAGGCACCGCTGGGATTTGGACCCAGGATCTCCTGTTTACTAGACAGGCGCTTTAACCATCTAAGCCATGGTGCCCTGCAACGCACATTGAAATGTGTGCCAGAGACGTGTGAAATGAAATGTATCAGGGACATTTCATTCTCTACTACAATGCACGACTGTAAAATTAAGAGCGCGACATTTCTGAAATTAATCTGAAACACTTGAAATGTGCATTACTTGTTATTAAACAATTTCTGACCTCAGATATCGGAATCTGCATTGTATTTTATATCTATAACAAAAACATTGCCAATGTAAAAAAACAAGTTAGAAAAACGCAACAGCCGTTTAAAGGGGTGATATCAAACACAAAAGTCCAAGTTAGGAGAAGCAATACACACACACTGAGACAGACACACACACACTGAGACACAAACACTCTGAGACCCACACAGACACACTGAAACACACACACACTGAGATATACACACACACTGACACACACACACCGAGACACACATACACTGAGAAACACACACACTACAACACACACAGTCTCAGTGTGTGTGAGTGTGTCTCAGTGTGTGAGTGTGTGTCTCAGTCACTTCAAGTCATACAAAGAGCATTTCAAGTGGTTTGAACTTGCAACATGACGTTCTTGAAGAGCACACAACCTTAGCCCACTGCGCCACTGCGCATTTCAAGTAGAGAGAAGCGATCAAAAAAAGGCGCCAAGTTAGACGCAAGCATTGTGTGAATCTTGGGCCCCAGAACCTTTCCAATTGTGCCTATTTGCTTGATGCTTGACAAGATTGGCCTAATTGCTTCTCCTAACTTGGACTTTTGTGTTTGATATCACCCCTTTAAACGGCTGTTGTGTTTTTCTAACTTGTTTTTTTACATTTTTGTTATAGATATCACTTCTTTTTTTACTTCATCAAATAATGAATAAAGCGAGGGAAAGATATTCGAGAATGTGTATTGTAAATAGACAGACAGACATTACAAAAGAGTAATAAGTAGAGTAATATAAGAGAAATGAGAAAAGATTTGAAAGTAAAATAATGGTAGAAGGGACTTTTGGACAGTATTGAAAGTGTAAACATTGTATTCTTATAGTTGCATGACTGGTGAAAGCAACATGTCTATTTTGGTAGGTATTGATATATTGATATTTACATAGGTTCAAAACTTCAATGTTATAAATGGTTCAAAAGGTACATATGCATGTCCGTGCTAAAGGGTAGTATACAAACAAATTTTAATGCTGGAAAAAAAAACATTATTCTCCTTGATATAGTGGTGTTATGAACTTAGGCTAAGGCATTTGTAAAGTATTAGATCTCTTCATAAAAGGCCATATACATTTTGTTTGCATTTCTTGACCATGGTTTGACTTCAATAAGTGCATCATTTGCATGCACCCATTTTCCAGTAGCACCCACAGCAAGAACAGACACATAGTGTACTGAAGTAACACCCTGTCCTTGGTGTATGATAATGGAAGCTAATTGGTAATTCCTGTTGTCCACAGTAATTGTGCTCTTCTGCACAGAGGTAAACTTAGCATTGTGTCACTTTGTAATGGTCCCGTCTGGTTTGGTTTCCCAAAGCATAAGTTGGACTGCAATCAGTCTCCCTGCTGATTGAATAAGTTCACGTTTCATGATTGGAGAAGTTTTGCATTGCCTACATTTGCTACCAGGAATCATTGCCCATTTGTCTTTTCTATAAATGAGTTCTTCCAAACACATGGAATCTGTACCAGCAGGTACATGTAGAGGATAAATATGCAACACCTCTCGGTTTGAGTAGTTACATGTAGTACATAGAATGTCATGACTTATTGTGACTGAAACCATGCAAGATACTTCAGGACAAATTTCAGACAATTTGGTGAGAAACTCTGCAACATGTTGCTGCTCACCGCTATTGAAAGGTTCTCCTAAGAAGTGACAAATATCCACAGTAGTTAGAGACGCAGTGGATGGCAAGTGATCCTATTTGTGAACAAAGCTCCTGATAGCCTCTTGTTGACTGTGTTTTAATGAATCCTTCAGAGGTTGCAAGTGAAGAAGGCACTGCAATCTTGCATTTGCATAGCATGAGGTGAAATTGGGGTTGCTCAAGCCTCTGAATGGATGTGTAAGTGCAATGTTCACTAGAAGATTGAGGCTTTTGCTGTTCCTGAACATTAATGATGGCTCGGTGAATGAAATGCGCATGATCTTGTGTCCCTTGTGCGTGTTGGTCTCCTTCAAGCTTTTCAACTTCGGACAATAAAGCCCTCTGAGCCGATGGTACTCTTCAACTGCAGTTTGACATGCATAGATGCAGATGGGGTCAAAGTTGATAAGTTGGATACCGCTTAAGGAAGTAACTGTGGAAAGTGCAATGAAACTTTGTCCATAGGAGAAAATGAAACTTTGTCCATAGGAGAAAATTGAGTTACCATGATCCATTATAACTGTTTTTAGAGTCATCCCCTGACATTTGTGAATGGTGATTGCATGAGCACCAATGACTGGGAACTGCTCTCGAACAATGTAGACTCTATCCATGATTTCAAACTTTGAGCATAAATGTTGAAAGGTATGGGTGACTGTGACAGGCTTGACGAGTGGTCTGACGTCAGGCAGAAGCAGGCAGGGAAAAATAAACTGACACCAGGGAGTACTGCAGGTAAAAGAAAGAATCGGCTGGCTGCCGTTTTTATTTGCAAAACAAAAATAAAATAAATATTTAAACAAAAACACACTGCGCTCACAGAGCAAAATAAAAGGGTTAACAAAACAAATCTCGAACACAAAATAACACGATCAATAATAAATAAACCATACAGGTCAGGCTGGGCAGATGGCCTTCACTGTTCCTGTCTGTTTTTTTAAATAAAGTTTTTTCTCTCTGCTCTCGTTCTCTCCTCTCACACCCACACCGAAGCTGGAGAGCTGCAGGCTTTTTATATTCAGGTGACCATCTCCCGATTAGCAACAAAATTAATCACTTAATTAATTCGGGAGATGGCCACCTTCTGCACGAGTTTTTAAATACTGTGTGGATGGGGCTTCCCATCCACGCTACTAAATAATAAACAAACATTCGGCTACGCCGTCATCTAACATAATAATAATAATAAATACAAAAACAAAACCTGCGGCGCCTCGCCGTCATATAAAATACAATACTAAATCATAATACAAAATAAATACAACATCCACTGCACAGGGGCGGAGGGAAACTCCGTTCTAAAAATAAATAAACAAATCAAATGTACAGGGCACCTCACCCTGTTACATATCCCCCCCTTGTGCAACACACACATGGCCCCAACGGCCACCTCCCACCTCAGTCTCAGAGTCCCGGAAGAGGGGGAAGCACAGTGTCCATGGGGGTGGCCATGGTGGGAGGTCCGGCACCCCAATTCTTCGTGGGCGGCAGCTCCTCTTCCGGGCTCCCGCCACACACTATCCTGCCACGAAGTGCGGCTGGGGAGCTGGTCTCCTGACCTCCCCCCTTCTTCATGGCCGGCATTTCCCCTCCGTGGGGCTCCGACCACCGATCTCCGCAGCGAAACTGCTGCGAGGGGAGCTGGTCTCCTGACCTCCCCTTCTTCGTGGCCGCCAGCTCCCTCCGTGGGGCTCTGGCCACCGTGTTTCCTGCCACGGAAATGCGGCTGGGGGAGCTGGTCTCCTGACCTCCCCCCCTTTCTTCATGGCCGGCAGCTCCGTTTCATTGGGCTCTGGCCACAGTGTAGCGACCCCAGGTGAAGCAGGACCCTCGACGACCCCAGGCGAAGCAGGATCCCTGGCGACCCCAGGCGACGGCAGCAGCAGCGGACCCTCGGGAGGCGACGGCAGCAGCAGCGGACCCTCGGGAGGCGACGGCAGCAGCAGCGGACCCTCGGGAGGCGACGGCAGCAGCAGCGGACCCTAGGGAGGCGACGGCAGCAGCAGCGGACCCACGGGAGGCGAACTCGGGAGGGGAGCCCCTGGCCATAGAGGCGGCAGCGGGAGCTCCACTTCTCCCTCGTACCCTGTACCCTGTGTGGAGCAAAAGGCAGCCCCAGGCAATGCGGAGCAACAGGCAGCCCCAGGCGATGCGGAGCAACAGGCAGCCCCAGGCGATGCGGAGCAACAGGCAGCCCCAGGCGATGCGGAGCAACAGGCAGCCCCAGGCGATCCAGGCATGGCATCCCCGGGCGGTGCGAGGCTGGCATCCTTGGGCGGTGCATGACAGGGCAGCAGCGGTCCCCCAGGAGGCGACGGCGGCAGCAGGGGAGGGGAGCCAGGACCAGCGGTGGGGCTAGGTTTGGCCCTCTTCTCAGCCGCTGCGACCCAGCGGTTTTCCCCCTTGCTCCTTTTAGCAGCCTGTGCAAGGGCAGCTGAGGACCGCCAGCCTTCTGTTCCGGTCTGTCCTGTCGTGAAGGGAGAGGCAGCTCCTGCTCCTCTCCCTCAGGTGGTGATGGTGGAGGCAGAGGCAGCTCCTGCTCCTCTCCCTCAGGTGGTGATGGTGGAGGCAGAGGCAGCTCCTGCTCCTCTCCCTCAGGTGGTGATGGTGGAGGCAGAGGCAGCTCCTGCTGATCTGCTCCTGGCGAAGGCGGCAGGGGCTCCTCCCCTTCTGGCTGCGAAGGCGGCAGGGCCTCCTCCCTTTCTGGCTGCGAAGGCGGCAGGGCCTCCTCCCCTTCTGGCTGCGAAGGCGGCAGGGGCTCCTCCCCTTCTTGCTGCGAAGGCGGCAGGGCCTCCTCCCCTTCTGGCTGCAGGCGGCAGGGGCTCCCCCCCTTCTGGCTGCGAAGGCGGCAGGGCCTCCTCCCCTTCTGGCTGCGAAGGCGGCAGGGCCTCCTCCCCTTCTGGCTGCAGCCGTGAAACCAGCAGACATGCTCCCTCTGCTGGTGGCGGCGATGGAGGCGGAACCAGCAGGCATGCTCCCTCTGCTGGTGGCGGCGATGGAGGCGGAACCAGCAGGCATGCTCCCGCTGCTGGCGGTGGTGGGACCAGCAGGCACTCTCCCTCTGCTGGTGGCTGCGGTGGAGACAAAGACAGCTCCTGCTGCTCTGCTCTGGCCGTTGGAGGTGGTGGAGGTGGGACCAGCAGGCACTCTCCCTCTACTGGTGGGACTGGGCGCAGCAAGCACCCCTCTGGTAGGAGGGGGCAGTTGAGTGGGGTATGCCCCCGCTCTCCGCAGATGGGGCACCAGCAGGACGCCTCTACAGAGCGGAGAATGGCCTCCCAGCTGATCTCCTCTGGTGATGGTGGTGGGATCAGCAGGAACTCTTCCTCTGTTGGTGCAGGCTTGGGCGGTGGGCATTCGGGCTCCTCACTCCTGGGCGTTGAGGACACCTGGTTATTGTCGACTGCCCAGAACCATTCGGCAGCATCCCCAACCAGGCCCTGGTTCCAGGCCTCTTCGTACTGGGGATCACCGTAGGGGCAGTCCTCCCTGTCATGCCCGAACTCGCCGCAGGCATCGCACATGGGGGCCCCTTCAGCCCTCCATTGTTCCTGCTCAACCGCCCAGTCCGGGGGTCCAAACTGACTGGGGACCCGGGACCACCACCTCTTGCACAGCTGCTGCTGTTGCAGTTGCTGCTTTCTGCAGCTCTTCTTTCTTCTTCCTCCCATCTTCCTTCCTCCACACACTCCTTTCTCCATAAGTAATAATCGAAAAAAAATGAAAAACAAAAAACTGCAGTACCCTACTTCTGCCTGCGTCTAGGAGGCGCTGGCGATCCCACGCTGTCTGTCTGTTTTTTCTCTCTGCTCTCGTTCTCTCCTCTCAGACCCACACCGAAGCTGGAGAGCTGCAGGCTTTTTATATTCAGGTGACCATCTCCCGATTAGCAACAAAATTAATCACTTAATTAATTCGGGAGATGGCCACCTTCTGCACGAGTTTTTAAATACTGTGTGGATGGGGCTTCCCATCCACGCTACTAAATAATAAACAAACATTCGGCTACGCCGTCATTTAACATAATAATAATAATAAATACAAAAACAAAACCTCGCGCTCGCGTCATAAAAATACAATACTAAATCATAATACAAAATAAATACAACATCCACTGCACAGGGGCGGAGGGGGACTCCGTTCTAAAAATAAATAAACAAATCAAATGTACAGGGCACCTCACCCTGTTACAGTGACTCCATTGTTAAATTTGATGGTTTTGGTTTTGAGCATACTTGTGTTTTCCAGATAGTAGGAAATTGATGAGACCAGTGGCAATGTCAATGTTCTTGCGAATTTGCTTATGTGACAAATGCTAAATGGACTTCAAATACTTTCCCATACAACAAATGTTAATTTATTAACATGAATTTGGCAGAGGCCTTTATCCAAGTTGACATACAAGGAAAGCAGTTTATATAATAACAACATAAACACAGTAATCACATAGTTCATAATAATTAACAGGTATGTACCAATATAGGAAGCAAGTTACATAAAACAGTGTTTCCCAGTCTTGGTCCTGAGGACCCAGTGTTTGCTGATTTGTGTTCCAACTGAGCTTTAAATTACGAATTGAACCCTCAATTGAATGAATAAAATGTCTAATCAGAGCAATTGAATTATTTGTAGAAATGGCTGGCTGCACAGGCCTCAATTAACACTAATCTAGGACTACCTAATGTTAATTTAGATAAGGTAGTCCAAGATTAGTGCTGATCAGGGTTTGTGAAAGCAGCCAAAAGAGTTGGATATTTCAAGTTATTTCTAACATTGCATTAAGTCACTAATTGTTAGTTCAATTGGGGGATCAATTTAATAATTGAGAACTCAGTTGGAACACAAACAGCAGACACAGTGGGAGCGCAGGACCAGGTTTGTGAAAAAGTGATATAAATGATGAGATATATGTTTATATTTATATATGTGTGCATTACACAATTATTTGTACTTGTTTTGTTTGTTATGTTTAATAAACATGAAGCTCTCAAAAGTGTCCTTTAGTTTGCATCTTTCAGGTTAATCAACTTTACCAGCAATACTGAAAAGTCTCTCTACTTTATTATGAGCATTATTATTAAAAAGTGTTTAAAATTGAAATATTTTTGAAGCTTTCCCATGATTTGAAATTCAAATGCAAATTCTTATATTTCAGAATATACAAATACCAAGTCAAATGCAAATAGTTGAGCAGATTGCATTTAAATTATTATTATTTATTTTTTTTGCAGACACCCTTATCCAGGGCAACTTACAATTGTCACAATTATATCACATTATGTTTACATACAATTACCTATTTATCCAGTTGTTTATACTGAATGTAGGTAAAATACCTAGATGCAAACACTGTTGCAGCAGCAAAAGTCATTCAAAATGATCTAGAAGGCATTCAGAACTGGGCAGACACATGGCAGATGACATTTAATAGAGAAAAGTGTAAAGTATTGCATGCAGGCAATAAAAATGTGCATTATACATATCATATGGGATATACTGAAATTGAAGACGGGAATCTATGAAAAAGACCTAGGAGTTTATGTTGAATAAGTAGCCTTGCATTTAACAGGTTAAATCATGTCGGGCCACTGATTTCTCTGCAAATACCTGGCGAGGTTCACCCCCACTGCAAACTACACCTGTATTTAGCCTGGCCCAACGTGGTTTACTGGGGCAGAACAGCGGGCAAACATGCTACATATGCCAATCGCTCAGCTTCTTACTCGCTCTTTATGTATCTGCAGAGAAATCAGCGATCCAACGTGATTTATCCCGTTAAATGCAAGGCTACTTATTCAACGTAGATACATAAAGAGCAAATAAGATGCTGAGCGATTGGCATATTTACCCGCTGTTCTTCCCCGGTAAACCACATTGGGCCGGGCTAAATACAAGTGGGGCTTGCAGAGGGGTTGCCCCTTGTCAGGTACCGGCAGAGAAATCGGTGGCCTAAAGTGATTTAACTCTTTAAATGCAAGGCTTTTTCCAGCGAAGAAGCTGTGCAATTGGCATATGTGGCATGTTTGCCCTCTGTTCTGCCCAGTAAACCACGCTGGGCCGGGATAAATACAAGTGGGGCTTGTAGGAGGGTTGCCCCTCTGCAGAGAAATCTACTACTCTTATGCAATTATTTCAATAGCGATTAATACCCTTTGCGGTCCATTTCAAAAAATTAAAATTAAATCAGCTCATTTTTGCTGTTTAATCTACTATTTGTTAATAATACAAGTAAAACTTCAAAGAAAAGTTTGAAGCATCTGGTATTGTCAGACAGTCTCCCATCCTAGTACTAACCAAACACGCATATTATTATTATTATTATTTTAGCAGACACACTTATCCAGACCAACTTACAATTGTGACATACAATTACCCATTTATACAGTCGGGTTATTTAATGGGCCAATCTAGATAAAGCAGCAATGTGTCCCCCACGTGTTTGAACCCAGTCAAGAACAAAGTGCTCTAACCGCTACTCCACAGATGCTGCAAGCGACGGATTACTAGTGTCTCGTTGTATAAGGCCACGGAAAATTCACGATTTCACGATTTCAGGTATTTGACTGCCTACCGTGAAAAATGTAAATATTGGTGATTTCTGGCTGAGGTATGAAATCAGATTCCGAAACATGGCAAAATTTGCACGCTCTTTTGTGTCAATTCCACCAAACTCTGAGGATGCAGCACGAGCAGTTTCTGCATATGGACAGGTTTTTACACAACAAAGACAAAGCACGAGTGTTGAAACTGCAACAAGATGCACGATTATTATTATTTATTTTAGTACAGTAGCAATGTCCCCCACCTGAGATTGAACCCACGACCCTCCGGTCAAGAGTCCAGAGCATACTGCTGCCATTGCTAGCCTTCAACAAATAACTAGTTTTCAGATAATTTGTGTGAGAGAGTGTGTGAGTGTGTGTGCGTGTGTGCGTGTGCGCGTGTGAGTGTGTGTGTGTCTGAGTATGTGTGCGCACGTGTGTGTGTGAGTGTGTGTGTGTGCATGTGTGTGTGTGTGCGTGTGCGTGTCTGAGTGTGCGTGTGCGACTGTGTGTGCGTGAGTGTGTGCGTGTGTGTGTGTCTGTCTGTCTGTCTGTCTGTTTGTCTGTCTGTGTGTGAGAGAGCATACTTGCGTTTTTAACATTTTGTTTTTCAAAGTCAGCATAACGCTATACAACACAGTCTGTTTAATTACTGTATGAGAACATAGCATACAAGTTTTAAATGCTTACAAAACTCGACAATGTTGCTGAATTTGTCATTCAAACTTGTTTAGTTCTAATCAGTTTTGTCTGCTTGTTATTTTTTTCAGCCAACACATTTAAATGACCCTTGTTTGTTACATTTTAAAAGATTGTTTTAAACGTTACAATGTAATTGTTGACTCAGTAGCTACCATTAAATGTTTCAACCTCGGTGACTTTCTTTGATGCGTTATTAATTTTAGGCAACCTGCAATATATATGTGTGTGTGTGTGTGTGTGTGTGTGTGTGTGTGTGTGTGTGTGTGTGTGAAACTTGTACTTTTTATATAGGCATATAAATGTCCATTGCTGTCGATAAACGCATCAGCCAAATCAATTAATATGACATGTAGTTTTCTAGCTTGCTATTTATTAATTTATTTATACATTTATAATATAAACATGTATTCATTTCTACATTTATTTATGTATTTAAAAATATTTATTTCTGAATGTATTTATTCCTCTATGCAGTTGTTTAAATCATTTATTTATTTCTACAAATAAATTATTCCTTTATTTATTTTTAATTAAACGACAAACTACAATTTATCAGAGATCAGAGATTTAGACAAGGAAGCTACATGCCACTCTTGTGTGCAAGTCCATTCTATGGTATCTACCAAATAAACAGGAAACTAGAAAGTTTCAAACAGGAAATCGAAAATTTCTACTCGAGCAGCACCTTCAGGGTTTCAGCGAAAGCTGGTCAGGCTTGGATGTAAGCTTAAAAAACGAACACATTTCAATAGCTGCGCAGTGGCGCAGTGGGCTAATGTCGTGCGCTCTTCAAGTACGTCATGTTGCAAGTTCAAACCACAGTTTTTTTTTTAATTTATTTATTTTTTTTCCTGTGATATGTGCTGTTTTAAAACATAAATAACGTGTTTAATATAAATGGTGTGGATATGAAATTGCTTGCATACCCTGGTATGTTTTGACATTGACCAACATGTGGAATCACATGATTGGTAGATGTCCAGTTATTTAGCTTTTCTGTTTGAATAGTCACTACACACCCTTAAAAAGTAGACGGAAGAGGAAGAAGAAGGAGGAGAATAACAATTTTCCCTTAGTTTGACGACTTATATCTCATTGTGTATAAGAGGTATGTGCATTTTTTTCACATTTGAGGTAAGAAAGTTTCAGACTTTTGATACTGGTACAGATGGTAATTCTAAGTGATTTAGTTTTGCCGCTGCAACATGGTAAAAACAGTTCAACTCTATGAGCTGTGTAGAGACTCTCGGTAGTTTCAAACAAGTTTTTCTAACTTGTACGAGGAACTACCGTTCCTCTCAATGACCGATTGTACCCTTGTGGTCTAGACATATGACATTTGGTAGTTCACATGATCAAAACATATGATTAAATACAGGTCACACCGAGATTTTAACGCGGTTCGCTGGATTCAGAGTCCAGAGTGCTAACCATTACACCATGGAACTGCTGCGGAGCACTCTGGAGAGGAATGACTGTAACATCCTCAGCTCCCAGGTGTAAAATCCCCTACTGCTGACAACCCCTGGACCGCAAGGCGTTCTCCCCGTTCTGATTGCACACAATCCTTCAACAACATCCATTTCTCCAGTTTGAATCCAAAATGCGATGTTTCATTTCTTGGTTCATACTGGCAGCTGACAGCAGGTCTGGAGAACTGCACAATAAGCACCCAACCGTGCGCCACAAACACTGCTCACATTGAAATAATAAGACACATGTTCATTGACAATATATGTATTACACATGTATATTTAGAAACGGTTTTAATAACATCGGTATTGCTGATTGTATTGTGTTACCAAGTATCAACACTGAAAGAGACAAGAATACAATTCTATCATGGCAAGTAGATTGCATGCATCCATCTGAGTGTGTCTTTAATGTGTGAGGTTTTGTCTTTCTTTGTGTTCTATACTTACATGGCAGACATGCTGCAGTTGCCCAGCAGTAGATTTGCCTTTTAAACATGCTGCTTGTCTTTTAATACTCAAGAGTAAGTATCGTCTGGTTAGAGCCGCTCGAAGGCTTCAGTGAAGCTCCTGTACTGGAAGTGAATCTGAAGTGCCAGTAACAGTGATGATGCTGCAGAACAAACATGCTCTGTGGTCACGTGCAGCTCTGAACGTGTCACTCATTCAGATCACATGATTGGAGGAGCAGACAGGGGTTATGTGGTATAACCAGATCAAGACAAAGATACCTGTTAATCAAGAATAAAAAGTAACTATTGAGATTGTATTATTCATATTATTTTGTATTTATGGAAGCTTTACAATCACATTCAGTCCTAAAGTAACAGAAAACACACAAACATCGCTACCAGAGTGTGTTATAAAAGAGAAGGAAGTACTGAGGGAACTAGCATCACCTAAAATGAACAAATCACCGGGGCCTGATGGAATCCATCCTGGAGGCCTCTGGGAAACTAGAGAACAGATCTTCAAACCATTATGTTTTATATTTAATAAAGCAGAGTAAGAAGGAACACAGGAAGCATAGATAAGTCTAGTCGGGTAAGGAACTGCTTTTTTAGGTTATTTGTTTGTTAGTGAGTGTGTGTATGTGTGTGTGCGTGCGTGCGTGCGTGCGTGCGTGCGTGCGTGTGTGTGTGGAGGAATGGTGGGGGGGGGTTGGTATCGTTTAAGGAGGCCAGTTTATTTTTTTTAATGTTAATTGGCATTAAGGGTGGTCTAAGGGTTAATTAAGAGTAATATTGTAAGTTAATTTAATCAATCATCAAGAGTAAAAAAAGAACAGAGGCAAAGGAGTTTACGTTTTTAAATTACACGTCATCACTCTCCCCACATCAAATATCCTGCAGCTCATCAATGGCATTGTTGGTATTGAGTTAGTTTAACTAAACTTGCACCCACATCAAATATCAAATAGTGGGCTTTCTTTTGAATTGCAAAGAAACAGAGAGCTTGAAGAATGATCCACTTTCGTGACCACACAGAACACTGAAGTTAAAGAACTAACTATTTGTTTCCATTGTTTTGATATTTAGTTTTCTTGATCTGCTTATTTCTATTATTGGCTGTCAAAATAATGCACTTTGTTACAACAACAAAAGATAGTTCTGTGAAAGACAGCAATTATCGGCAACTGGAATCAATCGAGTTCATCTGTGTGGAGAATGTGGTTTGTGTCGAGCGCTGAGCAGGAAGGGACTCTGGTCGCTGTCCGTGACACTGCACGGGTCTGACAAATTACTTCATTGTGGAAAAGTGACATGCAGTTCTACACTGCCATCTAGCGGCCTTGCATTGAAACTGCATTAAACACATTCTCTTTTGCAGTATAAAGGTTTGTGTTCAGGCTCATCAGTGAATGCATCGCTGTGGGCTTCAGTGCACAGTAGTACCTCGCAGAGTCCAGCGCATTGGCATTGTTCACAGTCAGGTTAGCTGAATTAGCTTCAGGGTTTAAAGAAGCAGACAGTCTGGGGTCAGTGGCTTCAGGCTTGTCTATATTGGCTTCACCTCCAGCAAGGGAATAGGTTTGCAGTAAATATTGTGGAGACGTATTCCCATTCTGCTTGTACCATTGCCGGTAAATCCTATCACCCTTGGTTGCAGTGTATGCACACTGTATTGTGGCTGTTTCTCCTTCAGTGGTGCTGACATGGTCAGACAATGATGTCACTGACTCCTTCCCATAAGAATCTGCAAGGATTGAAGCAAAATGCTGCAGTTAAAAAAGGTGTCTTGAAATAGGAGATGAAATACCTTGTTAACAAGGGAGCCCATAGAAGCAGAAGCAGCAAGCTGTAAGCAAGCAGTAAGATGCAACCAACACTCACACACAAACAATCCCATTAGAATAGAACCCCAGGCAATCACAGAACACACGCCATCCATTCAAACAGGATCGCATAACAATTCACTGATATAGCCAGGCAGGCATGTCCTTAACAAGGATCTGAAATGTCTTCAGATAACATGTGAGTTTCATAGAGACACAAGATGAGATGCAATGAGAAACTGTATAGAGCTCAACCAGTGTAGGTTCGTTAAATGAACTCTTATCTCTTACATTGTATAAAGGCGCCCATGAGTATGTGTAGCAGTATATTCTTCTCCATTGTGCGCGGGGCTCCCAGTCTGTGCTCTGCGCTCTGCACAGGAAGTGATGTGCTGCTTGTTGCTGTGTTTTATATCCTGCAGGTGTCTGTGCAGCAGGTGGGGTGTGCCTGTGGATATTGAGGCTATATACAGTACAATACATGTTGATGAGCAGAGGAATAGTTACCAGCAGGTACAGATTCATGTGTGCTGTTTCCTCTAGTAGAGTGCAGGGGGATAGTTACCAGCAGGTACAGATTCATGTGTGCTGTTTTCTCTAGTAGAGTGCAGGGGGATAGTTACCAGCAGGTACAGATTCATGTGTGCTGTTTTCTCTAGTAGAGTGCAGGGGGATAGTTACCAGCAGGTACAGATTCATGTGTGCTGTTTTCTCAAGTAGAGTGCAGGGGGATAGTTACCAGCAGGTACAGATTCATGTGTGCTGTTTCCTCTAGTAGAGTGCAGGGGGATAGTTACCAGGAGGTACAGATTCATGTGTGCTGTTTTCTCTAGTAGAGTGCAGGGGGATAGTTACCAGCAGGTACAGATTCATGTGTGCTGTTTTCTCTAGTAGAGTGCAGGGGGATCGTTACCAGCAGGTACAGATTCATGTGTGCTGTTTTCTCTAGTAGAGTGCAGGGGGATCGTTACCAGCAGGTACAGATTCATGTGTGCTGTTTCCTCTAGTAGAGTGCAGGGGGATCGTTACCAGCAGGTACAGATTCATGTGTGCTGTTTCCTCTAGTAGAGTGCAGGGGGATAGTTACCAGCAGGTACAGATTCATGTGTGCTGTTTTCTCTAGTAGAGTGCAGGGGGATCGTTACCAGCAGGTACAGATTCATGTGTGCTGTTTTCTCTAGTAGAGTGCAGGGGGATCGTTACCAGCAGGTACAGATTCATGTGTGCTGTTTTCTCTAGTAGAGTGCAGGGGGATAGTTACCAGCAGGTACAGATTCTTGTGTGCTGTTTTCTCTAGTAGTTTCTACACAGAACACAGGCTGCACTGCCATCTTCACCAGCGAGACTCACTGAGCAGGCAGCAGGAGGTTTTTGTATGAAGTGATATAGAGACTCTCACAGTGTGGGACTCAGAGCACAGAAGTACGTGGCAGAATCAGACAGCACAGCCGCAGTGATATTCAGATGAAAGGTCTTCTCTGTCTTGTTATGAGATGCAGAGAAATGATTTCGAAACCTTGGTGGAATGTCCTCCTCCTTAGAATATTCATTCAGTATGAGCTGTGGGGCTTGATTGGGGTCCTGAATGTACCAGAAGAGACCGGGAGCAGTGACTGCTGTTTCATACTTGCACTGAATAATGGAGCTCTCTCTCTGTTTAAGAACAATTGAATTTGAAGGTTGAGTCACTGAGTCTGCTTGGGTCATTTCTAAAAGAAAAGACAAACAAAGAATGAATAAGATTATATGAGAGCATACTTACAAACATATAAAACATGACATGATAGCATACACCTATAGATAATCTGAACTCCCTTCTATGTGTGTCAATGATTTGAACTCACTTTGCTTTTTCCTATAACCAATTGCACTGTTTACTGTATAATATAAATCACTATTTCTGTTTGCAATTTATTCCTAACCTCTAAAACTTTAAATTCCATTTAATTTTAAGTTTATAAAAAAGAGAGAAAGTCTTGTATTTTAATTGTACGATATCGTATAATAGACTGACACATGTGTTGACAAACAAATTGCATAACCAGTATGTATACATGGACCTACTTATGCTTAAACAGAACAGTAGCACAGTAACCCAAGTACTTTCTTGTTCCATTCTCAACACGACAAACCTCCCTCTGCTGTCTGGTTCAATCTGAAGCTGGACCTGTGAACCATGTGTTTCTATAGAGGCGATGTCATGGAAACCAGTGCCCCTCCCCTACACCGTGTAGTTGCTGTCCTCCATTGCCACCTGGTGGTTGTTCAGTTCATCTGCATTCGGATGATGTTGAGCTGCACGTTGCAGTTCAGATTTTGTGCAGGCTGATGTTTAAGGGCCCTATTCTCTCTTGGTTTATGCGTTATTTACGCACTGGAAGAAGGGCTTAAACCAGGTGAGAACAGGGCCCTGAGTGAATTACTGAGAGCATCAGTGCTCAGTTGTAACTCGCATATTCTGTAGAGGGCGTGTTGAAGTTACAATGGGCTGTATTCATCAATGTGTAGGTTTCTTTCGAACAGTGCAAGCGATTCATAATTTTTTCTTTTTCAAATACCGAATGCAGAAAGTCATTTTCTCGTCAATCAATTATCTCTGGGAAGGGTTTTGGAAAACTCCTGTGAAAATATGTCATGGAAAAGTTTCCATTAAAATGTACTAAACAATGATGAATCACAGCTAACTATTAACTGGCAGAGTTAATAATGAGTAAACTAGGAAAAATGCGTTTTTTTAGCAATTCTTTAGAGTTTTGAAAACTTTCTGTATTTCTTCTCAAAAGACTCGATACTGCAGTCAAAAAAGGAAAAGAAGGCTTTGATGTATCATAAACCTTCGGGGAAAATCTGTAAGCCCTCCCTTAATAATGAATCCTGGGACCGACACATTGATGAATAGAGCTCACTGTGCTGACCTGTGTGAGAGGTGCAGTGAGCAGGGTCCTGTGAATAGAGCTCACTGTGCTGACCTGTGTGAGGGGTGCAGTGAGCAGGGTCCTATGAATAGAGCTCACTGTGCTGACCTGTGTGAGGGGTGCAGTGAGCAGGGTCCTATGAATAGAGCTCACTGTGCTGACCTGTGTGAGGGGTGCAGTGAGCAGGGTCCTGTGAATAGAGCTCACTGTGCTGACCTGTGTGAGGGGTGCAGTGAGCAGGGTCCTATGAATAGAGCTCACTGTGCTGACCTGTGTGAGAGGTGCAGTGAGCGGTTTCCTGTGAATAGAGCTCACTGTGCTGACCTGTGCGAGAGGTGCAGTGAGCAGGGTCCTGTGAATAGAGCTCACTGTGCTGACCTGTGTGAGAGGTGCAGTGAGCAGGGTCCTATGAATAGAGCTCACTGTGCTGATCTGTGCGAGAGGTGCAGTGAGCAGGGTCCTATGAATAGAGCTCACTGTGCTGACCTGTGTGAGAGGTGCAGTGAGCAGGGTCCTATGAATAGAGCTCACTGTGCTGACCTGTGTGAGAGGTGCAGTGGGCAGGGTCCTATGAATAG
Source organism: Acipenser oxyrinchus oxyrinchus (assembly GCA_030684275.1). Lineage (NCBI taxonomy): Eukaryota > Metazoa > Chordata > Actinopteri > Acipenseriformes > Acipenseridae > Acipenser > Acipenser oxyrinchus. The sequence goes on along the minus strand of CM060273.1, from coordinate 10,013,801 downwards.
AGCTCACTGTGCTGACCTGTGCGAGAGGTGCAGTGAGCAGGGTCCTATGAATAGAGCTCACTTTGCTGACCTGTGTGAGAGGTGCAGTGAGCAGGGTCCTATAAATAGAGCTCACTGTGCTGACCTGTGTGAGAGGTGCAGTGAGCAGGGTTCTGCTGAATCAAGGTACCTGACACATGCAATACGTTTCCATTCAGCCATTTGTTTCATGTAATCTCTATGATATGGGTAAGTAAAGGTTTGTATTATCGATACGTGATCAAATTCAATGTGGATAAAGTTGACGCTGTCCACGGTTCTGAATGTGTCAGATATGAAACGCAAATGAAAAGTGACTCTGAATTGAATGTATTCTTTGCTTATTTGTTGTCATGGTATATTGACTGATTTTATCAAGCAGTTTACAGAACAATGTGTGCTGTTTAATGTGGATAGTTTCTAAACACAATACAGGGCAGGTTAAAGGGATTTATTATGCATATTGTTATTTTAAGACCGAGTTATTACATAAGAACATAAGAACATAAGAAAGTTTACAAACAAGAGGAGGCCATTCAGCCCATCTTGCTCATTTGGTTGTTAGTAGCTTATTTTTTCCCAGAATCTCATCAAGCAGCTTCTTGAAGGATCGACATGTGGGGCATGTTGTCCGTGTCCTCCTTTGTAAAAACCTGTGAAAAGTAATCATTTAATATATTTGCTATTTTTTTTTCTTCATCTATGATTTTGCCATTTGTGTCTCTCAGACATTTAACCTCTTCTTTGAATGTTCTCTTGCTGTTATAATATTGGAAAAACATTTTGGAATTGGTTTTAGCCTCCTTAGCAATATTGATTTCTATCTCTCTCTTGGCCTTTCTAACTTCCTTTTAGACTTGTGTTTGCAGTACTCTTTCTGTGTACTTTGTTTTTGGTCCCTTTTAAACGCTCTGTAAAGTGCCTTTTTTGCTGAATATTTTTTTTAATTGATCTATTAAACCATTTTGGCCATTTTGTTTTAGATTTAGATTTGTCTACTTTTGGGATGTAATTGTTTTGTGCCTCTAGTACTACATTTTTAAAAAACAGCCATCCTTTTTCTCTGGATGTTTTCTCTATTTTACTCCAATTTACTTTTGTTAGTCTCTGTTTCATACCTTCATAGTTTGCTTTTCTAAAATTGTAAACCTTAGCTTTAGTCATTACTTTTGGGGTTTTAAAAAATACTTCAAATGAGACCATGTTGTGGTCTGAGTTTGCCAATGGCTCTCTGACCTCTGTTTTAGTTATTCTGTCTTCATTATTTGAAAAGACTAAATCAAGGCATGCCTCCCCTCTGGTCGGTGCCTTGACAAATTGCGTTAGGAAGCAGTCATTTGTCATTTCCACCATTTCAATTTCGTTCGTCGTGCTCCCCACCGGGTTTTCCCATTTTATATGGGGAAGTTGAAATCCCCCATTAGTATGGCTTCTCCTTTTCTACACGCATTTCGAATGTCATTGTATAACAGATTATTTTGCTTGGCATCTGAATTTGGCGGTCTATAGCATGCTCCTATTATTATGTCCTCTGAATTTTTGTCCATTATTCTGACCCATATTGATTCTGCATTGTTCTTTGTCCAGATTTAACACCTGGGCTTCAAGACTATTTCTTATGTATGGCGCTACCCCTCCGCCTCTTCTGTCCTGCCTGTCTTTCCTATACAGTGTGTACCCACTAATATTTTATTCGTCTCCATCACTCTCTTTTCCCAATAGAAACCTAAGCAATTACAACACAAATCTGAAAGAGATTGCACTGACATGGCCAGACAGGTTGTTTCAAAACTGATTTTTTTTTTTATTATTATTATTATTATTATTATTATTATTATTATTATTATTATTATTATTATTATTATTATTATTATTATTATTATTATTATTATTATTTCTAATTAGGATTGAGTGTCTCAAACATTTAAACTGAAAGAGATGCAAATATGAAGATGTATAGATCTCAACTAGTGCAGGTCAATTACAAAAGCAAGACTAATGCAAACAATTCCCATAGATTATATTGTGCTGCTTGTTGCTGTGTTTTATACCCTGCAGGTGTCTGTGCACATGGTGAGAGGTGTTTTTAATGTTAGCGTTTAGGCGTAATTCGGGGGATGCCGTAGAGAGCTCTCTCCTGCTTTGCACTGCTTTTTTTCTTATCCTAAGTCCTTTTCTTTAGCCAGTCTTTCCTTCCCCCCATCCCGGTAAGCATCAGCCGATCTCTTCCGGGTGGAAGCTGATCCCAGTTCAGCCTCTTTTAGCATTTCCAGCCAATCACACAATGCAGCGCTCGCCTCGTCAATTTATTAGGGCATGGCCAGCGCTGCTCCACGTATGTTATTGGCTGCCCCTCCTGTCTATCTCTCTCTTTTTCTACATTAATCCAGCACTATTTCCACTTCCTTGTCTGTGTTTGTTTTTTGTTGTTCGTTCTTTTCACTGCAGGCCATTTCTCCACTCAGCGCTGGCAAGATAGTATCAGCTATTTTCCTACCTGCTTAGTCCCCATCCCAGCTACAGCGCCGTTCAAAGCGCAGTGCCATTCTCAACTTGGTCTGTGTTTTCATCAGAAAGACTCTTCCAACGTCACCGCTGTACTGCAACTCTTTCCCACCGGTGCCTCACAGACCATGGTTACCATGACAACGCCTCATCGAGTGACAACTGGGAGTGGTAAGTTGCCGTGGTGACCAGGCAGCTTCAACAGGCATGCGAGCCTGTGCCTCACTACTGCAATCTTCTGCTGCTGCACTTTTGCAACAAGAGAGCTTCAACTCCGAATTGTGACATCTAAATACTGCAGGCTCCTCTTCTAGACCTACGTTAACTTACTTTTATCATCACTAACTGTTCTAAAGCAAATGTTTTATACATAGACGAGGATTTTAATCGCAATAACCAAATATATGCTATCCTGCTTCACTGAAGCCATAGTTTCAATTCCAATCACAACCTCTAGATGGCAGCATAACACCACAAGCTGATTTGCTATCGCTGTGAATCTCGCACACTCCAAACTTTCTATCAATTCCTGCAGTTCGTTGTCATTCCGAGGGATTCTCAGTCCCCTCCTGCCTCAACCTCTTTTGCTACATATATTAACTTGAATTTTTCAAATCCAAACCCGATGACCTCGTCATGAAGCCAAGCTTATCAGGTTTCTGAGATGTTAAGAATCCACCCTGACATTAATTTTCCAGCTTCCCTGCATCAGGCCATTCCTGCAACCTTCTTGTTCCCGGATTTGCACTTCCTCATTTGCCCCCAACTTCATCAAGGCACTTAATACAACTTTCAAAGTCCATTTCATTCAATTTGAGCTGCAAGGTACATACAGAAACTATGTCCTACGATTATTAACATTTCAGTCAAAGCGTCCTCCTACACCGCAATAGACAATACACTCTTAGACCTCTCCTGAGCAAATCAATAGGTTTTGAAGCAGCCTCCGAGCAACGCATTCTCATCCTCTCAAGTTCTGCAGCGGCCTCAGATCTATGCATTCTTCATCTCTGCCCAAAGGCAGCCCCATCTCCGACATCATCTAAAAACACCTTAACTCTCAAATATCAATTTCCACCGCATTCAGCAGCTCTCTGCTCTCTACAGCAGGCCACTGCACACTACTGACAGCATTCCATTGTCTTCTCCCTCAAATCTCTGCCCGTTCAGCAGATCTTGCCTCTACTGTTAATATCTCCTCATTACAGCAAATCTCGGCTCCCTCTTCAGATCTGCTCACTATTGCAGCATACAAAAGTTGCTTTAGTTTACTGTTTAAATCTGCAACTGCTCTCTTCCAGAGCTTCCAACGCTCCAGCTTTCCTCCAATACCTGGATCAAAAATATATATATACACGGCGCGCTTGACTTCCTCAGCAATTTAGTCATATGTCCGCTCATCCTCTCAGATACTACAAGTTTTAATACATGGTACGAGACTGGAAATCTGTTTGATTTATGAGTTAAGGAGTTCCACTATTTGGAGAATGACTGGAGTTGTGAAACCCAAATCTCTGATTATGAGTTCACCTTTTCCATTCCAAACAGACATGATGGTAGCAAACCGCTGATCAATCCCGTATTAACTAACACAGGATGGTCAGCATCTCATCTCTCTGCCTTCATTTCCAGAAACAACTCCGCAGTCGATCAGCCCTCATCAAACTCTGCAACACTAACATCTGCCATTCAACTAAATACAACACTCTCCAACATTCTGCAATCTGCTCATCACTATATGGCCACACTCTTGGCCCAAGCGACCAAATCTTACCACTGGATGGAAAACATTTACAACTTTCTGCACTCAAACCAAAATACATCCCATTCCGATTTAATGAGCAACGGATTGTAGCCTCCATTACCCATGCAAGGGATTGTCTTAATCCAACAAAAAAAGTAAACAAAACGGGACTTTGTCCGTCCCCACGTTCTCCGTGCATGCAGTGCGCTCGGGTCCTGGGAAGCGTGGTGCCCGTGAGTGGTGCGGTGCAGTGCAGTGCTGCGCTGTGCAAGGAAGTGCTGTATATATTGCCGGTCCGCGGCTCACTCCTCCTCTGTTGGCTCTGTAGCTACAGCTCTGCGGTGCTCACTCATCCTCTGCAACACAAAACACACGTAACCAAAACAATAAAACAATACAGGCTCCGGCCGTCTGTTTACGTTTGTCAGCGCAAGGCGGCATATTGACATAGCTGCGTCCCCTTTGTACCCACAAAGCCCTCCCCACAATCTATCCGTTGCCATGGTTTCTCCAATAGAGGGCCGTCCGGCAGCTGATTGCAATGGAGTCTTTCCGGGTACATGCAACTGTGCGCTCCCCCTAATATGGTCACCTTCCGGTTTTCGCCTACCATCCAGGCAGTCCATCTAGGAGGCAGCATACCACAGTCCTTACACAGCGTCCTTTCCGATCGGGAGGGAGATTTACAACATCGTCTCTTTCTCTCTTTATCACACCTCCACATCAGATCTTCAAAAATTGACCAATTAAGCCAAGGATTCTGTGTCTTCCGTCAGATCCCCTCTTCATCGACAGCTCCAGATCTATAGTTACGAGACACTGGTTCTCATCCTGTTTTTCCAACCTCTTGTCACTGATCGGACTTTCTTCGAATTATTTCTCCCCCCATTCATTCCGGATCGGAGCAGCTACCTCCGCGGCCAGGGCAGGAATCAATCAACACTTGATTAAGTCTATGGGGCGCTGGACCTCTTCAGCTGTTGAACTTTCTATCAGATCATCCTCTGAAGACATCGCCACAGCTCACCAAGCACTCGTTAGCTTGCCCAGAGTGGGGGGGCGCCTTCTCCACCAGGTCCACCAGAGGTTTCCTCCCTGCAGGAGGGGGTTTTCCTCTCCACAGTGCGGATGGCTTATAGTCATATGTTGTCTACTAACATCTCTTGTCTTTTCTCTTTTCTTCTAGCTTTTGTCTATGTGTGTGGCTCTGCGATCTCTTTTCTATCCCACGCTGCGGTTCTTGCGTGGAGCCGGGGTCTTCTTTGGGGAAGTGTCTCACTCCCCGGTTGTCCGGGTCGGCCTCTCGTGTCAACCACTGCCGCCCTGCTGTTCCTCGCCGGCCTGAGGGAACCCCCGGCCACATTCTATTCTTCTGCTGCTTATGCGCTCAGCCTCCCAGGTCTCAACCTTGCTGTCCCATCTCCTCTCTTCCATTTCAGGTCCAGGACCATTTCAGCCCCCTCATGCAGTAGGCCGTGCCTCCACCTGCCGAGCGGGCCCCGACTGAGGGGGGGGGTTCTCTGTTTTCGTCTCTCCTAAACGGACCCGAGACACTTTTCCTAAGCTCTCCACGCCGCCCAGCTGCCAGCTTAGCTGCCTGAGGATGCTGCCCTGAGTTCCGAAGGATCTGTCCTTTTGTCCTGTTTGTCCCCTTCCTGTCTCTTGCTCCACTAAACGCCCAGCAGCCAGAGGATGCTGCCTGACCCGTCGGGAGCGAGAGTCAGATTTGTTGTATGTTATGTGTCTAAATTTTGCTCTCTCTCTCTCACTTTTACGTCACCCAGCAGTCAGAGGATGCTGCCTGACCCGGCGGAAAGTGTTTATATCTAATCCTTTGCTCTTCTTGTGTCTCCCTCTCTACGTCTCCCAGTGGCCAGAGGATGCTGCCTGACCCGACGAGAAGGGAAAACTCTTCGTCTGCATGCTAGCCTATCTCGTCCTGCTATCAGTATCTAACCTCAATGTTACTAAGCACCATTCCCAAACTCCATCCCTCAATCTCGCCATCCCTCTCAAACTCGTCTCACTCTTAAACTCTCAAATCTCGCCCCCTCTCAAGCCTCGTAAGCAACCAGAGAAATCCTCTCCACTTGTCACACTCTCAATATCTCACTCCCAATTTCGCCTCCTCTCAAGCACTCGTAGGCAACCAGTGAATTATTATTATTTGTTTATTTAGCAGACACCTTTATCCAAGGCAACTTACAAAGATTAGGGTGTGTGAACTATGCATCAGCTACAGAGTCACTTACAATAAAGTCTCACCCGAAAGACGGAGCACAAGGAGGTTAAGTGACTTGTTCAGAGTGAGCCGGGATTTGAACCAAGGATCTCCTTGTTACAAGCCCGTTTCTTTAACCACTGGACCACACAGCCTAATCTCGCTCTGCCTTCAATTGATTGCAAGTTACACGCATGACTTCTTGTCCAAATTTGTGTTTATTTTCCATTTCATTTTGTGTTAGGACACCGCCTGGTGGTTATGTACCTTAATTACACGTATAGCTTTGGGTCACAGCTGCTGAGGTACAGGGCACATGTTCTAATGACTTTCTAAAGCTAAGAGCACATGCGTTTATTTTTAAGACCCGATTATGGTTCATATCAGTTTTAAAGGGTCAATCTAGTGTGTGCCACCGTACTGCTAACCAAAAAAACTGGGTGTGTAGATTTGTGAAGGCACATTGGGGTGATCGGACGACTGTACATTCTTAAAAAGGGGGCGATATATATTATTGTGACGAGGTTCTATTATGAACCATTCTTACTGTCTGTGTAACAGCAGGCTCGATATAATAGCTTCAGTTTGGAATAACTGAATGGAACCATTATGGGTCACATGCAGTCAGTTTCACTGATAAATATTTTTTTAAAGCTTGGATTGTGATTCCCTTAATGATACTTCTATTGGATCAATGGTTCTGTTAAGAAACCAAGTAATGTAATCGTCTGATAATATTACAGTGGCCTGAAGGAAGCACGTGGTTCTTAAGAGAAGTCAGTTTTTTTAATGTATTATTATTATATATAATATAAGGGAATGTTGGTGGAACAGCAGTGCACTGGTGGTGATAAACGATAAAGGAAAGTTGCTCTGAGATGACACCTGGTTTTTGATAAGCTTGTTGAATGAACTGCATCGCTGTGGGCTTCAGAGCACAGTAATACACTGCCGAGTCATTAAGTCGGAGGTTCGTGATCTTCAAAGAGGTAAATTTGACAGCAGTGTTAAGAGACGTTGAAAGACGATCTTCATTTTCGTTTGTTTTATTCTGATGTGTTTCGCTCCCGGTTTTGTACGTCTGGATTATATATTTCGGGGCGCTGTTCGTGTCCTGCCGATACCATTGTAGGTATTGAGTACCGCCACTGATGGTGAGCTCGTAAGTACAATTGACAATCCCTCTCAAAGATCGATGCTGGCCACTGGGTTACCTTGTCTTGTAAAGTCGGTCCTAGAAATACATTAAGAGAAAATAAATACAAACATAAATACATTTACAGCGTATTCACCATTGTCAGAGGCTGTTACATAATGTATTAATACATACATAAATCCAATATTTACCATACAATTCCATGAGATTAGAAATGTCAAGTCCACTTTCAATATTGCGATCCCGAAGCTGGAATGCATGTTGCTGCTCTTGTCTGGATGACGTGTTGAGGTGCAGTCGCAGGGCTCTGGAATCCAGGGCAGCTCCACTCTGACGCTGCTGACGTGCTGGCGGAGGGTTTATGGAAGAGGAGAGACGAAACTACAGAGTTATGACCTAGATTACTTTGACTTAGTAAACAATGCCAAAGGTGTGCCCTGCACTTGTACGGTTGTGTGCCTGGTGTTTGACTTCAGAATTTATGACTGTGAACTCAATTTTGAATAGTACATTATTAGTAGTAATCAAATCATTCAAATGTATGTTTTGTCAAATTACGAATTGTGATAAATTGCGGGGTGGTGTCAACTGATGACTAATCTGAGACCACTCATTTAGATTGGAGTCGATTTTATTTTTTTAAAGATTAAAGTCAATCTTAACTCACTACATGGTTGCTCTTCAGTGATATCCTGGATTTGGGAGCTTGTTTGGATTGTGTCTTTGTAGCAGTGTTTACATACAAGCTGAAGCTGTCACACAGAACGACCACAGACACGTTTTTGTCAGCAGCTCAAGCCTGCCTCCTTCACTCTGGGCCTCAGAGCACAATAGAAAACTGCAGAGTCTCGCATCTGTATCACCCTGATGTTTAAATACGTGTATTTATTCAGCGATTCAAGTAAAGCCGAGAATCCATCTTCAACACCTGCTGCTTTATCCCCATCTTCAGCACCTCCACCTAGTGTGTACCGCTGGAGAATGTATTTGACTCGCTCTCCCGGGTCCTGACGGTACCACTGCAGGTATATGCTGCTGGAAGCTGAATGGGTAAAATTGCAGTGTATTGTAACCAACTGGTCTTCTTATGCATTCAGTACAGCAGGCCATTGTGTAACAGAGTCTTGATCTTCAAAACTGGAACCTGTGGAACGGGAACAAGAGTTGATTTTAGGCTACAACACAACAACGTGCGGTCAGAATTATTATTTTGCAAACTGTTATTCTAAAAGAGGCCTACAATGTAGCACTACAGTGAGATATTGCACCTATAATTCCAAGAACTGTGAACAGAAGAAGAAGCAGGTCCATGTCTGCAGGCACTCTGCAGTATTGAATTAGTGCAGTGATGGATATCGATGAGGGGTCTGTGTATTCATCTGTTTAAACCTGTTATTCTAACTGAGATACTCAGTGCACTACATGTGTATGCTGTCTCATCTCCTTTTGCTGGGCTGACCTGATTTTACTGAAATGAATTACTGTACCGCCACCTACTGGCCGAAAATAAGACTACATGTGCTAATAAGTTAAATTCCAGAGCATTTGGTTAAAATATTGAGTCGCCAGTTTATTATGATCTCAATACCTCAGGTTCTACTCTAGTCGAGCCCGTTCTATATATAGGGTCTGGTCATATGAACAAGGCTACAGATGGATCTGCTCAGCACAGCGATGTATTTTAATGTGTGTTTTAATAACATGTACTGTGTAGAATAGGACAATCTGTGTTAGTACATCAGAGGATGTTTTGAAAATGCAATATACATGGGAATTTAAAATAGTAATATAATACTAAATAATAATAATTGGCCTGTTTCATCAAGTGTGGGTGTGGTGGTGTTGTATTCAGTGTTGGACTAACATTAAATGTTGCAATGACTGTTTAATGTTTAATGTGTTTTATGTTGTTGAAGCTGACACCCTGGGATCCTTCAAGAAGCTGCTTGATGAGATTCTGGGATCAATAGGCTACTAACAACCAAACGAGCAAGATGGGCTGAATGGCCTCCTCTCGTTTGTAAACTTCCTTATGTTCTTATTTCTTATGCTCTTACCCATTGTGATACACTATTTGAATAATGAGCTGCCAACATACTCCTGTGCACAAGATGGCAGTATAATACCTTATAGTAACCATAATTACATTCTGTGACTCATATCAACCACAAATGAAATATTACAGATATAGAGCCAGTAAGAACAATGGTGTGTATGCTGCAACACATAAGAAGCTCTACACATGATCTGAAACTTGGGGTATTCATATCTTGTTCTTCAACCTTATTGCTTAAAATAGTTTTCTTGTTCATGTTGGTATCTACAGACTTGGCAATACTACAATAGGGTACAGACAATGCTAGTTTTACCATAGGGTCTGGGAAAGGTTCATTTAAAGCATTAGTTTAGGTGTAGAGTTCCTGTGACTGTGGGTCTCAGAGCACAGTAATACACTGCAGAGTCAATGAGCTCACACTGCTGTATTCTCAAAGCACTGTTAGCATTACTTCCACTGTTGTGCCTGTAGGGGTCAGGATTGTCTTCAAAGTGGAGTGTCAGCGATGTTATTGCATGCTGATCTGGTTGAATGAAGAGTGAGGAAAAACTAACTTGACAAAATAACTTCCACAAAAAGAATCCCTCCACTACAACAGAAAATGAACTGAAGAAAATATCATCAGTGTTGGCAATAAGATTGAAGTGTTTGTTCTCTTTATTTACTGGTACAGCACATTCTATTTGTGTGTATCCATTGTGATGTGGTAAGCCATGATATATGGTTTCTTGCTCTTGTTATTCTTAGAACTAAGATCACAAGTCAGGGAATGATTGAGGTGGAGCGTTTGCAGAGTGTTCAGCTCAGGGGTGTGTTCAGTGGAGTCTTCACATCCGGTGCCTTCACAGCACTTTCATATGTCAGTGAAGTCCTGTACAGAGGCGTAGCTAGGATTAGATTTTTACTGAGGCAAAAAAAAAAAAAAAGTTGAACAAACCTCTTGCAGATCCTGTTCATGTTACAAAGGTAAAAGTAATCATCTTATAAAGCCTGGAGACTGTTCATGTAAACTGCAAAGCAATATTAAGTCCCTTGGATGATGATGTTAATGTTAAAATTTTATGACCCATATTATTTCAAAGATTAAAACTAATTGTCTCCCAGCAAAACCACAGCAACATAAAATGACCATATTGACACTGTCAGAAATATGTGATTTTAAAAGGGCAAGAATATAACATCAGTATTAATAAGTAGATGGATTCATACCTTTATTGACATGCATTTGGTTCACTGCTACTTAAGTTGCCTTACACTGCTGGGAATGGTAACTGCTGCTGACTGGTAAGACTGGTGCTGATACTGCTGTGACTGGTGCTGACACTGCTGGGACTGGTGCTGACACTGTGACTGGTGCTGATACTAACTGGTGCTGAGACTGCTGGGGCTGGTGCTTACACTGCTGGGGCTGGTTCTTGCACTGCTGGGACTGGTGCTGACACTGTGACTGGTGCTGACACTGTGACTGGTGCTGACACTGCTGGGACTGGTGCTGACACTGCTGGGACTGGTGCTGACACTGCTGGGACTGGTGCTGACATTGTGACTGGTGCTGACACTGTGACTGGTGCTGACACTGTGACTGGTGCTGACACTGCTGGGACTGGTGCTGACACTGTGACTGGTGCTGACACTGCTGGGGCTGGTGCTGACACTGTGACTGGTGCTGACACTGACTGGTGCTGAGACTGCTGGGGCTGGTGCTTACACTGCTGGAGCTGGTTCTTGCACTGCTGGGACTGGTGCTGACACTGTGACTGGTGCTGACACTGTGACTGGTGCTGGCACTGCTGGGACTGGTGCTGACATTGTGACTGGTGCTGACACTGTGACTGGTGCTGACACTGCTGGGACTGGTGCTGACACTGCTGGGGCTGGTGCTGACACTGTGACTGGTGCTGACACTGACTGGTGCTGAGACTGCTGGGGCTGGTGCTTACACTGCTGGGGCTGGTTCTTGCACTGCTGGGACTGGTGCTGACACTGTGACTGGTGCTGACACTGTGACTGGTGCTGGCACTGCTGGGACTGGTGCTGACATTGTGACTGGTGCTGACACTGTGACTGGTGCTGACACTGCTGGGACTGGTGCTGACACTGCTGGGGCTGGTGCTGACACTGTGACTGGTGCTGACACTGACTGGTGCTGAGACTGCTGGGGCTGGTGCTTACACTGCTGGGGCTGGTTCTTGCACTGCTGGGACTGGTGCTGACACTGTGACTGGTGCTGACACTGTGACTGGTGCTGACACTGCTGGGACTGGTGCTGACATTGTGACTGGTGCTGACACTGTGACTGGTGCTGACACTGCTGGGACTGGTGCTGACATTGTGACTGGTGCTGACACTGTGACTGGTGCTGACACTGCTGGGGCTGGTGCTTGCACACTGGGACTGGTGCTGACACTGTGACTGGTGCGGACACTGCTGGGACTGGTGCTTGCACTGCTGGGACTGGTGCTGACACTGTGACTGCTGGAAAAGGAGAACCCAACTTTCAAGAAATATTCAGTTATTTTTCAAACGGGAAATACCCAGATGCACTTAAAGGGAACAGTAGAAGAAAGGCTAATTTTCGGAGACAATGCCAGTGTTTTTTTCATTACAGGTGGCTAACTAATGTACAAACACAAGGTACACAAAAAAACGACTAAGGTGAGCCACAAAATAGACACATTCTATCAGTATGTACCTCAGTATGTTACAATTTGTTATAATATTAATTAAACTTTTTTTGTTCATTAAAGAAGTTGTATTACAAGATAATATATTCAAAACATGTTGTATAGTGAAAAAATGTGTAATCCCTCGAGAATGATTGTTGTTTTTGAAGCAAAGGAACTCAAAGCAGTATGCTTGAAAGAAGGCATCCATTAGCCATATATTCCAATTTACTGTATTCGTCTGTGTGTGTTTCTGTATGTAGTACTGTTTTTTTGTGTATAGTTAATTTTGGTAATTTTTATGTTTTGTTTGCTTTGTATTTCAACTCCGTATTTTGATATACAGTACATTTGTACGGTTACAGTTTCTATTAGTACATTGTTATGTTAGTTAATTCAGTTCGCTTTAGCTGAAAAACGTTTGGGGAAAATACAAATGTAATACCATAACTGTAAAAAGCAACGTGTTTTGAGCTTGAGAGTGTTTTGAAAGTGACTACTAGTGTGTTTTGAGTGTACTACTACACCAGTGTATTGCCTGTGCATGCACTGTTTCAGAGAGGGAGAGTAAACATCAAGGAACAAGCGACTAAGAAAATGATGAAAAAAAATGTAAGTGGCGCTCAAAAACGTGATGTGTCAAAGACAACTTCTGTGTCGATCCCCAGTCTTTTACAATGGTTCCACAAAAGGGGGCCCACAAATCTGTTTGGCGCCCGGCCCACAAAAGGTTAATCCGGCCCTGGCTGTGGTAGTCGTAGTTAGAGCTCTGGACTCTGACGGCTGGGTTTAAGCTATATAATGGCTGTTCGTGTACAACATTTGTATGACTCTATAGTATTTTGACAAGGTATTCACCAAAAATAACAACACTAATAATAATAATAATAATAATCATAATAATAATAATAATAATAATAATATGATGTTCCCACCTCTGAACGCTAGATTTCCTTTGAACGTTTACACAGTTTCTCACTCAATTCTAATATTCTTTTGTCAATATAAATCGACAATAGGAAGTAGTACAGTACTTCAGGCGGGGGAAACTGGTCGCAGAGGTCCTGGTGCTGCCTAGCACACAGGCCAGGTCGCTATCGATGCAAATACACAGCCAGTATGCTATAATAAAACGCTATGCTATGGCAGGTAGGGTGATACTTGGACGAGCTGACTGTCCAATTAAAGTGACGAAAAAAAAAAAACATACAGCCAGCTATCCCGGTTTAGCTGCACATTTAATGTCATCATAAAACAGGTACTTGGATTTTTGCTGTGCTGGCGTTAAAACATTCTTTAGAAAGAAATGTGTAATTGGTTGTTTTTTCTCCGTTTCATGTTAGTGCTGCACTGTAAACCAGAGCACAAAGTAACTTGGGAAACTGACTAATGAGAAACTTCTTTGTGGCTGAATTTTACATACCGCAATGTCTGTACAGCCGAGATCACAGTAATGTGAAGAAATTAAAAATATATATATATATATATATATATATATATATATATATATATATATATATATATATATATATATATACAGTGCCTTGCAAAAGTATTCAGACCCCTGACCAATTCTCTCATATTTCTGAATTACAAATGGTACATTGAAATTTCGTTCTTTTTGATATTTTATTTTAAAACACTGAAACTCAAAATCAATTATTGTAAGGTGACATTGGTTTTATGTTGGGAAATATTTTTAAGAAAAATAAAAAAAACTGAAATATCTTGCTTGCATAAGTATTCAACCCCCACACATTAATATTTGGTAGAGCCACCTTTCACTGCAATTACAGCTTTAAGTCTTTTGGGATAAGTATGTACCAGCTTTGCACACAGTGTCAGAGTGATTTTGGCCCATTCTTCTTGGCAGATTTGTTCCAGGTTGTTCAGGTTGGTTGGACGACACTTGTGGATCGCAATTTTCTAATAGTGCCACAGATTCTCAATCGGATTGAGATCAGGACTTTGACTGGGCCACTGTAGGACATTCACCTTTTTGTTCTTGAGCCACTCCAATGTTGCTTTGGCCTTGTGCTTGGGATCATTGTCCTGCTGAAAGGTGAATTTCCTCCCAAGCTTCAGTTTTTTAGCGGACTGAAGCAGGTTCTCTTGCAGTATTTCCCTGTATTTTGCTCCATCCATTCTTCCTTCAATTTTAACAAGATGCCCAATCCCTGCTGATGAGAAGCATCCCCACAGCATGAAGCTGCCACCACCATACTTCACTGTAGGGATGGTGTGTCTTGAGGCATCGGCAGTGTTAGGTTTGCGCCACACATAGCGCTTTGAATTTTGGCCAAAAAGCTCTATCTTGGTCTCATCTGGCAACAAAACCTTTTCCCACATTGCAGCTGGGTCACTCTCATGCTTTCTGGCAAACTCCAGACGTGCTTTCAGATGGTACTTTTTGAGTAACAGCTTCTTTTTTGCCACCCTCCCATACAGGACAGTGTTATGCAGAGCTCTTGACATGGTTGACTGGTGCACCATTACTCCACTCCCAGCCACTGACCTCCTTCAAAGTGATTGTTGGCCTCTCTGTGGCTTCTCTCACAAGTCTCCTTCTTGTTTGAGCGCTGAGTTTTGAGGGACAGCCTTTTCTTGGCAGTGCCTGGGTGATGTGATGCAGCTTCCACTTCCTGATTATTGATCCAACTGTGCTCACTGGGATATTCAAACACTTGGATATTACTTTGTACCCTTTCCCTAATCTATGCATTTGTATTACTTTATCTCTAACTTCTGTAGAATGCTCTTTGGTCTTCATTTTCCTTCAGATTCACAGCCTGACCAATGATCCTACAACAATGGGGTTTTTATCCAGAAAATGTGACAGCAACTTTAATGGTTCACAGGTGGAGGCCAATGGTAAGGTAATTGTGTCCTCGTTAGGGCAATTTCTTTTATCGGTGTAAACTGGGAGCTTCCACAGCACAGGGGTTGAATACTTATGCAAGCAAGATATTTCAGTTTTTTATTTTTCTTAAAAATATTTCCCAACATAAAACCAATGTCACCTTACAATAATTGATTTTGAGTTTCAGTGTTTTAAAATAAAATATCAAACAGAACGAAATTTCAATTTACCATTTGTAATAGAAATATGAGAGAATTGGTCAGGGGTCTGAATGCTTTTGCAAGGCACTGTATATATACAGTATATATATATATATATATATATATATATATATATATATATATATATATATATATATATATATATATATATATATAATTTTACACTCTTAAAAATAAAGTGGGTAAGTTTTTTTATATATATATCTTTTTTTTTTTTTTTTCGTCTTCACAATTAAGAATTGAGCCGATTTTTACCGGGGCGGCCTCAATGGACGCTACGCGCCTGCTGTATCAAACACGTGTTTATTATATTATATTGTTCATTGTGGTTCACCATAACCTGCTCTCTTATGCCAATTCTATGAACAGGGAACACATTTCCAAAGAGTGCAGAGAAGAAAGTGACTCAAAATGCAAACAGTTTGCCTGCACTGAAACCACTTCCTTTATAATAGACTCATGCCAATGATAGTGTGTGGAAGCAGTTCAACACGACTTTCTTTCATCTTTTACCAGGTAATGGGCCTGTGCCAGTTAGTGCTGAGAGAGTTTTTGTACAGCGTCCCAATGAGTTTTCACACTGTGCTATCCTCAGTGCACAGTGATAGATTGCTGTGTCGCTCAGAGCAAGTTTT
Source organism: Acipenser oxyrinchus oxyrinchus (assembly GCA_030684275.1). Taxonomy (NCBI): domain Eukaryota; kingdom Metazoa; phylum Chordata; class Actinopteri; order Acipenseriformes; family Acipenseridae; genus Acipenser; species Acipenser oxyrinchus. The sequence goes on along the minus strand of CM060273.1, from coordinate 9,997,722 downwards.
GCAATGGTGAGCTGTGTTTTATCACTGTCTGCTTCTTAAGAAAATCTGTGTATGGCAAATGCAGCATTATGATTGGCCCCTCTGTCCCCCTTGGCTCCTCTGTACAGTATGTATTCCAGGGCTCGGTTTGAGTGCTGCCGATACCAGTAAAGAAAAACACCATTGCTACTTGTAGTATAAGAGCAGCTGAGCGTTACTGACTCTCCTTCTGTTCTGGACTCTGCTGTCTGCTCAGGACTGATGGAATCCCCGCTTGTCATGACTGAACATTGAGGAAGAAAATGAAAATACAAGACGGTCAGTAATAATAATAATAATAATAATAATAATAATAATAATAATAATAATAATAATAATAATAATAATCTTTCTTGTTGTGTTGAAATTACCTGGCAGGATAATAAACATACACATGATTAATGGATCCATTTTAGCTCAGTGCTGATTTCTTTAAGAACAGAATAGAAATGTTCTGTCTCTGTGTTGATTCTGGTGCTTTTCTCTTCACAATGCTGCTCTGAAATATTCTGCTTAGAGGTTTTGAACGTCAAATGTCTGTAACCAATCAGCAAAGAGAAACAGAAACATGTGATATAAATGTGATGTAATCATGTAACTCTGCGGTTCATAGTTGTGGTTACCATCTTGTTTTATCAACACCTTCATTAGCAGTTAACTGGATGCAAGTCAAAGAGGTTTCAATTCTTCATTGACTAACTGCAGTCACCCACCCACTTTCCAATGAACCTTCCCAGAACTCAGGAAATCCAGCACTCACCACATTATAATGAGCACTGTGGTTACCCTTCTACACAGAAGAGCTGTCACTGGAAATGCCATCAGCATTGTAATCACTAGCCTCTGTACACTCCAGGGTTTTTGTATGGGTAGGGCGCTGCTTTGTATCACTGTGCTGGTTCTATTGCACAGTAGTAGATGGCAGAATCAGACACTGAAGGCTGTATTGTCAGGGAGCCAGTTTTAGATGAGGTATCTACTGCTGGTTTATATTAATCAGAATCGTCTCCATGTGTTCCTGAGCCCCAGGCTTTGCTGGTGTATTTTAAACCCTGGTTAGGAGCTTGTTTGTACCATTGCATTGTATTAAAGCTGCTTGTCTGATAGTGACAGTTTATCTGAACTGATTCTCCTTCTGAAACTCGCTGTGAATCAGGGCTTTGAGTCACCTGGTCTTCACTGTGTGCACCTGAATCAAAATAACACAAAATAAAGAACACAGATAAACAAATCATAAACACACAAACACACTAACAAGCAAAGCGAGGATCATGGCTTCTTCAGAGTACACACCTGATAAAATCAAGCACAGAATGACACATTTCAATCTTGTTATTGTAGTAATCCAGCGTGTTAATTTGAAGAGAGAAACACAAGTGGATGAATATGCACCTTTCTCTTCATACCAATCTACCCTTGAGATCACGTGCATTCATTCACAGTGGTGTTTGTCACAGCTATTTCCTGTTGTTTAAAATATATGTGCTGTGACATGTTCTGGTAACAAAGTAACCACCTCGCTTGTTATAGCTTAAGCTGTTCATTGTAGTGATTGTGAAGCTGTAATGCTTTCAATATGGAATGACTGATATCAAAATCACTGATACTTTACTGCAATTCATTGAACAGCACAGATGTCACTACACTGATATATATCATGTATGGCACAGTGTATACTAGATGGGAACTTGAGGTTCAAAGTTATGAGTGATGTTTACAATAGAAATACAAAAGAACACAATGCCAGGAGTGTGTATACTGTGGATGAATCCTCTCACAAGCCAATGCCCTGAGGTGAGGTGCAATTACAACACTAGGGTTTGTGAGTTTAGACACAACCCAGTTAGTGTGATGCAGGAGTTGTGCAGCATTTACATCATAGTTGAAAGATGAGTGTAATCGTGCCTCCTACAGTATCTGCTGGGTAATGGTGTTTAATCTTAATCACACTGCACCACCTGCTGGTAAAACATCATTTTCAATGCCAAGATCCTGCCTCAAAGTTACATTATATAACATAAAGTCCATGTGCAGCTGAGTGGTGCTGCCCCTGAGAGCAGGATATTGTGCAGGTGTCTCCACTCCCTCTCTCACTGTGCTCTCACTGCACAATAATACACAGCTTCACAATCCAGCAGCTCAACAGCACTGATGGTTAGAGTGGTGGAGAGCTTCTCTTTATTCACAGTCATGTTGAATCGTCCCGAGGTTTCATTTGTAATGTAAGCAGTCAGTATGATGTCAGGACTTTGACCATGTTGCTGTTTATACCACTGCATGCTGCCATAGTTTTGAACACTGTGATTGCAATTCATTTCAGCGCTCCCTCCTTCAATTGAATAAACATGTGGAGTTTGATGAATCTGTGAACTTCCATAGACAACTGTAAGATAAAAAGATATAATTATTATTTTGTTCATGAATGAACGTGTTCCTCATTCTTGAATTGTTCCATCCACAAGTAGAAATGCTTCTGACAGACAGAAAGCCTGAGCTGTGGGTGGAGCCCTGCACAGTGTCATGTCAGAATAAGGCTCTGATTGGTTGTTCAGTCTGGAGCCCATGGAACCATTGGTTTAAAGCTACTGAAAGTCAGCAACAGAATATCAACAGTTAGAACATACCTGTACTGTAATAGTGCCGAACATCCTTCTAATCTTGAAGCACTTCCTCACTTCATCTCATGACAGTGGACTCACTGGTTTATGGACTCCTGCTGGGCTGGTCTTTGTACTGCAGGGTCCGGTATCTCACCAACATAGAGCTTCTGGGTCTACACAGGGGAATGGCTTGGTAGTGGGGTCACAAGGGACACTGTATATTGTAGCACTGTAGTAATTTTCACCCACCTGACTCTTTAAGTAAATGTAGTAGCCTGGCCAGGCCAACCTATAAAAATTACATTTCCCAGTATCCATTTCTTTCTTTCTTTCACCCCATTGGTCCATTCAAATTTTCATCCACCAATCCTCTCACACAGTCAATCTTCACCTGTCTCTTATTTCTGTGATTGTGGGGGGATGGGAGTGTGTGTTTTTTCTCTCCTGTAGCTAGCACCTTGGTGGGAGAGTCTGTCTGCCTTGTGTAACCTAATTTTTATATTGTTAGCTCGATATTATTCTTTAGCCTTTGTTTTTCTTCTTGTCTGCTGCTTTAGTTTATTGTCTAGTTACAGTTTTTTGCTTAATTAGGTTGGGTAGTTTCTTTTGTGTGTTTTGCTGGAGGGTGTGTTTGTATGTTTTTGTGCATCTGTTTGCAACCTCAGTTTTCATCAAACCTCCATTTCATCACTCTCAATGTTTTCCATCTCATGAAGTCATCTACATCATCATTCACGTTCATCCCAAGTAATTAACTGGACATCAATACCGGTTTGGTGAGCTCTTTCCATTGACTTGATCATCGTTGTTGTTTTTTTTTCTTTTGTTACTTTTTGGGACTTCCATACTATTTTGTTGATTTATATTTTTGTGTTGCATTGTTCATTCATTCTGTATATTCATTATCCTCCGTGTCAGTAATTGTTAATTTGTTGTGGATATATTCTATAAGCTCTGTTGTGTATATTCATTTCTAATCTGTTTTCCTGGGTTTATTTTCACTCTATTTTCTTCCTTGTCACTCTGTCCCTTATTTAGTTGTTTTCTACTGTAATTGTTTTGTCTGATTCTCTTTGTCAAGCTTTGTGTTCCATGGTATAAACCAGTGTTTGATTAGTTAAATTGACGTATTGTGATGACTCTGTTTTACTGTCAGTCACCCTTACTGACTTATTTAGTTTTAATTATTTGGCCAGTAATATCTCCTAAGGGAGGACAGTACAGTTGCCTATCAACTGTGCAGGGTGACCGTTACAGTATGCATAGAAAGCTACTGAAAGTTAGCAACAGAAATAAAGACATTTTAGTTAGAACATACCTGTTCTTTACAAATGTCTTTCTACTTTATAAAACTTACATTTATAAAGAAATGGTATTGATAGTTAATGCACCATAGTTCTATTATATTATACTAAAGCTTCATTCCCTTATCCAAATATTAAGCTTGGTTTCTGTGTAATAAACATGGTTATATAACATTATGATGCAATGTATATTTATTTGAATTTCATATAAGATGCGTGTATGTTTATGACGCTGCCCGACGGGCACCCAGACGAACATGCAGAGCGCGTGCACCAAGCAAGGAGCTGCGAGGGTGGCTGTCCTCAGTGCTGAATCGTCCTTGAAAACAAGTAACAAGATGAGAAGACTTTCAAACCAGCTGTCTTTAAAACTTTTAGCTCATCGACACTGGCAATGTCTTCACAGGAACATAATCAAGATTGCTGTTTTTTTTTTTCTTTTGTCTTTGTCTTTTATTGCATATATTTCTTTTGTCTTTGTCTTTTATTGCATATAGTTATCGTTGCTTTGCTGTAGTGTTTACAAACAAGCGGAGGCTCTATCGAATAGAACGACCAGCAGACTACAGGCGTCTCTTTTTCAGCAACACGACAGACTTCACTGTGGGACTCAGAGCGCAATAGAAAACTGCAGAGTCTCGCATCTGTATCTCGCTGGTGTTTAAATGCGTGTATTTACTCGACGCGTCAAGAAAAGCCGAGAATCGATCCTCAACACTCGCTGCTTTATTCCCCTCCTCAGGCACTCTGGGCAGTTTGTTCCGCTAGAGAATGCATGTGAGCCGCTCTCCCGGGTCCTGACGGTACCACTGGAGATAGATGTTGTTGGAAGCTGTTGAAAGGGTAAAATCACAGTGTATTGTAACCGACTGGTCTTCTTGTGTATGCAATGCTGCGGGCCATTCTGTGACAGAATCTTGAGCTGCAGAACTGGAACCTGTGTAACGAGGAGAAGAATTGCAGTTATTAAAACAACATTCAGCATTGACTTAACCCCGACTACGAGGCAAACTCTGTGATCTTCCTTGAATGAGTGTGCTGTATTGCCACCTAATGGCAGAGAATAAATTGACGAGCGTACAAAGTAAATACTTGACACGGTTTCGAGTGTAGATGACAGATTAATACGTTAAAACTGGTTTAGCAGCATCATGATTTCCGGGTTGCCTGTCCCACTTGCATTTTAACAGATTTGAAGAGAACTGGGTATTTGATTGTGATGATACAGCTTGCTAAAGACATCCTTTCAAGTTATTAAGAATAAAAGAAAGTTTACAAACGAGAGGAGGCCATTCAGCCCATCTTGCTCGTTTGGTTGTTAGTAGCTTATTGATCCTAGAATCTCATCAAGCAACTTCTTGAAGGATACCAGGGTGTCAGCTTCAACATCATTACTGGGGAATTGGTTCCAGTTTATCACGATTCTCTGTGTAAAAAAGTGACTCCTATTTTCTGTTCTGAATGCCCCTTTATCTAACCTCCACATGTGACCCCTGGTCCTTGTTTCGTTTTTCAGGTCGAAAAAGTCCCCTGGGTTGACATTGTCAATACCTTTTAGAATTTTGAATGCTTGAATCATATAACTGCGTAGTCTTCTTTGTTCAAGACTGAATAGATTCAATTTTTAGCCTGTCTGCATACGACATGCCTTTTAAACCCGGGATAATTCTTGTTGCTCTTCCTTGCACTCTTTCTAGGGTAGCAATATCCTTTTTGTAGCGAGGTGACCAGAAATGAACACGGTACATATTTTTAAAACACGTTTTAACATTACTTCCCTTGATTTAAATTCAACACTTTTCACTATATATCCAAGCATCTTGTTGGCCTTTTTATAGCTTCACCCATTGTCTAGATGAAGACATTTCTGAGTCAACATAAACTCCTAGGTCTTTTTCATAGATTCCTTCTTCAATTTCTCCCATATGGTATTTATAATACACATTTTTATTGCCTGCATATATCTATGACTAAAGTATATACTGTATATTTTTGTCCAAACTGGATAATATCATCTTGATTTGTCAGTAGATTGTTGTGTGTAATGGTGAGGTAGATGGTATATTTATCATTAACATACAGTATACGGTAAAGAAAAAAATAAACCATGTTAGTACATAAAAATGAGAATTAATAATAATAATAATAATAATAATAATAATAATAATAATAATAATAATAAGCAGTTCTGTTTTACTGGATTCAGAACTCTGATAATTGAATAACAAGCACACTGGCTGTTTTCCCCAATATTAAGCCTAAATGCTGTCAACATATTTTTGTCCACAAGATGGAAGCATGACATTTGTCAAACAGTTTACACTAAAAGTACCCATAATTTAATTATGAGACTCAACCAAAAATTACATTTCTTACACAAAGTTATTAAGAGCATTAATGTGTAGCTCCCACTATACATGTCCTGAAACGTGGTGTCCTGTGTCTCCACACGTTCAATCTCAGTGTCACATACTGGACAAGCCCCTCAATCCCTTCAGGTTCAGTGTGCTAGTCCTTCTGTAAAAAATCAATACATAAAAAAGTAAAGTACCAGACAGGCTGGATTAATAGGGCTCCCAAATTAAATATAATTGACCTCAAAGGTGCTGTAGTGTTCGAGGGGTGTGGCCCATATAGAACTGTATTGGTAAGCAGAGCAAATAGTTTACTGTGGAAGAACTGCCATTGATTTGTGTAACTCTGTATCCTAGGAAGGGTGATTGATGTAAATTAGTCCTAAAATATGACCTATTGCAATTTTGTGTGTGAATATGTAGCTTTCTCACTAACCTTGGTATGACAATAGAGAGACTGGATCAATTCAGTTAGGACATGTAGAGCAGTCTCACTGTATTACAAACAGATCTGTTTTTTCTTAATTATGTTTTTCAGGGAAGTAACTGTGGTTAAACGGTTTATTGTCAATGTTTTATTTCTCTGGGCGAAGAGGAAGCATTTGATTGGGTTGTCTATACTGATCATTTTAAAACTTTACACATGGTTTTGATTTGGGGGAAGCCTTTGTCAATGTGTTTACTACAGTAATATTTATTAGGGGCAGTGTTGCTGGTTTTTATTAATTGTAATAATAAAAAAAAAATTATCAGTCTGTGACAGGATGGCTGGGCGGTGATGTCAGGACAGATGCAGGTAGTAAAAATACTGACACCCATACTGCAGATTTCAAAATAATAAAGACGCGGCGGCGCCGTTTTTATTAAGAAAAAATAAAAACTATATATATTTAAACAAAAACACTGTGCTCACAGAGAAAAACAAAACAATCAAACAAAACAAATCTCGAACACAAAAATAACACAGATCAGGCTCGACAATCGCCTTCACTGTTGTTCACTGTTGTTCACTCCTCATATACCCACTCAGTACTCCACCCTGAGCGCATAGAGCTGCAGGCTTATATACCGTGGCTGAGGGGTTTAACTAGCTGGCAATTATTCTATTACCCCTCGGCCACAATCTGCACGGATACAATTATTATGTGTGACTGCCAGCTAATTCAATAATAACTAGCTGACAGTCACCTATTCCCACGAGGTATTTTAAAACAGCAAAACACACGGCGCTTCACCGTCAATAAATATAAATACAATAATAAAACAACAAACACAAAACAATAATCTGCACAGGGGCGGAGGGGGAAACCCCGTTCTAAAAATAAATAAATAAATAAATACGTGCAGGGCTGCTCGCCCTGTTGCACGGTCATTGTGGCAATGTGCCCCGCCCCTGAGTGCATTTCTGTGTTTTATGTTGCGTGTGTTAATGTTGGTGTATAGATATGGCTGCACGGGATATAAATGAGTGTGTGCAGCACAAGTTATTTAAAATGTATAATTGTATTTAGGGACCGGGGTTGCACTTCACTTCACGTGCATTTAAAGTATTTAATAATATGTGAGCACGGGGTTGCACAGATTTAGTTCACGTGCTGGGATTCAAGTGAATAATTAATTGGTAATTGAATCCCAGCACAACAGTATATATAGATGCACGTTTCACTCACTCGGGGTTGTGCGTTCGGTGAGTGGAGAGCGGGTGTGGAGAGGAGGAAATAAAACGTAAACTAAATAAGTGTTTAGACGCACCGTGTTTGTTTGTCTGTTCGTCCAGTTTGTTTAGTGTTAATCCGTTTTGTTTGTCTGTTTTATTTGGCCTCAAGTGCCGTGTCCTGTGTTTTGTTCAACCGTTTAATTTTGTTTGTTTAATAAACATACTGAGCGCCGCAGCGACTCAGTTTCAACACAAGTACTGCCTGTCTGTGTGATTTTTTTTCTGGCCTGACGTCATCCACGACAGCCTGCTTGTCACAGTCATCCACATATTCTATACACTTGTAGACAGATATTGGCACCCTGTACCTGCAATTAGAAAATGCACTGGAACATCTTAACCTTTATATTCCTTTAAGAATGAGTGTTGAAATAACTTAGAGGTACCATTGAACAAATAGATATAGTTTAACAAACAATATGTCTTAAATGTAACTTCGCTGTGACTGAGGTATTGCACCACCATGTTTAATGCCTAGTATGGACACCTTTACCATTAATCACAGCTTTAAGTTGATTTGGGTCATGTTTACGAGGTATACAGATCTTTCTTATGGTATTCTGGACCAGTCCTGCTTGCAGATTTCCTACAGATTGAGCAGGCTGGTTGGATTGTGCTCTGCTACCTTTCTTTTTAAATCAGTCCTTCAATAAAGTTAAGATCTGGAGACTGAGAAGGCCATTCCAGAATATAGATCATCTTCTTCTTTAGAATGAAAAACATTTCCACATTCTTTCAGTCTAATCCTTTCTGTCCTTTAAAGAGGTCAATTCAGACGCTATCACCATCTGATTTTCACTCTCCCATTATTGCAGAGGTCACTGCTGAGTGTTTCAGAGCATCACTGGGAGCTACAGAGAAGCTGTTGTGTGAAAATGTCTGTGACAGGATGACGTTGTGGTGACGTCAGGCCAGATGCAGGAACAGAAAAACAAAGGCAAGTACTGCAGGCAAAACGATGCTGCGCGCCGTTTATTTAAATACAAAAATAAATAAAATTTTTAAACACAAAACACAAAACACTGCTCACAGAGCAAAATAAAAAGATAAACAAATACAAGTCTCGAACTCAAAAACAATAACTATCATCCAGGTCAGGCCGGGCACATCGCCTTCACTGTTCCTGGATTACTTCTTATTTTAAATTGCTCGCTTCCTCTCGTTCCTCCTCTGAACACCCTGAGTGCAGAGAGCTGCAGGCTTTTATCGTGGCGAGGGTTTAACTGGCTAGTAATTATTCTATTACCCCTCGGCCACAATCTGCACGAGTTTATTAATTATTCCTGGCAAAGGACTAGCACCAATCTCGCCTCTGTCAGAACATGTTTTAAATAAAACAAAATAATAACAAACACGGCTTTGCCGTCATTTATAAAGAAACCAAAACACGTCATCATAAATACATAATAAATCTTAAAACACAAATACAAAATAACACTGTGGCGGAGAGGGAAACCTCATTCTAAAAATAAATAAACAAATAAACGTACAGCCTCCTCGCACTGTTACAATGTCATTGAAAGAAGACAACATAATTCATTTCTAAAGCTGCCACACACATACCAAGTAATTGTCTTTGTGTGAAAACATCATTTAAACTATAATACTTAGAACTCGACCACATGTCAGGAAATGATTGAGTTCTAATGTTTGCTCTGGTTTCACACATTAAGGAAGTCCCTGTTCAAGGATGTATTCATTATATTTCTACAGTTCATTGTGGTTAATCAGACCCTGCTTTCTTATTTCATTTCTATGAACACAGAAAAACGTTTTCAAAGATTTCAGATAAGAAAAAGCATCAAAGTGCAAACAGTTTGCCAGCACTGAAACCACTTCCTTTATAATGGACTCATGCCAATGATAGTGTGTGGAAGCAGTTCAACATGACTTTCTTTCATCTTTTACCAGGTTATGGGCCTGTGTCAGTTAATGCTGAGAGAGTTTTTGTACAGCGTCCCAATGAGTTTTCACACTGTGCTATCCTCAGAGCACAGTGATAGATTGCTGTGTCGCTCAGAGCAAGTTTGGAAATGGTGATTGTAGTAAAGAGCTGTCTGTTGTAGCAGTAAACCGGCTTTTAGCAAAGTCTGCAGTGTGAGAATCACTACTCTGTGATCTGGCTCCTTTGAGCAGTATGTATTCCAGGGTTCTGTCTGAGTTCTGCCGATACCAGTAGAGGTAAATGCTTTGACTATCTGCAGTATAAGAGCAGCTGAGCGTTACTGACTCTCCTTCTGTTCTGGACTCTGCTGTCTGCTCAGGACTGATGGAATCCCCTCTTGTCAGGGCTGAACATTGAGGAGGAAAATGAAAATACAAGATAGTCAATAATAAATAATATATTTAAACAGAGATACACTTGTCATTGAAGCCAACTCATAACCAAAAAAAACAATTCCTGGTGAGACAACATTACTACCTGCTGGTCTGACACAGAACATATTGAAACACTAAAAGAGCCCTAATAAATTAAATGACAATCTTAAAGTAATAGCTGATGAAGGACAGACAGTAGATAATATAATAATAATAATACCTGGCAGTGTAATGAATGCAATGAAGAATCCTCTTAGTTTTGCCATTGTATTTCACTGTTTGTATGAGGACAGGACTGAAGGTTACTATCTGTGTGAAGATGTTTATTGTGATGCTGGTGCCACTCTGGGTGGGTGGTTACATTTGGGGTTTCAGACGTCACATATTTGTAACCCAATGAGCAAACACTTGAATAAAAGATTTCAATACAGCTGCTGTGTGTTTCGGCTGCAGTATGTGTTGAGTCGACAGTAAGGCAATGCTATAAGAAACTTGACTTTTACATCATCTGAAGTCATTGTCTTTCTGATCATCTTTTCTCTGTTTTTCTCATTCCTGGGAGTCATGCCTCCTTCAGCCCTTCCCTGGGAGTTCTGCTATAACATTGTATCAAATCCTGAGAAGAGATAATAGGCAAACGAAGAAGCTCTCTGTCCTTCCTGAATATACTGACTGTTACAAGGTGCTGTGTGGCAGCATTGTTGCTGGGTCTCACATTAACATCAATCAGTCTCCATGTCTTTTGTAGAAGTAAACCATCATTGGCAAAGTCTTGATTATCAGTAGAGCTACTCCATGAGCAGGCTCCTTTAAACAGTGTGTATTCTGGGGCTCGGTTTGAGTTCTGATGAATCCAGAAGCGTTACCGACTCTCCTTCTTCACCAGAGACTCCTGTCTGCTGAGGACTGACGAATCCACGCTTGTTGTGGCTGAACATTGAGGAGGACACAATCCCATGTAGATATAATGCTTCTTGTTGTGATGAAATTAGCTGCCAGTATTTTAGACTCACAGAATGATAAATGTATCAGTTGCGCTTCATACCAGGGTTGGAGTTGATCCCGTGTTCATTTCCAGTTCCTTTTTCAATTCTTCTTGAAGTCAGTTCCCAATCCCAAAGCCCATTCCCTTTTAATCAATCCCAATTCCTTTCATGACATGGGCTTTATTGAGCAAACATTTGTACAGCTTGTCAGCACCTCATGCAGTTACATAATAATTACAATACTAATTTATTGAATCAATTCCACTTGCTGTTACAAGAATCACCACAAGCTGCTCAAATGTAAAGTCTGTGGAAATCCACTTCAAAGAGAATTGGAATTGGAATAAGGAACTCTTAATTAGTGCTGATTTCATTAAGAACAGAATAGAATGTTTCAGTCTCTGTTTCTATCCACAATGCTGCTCTGAATAATCTGGTTAGAGGTATTGTATGTCAAATATTTTGAAACAATCAGCAAACACAGACACATAAAACATGCTGTGGAAATGTGGTGCATCAGGAAATTAAACTCTGTGTTTCATCATTGTGGTTAGCATCTGGTTTAATAAACACCATCATTAGCAGTTAACTGTATGCAAGTCAATGGTGTTTCAATTCTTCATGAATGCAGTCCTCCAGCCCACTTTCCCAGAACTCTAAAAAGGAACAACAGTTCTCACCACATTATAATGTGCACTGCGGTTACCCTTCTACACAGAAGAGCTGTCACTGGAAATGCCATCAGCATTGTAATCACTAGCCTCTGTACACTCCAGGGTTTTTGTATGGCTAGGGTGCTGCTTTGTATCACTGTGCTGGTTGTATTGCACAGTAGTAGATGGCAGAATCAGACACTGAAGGCTGTATTGTCAGGGAGCCAGTTTTAGTTGAGGTATCTACTGCTGGTTTATATTTCCCGGAATCGTCTCCATGTGTTCCTGAGCTTGTGTCTTGATTTATTTATTTTAAACCCTGGTGAGGCTCTTGTTTGTACCACTGCATTGAATAAAAGCTGCTTGTTGTATATTGACAGTTTATACGGATTGAATCTCCTTCTGAAACTCGCTGTGAACCAGGGCTTTGAGTCACCTGCTCTTGACTGTTTGCACCTGAAACAAAACAACACAAAATAATGTACACAGATAAATCAGAAACACACAAACAAACTAACAAGCAAAGTGATGATCATGGCTCCTTGGAAGAACACACCTGATAGAATCAAGCAAAGAATGAAACATCTCAGTCTTGTCATGTTAGTACTCTAGAGTAAGTCGTGTGCATTTGAAAAAAGAAACAAAGAGGATGGATATGAAAGTTTCTCTTCATACTGAACCAGCCTACCCTTGAGATGACGTGAATGAATCCACAGTGGTGTTTGTCACAGCTATTTCCTGTTCTTCAAAGTATATGTGCTGCAGCAACTTGTGGTAACAAAGCACCCCCTTGTTCTAGATTCAGCTGTTTATTGTAGTGATAGGGAATCTATAATGCTTTTCAAATGAAATGACTGATATTAAAGTCAAGGACATTATTCTTCATGTCACGAGTATAAGATCATTCTCACAGAGCCTCGTTGTCACTACAAAACAACACTCTCATGATTGGCTATCTTTGCTCCAGTAAGCTTCATTATCACAAGGTTACATTTACTTGCAGCTACAATAATATGTTTAATGAATAATCATCTTAAGCCTATATATAATGTGTTGTTGATGAAGCTTGTATCATGGCTACTGTTGGATGAAATGTTTGTAATATTATTGAGATGAGACACACGCACAGCAAACACAGGCTCTGCAGCGTTGTATATTATGCACAGTGCAGTCTATTCTAGATGGGAATTGGGGTTTGAAAGCTCTAGATTATGCTTACAATAAAAATTAAAAAGTAACATAATGTCATGTGTGCTGTATACTGTGGATGAATCCTCTCACAAGCCAATGCCCGGAGGCAAGGCTGCAGTTACAGTCATGGGGTTTGTGAGTTTAGACACAACCCAGTTAGTGTCATGTAAGTGTTGTGCTTTTACACTGTCCTGTAGTTGAAAGATGAGTGTAATCCTGCCTCCTCTCTATGGGGAAATAGTGATTAATCTTAATCACACTGCACCCCTGGTTGGTAAAGAATGGGTATCTCACTTTACATATATACAGTTCATCTTTATCAATAATGAATGTTAAATTGCATCTGTGCATCTGTTTCTGATTCATGGTATACACTGATTGTTCAATATTAACTTTTGTACATCATTTCCAATGCTACAATCCTGCCCCAAAGTTACATTATATAACATAAGGTCCATGTGCAGCTGAGTGGTGCTGCCCCTGAGAGCAGGATATTGTGCAGGTGTCTCCACTCCCTCTCTCACTGTGCTCTCACTGCACAATAATACACAGCTTCACAATCCAGCAGTTCAACAGCACTGATGGTTAGAGTGGTGGAGAGCTTCTCTTTATTCACAGTCATGTTGAATCGTCCCAAGGTTTCATTTGTATTGTAAGCAGTCAGTATTATGCCTGGGTTTTGACCATGTTGCTGTTTATACTACTGCATGCTCTGGTAGTTAGTAACACTGTGATTACAGTTCATTTCAATGGTCTCTCCTTCAATTGAATAAGCACGTGGAGTCTGATGAATCTGTGAATCTCCATAGACAGCTGTAAGAAAAGAAGAGTAAAGAATGATTCTTGTGTTTCTCAATAATAATGATATCTGTGCTAGCCCCCATTGAGACCCTGTTTTCAATGGTGTATCTCCAGTGTGTTTGTAAATATCACTCACCCAGACTAAAGACAAGCAGAAGAAAAGATCCACACATGTTAATCATTCTTGAATTGTTCCATTCAGTGGTAGAAGTGCTTGTGACAGACAGACAGCCTGAGCTGTGGGTAAAGCCATGCACATCGTCACCTCACAATGAGGCAGTGATTGGTTCATCTGTTTGAAGCTCAGGGAACCACTGGTTTGGTGATATGAAAACTGACAACTCATCTGCTGGTTTATGGACTCCCGCTGGGCTGGCCTTTGTACTCCAGAGTCTCACCAGCATAGAGCTCCTGGGTCTACAGAGGGGATGGCTGTGTGAGGAATCATACTGAGACACTGAAGAAATACAAATCTAGTTTGTGTGTAAACACTGCCATCTAGTGGTTCAACTTTGAGTGCATCATTGCTGGACTATGACTGCAAGTTGATATAAATTCATAAGCAAAGAGCCTAAATAGGAGAGCATATTATAATTTTGTGTTTGCTTGATATTTAGTGGAAAAATAACTAATTAACTAACCTTTGATATCATGTTCTATACAGCAGTGTGGAGTAGTGGCAAGGGCTCTGGACTCTTGACCTGAGAGTTGTGGGTTCAATCCCAGGTGGGAGACACTGCTGCTATACCCTTGAGCAAGGTTCTTTACCTAGACTGCTCCAGTAAAACCCAACTGTATAAATGGGTAATTGTATGTAAAAATAATGTGATATCTTGTAACAATTGTAAGTCTCCTTGGATAAGGGTGTTGGCTAAGAAATAAATAATAATAATCCAATGGATTAAGAAAGCATTAATAAGGTAATTCAGGCAACATTATGAATTGTGAGGCTTGCTTTAATTCACCCAATTTATATAAAAATTATATATTTTGACAAAATCAATATAGATTTTGATAGGTTGAGAAACAATGCATTATACTGCAAATACTGACCTGTATTCATGATTGCTTCTGTATGGCTGCATGCACTGCATTCAGAGATACATTGTGTGTGTCTGTGTCAGCTGACAGTAGAGGGTGAGGTGAGTTTCTGTTCAGTTGTGCCGTGGTACTGAAGCACTGTGAGGCTGCAGTGCACAGTGATAAGTCGCTGCATCGCCTGCTTCCAGTCTGGAGATTGTCAGGTTGGTAGATTCCTTATCAGCACCTGCTAAGTGTCTCTCTGTGAATAATCCACTCTCAGTCTTCACTGTTCTCAATGTTCCAGCTCCTCTCATCACCATGTATTGAAGAGCCCTGTTAGGAAACTGTCTGTACCAGTATAAATATGGTCCATTTTCACTGGTTGAGTAAGTGCACTTCAGAGTTACTGAAGATCCTTCTTCACCAGAGACCTCTGAGTTTTCAGATTGAATTGTGTTTCCAAGTATCAGCACTGAAAGAGCCAAGAATACAATTCTATCATGGCAAGTAGATTGCATGCATCCATCTGAGTGTGTCTTTAATGTGTGAGGCTTTGTCTTTCTTTTTGTTCTATACTTACATGACAGACATGCTGCAGTTGCCCAGCAGTAGCTTTGCCTTTTAAACATGCTGCTTGTCTTTTAATACTCAAGAGTAAGTATCGTCTGGTTAGAGCCGCTCGAAGGCTTCAGTGAAGCTCCTGTGCTGGAAGTGAATCTGAAGTGCCAGTAACAGTGATGATGCTGCAGAACAAACATGCTCTGTGGTCACGTGCAGCTCTGAACGTGTCACTCATTCAGCTCACATGATTGGAGGGGCAGACAGGGGTTATGTGGTATAACCAGATCAAGACAAAGATACCTGTTAATCAAGAATAAAAAGTAACTACTGAGATTGGATTATTCATATTATTTTGTATTAATGGAAGCTTTACAATCACATTCCCCATTGGCAATCTAGAATATTAACCACCAGTACATAATATTTGTTCTTTTCTTTTTCTTTATCAGCCTTTTATCTGTTTAATAAAACTCAGCATTGATTGGGAGTTTGCTTCATCTCTTTACTTCATTACACAGCACCAACATTTACAATTACAAAGGACACTCAATATGGAATGCATGGGTACCAACATTGGACTCTATAGTCAAACAGAGGGACATTCAAAGAAAATAGATGTGAATTTCAAATGTATTCTAGTGTTAGTTTCTGAAGAAGTTACATTGGGGTATTCAAAAGTGTTCAGAAGTGAGCAGGTAGGCCTCGGAATTGTCCTCTGCTATCAAGTTTTGTAATTTTGACTTGAGGTTACCTTCGACTCTTCCCCATCGCTTGCTGCTGCAGGCTCGCCAGTTGTTAGGGAATCATTCAACAGTACTGCAACCTCCGACTTCACCAAGATGTCTGACTTCCGTTTCCACCCTTCCTATGATGCCGGCCAGCCCTGGCAAAGTCGCACGACCTTCTCTTACCTGGCCCTCTCTAGTCTGGAGGAGACTTACAACTCAGATTTACCCTCGTGCAAACATAGTGTCTGTGTCTATAAAAAGTGACAGAATATGAAATAAACTTTTTTTAGGGATTACAAACAACTTAATGAATAGCCCTAGGGTGGTGTTTGGGCTCAGGTGTACATGTTGCATAGTAGTATCTGTTTGAATACAGCGGCATGGGAATGGGTAAAACGGGATATAGGTATACTGTGTTAGAACATAAGAACATAAGAAAGTTTACAAACAAGAGGAGGCCATTCGGCCCATCTTGCTTGTTTGGTTGTTAGTGGCTTATTGATCCCAGAATCTCATCAAGCAGCTTCTTGAAGGATCCCAGGGTGTAAGCTTCAACAACATTACTGGGGAGTTGGTTCCAGACTCTCACAATTCTCTGTGTAAAAAAGTGCCTCCTATTTACTGATCTGAATGCCCCTTTATCTAATCTCCATTTGTGACCCCTGGTCCTTGTTTCTTTTTTCAGGTCGAAAAAGTCCCCTGGGTCGACATTGTCTATACCTTTTAGAATTTTGAATGCTTGAATCAGATCACCGCGTAGTCTTCTTTGTTCAAGACTGAACAGATTCAATTCTTTGAGCCTGTCTGCATACAACATGCCTTTTAAACCCGGGATAATTCTGGTCGCTTTTTGTTGCACTCTTTCTAGAGCAGCAATATCCTTTTTGTAACGAGGTGACCAGAACTGAACACAATATTCTAGAAGAGGTCTTACTAATGCATTGTAAAGTTTTAACATTACTTCCCTTGATTTAAATTCAACACTTTTCACAATATATCCGACCATCTTGTTGGCCTTTTTTTATAGCTTCCCCACATTGTCTAGATGAAGGCTGTCAAAAGAGGAGGAGTGGGTGCTCCTCCAACAGGAAGAAAGTACAGTTTACATCCACTATCAGTTGAATTGTGAAGTTCACTTTAAATATAGAGTTAGCGCTGACTGTTCAGTGTGTGTAATGAGTGCGAATGTTTATCATTTGGGGCGATTCATAATTCTTCATAATAACACACACACACACACACACACACACATATATATATATATATATATATATATATATATATATATATATATATACACACACACACACACATCCATTGCAAAAACTGCGTTAAAGTAAGATCCTTTAAGAAACTCTTGGATTAATTTATTTAATAAAAAAAAGCTGCTAGCAGCAAAATGAGCAGGCTGAGCTGAACAGCTGCCTCTGGTTTGCAATCCTTTCTTATGATCTTTATCAAACCAATATCACTGATCAACAGCTAATGCAGCTCTGAGTCATGGGATCAATCCACACTGTGGTCTTTTCAACTGTGAACTTCATGTGTAGGGAGTTGAAGGAGACATGTTAGGGTTACTGGCAGAGCAACCTGAACACAAACAGCAACAGCCATGGCAGTCCAGTACCTCTCTGTAATTCAGGCTATACTAGTAAATACAACCATAGTAATAGTGACATCTACAGTCCTTTTATGGTATGACACCACAGAAATGTGTGCTGCTGTTGGGAGAAAAATATGTCAGTACTAAAGCACATTGGCTTCAGAAATTAAAAGAAGATTTTTCAATGTTGATTTTTGTTTTATGTAGCTTAGGGGCAGTTGAAATATACTTAACTGTCCCATAATCATTTGGCATATGATTCAATTCGCACTTCGACATGTGGGGAAAAAACATGTTTGTTTAGATTTGTCTTTTTCAGCTGTCTTGAAAATCAACCCTGGTGGGGAGCGTCTGTCTTTCAGCAATCCTGATGAGGCCGATTTCTTTTTGCTCAACGGTTTCAGGATACGTTGGTGTCTATTGATCCCTGTTGTGTGTGTGTGTGTGTGTGTGTGTGTGTGTGTGTGTCGGCCGCATATAGACTAACCCTCACCCTCGCCTTAACCTTAACCTTAGAAAAAAAAAAGGTTCACTTTGGGATTCGGCCCAAACAAACCCTGGCGAAAGTGCATAAGACGAATCTCCAGACCACCTGATTGCATGCAGTACAATAAGCAGGGAAACTGTTTTCCATGGGCACTGAATTCTATGTAACATCTGTACAGATGAACTAACTTTGCTCCGGGTTACTATTTTTCATACCTTCAGTGGATGGAAGTGGAAAGGGCTTTCTGTTTGTGACCCGTCAGGTTTGCACATTTTCACTTGTTGTTTCCTGGTATAACTATAAAGACAGTAAGTTACATAAATCTAAACATGGCTTCTATTGGTTATTTGATATTGATCTAGTTATTACATAAAGGACCTCAAAGGGATCGCTACACTGCAGAGGGTATGATAACCCTGTCAGGAATACTGCTGCGGGTCATTATTAATGATTTGGATACGTGGCTGTATTTATTAATACACTCTTTATTACTATCTGTGGTACTACTGTTATTGTTGATGATAATCTTTACTCTAATTAGACTTTGTCCTTAAGTTTGATTCTTTATTGGTAAATGGAAACTATTTCCCTTCAAGGTCTACTACTGTGTTCATTAAAATGACCCTGTTTGATGTTTAGCATTTTTCTTAGAGCTCTTACTTTGTACCTTTCTCAAAGGAAGGCAAGTTGAGGAACACAAGACAACAAGTCTGTTAGCATTAGGACATGCTTTCCATTCACTTCTATGTTTCAATAGATAAAGCAGTCATTAGAATAAAAAAAAAAAGCATAAAGACAAAGGTGTATAAATACTGACATAAAAACTGAATACTGACATACACATATATACATTATTGTATACTGTAGCACATGACCTCATTTATCTAAACATCTGAATCGACTCTAATGTATGCTCAATAACCATGTGTGCTGTACTGTAGCAAATCTCTGCCTGCGTTCTGGGGTCTGACAGCGGTGTTAGCAGCCAGGGTCTGATCCCATAAGCAGCATCACCTATATGACAAGCATTGACAATCTGAGCAAACTGCCCATGCTTCCTATCACCACCCTATGAAACATAGATTATACATGACTTGCCAACCTGCTCCATAATATGCACATACATCTGTCTCGTAAACTGCATATATCCCGGACTGTCTGAGGATGTAGGAGTCGTGTGCTGTGCCAGGATAGCTGGCGAGCACATCGAGAATCCTCAGTTTCACATCACACACCATGTGTACATTAATCTGGAGTGGCAATGCTTCCTGTTACCAAATATATTCTCTATACAGGTGTCAGTCTTTGTTCTACTTCAAACTCTGAGATTAATGATTATGCTTAGGCCTATTCTACTTGTCATACATAAATCATGTACATAAAATAATGTAATTCAGTTTCAGGTTTGTTTTTGATATGACATCAATTGATGGAATATTCTTATGTCCAGTTGGGTGATTATTATTATTAGTAGAAGTGGTGAGGGTGGTTGTGTTTATTAGTAAGCATATGGAGATCAAATGGGGTTGGAGGGGTGCTGAAGGAGACCGATATTGGGAGACTAGGCAGGTATGTTTGTATATTTACATGAGGGAACCCAATTAACTGTGACTAATACATTTGCGTTCTGACAATGTAAATGACATACAGTATAAACAAACATGTTTTTCTTTAATGTGTAAATAGTTCATTTTGGTCATTTGTGTTTGTGTGTGCGTATATATATATGGAACAGGTTAATACTATATATAAGGAAATGGTAAATATTATGCTTTTCAATAAATGGTTTAAAATGATGCTTTTTTATTTTCTTATGATATAGTACAGTGCTTTTCAACCTTTTCATCTCAAGTACCAATGATTCAGTTGGGACCATCAGCTGTAGCAGTAGCTGTGTGCAATCTTAAACGGCTATTGTAAAACAGAGACCTGCAGATTGCAGGGGGAAATGCAGTTCAAATGTAGACCTTACAAACATCCCCAGTTTGTGTATCACTGAAGTTGCAACGGCTTGCTCTAATTATTTGTAAAGATTTTGCCACAAACTGCTCAGACTCGCCATCATCAGTAACTTGACATGTTCACAGCGAATACCTCTCGTCATGACTTCTCAGACTTGTAGGTCATTTTCTTTGTCTGTGGGTACTAACAGATTGATACATTGTGATAGAGATATTGTGGTTGAGAAAGCACATGGTCAGGGTTGCGAATCAATGTGCACAGTCCCTGTAATAATATAAAGGGTGTGCTTTTAATTGAATGCAGTCGGGCCACAGCCACGAAATAGACATATCTACATCTGATTAATGAAGAGTAATAGAGTAGGTTTAATCGGAATACTAATGGGCAATAAAGTAACTTCCCTGGCCGGGAATCGAACCCGGGCTGCGGCGGTGAGAGCGCCGAATCCTAACCTCTAGACCACCAGGGACGCTGCTCTGGAAGTCTGCACGGCTGGACAGTAATTCCTTTGCTATCAAAGCTGAAGCATCGAAAACGGAACAGCCCCCAAGCCCTGAGCAATGACAGACAATGAATCATAATAAACTGCCGCATAATTAAATGAATTGCTGTGGTCCATTTCTAATTCTTCAAGCACTAGAAGTAGTTCTCCCTTTCAGATTATTCCGGACAATGCCGCGCTTAGTTTGTTGGTAGGTACGTTGTTTGTGTAAGCTGAGTAGTTGGTTATAACTGTTGTTGGTTAAATACTGCCCACTAGTGGGTTTCATCAGTAATTAGTTTTGGGTATGTCACTTCCCAGGTTCGTAAAAAAAAAAAAGAATACAAAAGGGATCGACGCCATTTTTGACTAAAAGGTTAAAGTTTTGTAAGTGTTAACGCGTCCTTTGTTTAGCCTACAGTATTGGCTCTGTTTAAGCTGTAATGTTCTAAAAGCCAGGAGAATATAATTGTGCCTTTGAGCCAACAAACTGCCTCCGGGTCTTACGTATTTTACGAGGGGAGAGATAAAGAGAACAGACAAACAGGAGAGACGAGAGAGGGAGAGTAGGACAACCACGTAAGCATCACGTAAATAAAACATATTACATTGGCTCTGTGACGCAATCGATAGCGCATTGGACTTCTACGCAAGCACTGAGGGGTTCATTTGAAGGTTGTAAAACCGAGTGCTACCAGTCAATGCTTTTAAAGCTAGCAGTCGGAGTCTACAACATTGGTCACTTAAAATCAAAGCCTGATTTTGAAGTTTGTTTTTCTAAGACGAACTAAAGAAAATAAACAAAAGGTTCCACCGAGATTTGAACTCGGATCACTGGATTCAAAGTCCAGAGTGCTAACCATTACACCATGGAACCAGTCACCCACGTTGATTTCATGTTGCAGGGGCCCTCTGGATATTTTGCTTTTCTTTCAACCATTTTCTAATACTTCACAATGGCTGAAGCTATCTGATGCAGCAAGAGCTGAAACCACATCTGTTCATATTCCAGGGACAGGTTTCTTGCTAGCTATTGTTTAAACCTCTGGCGCACTTTGACCAAAGTGTTTATCCTGCGACTACAGTATTTGTCTGTGCTGGAAGTGCTCCCCAACAGTAACAAAACGTGACACAAACACAGCCTAAACTTTGAGGTGCTGAAAAAAAAATATAACCAAAGGCACCGCTGGGATTTGAACCGAGGATCTCCTGTTTACTAGACAGGCGCTTTAACCATCTAAGCCACGGCGCCCTGCAAAATGCAAGGAAATGAAACGTATCAGGGACATTATTGGCTTCACTACTGTCGTTCTCTACTACAATGCAGGACTAAAATTAAGCGCGGGGCATTTCTGAAATGAAACTGAAACACATGAAAATACACATTACTTGTTATTAAACAATTTCCGACCTCAGATATCGGAATCTGCATTGTATTTTATATGACCGATTGTACCCTTGTGGTCTAGACGTATGACATTTGGCAGTTCACATGATCAAAAGATATGGTTAAATACAGGTCCCACCGAGATTTGAACTCGGATCGCTGGATTCAGAGTTCTAACCATTACACCATGGATCCGCTGCTGAGCACCCAGGAGAGGAATGGCTGTAACATCCTCAGCTCCCAGGTGTAAAATCCCCTACTGCTGACAACCCCTGGACCGCAAGGCGTTCTCCCCATTCTGATTGCACACAATCCTTCAACAACATCCATTTCTCCAGTTTGAATCCAAAATGCGACGTTTCATTTCTTGGTTCATACTGGCAGCTGGCAGCAGGTCTGGAGAACTGCACAATCCTAAAGTAACAGAAAACACTCAAACATCGCTACCAGAGTGTGTTATAAAAGAGAAGGAAGTACTGAGGGAACTAGCATCACCTAAAATGAACAAATCACCGGGGCCTGATGGAATCCATCCTGGAGGCCTCTGGGAAACTAGAGAACAGATCTTCAAACCATTATGTTATATATTTAATAAAGCAGAGTAAGAAGGAACACAGGAAGCATAGATAAGTCTAGAAGGGTAAGGCACTGCCTTTTTGGTTTGTTAGTTTGTGTGTGTGTGTGTGTGTGTGTGTGTGTGTGTGTGTGTGTGTGTGTGTGTGTGTGTGTGTGTGTGTGTGTGTGTGTGTGTGTGTGTGTGTGTGTGTGTGTGTGTGTGTGTGTGTGTGGAGGAATGGAAGGGGGGGGCCGTATAGTTTTTTATTCTTACTCTTGGCACTAAGGGTTAATTAAGAGTAATATTGTAAGTTAATTTAACCAATCATCAAGAGTAAAAAAAGAACAGAGACAAAGGAGTTTACGTTTTTAAATTACTCGTCATTACTCTCCCCAGATCAGATATCCTGCAGCTCATCAATGGCATTGTTGATATTGAGTTAGTTTAACTAAACTTGCACCCACATCGCATATCATTATAATTATTCAGACATTTAGCAGATGCAGCTTATCCAAGGTCACTGTTACAGCTTTTAAATACCTGCTCTAAAGACAATAGAATTAAAAAATAACAGAGAACCGCGCAGGTACATATAAAACAATCATGACATACATTTTATATATTGCATTTGAACCATTTTGTAGACTTGCTGCTTGAATTGTTTTCCAACTGGGACGCCAGAATCACCGTCGAGCCCTCTTGAGGTGTCGTGGGCTAGTCGACTAAACACCGAGGATGGAAGGTGCCCACTTGAAGACCCCAGAGATGTACCCTACTTAGCTCAATCCAGACGGTTGTCATGCTGATGCGCTGGGGAGACCGCACTATGGTTGGTCCCCGGAGCCAGCATCGCAGCTGTTGTGTGTGCTGATGCGCTAGGGAGGCAATAAGCTGATCCCTGGAGCCAGCATTACACTTCAGCCATCAACACCAGACAGAAGGATATCTACATCATCATATGGAAGGAAGCGCAAATGGATGGAGACACATGGATTACATTAGTTTACTGTGAAGCTACGTCTTAGTTGGTGCTTATCTTGGCGAGAGCCAAGTTCAAATCAGCATGAAGTTTTAACATCTACTCTCATGTAATGGAAATCATGTAAAGAAAGGGAAAGTTATTTCTTTCTTCTAATATATATGAGCTCTTTGACAGTATCCTGTTTAACTGGGTGTGAACACTTCACTGTGTTTTTGTATTGAGGCAATCACAGTCTTCCCCACTGTGGGCTGCACTGCACAGTAATACATCACAGCATCTGCCATCTCAGTGTTACTGATGTGAAGTTCAGTTGAGCGGTTATCTCTGTAGAAAACCATTGAGAAACGTCCCTTAGGTTCAGCCGAAATGTATCCGTAAATCAGAACTTCAGGTGTCTTACTGGGTTGCTGTAGATACCAGTACATATTCTGAAAGTTTGCAATGCTGTGGTTACATCTCAGGGCAGTCTTCTCTCCTGTGTATGAAAATACAGTGATGGGCTGATCGATTTCAACAGCCTTTGTGTTACCTAGCAAGAGAAGCATAGAATAAAATTAGAAAGAACTGAAAACAGTTAAAAATGTCCCATATGGTTGTACAGATATATACAGAGTGTGGTATACATCAAATACAGTGTGGTATACATCAAATACACCTACATATAAAATACACCAGGTGTATTATTGTCATGAAGAACATTTGTACAGCTCTTCGTGACATTCCACGCATTGTTCAGTGTGCTGTCCTCTCTAATCTTCACTCAGCTCTGTTTATAAGCAGTGTTGATTCTCCTCTCTGAAGACAGCCTGTGATGAGACACAAACACACAGACCACAGACCCAGGTGAGCATTGCAGCAACGTCTCAAGCTGTGCAACTAGCGCTGTTTAATTACAGGAGTCAAACACTGCCATCTAGTGTTAGAATGGATTCACTGATTTTATTTTGTGAGATGCATGAACTTGCTTTGTGTTTTGGTGTAACTCTCTGTACTAGAAAGGTTATAGTCCTTCACAAGCCAAAGTGCCTTATAGCTGTGGATCTCAGTCCTGGTTCTGGGGACCCCCTGTGTCTGCTGGTTTTTGTTCCAACTGAGCTCTCAGTTGCTTTATTGGGGAATTGAACCCATGACCCTGTGATAATGGGTCCAGAGCCTGAACCACTACTCCTCACTTGCCTGTGGTTTGGTGTCAGTCTCTATACACAATAAGTGGCCAGATTGGGTTTTGTCTGAGCCTTCAGTTACTGAACTAGCTTATTGAACCTTTTAATCATTAATATTACAGACCTTTAGATATTGATGATTTAGATATAGGTATAAACCTCCTGGACTGCAGTGATGTAGCATTGATTAAGAGTACTCTAGAGGCGAATGTCTCTGAAAGGTGTTAGTGAGGGCTGTGCATCATGATTATACAGTGTCATACAATTGTGTGCTGGTGCTCTTACTGTAGGACTCAATCAGCTCCTGTTACAGTAACTGCTCTATTGATGAGATCTGGACAAACACACTACTGTTGGCATGTTCTGTAGGGAAGTTATACAGGAATATCTGAATCATTGTTTTACATTTCATAATAATATCATTTCACAATTCATGGAATGTCATTTCTTTCTTTTTTTAAGAACATGTTAATTTTAAAGACAAGGAAAAAAACAAGGTTATTGGGTGCAAAATTGGTAGTAATTATCTCTTATTATTACTCTTTCATTTCAATAAAGCAATACATACTAGAACACTACAATTAATGATATGAGCAGCAGGGGTGTCGCTGTAACCCTTGGAAGGGTTAAAATCACCTGATCACCTGATCTGACAGATCGCCTCCTGGTCGATCACATGAATGATACACAGATTGGTCAGTGAATCCATTGTTCATTATGTTTAGTTAAAGGAGGAGATGTTTTCTTGACACATACTGTAAAGGACTTTGTGACGGACACATGAAGGACTTTATGATTTTAATATTAATGTGCATGCAAATAAAAAACAATAAATTCCATGAAACAATCAAACACATTGCAGGATGGAAGCAGTATATCTCTAACCATGTTGATTGGATAGCAATGGGTTCCAACACATTGAGCCATCAGTGACCCCTCTGTTTAGACCTGATCTCAGCTGAGTGACTCTGTGCCATTCCCGGGTGCTGTCAGTTTGTGCACTGTGTTGATATGAGATTCCTGTCACTGTGGGACTCAGGCCGCAGTAGTACAGTGCAGTGTCTGTCATTTTAGTGGAGGAGAGCTTCAGCTCCACACGTTTATTCTCTTTATCAGCTTCAGCACAGAACCGAAGGTCTGAAGAGTCCGCTTTGGTTGTTATTCCAGAGTCATAAATCAGGAGGATGTATTCCAAACCTTTTCCTGGATTCTGTCGATGCCATTGGAAGCTGTTCATTACGCCGGTGTAATTGAATGAGAGGTGAACACTCTCTCCCTCTCTCACTTCTTCATCACCTTCACATGATGGAGTAATTGAGTTTGCAAAGCTTTGGCCTGTCCATGTAAAAGACAAGGTATTTTAATTTCAAAACAAGCATTCAAATTGATGGATTTTCTCCACTGAAATGTCTGGGTCTTCAATCAGCTCATGTGTGTTTGATATTTGATTCTGCAGTACAATATGGAATGTGATCAATCACATTATAAACCACTGGAAAGCCAGGCTTTACATGCCAATAGGGGATATGCAAAAATGATGTATAAAAAAATCTATATTGTATTAGCTACATTTTTCTCAATACATCTGGTGCTCTGGCAAACTAAATATAACAGACTGGTTTAATTGTATTCTTCAAATAATCTTAAATAAGTAAATACAAAGTTTCCCGCTTTCTAAAGTGGTATATATGACTCTTCAGGACTTACCTGACAGAAGAGCAATGATAAGGAATGTGATGAGCAACAACATGACTCTGTGAAGAATAGCAACTCCAGCTTGAGTTAAACTAACGACTGCATGCAGATTGATTTCTTCTGTGACTTTCTCTGTTAGCTGCTGTTCTTCACATGATCAATGTGTTCTGCTAACAGTGTTGCCGCTCAAGTACTATACTTGTGCAAAGTTTGTGGTATCAGAGTTGTATGAGAGCTTCATCTGACTACTATACATAAATACATTGCAGGAAGGAAGCAGTATATCTCTAACAGGAGGCTGTGTGGTCCAGTGGTTAAAGAAAAGGGCTTGTAACCAGGAGGTCCCCGGTTCAAATCCCACCTCAGCCACTGACTCATTGTGTGACCCTGAGCAAGTCACTTAACCTCCTTGTGCTCCGTCTTTCGGGTGAGACGTAGTTGTAAGTGACTCTGCAGCTGATGCATAGTTCACACACCCTAGTCTCTGTAAGTCGCCTTGGATAATGGCGTCTGCTAAATAAACAAATAATAATAAATACAGAAAGAATAGATGCTGTATGTCTAAGCTGATCAAAACACTGTAACCCTAACCCTCATCTGACTACTATACAGAAAGAATAGGTGCTGTATGTCTAAGCTGATCAAAACACTGTAAAGGTATTTCCACATACAGGAAAGGCCAATCACAAACTATTACCTGACTACAGCTGAATAAAAGTGTTTGAAAAGTGGTTTTAATAGAAATGTACCACTTTCTTACAACAGCAGAAAACACAAACTGTTGTGTGCATGAGCTATACATGTACAGTTCTTAGAGAGCAGTACAGCACTCTTAAGAAAATGATATATCATGAACTGCGGTTAACATATAACTGTAAAATACCTTCCATATCATGATTCAAAAACACAATCTGAGAGGAGACCATTTTCTAAAATGACAAGTCTGGTTAGTTGTTGCTCTGCTGTTGCTATTGTTATCCACCAGGTGTCATATTTGATTCTCTGACCACAGAAATATGATGCAGACACACATGCTGTAGAAAGATGTGTAATAGAAATCTAATCTAATAGTCCTTTTAAAACACTTTCCTTTTATTTTAACTGTCTCTCAAAATGTGCCTAATCTTTCATAAGAACATAAGAACATAAGAAAGTTTAAAACGAGAAGAGGCCATTCGGCCCATCTTGCTCGTTTGGTTGTTAATAGCTTATTGATCCCAGAGTCTCATCAAGCAGCTTCTTGAAGGATCCCAGGGTGTCAGCTTCAACAACATTACTGGGGAGTTGGTTCCAGACCCTCACAATTCTCTGTGTAAAAAAGTGCCTATTTTCTGTTCTGAATGCCCCTTTATCTAATCTCCATTTGTGACCCCTGGTCCTTGTTTCTTTTTTCAGGTCAAAAAAGTCCCCTGGGTCAACATTGTCTACACCGTTTAGGATTTTGAATGTTTGAATCAGATCCCCGCATAGTCTTCTTTGTTCAAGACTGAATAGATTCAATTCTTTGAGCCTGTCTGCATACAACATGCCTTTTAAACCCAGGATAATTCTGGTTGCTCTTCTTTGCACTCTTTCTAGAGCAGCAATATCCTTTTTGTAACGAGGTGACCAGAACTGAACACAATTTTCTAGGTGAGGTCTTACTAATGCATTGTAAAGTTTTAATATTACTTCCCTTGATTTAAATGTGTCCTTCAGTATACAATGTAACTTTCATCAGTAATGTTTGTTTCTGTTCACCAGTACATGGTGTGAAATTCGCCTACAATTTGGCATCCATAAGTAAATTAATATTGTTTTCTTATGTGTGAAACACAGTATAGAAATAAAAATCAATAAAATCAGGGATGATGGAACAGAAAGGGTCACTGCTGTCCTGTGGTAGAGTTTACTATGAGACACAAGCTGTGTTTCCATCTGTCTCAGGGGAATCTAGTGTGGAAGGAGGTTCTTGTATGGGGTGAGATACAGACTGACACAGTGTGGGACTCAGCACAGAAGTATGTGGCAGAGTCAGACAGCACAGCTGCAGAGAGAGTCAGATTAAAGGTCTTCTCACTCTTGTCATGAGATGCAGAGAAATGCTCTTTAAATCTTGACTCTGTAGAGGAGTATAAACCAAGCGTGTGTTGTGGAGCTTTGTTACGTTCCTGAATGTACCAAAAGAGGTTCAGAGAGCCTGTTGTCTCATATTGACAATGAATTGTAGTGTTCTCATCTTCTTTTACTGGAACTGAAGTCTGAGACTGAGTCACTGAGTCCCCGTTTGATATACCTGAAAACAAAAGAAAAAAATGTCATATTAGTTGAAATGATGCTATGAAACTTTAACAAGGAAATATTAAACATCTCTCTTCAAATAACAATACATGTGTAATATGAAAAACCTGGACGGAATTTCTTCAAAAGTATCTAAATCCATAACATGTACTCACCAATGATGAGACAAATGAAAACAGAACACACAGCTTGCTTTTGTCTTCCTTCCTTCATTGTGAACACACAGATTGCGCACAGCCTCCTCTTATGTGCTCAGGCTTGTGATTAAAACTGAAGAGTGCTTTTCCTGCAGCTCGACTGCATACCTCCCACTGCTCCACCCCTTTCTCAAAGGAAGGCAAGTTGAGGAACACAAGACAACAAGTCTGTTAGCATTAGGACAGGCTTTCCATGGACTTCTATGTTTCAATAGATAAAGCAGTCATTAGAGGTTAAAACACATATGTGTATGAATAGCGACATGGCATGGGGGGCTGGGAACGCTGAGGGGGGCCCAAGGGAGGGGGTGTCCTTGCACGGACACAGGGTGCTGCGGGTCTGCAGGGGGTTTGTTTGATAACCCTTGCTTGTGGTCATGCTTGTGGAGTGACCACCCTGAGTTTTACTTGTGCCGTACAACATCGCATATCCGACCCCCTGTGGACTGGGGTATAGGCTGATATGTGCAAGTCGGATTTGCGAACATCTATAGAAAAAGCATTTACACATCCATAAATAGGTTAGTGAACAAAAACAACACGCAAACTGCTTTAAACATGGGGATATTTTTTGCTTTAAAACTAAGCAAAACGAGATTAATTAGACTACAAATACACAGTGTTGCTATGCAGTTTGGTATAAGCCATCTCCACGCAAAGTTTTAAAAAAAAAATTACAAAAAAAACAGTAAATGTACAGTAACCTGCAACTGATGGCTTCTTTCTTAACTCTAGAAGTCCCTGCCTCTCTGGTTCTGCTTTCTTAATATCTCTGTCACTGTACTTTGCGCTCTTTCTTGATATTGCCAACAGCCGATAAGCAGCTCGGTTTGAATATTGCTTCGGCTATTTTAAACAAACGACCGGTAAGCATTGCATTTATGAAGCTTGCTTTGTTTAATCAAATGTATTTAAAAGCTACAACAACATGCTGCCAGTATCTGCAAGCGTGCACTCCATCAAATAAAGACATTGCACAAAAAAAGCTTTCTCGACTGGTGTATTAAAACGTCACTGCTACACGCAGCTGACTGACACACGCACACAGCCCGCCTCTCTTAAAGGGGAACGCACCAAAAGAATGATTGCTGTAACGCATTCTTTCTGTTTCCGTCGCGGAAGCTGCATTTGCTGCCAATGCCATTACTCTCGTAGTCTACTTTTAATATTTATTTATTTATTTAGCGAGGCGGTTAATTGATCAGGGCAGTTATGTGACGGTCGGATATGCGACGCTCCTCTGTATTGTTGTACACCCTTTGGGTCATAGAAGGCAATAAACTGCCCTTGTAACACACTGTGAGTGGATTTGTTTCTGTTTCCCTCAATCCTGTCACTATGTCTATGGTTATGAAATGGTCCAGTAGGGGGAAGTGTTGGACCAGTAAGGGACCAATAGTGCACCTATTGAGATTACCATAATGAAGGCATTGTGGCACCAATTTAAACCCAGTAGTGGTGTTTCTTAACACTAGAACCGCCACACGCATCAATTTTGATGCATTTTGGATGTAAAATTTAACGTCTCAGCATTTGCAAATGTAAAGCGGCTGTCCTTTTATTCTTTTTTCGTTTAAAAAAAATGGCAAACGCATCACATTCACAAATGCAGTTTTCAATCCCACTTACCTCCCTCAGTGGTTCTAGTGTTAATGGACAAAGTACTATGCCAGTTCCTAGCCAAACCGGGCCATGTACTGGGTCCACATGCAAACTATACCGACCCAATTCTGGCATGTAATTGGAGCAATACAGTTAAATTGGCCTGCCAGCATTGCACCAATACTGGCAAAACGGTTTGCCAACATTGGTCCAGTATTGGGTCAATTGAGACATGTCTCCTGGGACCCTGTTTGGATCATGGCTAGTCTTTTACATCTCCTGAATGCAGAAAAGCTTTGCTCAGCTGAATATAGCATTAGAATGTACAGGCTCTTAATACCAGAACGGAAACGAGACGTAAAGAAGATACTCAAGTTAGTTCAGTCTCAGGAACTTAAAAAGAACACAACTCACATGCAGTATATTGGTGTCTGGAAAATGTCATTTTAAAAAGAGATTGGAGGTACCCGTGATAATAGATACCAGTAGATTAATAGTGATATACAGGTACCAGCTTTGAAGACCTTAGCTTATCCTCTGTGCTGAAAGGGTCAGTGAAGAGCTGGTGGGTTGCTGAGCGTCATTTAATTCTGTCATGGGAATATGGTAATGGGTGTGATGGTGACGGGTGTGATGTATTGTTGGTGTGTATAGTGTGTAAATGTGAGTGTATGTAATGTGCGTCTTGTTTTGTTATTTTCAAGGGTAAACAGAACAACCCGTTCCCTGGTGTTTGTTTGCAAGGCTGTGTTCATGTGAGAATGAATGCATGTTAGTTGATCTTTGTAAGAATGCGTGTGTGAATGAAATCCCACGTGTGTGTGCTGTGTTGTGTAAGCACACACCTGCGTTGAGTAAGCACACACTGCCCAGACCCTGACCACCTTCCAGTGCCTCCTCAACACACACCTCTTCAGACAACACCTTGTAAAACTCAACTCTTCCCTTCTGGATAATATAGCACTCTGCCTTTAATGCACTTTAACTTGCACTTATCTGCTCCCTATTTTACTGTATTTAATCCTGCACTTAACCCAATCTGTAGTATTTTGTATTTCACCTCCACTCGTATCTAACCCTGATGTAACTATCAACACTGTTATCTGCTCTTGAACTGCCCCGATATCAAATCGTACTGTGTTTTGCATTTGCTCTTATTAGGACTGAAGTCATTGTATTTTATTATTATTATTATTTATTTCTTATCCAGGGCGACTTACAGTCGTAAACAAAAATATATTTCAAGAATTACAGTACAAGTAATAATACAATTAAGAGCAAGATAAAATACAATCACTTCGGTTCTAGCAAGTACAAGCATATGACAAAATACGATTCAATAACGGAGCAGATAACAGTGTCAGTGATAGTTACATCAGGATATAATTAAATACAAAATATTACAGATTAAATGACACTTGACAGATTACAGTACTCTAAAGTAGTTTGTATCTTGCTCTTAATTGTACTGTAATTCTTGATATGTATTTTTTGTATACAACTGTAAGTCGCCCTAGGTAAGGGTGTCTGCTAAGAAATAATAATAATAATAATAATAATAATAATAATAATAATAATAATAATAATAATAATAATAATAATAATTGTTCACGTGCGGTTTGGGAGTTTCAGGGTAAGTGTATAATTATAGTCACAGTGTATTTAAGGGGACAAGGGGAACTGTTTGTTTTAGTTGTGTGTGAGTCAGAGCTAGGAGTTGGAGGGTCGTGAATGAGAGAAAGAGAGTGAGTTGAATTAAAATAAGCAATTGCTATGTGTGCTGGTCACCCCAGCACACTACTTGTGGCAGTTAGAAGCCGAAGGAGCTCTGTGGTGCCTTGCATGCCTGGAGCATGGACTCCTCCTGGATATCTGCCCCTGGGAAGACCCCCTCTTCATGGAAGCCTTCAATCAGGATGAGGTGGAGACCATGGAGGAGTGGAAGCCCCTTCTTGGGAATGAGGAAGGTGGAAGCAACCCAGAGAAGGAAGAAGGGAAGAAGCAGCCGAAGGAAGCAGCGAAAGCAGCAGCAACACCAGTTGCAACAGGAGGAGGAGTGTTGAGTGCGCTGAGTGCTATCGGTACAGGCATGAGGAAGAGGGGAGGGGGATGAACCTGAAGTCCTGTTGTGTCCAGAGCATTTCCACTGTCAGCTTGGGAGGGTGACAGCATTTCCACTGTCAGCTGGGAGGGTGACAGCATTTCCACTGTCAGCTGGGAGCCTGACAGCATTTCCACTGTCAGCTGGGAGCCTGACAGCATTTCCACTGTCAGCTGGGAGGCTGACAGCATTTCCACTGTCAGCTGGGAGGGTGACAGCATTTCCACTGTCAGCTGGGAGGGTGACAGCATTTCCACTGTCAGCTGGGAGACTGACAGCATTTCCACTGTCAGCTGGGAAGTTGCCAGCGTTTCCACGACTGGCTGTGCTGAAGAGGAGAGCAGCCTCTCTGCTGCCAGAGTGTTCTGGATGGCTGACAGCATTTCCGCTGTCGGCTAGAAAGCTGTCAGGGGTGCCACTGGCAACAGTGCCACCCATGGGACCCTTGAAGCGTCTGTTTCTGACCCGAGACTATGCCCGGGACGTTTGAGACTTTAAGGGGGAGGTGGCCATTAAGGTCATGTGTGCTACGCACAAGGGGGGGGGCGAGTGTGACAGGGAGCCCCACCCCTTTGTATTATTTCCTATTATTATTATTATTATTGTATTATTTTGCATATATTACTATACGTATTGTGGTATTGGGTATGTAAATAGGGGGATTATTAGTGTAAATATGTGTATTATTGTTATGGTGACGGGTGTGATGTATTGTTGGTGTGTATAGTGTGTAAATGTGAGTGTATGTAATGTGCGTCTTGTTTTGTTATTGTCAAGGGCGAGCAGAACAACCCGTTCACACAACAGAACTAGGACCACATGTCAGGTAATGATTGAGTTCTAATGTTTGCTGTGGTTTCACACATTAAGGAAGTCCCTGTTCAAGCATGTATTCATTATATTTCTACAGTTCATTGTGGTTAACCAGACCTTGCTTTCATATTTCATTTCTATGAACACAGAACACGTTTTCAAAGATTTCACAGAAGAAAAAGCATCAAAATGCAAACAGTTTGCCTGCACTGAAACCACTTCCTTTATAATGGACTCATGCCAATGATAGTGTGTGGAAGCAGTTCAACACGACTTTCTTTCATCTTTTACCAGGTCATGGGCCTGTGCCAGTTAGTGCTGAGAGAGTTTTTGTACAGCGTCCCAATCAGTTTTCACACTGTGCTACCCTCAGAGCACAGTGATAGATTGCTGTGTCGCTCAGAGCAAGTTTGGAAATGGTGATTGTAGTAGAAGAGCTGTCTGCTGTAGAAGTGAACCGGCTTTTAGCAAAGTCTGCAGTGTGAGAAATGCTACTAACTGAACCAGCTCCTTTCTGCAGTATGTATTCCAGGGCTCGGTTTGAGTTCTGCCGATACCAGTAGAAAACAATATCGTTGCTACTTGCAGTATAAGAGCAGCTGAGCGTTACTGACTCTCCTTCTGTTCTGGACTCTGCTGTCTGTCGAGGACTGATGGAATCCCCGCTTGTCATGACTGAACATTGAGGAAGAAAAAGAACATTTAATAGACAGTCAGAAATAATAATAATAATAATAATAATAATAATAATAATAATAATAATAATAATAATAATAATAATAATAATCTTTCTTGTTGTGTTGAAATTACCTGGCAAGATAATAAACATACACGTGATTAATGGATCCATTTTAGCTCAGTGCTGATTTCTTTAAGAACAGAATTGAAAGGTTCTGTCTCTGTGTTGATTCTGGTGCTTTTCTCTTCACAATGCTGCTCTGAAATATTCTGCTTAGAGGTTTTGAACGTCAAATGTGTGTAACCAATCAGCAAAGAGAAACAGAAACATGTGATATAAATGTGATGTAATCATGTAACTCTGCGGTTCATAGTTGTGGTTACCATCTTGTTTTATCAACATCTTCATTAGCATTTAAATGTTAACCTATAGGTGGGGTTCAGGGGGTGGAGCTAGGCACCAACAACCTATCATCTGCTGTCATCAATTAAATCTACCTTATTTAAACATTAGTCACCTCTACCTAGCTGTCTTGTGTTTTTTCGTTTTGGCATAAACCTAAGCGATTTCAAGACCCATCAACTTTTGTATACCTCAATAATGGAGTACTTACAGCAGTTGTCATCGGATTCAGAGGATTCCCAGGATTTTCTGTCATTACCAGATCATTCTCCTCCAGCTTCAATCCAGGGCCCATCCAGTCTCCGTTTTTTCTCCCCTTCTGGCATTTCAGTTACATCTGATCAGGCTCCCGATCAGGTTCCAGTTCAAATATTGCCTACCGTTCCTGCCACCCAAACATCGAATCTGCGCCGATCCAAGCGACTTCGGCCTCAGGACGCCCTCGGATCGATTGTTTTGGAAGGACTGGCCCATGAATAAATTGATAAAACCCTCCTTAAAAACGGTAATGCGATTCCGGCAGGGAGTGATAGAGAGTCTCTTTTCATTCTCTATTGCAATTCAGTATCAGCAGAACCAGTTTTTCCTCCGAAAAAACATAATCAGCCGCGCCCAGCCATTCAGCATCCTAAAACAGACAGCAGGCAGTCTATTCCGGATCTAACCACCCCAACAACTAGCACCGCTAACCAGCAGCCAGCCATCGAAATCCAACATTCGCAAATATTTAAAGAGATAAAATCATTTATGCAGCCTTTTTCCGATACTCTATCTTCAGTCAGTTCTCAACTGTCGGATCTAGATAAAAGGATGTCTATTATGGAACAGGGAAAACAATCTTCAGCGCTGTCATTAATTCCAGCATCAAACACTGCAGCGCCGCCTACAGCTTCTTCTGGTCCAGCCCTAATTTCAGCCAGCGAAGCAGATCCTCCAAAATTCAACCTCGCTACTGCATCTACATACGGATCCTCCTCTCCAACTGCAGCTAGACGTCACACTATATCTCCACGAATCAGACGTAACATTCTCGAAGGTAAGGACATTAATCTTGTTTCACTATTAATGACGACTTCGGAATTCTTGGATCATAGAGTAGTGGATTGTGGAGATTTGGCAGTAACTCTAAAATCCAGAGATCCCAGACTGATTACAAATCTTACATTAGGGGAATTTGTCCTTGCTTTCTCCATATTCAGAGATGTGCTATGCTCGGTATATCCTAACTGCAGAGCTGAATTGGACTCCTACGAATACTATATCGTGGAGCTGTCTGTCAGATACGGGGGGACTATGTTTTTTGAGTATCATAAATCATTCTCCGCAAAAGCAGCAGCGATATTGGCAGCAGATAATCACATCATCAATTGGGCTAAACCCGACACAGATCTATTTAATAGAATTGTTCGTGGTCTAAGAGCTAACGCATGTGGGATCTGCGCTTCAACAGCTCACACAACATCCCTCTGCCCTAAAGCTGCAATTGCATCAACTTCTAAAGCACCCGGTTTCGCTGCTAATTCATACAGATCTTCAGTACCTAATCCTATACATTCTTCAGCTCCCTTCGATCAGTCCACAAGGAAAGACAAATACGGGCGCAGTATTAGATTTTCAGGAGGAAGACAAATCTGCAACAATTTCAATACTGGCTTCTGTTCGAATAGGCAATGCAATTTTATCCACATGTGCAGCAATTGCGGAGACGCTCACTCTAATTCAATCTGCCCTTTAAAACGCAAGTGACTTTCCCCGATGCTCACAGTCTTTACTCCTATAAACATCCCGGCGTTATCAAGTAAATTACAGAATCATCCCGACAGTAACTTAATTAATTACCTGATAGACGGATTAAAAATGGTTTTTCAACCGGTCTTACTCAAATTCCTTCTTCCTCGTTCAAAAGCAAAAATCTTTATTCAGCGACTCAAGATCCACAATCAGTGCAGTCTCTCATCGAGAAAGAAATTAAAAAGGATTTATAGTCGGTCCATTTCTAGCTCCTCCTTTTCCAATATATAGAATTAATCCTATCGGCATTGCCACGAGGAAAATGTCAGGAAAAAGCGTCTCATTATTGATTTATCAGCACCACGGGGGTCAAGCACCAGCAGCATTAACTCATTAATTCCCCAAGATCAATTTTCCCTGCATTACATCACTATTGCAGATGCAATACATTCAATTAAATTAGCAGGTCGTGGTTCCTGGTTAGCAAAAGCAGATATATCAGATGCATTTAAAGTAATGCCAATCCATCCTTCTCTCCGTCACCTGTTTGGTATATGCTGGGAAGGGAAGTTTTATTTTGCCACCCAATTGACTTTCGGCTGCTGCAGTAGCCCAAAGATATTTGATACCCTGTCGGAAGCATTATGCTGAATTCTTCTTAATGTCTATCATGTCCCATTCTTGCTCCACTTGCTGGACGATTTTTTAGTAATTTCTCCTCCTTCAGATGCACCAGCAGAAGCGATTTCCAATCTTAAAAGCTTATTTTCTGAAGTTGGCGTTCCGCTTTCAGAAGAGAAATCAATCAGTCCCCTTCATTCTTTGGAATTCCTTGGAATCATTCTAGATACAGAAAGGTTTGAAGCCAGCCTGCCTGAGTCTAAACTTAACCATATTCGTTTTCTCATTCAGGATTTTCGGATCAGTAAAACAATTAAAAAACGGGCACTGCTTTCATTGCTGGGTTACTTTAACTTCGCAATATGTATCATTCACAGGGGAGGACGTTTATATCTCGACTGCTAGCGCTGGCATCAACAGCAAAAAATCTGAACTCCTATATAAATATCTCTTCAGAAGCTAGGAAAGACATTAAAATGTGATCTGCGCTTATTCAGCACTGGAACGGTCTCTCTATGTTTTATGATGATTTCATTTCAGCTCCACACGATATGGCTTTATTTACTGATGCCTCATCTCTGGGATTCGGAGGTCTATTTAACAATCAATGGTTTTGCAGTACATGGCCTGAGGAAATCGAGAACATATCTCCTCATCTAAAATCCACAGCTCTGCTAGAGATATACCCAATAGTAGCAGCTGCCCAGCTATGGGGTCATCTCTGGTCTAAGAAATCAATACTATTTTACTGTGATAATTCAACTACAGTGCATATTATAAATAAAGGTCGTTCCTCTTCCCTCTTATCATGCAATTGCTGCGTCGGCTAGTATGGATTTCAGTCTCTAATAATTTCCTAATACAAGCTCGCCACCTACCGGGCATTTTTAATAATGCAGCTGATGCTCTTTCTCGTTTACAGATTTCCAAATTCCACAGTTTGCTGCCTACAGCTCTGCAATATCCAGCAGCAACGCCACAGTTCAATCAGCTGATTTTCAACTAAATCCAACTATTAATAAACTTCTTATTTCAGCTCAAGATTACATGGCATCAGCACTTGCCCCATCTACCAGATCCTCATACTCTACAGGTTGGGCATGTTATGTAACTTTCTGTTTACAAAGCAGGATTAATCCTACTCCATTCAACCAGGACTGGATCATGGCGTTCATAGTGCATGCAAAGGACTCTCTACATCTGGCACCAGCTACAATCAGACTATATTTGTCAGGAATTCAGCATCAATTTCGCTTGATGTCCATCAATTCCCCAACTCTATTATCAATTCCAGAGGTTCGTCTCCTTTTACGAGGAATTTCCAAGTGCTCTCCGGCTCCTTCTTCTGCTCGCCTGCCTATTTCAATAGACATTCTCAGTAACTTGATTTCAATTCTCCGCCATGGCTGTTTTTCTCCATTTGATGATTTAACTATGGAAGTCATATGTCTATCTGCATTTTTGGGTTTTGAGATGTTCTGAATATACAGTTCCTTCCATTGCCAGCTTTCCTACCCTCGGTATCCGCTGCAGTGACCTCAAGCTCATCCCAGATTCTCATTTCATCTTATTTCTTAGCATTTCAAAAACAGATCAACTGCGGCAAGGACAATGTATTCAGCTTTCTAAGATCAACTCTCCTCTGTGTCCCTTCACTTCCATGTTGAAGTACATTGCAGAACACAAGGCCATTTCATCCTCCGACCCTTTGTTTATCAATTCAAGCCGGTCCATTGTATCAAGGCATTGGTTTTCAACACACCTTTCCACCGTGGTGTCCAGAGCAGGTCTTCCTTCGCAATTCTACACTCCTCATTCATTTAGAATAGGGGCAGCTACTTCAGCTGCAAAAGCCAACATTAACCAGCATTTAATTAAAAATATGGGGCTGGACTTCATCAGCAGTTGAAACTTATATTCGTTCTTCATCATCTGAAATATCCTCCGCACATCAGTCCATTGCTAGTATGTCGGAGTGGGGACGACCTTTCTGCCTGGGCCTCCAAAGATTTCCCCTAAGAAATTAAATTAAAAGAAAGGGGTTTTTCTTTCCACTGTGCAGAGGGTCTTCACATAGTCATTAGGGTACAGTCTACTAACCCCTTTGTCACGTTAAGTGTTTGTTTTCTTTCGTCTAAATGTTTTCTCTTTTCTTTTTCTTATGCATTGGCGGTTCTCTCTTTTTCTTCTTCACGTTGCGTCAGCGAGGAGCGGGGTCCATCTTTTGGGGGTTAGTGATTCCACTTTCTCCAACCCTTTGTTAAGCTCCGCTTCATTTACCTCATAGAGGAGGGTTCTCCATGAGTCAGAGGGACCCCGGCCAAACCCTTCCATCTGCATGTATGTTTCTTTTGGGATTCTTCTTTCAGGTCTGATGCCTCTATGTGAGGGTCCCCAAGCGGTGGCATCCCTCGTGTTTGTCAGGTCTCCTCAAAGACGGTGGCCCCCCTCCTGTTTATCGTATCTATCGATCAAGTAAATGTTGGGCCTTGAAGAGGCGGAGCCCCGCTCTCCTTGTGTATATGTTCACTAACTCTGTCAATAAACACTACCAGGTGGCATAGCTCCGCCCCGTGAAATGTTAACCTATAGGTGGGGTTCGGGGGGTGGAGCTAGGCACCAACAACCTATCATCTGCTGTCATCAATTAAATCTACCTTATTTAAACATTAGTCACCTCTACCTAGCTGTCTTGTGTTTTTTCGTTTCCTCCTCCTCCCTCCTCCTCCTCTAGCATCTCAACCGCCTTTGCATCGGTCTCCTCTGGGGGGTTAGTGATTCCACTTTCTCCAACCCTTTGTTAAGCTCCGCTTCATTTACCTCATAGAGGAGGGTTCTCCATGAGTCAGAGGGACCCCGGCCAAACCCTTCCATCTGCATGTATGTTTCTTTTGGGATTCTTCTTTCAGGTCTGATGCCTCTATGTGAGGGTCCCCAAGCGGTGGCATCCCTCGTGTTTGTCGGGTCTCCTCAAAGGCGGTGGCCCCTCTCCTGTTTGTCGGGTCTCCTCAGCCACGGAACCCCCTTCTATTATGTTGGGCTTGAAG
Organism: Acipenser oxyrinchus oxyrinchus; assembly: GCA_030684275.1. Taxonomy (NCBI): domain Eukaryota; kingdom Metazoa; phylum Chordata; class Actinopteri; order Acipenseriformes; family Acipenseridae; genus Acipenser; species Acipenser oxyrinchus. The sequence continues at coordinate 9,957,678 of CM060273.1, read as the reverse complement.
AGGCGGAACACCACGCATTATATGTTTTAACAGATACTAACTTTATGTTTTCTTTCCGGTTCGCGAGCCTCTTCGTATGTCGGGTAACCTCGGAGACGGTGCCCCTCTCGTATGTCGGGTCACCTCAAAGATGGTGGCCCCCCTCCTGTTTATCGTGTCTATCGATCAAGTAAATGTTGGGCCTTGAAGAGGCGGAGCCCCTCTCTCCTTGTGTATATGTTCACTAACTCTGTCAATAAACACTACCAGGTGGCATAGCTCTGCCCCGTGAACTGAATGCAAGTCAAAGAGGTTTCAATGACTTCATTGACTAACTGCAGTCGTCCGACCCACCCACCTTCTCAGAACTCAGGAAATCCAGCACTCACCACATTATAATGTGCACTGCGGTTACCCTTCTACACAGAAGAGCTGTCACTGGAAATGGCATCAGCATTGTAATCACTAGCCTCTGTACACTCCAGGGTTTTTGTATGGGTAGGGCGCTGCTTTGTATCACTGTGCTGGTTCTATTGCACAGTAGTAGATGGCAGAATCAGACACTGAAGGCTGTATTGTCAGGGAGCCAGTTTTAGATGAGGTATCTACTGCTGGTTTATATTTCCCAGAATCGTCTCCATGTGTTCCTGAGCCCCAGGCTTTGTTGATGTATTTTAAACCCTGGTTAGGAGCTTGTTTGTACCAGTGCATTGCATAAAATTTGCTTGATGTATATCGTCAGTTTATCCAAAATAATTCTCCTTCTGAAACTCGCAGCGAACCAGGGTTTTGAGTCACCCGGTCTTCACTGTGCACACCTGAAACGAAAGAGAAGCTTGTGAATTAAAAACATTAATTTATTAATGCATTATATTGCTGTATCCAGTTTTACATACCTGACATAATTAGGCAAACAGTTAAATATTTAAACATTGTAAAACATGGAAACAATATATAATTAGATAGTTTGTGAAGTCTTGTGCTTTCTAAATGTTTGACATGAAATGCGCATGTTTGTATTCCACAGTATACTTCCTGTGGTAACTCTCACACCAATCATCACAGTTCTTTCACCCTCACATTACCACAAGGTCATGTGATCAGAGACAGACACACAGCAGCACAGAATATCCTTTTTAAACTCAGAGAGAGCAAGAGACAGAGAGGGAAGGTTGAGGTTAAATATTTTATTGTATTAATTAATAAGTAGATTCAAATGTATTTCTATGGACCCTTTCCTTTCCATTGTATGACATGTGTAATCATTCTGAGTGGTATTAAAGATCCCTTTTTCATTCTCCAGTAATAGCTCCCATTGGAAGGTAAGTGAGGAGGAGCTGATAGTGCAGACTGTGGCAATCCAGTCGCTGTCCAAACCTTTGAGTTCTTCACGTTTGCAAATGGAAGCTTCTTGGTTTCATGGGAAAGGTAATTCAAGGTCAATGTGTGTTTTTGTGCAGTAGAATATTCATTTATTTTCTAAACTATAATGTATTAATTTATTTAATAGCATTTAAAGTCTTTTAACAGTTTAATTTCCACTCGTTTGCTGATATATACTTTTTGGAGACACATATGGTCCATTATAAACTAGTCTCTAACTGTTTATTTTGAAAAGTGATTGTTTGAATTGAAAAGTTACGATTATATGTCTAGCAATATCTAATACTGCAGAGCTGTTTTAGTCTTGTAATAAATAAATAATACAATCATATGTGTGTGTCTAATGTTGTTTTATTTGTTGTAATTGAATTGCAGAGAATGTATTATTGGGCAGTGCAGCAGCATCACAGAATGAGCTGACTGACTGGCAATCCTGGCCTGTTGAAAACAAGATGATATAATTATTATTTTGTTTATGAATGATAATGACATTGAAAACCTGTTTGTTCTCAAGTGTGTTTGTGAATATCACTCACCAAGACACAAGCAAAGCAGAAGAAAAGTTCCACATGTGTTCCTCATTCTTGAATTGTTCCATCCAGTGGTAGAAGTGCTTGTGACAGACAGACAGCCTGAGCTGTGGGTGGAGCCCTGCACAATGTCACGTCAGAATAAGACACTGAAGAAAGAAAGAAAGAAAGAAAGAAAGAAAGAAAGAAAGAAAGAAAGAAAGCACAAGCTAGCTTTTTTCATGTTCTGTACATTGGAGCTGATGTAAGGATAAGTGTAGTGCAAACAGTTGCGGCTGCAAAATCCAAACTGACAGGCGGCCAGGCAATTATTTTACACTGCAGCCTATGTAAGCTAAGAGCAATGCAAATTACTCAATACACACACATAATGATCTGCAATTATGATAATGAGGGTTGCAGTGGGTTCTGCCTGTGAATCGGGGTATTTAGCAGCCGCACTGACAGCCCAGAGGTGAGGTGAGTTCAGAGTACAGAGAGCAGTAGGCGATCTATGAGATTTGTGGAGCACGAAAATCAAACCAGACAAAAATATATATATATATATATATGTCAGACGAAAGGCAGCAAAGTCCTCTTGGTGCAAGGAAAAGAAAATAAAAGCTTTCTGAGGAGCAGCTGAGAGTCCTTATGGCTGAGGTCACTCAGCATGAAACTGAGTTATTTGGAAAAGCCTCAGCCAACATCAGTTATGCTACCAAAGAGGCCACATTGTCCTCTATAGTGGAGAAAGTCAATGCTGTCGGTGTTACCAGGAGGACAGTCAACCAGGTGATGAAAAGGTGAAATTCAGCTATTAGCTCTACGATGAGTGAGACGATCACGCCACCGCATCCTTCGGCATCCCAAACACAGTGACCCTGGTTTGAATATGCGGGTCTGCTCCGTCTTGCTCTTCTCCTCTGAAGATTTTTTTTGCCTGTCGTCAACAAGAGCCAAGCGTCGTCGCATCAGGAAGTGCAAACAGCAGCCATCATGAAACCAATGACAGATCTCTGCAGGTGTGTGCTTTTATACAGCTCTTAGTTATTCAGCCCCTTTATGTGCTATGTATGTATATACCCACAGTTTTTGGGACATTCAAAAAGAAATGTTATTGACAATTAATGTGCCTTAGATATAATTAGTACTTCATGAAAAGGTGTTTTTTTTACATACTTGAAATTCTTCATTATGCTCAAGCTTCTTTCATTCCCTTCTCCAAATATTAAGGTTCAATACAATTTTGGTTTCTGTGTAATAAACATGGTTATATAATGTTATGATACAAAGTATATTTATTTGTATTTATTATAAGAGTTTACATTAATTTAAAATATTTTACATTAAAGAGTAAAAGCTATCTAATGAACACATGTTGATTTGAAATTGCAGTGGGACAATATGACCCGAAACATACCAGCTGTACCTACATTCTGAACATACTAGGAGGGTTCAATAGATTCACATTGAGTGCTTTCAGCAGGGAGCTGCGCTGGTCGCTGTTCATGGGACTGAACTGGTCTGAATGGAACTGCATTGGGCTAAAGGGCTCGAGGGATGTATCTCTGAATGTATTTCACATTCTGTGTTATTAATGTATTGTCATCTCCTTATTGCCTGGTATGTGCCTTGTTGTTAAACTGTGACATACAAACACCAGCTTTGAAGACATTAACAGTCTCTTCTTCAGAGGAAATCTGAAGAAACAGCTGAGACTTTAACATTGTGATATAAGATGCATGTGTGTTTAAGACGCTGGCAGGCACCCAGACTAACACATTATATAAGATGCGTGTGTGTTTATGACGCTGGCAGGCACCCAGACTAACACATTATATAAGATGCGTGTGTGTTTATGACGCTGGCAGGCACCCAGACTAACACATTATATAAGATGCGTGTGTGTTTATGATGCTGGCAGGCACCCAGACTAACACATTATATAAGATGCGTGTGTGTTTATGACGCTGGCAGGCACCCAGACTAACACATTATATAAGATGCGTGTGTGTTTATGACGCTGGCAGGCACCCAGACTAACACATTATATAAGATGCGTGTGTGTTTATGACGCTGGCAGGCACCCAGACTAACACATTATATAAGATGCGTGTGTGTTTATGACGCTGGCAGGCACCCAGACTAACACATTATATGAGATGCGTGTGTGTTTAAGACGCTGGCAGGCACCCAGACTAACACATTATATAAGATGCGTGTGTGTTTAAGACGCTGGCAGGCACCCAGACTAACACATTATATAAGATGTGTGTGTGTTTAAGACGCTGGCAGGCACCCAGACTAACACATTCATTGTGGAGTGTCTGCGGTCTCTGTCGTCCGCAGAGCAAGGAGCTGCGCTGGTCACTATCCACGGTGCTGAATCATCCTGCTAAGAAGCAAATAAAACGAGTAAAGGAAGACTTTCAAATCAATTGTCTTTTCTGTTATTAGCGCATCGTTACTAGTAACATCAGCACTGCTCATATAACAGGTGTGTGACTGCTGTGTATCTTGTGTTCATGTCTTTGTTACTCTTTACATCAATTATGGATATGCAGATTTGTTTCGAGAAAAACAACTTATTCCTTTTTATCTATGTATGAAAAATGGCAGATCACGATCGTTTCTTTGTAATAGTGTTGCTGAGGCTGTAGTCACACAGAATGAACAGCAGTCAACAGGCGTCTTTTTTTCATCAACACCACAGACACGTTTTTGTCAGCAGCTCAAGCCTGCCTCCTTCACTGTGGGCCTCAGAGCACAATAGAAAACTGCAGAGTCTCGCATCTGTATCCCGCTGATGTTTAAATACGTGTATTTATTCTGCGCGTCAAGTAAAGCCGAGAATCGATCTTCAACACCTGCTGCTTTATTCCCATCTTCAGCACCTCCAGGTAGTGTGTACCGCTGCAGAATGTATTTGACTCGCTCTCCCGGGTCCTGACGGTACCACTGCAGGTATATGTTGCTGGAAGCTGAATGGGTAAAATTGCAGTGTATTGTAACCGACTGGTCTTCTTGTGCATGCAGTGCAGCAGGCCATTGTGTAACAGAGTCTTGATCTTCAAAACTGGAACCTGTGGAACGGGAACAAAAGGCGATTTTAGGCTACAACACAACAACATGCGGTCAGAATTATTATTTTGTAAATTGATATTATAAAGAGGCCTACAATGTAACACTACAGCGAGCTATTGTACCTATAATTCCAAGAACTGTGCACAGAAGAAGAAGCAGGTCCATGTCTGCAGGCACTCTGCAGTATTGAATTAGTGCAGTGATGGATATCGATGAGGGGTCTGTGTGTTCGTCTGTTTAAACCTGTTATTCTAGCTGAGATACTGAGTGCACTGCATGTGCATGTTGTCTCATCTCCTTTTGCTGGGCTGACCTGATTTTACTGAAATGAGTGTGCTGTACCGCCACCTACTGGCTGAAAATAAGACTACATGTGCTAATATCTCAGGTTCTACTCTAGTCGAGCCCGTTCTATATATAGGGGCTGGTCGTATGAACAAGGCTACAGATGGATCTGCTCAGCACAGCGATGTATTTTTAATAACATGTACTGTGTAGAATAGGATAAATCGTGTTAGTACATCAGAAGATGTTTTGAAAATGCAATATACAGGGGAATTTAAAATAATAATATAATAATACTAATACTAAATAATAATAATAATAATAATAATAATAATAATAATAATAATAATAATAATAATAATAGCTCAGTTATTCAGCTCTTCAGAACTCTACAGTTAATAATGAGCAGGTTTATTCATTTGCCTGTTTCATCAAGTGTGGTGCGGTGTTGTTGTATTCAGTGTTGGACTAACATTAAGTGTTGCACTGAATGTGTTTAATGTTTAATGTTTAATGTGTTTAATGTTGTTGAAGCTGACACCCTGGAATCCTTCAAGAAGCTGCTTGATGAGATTCTGGGATCAATAATCTACTAACAACCAAACGAGTAAGATGGGCCGAATGGCCTCCTCTCGTTTGTAAACTTACTTATGTTCTTATTTCTTATGCTCTTACCCATTGTTATACAGTATTTGAATAACGAGCTGCCAACATACTCTTGTCCACAAGATGGCAGCATAGACCCAGCATAATTACATTCTGTGACTCATATCAACCACAAATGAATATTACAGATAAAGAGCCAGTAAGAACAATGGTGTGTATGCTGCAACACATAAGAAGCACTACACATGACCTGAAACTTTGGGTATTCATATCTTGTTCTTTACCTTGTTGCTTAAAATAGTTTTCTTGTTCATGTTGGTATCTACAGACTTAGCAACACTGCAATAGGGTACAGACCATTCTCGTTTTACCATGGGTTCTGGGGAAGGTTCATTTAAAACATTAGTTTAGGTGTAGAGTTCCTGTGACTGTGGGCATCAGAGCACAGTAATACACTGCAGAGTCAATGAGCTCACACTGCTGTATTCTCAAAGGCACTGTTAGCATTACTTCCACTGTTCTGCCTGTAGGGGTCAGGATTGTCTTCAAAGTGGAGTGTCAAAAACGTTATTGCATGCTGATTTGGTTGAATGAAGAGTGAAGAAAAAATAACATGACAAAATCACTTCTACAAAACAACCCCTCCACTACAACAGAAAAAAAAACAACTGAAGAAAATAATTGTTGGCAATAAGATTGAAGTGTTTGTTCTTTTTATTTACTTGTACAGCACATTCTATTTGTGTGTATCCATTGTGATGTGGTAAGCCATGATATGTGTAGTCTTCTTTGAACAAAAAAGACTACGCGGTGATCTGATTCAAACATTCAAAATCCTAAAAGGTATAGATAATGTCGAGCCAGGGGACTTCTTTGACCTGAAAAAAGAAACAAGGACCAGGGGTCACAAATGGAGATTAGATAAAGGGGCATTCAGAACAGAAAATAGGAGGCACTTTTTTACACAGAGAATTGTGAGGGTCTGGAACCAACTCCCCAGTAATGTTGTTGAAGCTGACACCCTGGGATCCTTCAAGAAGCTGCTTGATGAGATTCTGGGATCAATAAGCTACTAACAACCAAACGAGCAAGATGGGCTGAATGGCCTCCTCTCGATTGTAAACTTTCTTATATGGTTTCTTGTGCTTGTTATTCTTAGAACTAAGATCACAAGAGTGTTCAGCTCAGGGGTGTGTTCAGTGGAGTCTTCACATCCGGTGCCTTCACAGCACTTTGATACGTTAATGAAGTCCTGTATCAAACACGAGTTTATTATATTATATTGTTCATTGTGGTTCACCATAACCTGCTCTCTTATTCCAATTCTATGAACAGGGAACACATTTCAAAGAGTGCAGAGAAGAAAGTGAATCAAAATGCAAACAGTTTGCCTGCACTGAAACCACTTCCTTTATAATGGACTCATGCCAATGATAGTGTGTGGAAGCAGTTCAACACGACTTTCTTTCATCTTTTACCAGGTAATGGGCCTGTGCCAGTTAGTGCTGAGAGAGTTTTTGTGCTTTTCTGTCCAGTTGCTTGGGGAGTTGCAATATTGTGCTATGAGGTTTCACATGTCACATCTTCAAAACCAATGAGCAAACTCTTGAATTTCATACAGTCATTTTCAGTGATCATTTTCCTTAAGAAATGCTTAAAAATATTATTTATAAAAAGATGCATTTACATAGATATACAATAACCGTCAAACTTGACAAAACACTTACAAAATAAATAGGTGAGCAGGACTCCACATATGAAAGACTTGTATGCCATGTTATCATCCACACATTACTTCTATGCTATGTTTCTCATATTCTCAAAAGACTCACATAGAGATGTATTGTAACTGACAGACTTCAATTCATGTTTCACTGGCTGGCAGCAAGCCTACCCACATTTCAATCAGCCTTCCCAGAACTAGAGTATAAAAAGGAAATCCAGTCATCACCACATTATAATGTGCACTGCGGTTACCCTTCTACACAGAAGAGCTGTCACTGGAAATGCCATCAGCATTGTAATCACTAGCCTCTGTACACGCCAGGGTTTTTGTATGGGTAGGGCACTGCTTTGTATCACTGTGCTGGTTCTATTGCACAGTAGTAGATGGCAGAATCAGACACTGAAGGCTGTATTGCCAGGGAGCCAATTTTAGATGAGGTATCTACTGCTGGTTTATATTTCCCAGAATCGTCTCCATGTGTTCCTGAGCCCCGGGCTTGGTTGATGTATTTTAAACCCTGGTTGAGATCTTGTTTATACCAGTGCATTGCATAAAATTTGCTTGATGTATATCGTCAGTTTATCCAAAATAATTCTCCTTCTGAAACTCGCAGCGAACCAGGGTTTTGAGTCACCCGGTCTTCACTGTGCACACCTGAAACGAAAGAGAAGCTTGTGAATTAAAAACATTAATTTATTAATGCATTATATTGCTGTATCCAGTTTTACATACCTGACATAATTAGGCAAACAGTTAAATATTTAAACATTGTAAAACATGGAAACAATATATAATTAGATAGTTTGTGAAGTCTTGTGCTTTCTAAATGTTTGCCATGAAATGCTGTTGTTTGTATTCCACAGTATACTTCCTGTGGTAAATCTCACACCAATCATCACAGTTCTTTCACCCTCACATTACCACAAGGTCATGTGATCAGAGATAGACACAGCAGCACAGAAGCTCCTTTTTAAACTCAGAGAGAGCAAGAGACAGACAGGGAAGCTTGAGATTAAATATTTTATTTTATTAATAAGTAGATTCAAATGTATTTCTATGGACCCTTTTCTTTCCATTGTATGACATGTGTAATCATTCTGAGTGGTATTAAAGATCCATTTTTCATTCTTCAGTAATAGCTCCCATTGGAAGGTAAGTGAGGAGGAGCTGATAGTGCAGACTGTGGCAATCCAGTCGCTGTCCAAACCTTTGAGTTCTTCACGTTTGCAAATGGAAGCTTCTTGGTTTCATGGGAAAGGTAATTCAAGGTCAATGTGTGTTATTGTGCAGTAGAATATTCATTTATTTTCTAAACTATAATGTATTAATTTATTTAATAGTATTTAAAGACTTTTAACAGTTTAATTTCTACTCGTTTGCTAATATATACGTTCTGGAGACACATATGGTCCATTATAAACTAGTCTATGACTGTTTATTTTGAAAAGTAATTGTTTGAATTGAAAAGTTACGATTGTATTTCTAGCAATAGCTAATACTGCAGAGCTGTCTGAGTCTTGTAATAAATTAATAATACAATCATATGTGTGTTTGTAATGCTGTTTTATTTGTTGTAATTGAATTGCAGAGAATGTATTATTGGGCAGTGCAGCAGCATCACAGAATGAGCTGACTGACTGGCAATCCTGACTAGTTGAAAACAAGATGATATCATTATTACTTTGTTCATGAATGATAATGACATTGAAAACCTGTTTGTTCTCAAGCGTGTTTGTGAATATCACTCACCAAGACACAAGCAAAGCAGAAGTCTGAGCTGTGGGTGGAGCCCTGCACAATGTCACGTCAGAATAAGGCTCTGAAGAAAGAAAGAAAGAAGGAAAGAAAGAAAGAAAGAAAGCACAAGCTAGCTTTTTTCATGTTCTGTACATTGGGGCTGATGTAAGGATAGGTGTAGTGCAAACAGTTGCGGCTTCAAAATCCAAATTGACAAGCGGCCTGGCAATTATTTAGCACTGCAGCCTATGTAAGCTAAGAGCAATGCAAATTACTCAACACGCACACAAATAATAATCTGCAAGCATGATAATGAGGGTCACAGTGTGCGCTGCCTCTGCATCGGGGTATTTAGATCTGCAAGCATGATAATGAGGGTCACAGTGTGCGCTGCATGTGCATCGGGGTATTTAGATCTGCAATCATGATAATGAGGGTCGCAGTGTGCGCTGCCTGTGCATCGGGGTATTTAGCAGCTGCACTTACAACCCAGAGGTGAGGTGAGTTCAGAGTACAGAGAGCAGTAGGCGATGTATGAGATTTGTGCAGCACGGAAATCAAACCAGACAAAAATATATATATGTCAAACGAAAGGCAACAAAGTCCTCTTGGTGCAAGGAAAAGAAAAGAAAAGCTTTCTGAGGAGCAGCTGAGAGTCTTTATGGCTGAGGTCACTCAGCATGAAACTGAGTTATTTGGAAAAGCCTCAGCCAACATCAGTTATGCTACCAAAGAGGCCATATGGTCCTCTATAGTGGAGAAAGTCAATGCTGTCGGTGTTACCAGGAGGACAGTCAACCAGGTGATGAAAAGGTGAAATTCAGCTATTAGGTCTAGGATGAGTGAGACGATAACGCCACCACATCCTCCGGCATCCCAAACAAAGTGACCCTGGTTTGAATATGCGGGTCTGCTCCATCTTGCTCTTCTCAACTGAGGATTTTCCTGCCTGTCCTCAACAAGAGCCAAGCGTCACCGCATCAGGAAGTGCAAACAGCAGCCTTCATGAAATCAATGACAGGTCTCTGCAGGTGTATGTTTTTATACAGCTCTTAGTTACTTGCTTCTATATGGTTTGCACCTTGTAAGAGGAGGTGAAAAGTTTTTGGATGGTCAACAATTGCCCAAGTGCAAGGCAGAATCCTTACATCTCATTATAATGTTTGCACCCACATAGTATCCCAGATCCCCTTAGTATCCCTCGTTTCTTCACTTGATTGCTTATTGCCTGGTATGTGCCTTGTTGATTAATAAGGGAAGCATTGTGTGATTGTGAATATTGAACTTCAAACACTGACAATTCATTGTCGTCCACTGCCACCTAGTGGGGGATCATTTGAATTGCAATGTAACTAAGAGAATATATAATAGTTAACGAAGCCTAGAAATTAGCAGTCGTATGAAATAAGATACAAAAAACAATCCATCAATCTTGACGCAGTATCCGAAAAGACAGACGCAGCAAGGCAGATGTTTTCCTAAAAATAATGTCAAAGCTAATGGTGAGTTGCACGTGTTGTGTGCACGTGGATATGGGGGCTAGATAGTTCGTGTAAAAATTAATTTATTTAATGCTTTATATACAAGTTTATTAAAAGTGGTTTGCTTTTTAACGCATTAAATACATGTAAACATCGAGCACACTGATGTTTCTTTGTAAATTAATTTTATGAAAGTTCATTTTTTATTAATTGCAAACATCATACACATGTTTAAATGTTGTAATATGTATCAACATTTCACTATCGGACCGTACGAGAGTGCAGGGGGTAATTAAGAAGCATGTCTCTGAGTAGCTTCTACACAGAACACAGGCTGCACTGCCATCTTCACCAGCGAGACTCACTCGGCAGGCAGCAGGAGGTTTTTGTATGAAGTGATATACAGACTCTCACAGTGTGGGACTCAGAGCACAGAAGTACTTGGCAGAGTCAGACAGCACAACCGCAGTGATATTCAGATGAAAGGTCTTCTCTGCGTTGTTATGAGATGCAGAGAAAAGATTTTGAAACCTTGTGGAATGTCCTCCCGAGATTGTTCACTGAGTATGAGCTGTGGGGCTTGATTGGGATCCTGAATGTACCAGAAGAGAGCATTGGGGGCAAAGCCGTCTGCTATATCATATTTACAATGTATTGTGATATTCTGAGATTCTTTAACGAGAGTTGAAATCGAAGGTTGAGTCACTGTGTCTCCCCGGGTAATTTCTAAAAGAGAAGACAGAAAGATAATCAGGGTGAAAATGGAACGGAATAGATTGCAGGAACACATTGCATAACAATAAACTGATAAATAAACATTACAACCGCTAAGAAAAGCAATATATATATATATATATATATATATATATATATATATATATTATATATATATATATATATATTCTTTGAAAAACACGACACTGCCAAATCTTGTCAAAACAATTACTTAATTGATAACTATTTATTTACCTATGATTAAACAGAACAGTATCAAAGTAAAAACTGCGTTTTCCTGTTCCATTCTCAAAACTTTTAAACGACAAACCTCCACCGTCAACACTGCCGCTGAGCCTGTGAAGAATGTGTTTCTATAGCAGTGATGTCATAGAAACCAGTGCCCCACCCCCTCACAGTGGAACCCCACACTGTGTCGTCACTCTGTTTGGGTCATGGCTAGTCTTTTACATCTCATAAATGAAGCCAAGGTTCGCTTTTGATCATCTGAATATACCGTTAAAATATGCCAGCTTTTGAGACAACGAAGGAAACGAGACGTAAAGAAGACACTCATTCAAGTCAGTTCAGTCTCGGGAAATTAGAAAGAACACAACTCACATGCATTATTCTTAGTGCCAGGAAAGTTTTCATTTCAAAATAGATTGCTGCATGTTAATGAAATTACAGTAACCGTGATAATAGTTACGAGTAGATGAATAGTGATATACACAGGTACCAGCTTTGAAGACGTTAAAGGTCTCTTCTTTAATTGGAAATCTAAAGTTACGATGTGAACATTTTCATATAAGATGCGTGTATGTTTATGACGCTGCCCGACGGGGACCCAGACGAACATGCAGAGCGCGCGCACCAAGCAAGGAGCTGCGAGGGTCGCTGTCCGCAGTGCTGAATCGTCCTTGAAAACAAGTAACAAGATGAGAAGACTTTCAAACCAGCTGTCTTTTAAACTATTAGCTCATCGACACTGGCAATGTCTTCACAGGAACATAATCAAGATTGCTGTTTTTTTCTTTTGTCTTTGTGTTTTCTTATTTATACTTTAAATACGCGTATCAAGATTGCTTTAGAGAAATAAAATGTAACTCTCTTTTATTACATATAGATATCGTTACTTTGCTGCAGTGTTTACAAACAAGCGGAGGCTCTACCGAATAGAACGACCAGCAGACTACAGGCGTCTGTTTGTCATCAACACGACAGACTTCACTGTGGGACTCAGAGCGCAATAGAAAACTGCAGAGTCTCGCATCTGTATCCCGCTGGTGTTTAAATGCGTGTATTTACTCGACACGTCAAGAAAAGCCGAGAATCGATCCTCAACTCCCGCTGCTTTATTCCCATCCTCAGGCACTCTGGGCAGTTGTTACCGCTGGAGAATGTATCTGAGCCGCTCTCCCGGGTCCAGACGGTACCACTGGAGATAGATGTTGTTGGAAGCTGTGAAAGTGTAAAATCACAGTGTATTGTAACCGACTGGTCGTCTTGTGTATGCAATGCCGCGGGACATTCTGTGACAGAATCTTGAGCTGCAGAACTGAAACCTGTGTAACGGGGAGAAGAATTGCGGTTATCAAAACAACATTCAGAATTGACTTAACCCCGGCTACGAGGCAAACTCTGTGATCTTCCTTGAATGAGTGTGCTGTATTGCCACCTAATGGCAGAGAATAAATTGACGAGCGTACAAAGTAAATACTTGACACGGTTTCGAGTGTAGAGGACAGATTAATACGTTAAAACTGGTTTAGCAGCATCATGATTTCCGGGTTGCCTGTCCCACTTGCATTTTAACAGATTTGAAGAGAACTGGGTATCTGATTGTGATGAGACAGCTTGCTAAGGACATCATTTCAAGTTATTAAGAATAAAAGAAAGTTTACAAACGAGAGGAGGCCATTCAGCCCATCTTGCTCGTTTGGATGTTAGTAGCTTATTGATCCCAGAATCTCATCAAGCAACTTCTTGAAGGATCCCAGGGTGTCAGCTTCAAAAACATTACTGGGGAATTGGTTCCAGTTTATCACGACTCTCTGTGTAAAAAAGTGACTCCTATTTTCTGTTCTGAATGCCCCTTTATCTAACCCCCACTTGTGACCCCTGGTCCTTGTTTCTTTTTTCAGGTCGAAAAAGTGCCCTGGGTCGACATTGTCAATACCTTTTTTGAATTTTGAATGCTTGAATCAGATAACTGCGTAGTCTTCTTTGTTCAAGACTGAATAGATTCAATTATTTTAGCCTGTCTGCATACAACATGCCTTTTAAACCCTGGATAATTCTTGTTGCTTTTCTTTGCACTCTTTCTAGAGCAGCAATATCCTTTTTGTAGCGAGGTGACCAGAAATGAACACAGTACGTATTTTGAAAACAAGTTTTAACATTACTTCCCTTGATTTAAATTCAACACTTTTCACTATATATCCAAGCATCTTGTTGGCCTTTTTATAGCTTCACCCATTGTCTAGATGAAGACATTTCTGAGTCAACATAGGTCTTTTTCATAGATTTGTTCTTCAATTTCTCCCATATGGTATTTATAATACACATTTTTATTGCCTGCATATATCTATGACTAAAGTATATATATTTTTGTCCAAACTGGATAATATCATCTTGATTTGTCAGTAGATTGTTGTGTGTAATGGTGAGGTAGATGGTATATTTATCATTAACATACAGTATACGGTAAAGAAAAAAATAAACCATGTTAGTACATAAAAATGAGAATTAATAATAATAATAATAATAATAATAATAATAATAATAATAATAATAATAATAATAATAATTAATAAGCAGCTCTGTTTTACTGGATTCAGAACTCTGAGAATTGAATAACAAGCACACTGGCTGTTTTCCCCAATATTAAGCCTAAATGCTGTCAACATGTTTTTGTCCACAAGATGGAATCATGACATTTGTCAAACAGTTTACACTAAAAGTACCCATAATTTAATTATGAGACTCAACCAAAAATGACATTTCTTACACAAAGTTATTAAGAGCATTAATGTGTAGATCCCACTATACATGTCCTAAAACGTGGTTTCCTGTGTCTCCACACGTTCAATCTCAGTGTCACATACTGGACAAGCCCCTCAATCCCTTCAGTTTCAGTGTGCTAGTACTTCTGTAAAAAATCAATACATAAAAAAGTAAAGTACCAGGCAGGCTGGATTAATAGGGCTCCCAAATTAAATATAATTGACCTCAAAGGTGCTGTAGTGTTCGAGGGGTGTGGCCCCTATAGAACTGTATTGATAAGCAGAGCAAAGAGTTTACTGTGGAAGAACTGCCATTGATTTGTGTAACTCTGTATCCTAGGAAGGGTGATTGATGTAAATTAGTCCTAAAATATGGTGACCTATTGCAATTCTGTGTGTGAATATGTAGCTTTCTCACTAACCTTGGCATGACAATAGAGAGACTGGACCAATTCAGTTAGGACATGTAGAGCAGTCTCACTGTATTACAAACA
This sequence comes from Acipenser oxyrinchus oxyrinchus, assembly GCA_030684275.1. Taxonomy (NCBI): domain Eukaryota; kingdom Metazoa; phylum Chordata; class Actinopteri; order Acipenseriformes; family Acipenseridae; genus Acipenser; species Acipenser oxyrinchus. The sequence continues at coordinate 9,942,675 of CM060273.1, read as the reverse complement.
GATCTGTTTCTTCTTAATTATGTTTTTCAGTGAAGTAACTGTGGTTAAACGGTTTATTGTCAATGTTTTATTTCTCTGGTCCAAGAGGAAGCATTTGATTGGGTTGTCTATACTGATCATTTTAAAACTTTACACATGGTTTTGATTTGGGGGAAGCCTTTGTCAGTGTATTTACTACAGTAATATTTATTAGGGGCAGTGGTGCTGGTTTTTATTAATTGTAATAAAAAAAATATCAGTCTGTGACAGGATGGCTGGGCGGTGATGTCAGGACAGAAGCAGGTAGTAAAAATACTGACACCAATACTGCAGATTTCAAAATAATAATGACGCAGCAGCACCGTTTCTATTAAGAAAAAATAAATAAAATATTTAAACAAAAACACTGTGCTCACAGAGTCAAACAAAACAAATCTCAAACACAAAAATAACAAAGATCAAGCTGAGCAATCGCCTTCCCTGTTCCTGTTCCTGTATCTCTACTCTCTACTCTCTACTCTCTACTCTCTACTCTCTACTCTCTACTCTCTACTCTCTACTCTCTACTCTCTACTCTCTACTCTCATACACCCACTCAGTACTCCACCCCAAGCGTAGAGAGCTGCAGGCTTATATACCGTGGCCGAAGGGTTTAACTAGCTGGCAATTATTCTATTACCCCTCGGCCACAATCTGCACGGATACAATTATTATGTGTGACTGCCAGCTAATTCAATAATAACTAGCTGACAGTCACCTATTCCCACGAGGTATTTTAAAACAGCAAAACACACGGCGCTTCACCGTCAATAAATATAAATACAATAATAAAACAAACAAACACAAAACAATCATCTGCACAGGGGCGGAGGGGGAAACCCCGCTCTAAAAATAAATAAATAAATAAATACGTACAGGGCTGCTCGCCCTGTTGCACGGTCATTGTGGCAATGTGCCCCGCCCCTGAGTGCATTTCTGTGTTTTATGTTGCGTGTGTTAATGTTGGTGTATAGATATAGCTGCACGGGATATAAATGGGTGAGTGCAGCACGAGTTATTTAAAATGTATAATTGTATTTAGGGACCGGGGTTGCACTTCACTTCACGTGCATTTAAAGTAGTTAATAATATGTGAGCACGGGGTTGCACAGATTTAGTTCACGTGCTGGGATTCAAGTGAATAATTAAATGTTAGCTTGCGTGGTTCAGGGGGCGTGGAGCTGGGGGCCTCTAATCTTCTAATGTCCTGTTAATTAGCATCTATTTTCTATTTAAGCCCTGATCACCTGCACCTTTTCTGTCTAGTGTTTCGTTTTTTGTAGCAAACGCTCAGATGCCGTCTTTTCGTGCTCCACCGCTAAATATCTAAACTTCGTTGCCTCGCTCACTGCAGGTCATTTCTCTGCACAGCGCTGCCAAGATATTGTCAATCATTTTCCTACCTGCTCAGGTGATCCTTCTTTTCAGTCAGCTTCTCTTTTCGGCTTCAAGAGTACCAGCGTTTGTCTTTCCTGTTCCATCCAGTCTCCACCTCAGCAACAGCGCCGTTCAAAGCGCAGCTTCATTACTCAGCCTGTCTGCAACTTTATCAGAAAGACTGGTCCTCTGCTAAACTTTCAAGCTCCTTCGACAAGACATTGACATTCCCGTTGTCAGCAATTGCCTTACTTTAGCTCTATTAAATCCACCACGAAGCTTTGTCTGCGGAATCTCTCTTTACTCCTCGCCTGCAATCAGACACCCCTCCCCCGCTCCCACAGAGCCAGCACAATTACCGTTCCATCAGAAGATCCTGCCCTGGACCTCCATCAGCTACGTTCAACCTTTTAAAAGACGTATCCTGCCCATTTCAACCAGTGGCGGCTCGTGGTTTGACTGGTCACAACATGCTCCAACGATAGTGCTGCACTGCAACTTTACCACCGGCGCCTTACAGACCATGGTTACCACGGCAACGCCCTCATTGACTGACTGTGGGGAGTGGTTTGTTGCCATGGTGACCAGGCAGCTTCATCAGGCTCTGCCTGCTCTGTGCCTCAGTACTGCAGTCTTCTGGCTTCCTGTCGCTGCACTTTCACAACTGGTGGAGATGAATTCAACGCACCGAATCATGACATCTAAGTACTGCGTTAACTTATTTATATACAAGACTAACTGCCTAACATGTCTAGAACATTTATTATTTAAATCTAAGGGAATAAGCAAACGTTGTTCTACATAGACAAGGTTTCTTAATCGTAATAACCTCATATTCTACCCTGCTTAACTCAAGTCAATGGTTAATTCCAATTGTAACCTCTGGATGACAGTATAATACCACAAGTTCTGTTTTTTTTTTTTTTTTTTTTTTTTTTAAGCCGGTTTGCTATTATTGTTTATTTCTTGGCAGACGCCTTTATCCAGGGTGACTTACAGTCGTAAGCAAATACATTAAACACTTGACAGATTATAGTACTCTGAAGTACAGGATTAAATGCAGTAAAATACGGGGCAGATAAGAGCAAGTAAAGCGCATTTAAGGAAGGGCGATATGTCCCAGGGGAAAAAACAGAGGAGCTACAGGTGCTTTCTGAAGAGCTTGTTCTCACTCTGATGGATTCTCGGGAGTTCCCATCCTGCCTCGACCTTTTTGTCTACCTATATAAACTGACATGCTTCAATTTCAACTCTACCTGCCCCATTGAGGACCTGGTCATGAAGCCACGCACTTATCAGCTTTCTGAGATGCTCAGAATCTACAGTCACATTAACTTTCAGCTTCCCTGCATCAGGCATCCATTCCAGCGACCTCTTCCTGTTCCCGGATTCGTGCTTCCTCATCTGGCTCCTCTCCTCCAAACCGACAAATTTCACCAAGGCACTTTATTCAGCCTTCAAAGTTATCATTTCATCAACGTGAGCTGCTAGTCAAATACGGAAATCATGTCCTACAACTATCAACATTTCAGTCAAGTGCCCTCCTATGCTGCAATAGACAATACACTCCTAGACTGCTCCCGACCAATAGGTTTTGCAGCAGCCTCAGAGCAACGCCTTCTTCATTCTCTCGGGTTCTACAGCGGCCTCAGATCTATGCATTCTTCATCTCTGCCCCATCTCTGGCTTCATCTAAATCACCTTAATACTCTAAGACCAATATCCACCGCATTCAGCAATCTCTGCTCTCTGCAGCAGACCACCACACTGTACCGATGGTTGTCCACCATTCACTATTACAGATCACTGCTTCAGCAGATCTCTGCACTGTTCAGCAGATCCCGTCCTCTTCTGTTAATTGCTCCTCACTACAGCAGATCTCTGCTCCCTCTTCAGATCTACTCACTATTATAGCATGCAAAGTTGCTTTAGTTTACAGTCTAAATCTGTACCTGCACTACTCCAGATCTTCCAACGCTTCCGCTTTCCTCCAATACGCAGATCGTGGAAGCATTCCGCAGTCAAGGCTAATGCTAATCTCCATCTAATCAAAAAATACGAGGTGCTTGACTTTCTCAGCAATCTATTCATATGTCCACACATCCTCTCAAATATTACAGCATTAATACATGGTGAGAGACGCGGTGTGAGACTGGAAATCTGTCTTGTTTATGAGTTAAGGAGTTCCACTACTAGGAGAATAACTGGAGTTGTGAAACCCAGTCTCTGAATGTGACTTCACCTTTTCCATTTCAAACAGACATGATAGTAGCAGACCGCAAATCGATCCCGTATTAACTGACTGTGGCAAAGTGGCTAGTGAAGGGGAACAGGTGTAGCGGTGATGCGATGCAGGAGTGACAAACAGACAACGGTAATTCAGTGAACAAGTGTTTATTGTGCTGTTTCCAGGTCTGGCGACCGTCAAATAATATATTCCCGGCAGTACACAACAATGTGTAAAGCACGGGGAGCGTGAATAACTTTTACAGTTCTGAACAAAACAAAAGGCACGGTCACCAGTCCTGGGTGAATCCAAAGCGTGCAGGTGCTCGGTGCAGTGGTGCTCGGATAGTGCTTTCCTGGCGACAGCTCGGAGGTGTGCTTTAACTGTCTAGTGGTGCAATAAAGACAGACAATTACAGACAGACAGAAATAACACACAACACGTAACACTTATTTCTCTTATTTTCTGAGAGCTCCTCTCTCAGTCCTTCTCTCCTAGCGTTTAACCCAAACGAAGGAAAAGATCAGCGTTACCCTGGCCCTATATGTAATCCCGCATGATATCTAGGTAAGCGGTTGCAGCTGCCTTATTACTTGCAGCTGCCCCTCGTTTACCTTTCAAGTCAAAACGGTCTTACAACAGAGTCTCGCTTCTTTCCAGGCTGACCCACTTCCGGTCCCGAAACGAACTGTCAGGCCAGCCCTTCCAGATACTTCTCCTCCCGTTCTTTAACGCCCTCACAGGTCGGGAGGAAGATTTATCACCAGAACTCATTATATTTCTGTCACATATCCCACCGCTCAGAGTGGAGCCGAAGGAACACTCGGCTAAATCTACCTTTCCCATTACTCCCCCCTCCCGGGAAAAATAATCCGCATTTTGGTGGTCTTTCCCGCACGGTGTACCATATGGTACATGAAGGGCTGCAATGCCAGATACCACCGAGTTATCCGGGCATTGCTGTCCTTCATTGTGCTTAACCACTTGAGTGGGGCGTGGTCTGTGACCAGATCAAATGAGTGTCCCAGCAGGTAGTATCGTAAAGAGTGAGTCGCCCATTTAATGGCCAAACACTCTTTTCGACTCTGGAGTAGTTACGTTCGAGGTAACATTTTTTGCTCAGGTACACTATCGGGTGTTCTACTCCAGCTACTTTTGGGACAAGACCGCACCCAAACCTACATCCGATGCGTCGGTGTGGAGGATGAATCTCTTGGTGAAATCTGGAGTAACAAGAGTGGGGGCCTGGCAAAGTCTACGCTTAATCGTATCAAACGCCCCTGACACTCAGCTGACCATTTAATTAAATTTGGCGCACTCTTTTGGTGAGGTCAACTAATGGGTTAACCACTGTGGCGTACTCGGGGATGAAGCGGCGGTAATAACCGGCTAATCCCAGTAGTGACCTCACCTGAGTCTTGGTTTTGGGGATCGCTGCATCAACCAAAGCCTGGATTTTGGTGACCACAGGTCTCACCCTTCCATTTCCCATTAAAAATCCCAAATATTGAGTTTCTTTTTTGCAAGCGCACATTTCCTCAAGTTAGCTGTCAGCCGGGCTGCCCTTAGAGACTGAAGAACGGCTGCAACCCTAGCCAAATGCTCTCGCCAGGTGGAGCTGTAAATCACCACGTCATCAATATACGCTGCTGCATATTCATGATGTGGGCGTAAAACCTGGTCCATCAGTCTCTGAAAGGCAGCGGCGCACCATGTAGCCCAAATGGCATGGTTTTAAAGTGGAACAGCCCTTCTGGTGTTGAAAATGCGGTTTTCTCTCTGGAGCTGCGGGTTAAAGGGATTTGCCAGTATCCCTTCGTCAGGTCCAGAGTGGAAATAAACCTCGCTTTTCCCAGTCTGTCTAAAAGTTCGTCGACCGAGGCATGGGATACGCATCGAACTTAGCAATAGCATTTACCTTCCTGAAATCCACGCAGAAGCGGTTGGTGCCGTCTTTCTTAGCCACTATGACAATTGGACTGCACCACTCGCTCCTGGAAGGTTCAATCACCCCAAGCTCGAGCATATCCCATACCTCTTTGCGAGCGCCGCTTCGTCGACTTTCCGGGATCCGATGCGGTCTCTCTCGCACTGTGACACCTGGTGGAGAGATAATGTCATATTCAACTAAGTTTGTTCTGCGGGCACGTCAGAAAAACATCGCTGAACTCCTCAATAAGCTTACGCAGCTCTCTTTGCTGATCTGGAACCAATTGTTCCCCATTGAAATCGCTCTTGTGCTCGGGGTCTCTGGACAGGGGCCTAAATCATCCTCCATATTGCCTGGGGCTATAAATAAGACCTCCCTTGCCTGCCAGGGCTTTAACAAATTAACATGGTAAATTTCACGTTCATTCCGGCGATCGGGCTGTCTAATTTCATAATTTACTTTCCCTATAGCCCGAATCACCTCATACGGCCCCTGCCATTTAGCACACAGTTTTGATTCGGATGAGGGAAGTAGCAGCATTACCTTGTCCCCTGGTCGAAAGGTTCGAATCCGTGCATTTTGTTGTAATGCTGCTGCTGTCGGTGCTGAGCCGATCTGAGGTTGTCCTGGGCCAAGCGACCGACCAAATCCAGGCGATCTCTTAGTAGGAGCACATACTTCACTACATTTTGGACGAGCCTTTGTGCTCCTCCCACCCCTCCCTCAGCAGGTCGAGAATGCCGCGAGGCTGCCGGCCGTACAGGAGCTCAAAGGGGAGAACCCGTTGAACTCTGTGGCACTTCTCTCACCGCAAAAGGAGGTAGGGAAGAAGCGATGCCCAATGTTTTTGCTCCTGTGTTACAAACCGCCTCAGCATCGATTTTAAGGTCTGATTAAAGCGTTCCACCAGACCGTCCGATTGTGGATGATAAGCGGACGTCCTGATGGGACGTATTTTCAATATTTTGTACACCTGCTGTAACGTCTTGGACAAAAATTGGTTCCGTGATCGGTCAAAATCTCCTGGGGATCCCTACTCTAGCCATAATCTGTGCTAACTCGGTGGCTATTGCAGCGGCACTAGTGGACCTCAATGGAACTGCCTCCGGGTATCGCGTTGCATAATCCACCACCACTAATATATGCGTATACCGGAGTCAGAAGGTAGCAAAGGGCCCACTATGTCCATTGCAATGCGCTCGAAAGGAGTGGAAATAATTGGCAGTGGGACCAAAGGGCGGGCGCTTTCGACCGGCGCTACTCGCTGGCAGTCTGGGCATGTGGCTACATATTTCGACACATCAGTATGAAGACCGAGCCAATAGAATCGAGCCAATATCCGTTCCCTCGTCTTCTCGGCTCCGAGGTGCCCGCAAAAGGGATATCATCGCCAGCCTCATGACCTCGGTCCGACAAGGCGGGGAACCAACAATTGTGTTACAGGCTGTCCTGTGCCCGCGGCTAGGTTTACCCTATACAGTAATTGCCCCTTGATACTGAAATGTGGATATACTAGCCCCAGCGCCGTCAACATCCTTACCTTCAATGGACGGACCTGCCCCAAGCGTGCACCAGTGACGGGTCGTTGTGTTGGCCCCACACTAGGTCCGCGCTTGAGTACCACGGGTCCGGTACATTGAGAGGGGCTGGAATAACCTCTGCCCTAGTTGGCCCAGTAACCTCGCTCTCTCGGTCACACTGCGTTCCCACTCCCTTCGACTGGCGTTTGTTACCATTGCAGCACTCTCCCACCAGACCCCAGCCTTGTCTCAAAAGCGCTCCCTCCCATTTCGCGGTCCGTCTCTCCTTATTTGTTTTTCTAGGGCGGAAAAGAGGGAAAACATTTCAGGGTGAAAAGGAAACACATCACCAATCCGTTCCTTTTTTTTTTCCTGCCACGTTTACGTGTGTGGCTGAGACTGCCACTTTTTATCAATTCTTTGAATTCTGGCCAGTCTCGGCCCAGAATAACTGGGTGTGGCAACCTTTCCGCCACCCGACTACAAGGTGACGTTTTATCGGTCCTACCGATAAATATACTTTAATGTGGGGTATGCCGCCGTGTCTCCATGGATACAGGAGATGGCCACCTGACCTCGTGGCCGCCACGACACACCGCCCAGGAGAGCTGTCCTAATCAAGGTTTGCTCACACCCTGTGTCCACTAAAGCGTGGGTTTTCACATTCCCTAAAACCACATTAATCAAACAAGGCCCCTCCCGACCATTTTCCCCACACTTACCAGTTTCAGGTGCCCAATTGCACGCGGCCACGTCACACTCCATGGCAGCGGGGCATGACCTGGCCAGATGTCCCGGCTGGTGGCACCTAAAACAGATAGGAGGGACAGAGGGGCATAGGGTATGAATCTGTCCCGTTGCTGGTATGGCAGCGGGGCAGGGCAGCACCTCTACCCCAGCTGGGGGCCAACCTTGGTCTCCATGGGGGAGGCAAGGGGCCCAATGGGGTCGGCTCTCGGAGGTCTGGGTCCCGGGAACAAGGGTGGTGGTGTTGGAGGAGAGGGAGGGAGAGGTCGACTGCTCCGAAGGGCAGGGGCCGATAGGATCCCGACCCGGGCAGAAGTCAGGGAGTCCTCAAAATCTTCTGCCAGCTTGACCGCCTCCTCCAGGGTGTCAGGGTTGTGGCGCCGTATCCACGCCTGGGTTTGGCGCCGACCACATGGCAGAATTGCTCTATCACAATGGCTTCCCCCATCTGCTGGGCGGTCTTCTTCCCTGGGGTCAGCCAATGCACCATGTGGTCGCACAACCGCTCTGCCACCACCCTGGGGCGTGTCTCTGGGGCTCTCCGGTACTCCCTAAACCGCGCCCGGTGGGTCTCCGTCGTTATGTTCAGGCGGCGGAGGATAGCCTGTTTGACCAGGTCGTACTCGGTGGCGTGATGGTCGCTCATCGCTTGGTAGGCTGCCTGAGCCTCCCCGATCAGGCAGGGTCCCAACTGGCTAGCCCAGAACTCCCGCGGCCAAGCCGCCGCGGTAGCCAGCCGCTCGAACGCCACCAAATGCGCCTCGGGTCATCCTCCGCCGACATCTTCATCGCCCGTGCCTTCGGGCGACATCTGCGGTGTTGGGGTAGGGGCCGTCACTGCGGCAGCGGCCAGCCCTACCCGTTCAATGGCGCCGTGTAGCGCTCCTCCCTCCTTCTCTCCTCTGCGTCGCGTCTGCTCTCCAGCGCCTGCAGCAGCTCCGCCAGTGCGTTGCGATCCATAATCCCGGATCTGACACCACGTGTGGCAAAGTGGCTAGTGAAGGGGAACAGGTGTAGCGGTGATGCGATGCAGGAGTGACAAACAGACAACGGTAATTCAGTGAACAAGTGTTTATTGTGCTGTTTCCAGGTCTGGCGACCGTCAAATAATATATCCCGGCAGTACACAACAATGTGTAAAGCGCGGGAGCGTGAATAACTTATACAGTTCTGAACAAAACAAAAGGCACGGTCACCAGTCCTGGGTGAATCCAAAACGTGCAGGTGCTCGGTGCAGTGGTGCTCCGGATAGTGCTTTCCTGGCGACAGCTCCAGAGGTGTGCTTTAACTGTCTAGTGGTGCAATAAAGACAGACAATTACAGACAGACAGAAATAACACACAACACGTAACACTTATTTCTCTTATTTTCTGAGAGCTCCTCTCTCAGTCCTTCTCTCCTAGCGCTTTAACCCAAAGCGAAGGAAAAGATCAGCGTTACCCTGGCCCTATATGTAATCCCGCATGATATCTAGGTAAACGGTTGCAGCTGCCTTATTACTTGCAGCTGCCCCTCGTTTACCTTTCAAGTCAAAACGGTCTTACAACAGAGTCTCGCTTCTTTCCAGGCTGACCCACTTCCCGGTCCCGGAAACGAACTGTCAGGCCAGCCCTTCCAGATACTTCTCCTCCCGTTCTTTAGCGCCCTCACAGGTCGGGAGGACGATTTATCACCAGAACTCATTATATTTCTGTCACACTGACATAGGATAGTCAACATCTCATCTCTGCCCTCCATTCCAGAAAATGGAGCACAAAGCGTGCTGAACTTCCCCAGCAGTCGATTTACACACGTTCGTTCAGTTCCAGCTGCTACCTCAACTGTCAGTTCCAGCTCCCCTTCTGCCTCCACTTTTAGTATCCAAGTTCCGTCAGCTGGTCCCGTCTGCTGCGTGCCCCCCAGCCCCCCGCCCCCCAGACTCCCCAGCTTCACCAGCTGCTATTTGACTGAATCCTACTCTCAGTAACCTCTTTCAATCTGCTCAGCATTTCATATCTGCAGCCCTCTCCCTCCTTCGAAAGCTTCATTTTCTACAGCTTGGTCAGTGTTTTAAACGTTCTGTGCCAGAATCGGATTCATCCTATTCCTTCAATTAAACCAGATCATGGCTTTCATCGTCCACGCTAGGGATTTTCTCTCTTCCCACCATTCTCTCCATACCAGTAGTTTGTCTGACTCTTCACGGAATCTTCAAAAGTTCCCCCCCTCTGCACCTTCCCGTCTGCCCATATCAACAGACATTCTCCATTCACTCATCTCTACTCTTCGGAAAGTTTGCTTGTCCCCCTACGAAGATCTCCTCATGGAGACCATCTGCCTAACAGCTGATTCTTAAGAGCCTTCCCTTCTGCCTCACCTTCCCGCTGTCCGCATCAATGAACATTCTCCGTTTGCTCATTCTACTCTTCGGAAACGCCACTTCTCCCCATACAAGGATCTACCTATGGAGATCATCTGCATCTGAGCCCTCTTTGGTCTCCTTAGGAGCTCAGAATCCACAGTTTCTTCTACTTCTAATTTACTCCATCATTCAGTTGTGTACCTCCAGACAGATCCATTTCAGCGTGGTCAGTTAATTCAGCTGTCAAGCAGATTCCCCTATCTGCCCCTTATTTTCAACGTCAAGGTATCTCATCTGCATCTCGACCATCTTCGGTCTCTTCAGAACTCGCAGTTTCTTCTGCTTCTAATTTACTTCACCATTCGGTCGTACCTCCAAGAGGGATCAATTTCAACGTGGTTAGTTTATTCAGCTGTCAAGTAGAGTCCCCTATCTGCCCCTTCTTTCAACATCAAAGTATGTCCCCAGCAAGAACCCCCCCCCCCCTCCTCTACTCTACCTCCCCCCCAGGACCCTCATTGAGTTCATTGATTCCTCTCGCTCCTATCATCACTCATCACTAGTTCTCAACCCACCTTTCCACCCTCCAGAGCAAGCCTCCCTCCTCTACTCTACCCCCCTCATTGATTTCTCTCACTCCTAGGATCACTTGTCACTGGATCCCAACCTACCTTGCCTCCAGAGCGGGCCTCCCCCCCGCCCCCAATCATTCTGTAGGCACAGCCCCCTCTGCTGCGAGGGCCAACATCAATCACAGCCAGATCATGAATGTAGGGAGATGGCCCTCTTCTGCAGTGGATTCTTTCATTCATCCATCCTCCTCTCATATAGTTGCTGCCCACTTTTAAAAATCGCTAGTATGCCTGGAGTGGGGGCTTCCTGTCCGCCAGGGCCACCAGAGGTTTTCCCCTAATCAGCCTCAAGGGGTTTTTTCCTGTCCACTGAGCGGCAGATATACACAGTCAAATCCTACTAACAATTACTAATCTCCCTCTGTCTGTCCTGTTTGTCCTTCTGGTCTTTTGTTTATGTTATGCGTTGGCATGTGCAGTCTTTTGTTTGTCTCACGGCGTGGAGTTTTCGTGAGGTGCCGGGGGTCCATCCTTTGGGGGGCAAGTGAGTTTCACTTCCCCAACCTCAGGGCTAGGCATCCGCCTCCCTTACCTTCAGGGGGGTTCTCACCATGTGAGTCAGAGTGGACCCCCGGCCAAACTCTGTTCTCTCGCAGCTCCTGCGCTTATCTTACCTCACTCGAGGCTCTGTTCTATTCTGCCTCTCTTTCAGGACGTGGTCACTCGTGCTGAGTCCTATACTAACCTCTATGCTTTGTCCTTATTTTCAGGTCCCAGGCAGCGTGACGTCTCAGCCAATCAGGGGTTTTTGGCGCCTACAGAAGTCTCAGATGCTGGGTACCTCTCTCATCTCCTCTCGAGGGGCGGCTCTCCGAGTCATAACCCTCATATGTGTTTTCGGTTGCTGGGTCCTCTGCCCCTGGGATGTGTCGGCATCGTCGCCCTCAGTCAGTGACCACTTTCTGTCCTACTAACTGCTCCTTGCTGCTTCTTCTGCCTTATCCTTCACCCCAGCTCACGCCCAGTGAAAAACATGTTAAAGGTATAGAATATGTGGGTGCTCCTATGTGAATAATGCAAGTATTTGAATTGAATCTAAGCCCTGCATACACACCTATCAGAATCAGCAAAAGAGCTGTAGTGAGAACACTGTGCTGCTGATTTCCTCGCCTCATGCTCGATGCCTGTGTGAGTGCAGAATGAGGAGAGCTCAAGAACTGCAGTGTTGAAAGATGAGACAGAAGCTGCACACGTGACCGATGATGCAGGTGAGAACTATTCCACACTGGAGTGTTCACTGGAGACATGATGATATGAAACGACACGAGTGATGTGTACTTGAAGCAGCTGCAGTGTGAAGCAGGAATACTTTACCAAATCATACCGCTATTTGTAATTAGCAGAATGATAATAAAATGCCATTGTGTTGATTGTGTGAGTCCAGCTCCATGCGGTACGTATTTTGATCACAATCTGATCCACTCTGAGTGACGTCATGCTTTGTTTATATATGGTATCCTAACTTGAGAATATATATATATATATATATATATATATATATATATATATATATATATATATATATATATATATATAGTATATATATATATATATATATATATATATATATATATATACATACTAAACAACACACAAATTATCAAAATTGAAAAGTTAACAATAATTCTATTTTTTTCTTTTCTCTCATCACCTGATGATTTAACAGCAATTCTTATTTGCGCAACATTGTGATACAGGAAAGTACAACATTTATTTTTAGTTCTTTACATCTTTGTTTTCAGGGAAAGGTAAGTATTCATGTGACCAGATAACAGCTCATCACACAGACAAGTCCACGGGCTGCAGTGCGAGTGAGGGTCCAGCCTCACAACATTGAATGAAAGGATCAATGCATTATTGTTGTATTGATACAGCTTGTCTGCTCTTCTGTGAATGTTTTCAACACTGCATTGTAAAGGGCCATGTCCCCCTGTATATATTATTTCAAATGAAGGATCACAAGGAAACAATAGCAGTAGTTTCACTGTCATGCCTGTAGGGGTCAGGATTGTCTTCAAAGTGGCGTGTCAGAGATGTTATTGCATGCTGATTTGGTTGAATGAAGAGTGAAGAAAAAATAACTTGACAAAATAACTTCCACAAAAACAACCCCTCCACTACAACAGAAAATAAACTGAAGAAAAATAAATCATCAGTGTTGACAATAAGATTGAAGTGTTTGTTCTCTTTATTTACTGGTACAGCACATTCTATTTGTGTATATCCATTGTGATGTGGTAAGCCATGATATATGGTTTATTGTTCTTGTTATTCTTAGAACTAAGATCACAAGTCAGGGAATGATTGAGGTGGAGCGTTTGCAGAGTGTTCAGCTCAGGGGTGTGTTCAGTGGAGTCTTCACATCCGGTGCCTTCACAGCACTTTGATACGTTAATGAAGTCCTGTATCAAACACGTGTTTATTATATTATATTGTTCATTGTGGTTCACCATAACCTGCTCTCTTATTCCAATTCTATGAACAGGGAACACATTTCCAAAGAGTGCAGAGAAGAAAGTGAATCAAAATGCAAACAGTTTGCCTGCACTGAAACCACTTCCTTTATAATGGACTCATGCCAATGATAGTGTGTGGAAGCAGTTCAACACAACTTTCTTTCATCTTTTACCAGGTAATGGGCCTGTGCCAGTTAGTGCTGAGAGAGTTTTTGTACAGCGTTCCAATGAGTTTTCACACTGTGCTATCCTCAGAGCACAGTGATAGATTGCTGTGTCGCTTAGAGCAAGTTTGGAAATGGTGATTGTAGTAGAAGAGCTGTCTGCTGTAGAAGTGAATCGGCTTTTAGCAAAGTTTGCAGTGTGAGAACTGCTACTCCATGAGCGGGCTCCTTTATACAGTATGTATTCCAGGGCTTGGTTTGAGTTCTGCCGGTACCAGTAGAGAAGAACGTTTTCACTACTTGCAGTATAAGAGCAGCTGAGCGTTACTGACTCTCCTTCTGTTCTGGACTCTGCTGTCTGTCGAGGACGGATGGAATCCCCACTTGTCATGACTGAACATTGAGGAAGAAAAATAACATTTAATAGACATTCAGAAATAATAATAATAATAATAATAAAAATAATAATCTTTCTTGCTGTGTTGAAATTACCTGGCAGGATAATAAACATACACATGATTAATGTATCCATTTTAGCTCAGTGCTGATTCCTTTATAAACAGAATAGAAAGATTCTGTCTCTGTGTTGATTCTGGTGCTTTTCTCTTCATAATGCTGCTCTGAAATATTCTGCTCAGAGGTTTAGACCGTCAAATGTCTGTAACCAGTCAGCAGAGAGAAACAGAAACATGTGATGTAAATGTGATGTAACCATGTAGCTCTGCGGTTCATAGTTGTGGTTACCATCTTATTTTATCAACACCTTCATTAGCAGTTAACTGGATGCAAGTCAATGAAGTTTCAGTTCTTCATTGACTAACTGCAGTCTCCCTACCCACTTTCAAATTAACCTTCTCAGAACTCAGGAAATCCAGCCCTCACCACATTATAATGTGCACTGCGGTTACCCTTCTACACAGAAGAGCTGTCACTGGAAATGCCATCAGCATTGGAATCACTAGCCTCTGTACACTCCAGGGTTTTTGTATGGGTAGGGTGCTGCTTTGTATCACTGTGCTGGTTCTATTGCACAGTAGTAGATGGCAGAATCAGACACTGAAGTCTGTATTGCCAGGGAGCCAATTTTAGATGAGGTATCTACTGCTGGTTTATATTTCCCAGAATTGTCTCCATATGTTGAACCATCTCTTGTGGCTTTATTTATATATTTTAAACTCTGGTTGAAATCTTGTTTATACCACTGCATTGTCTGATAGTGACAGTTTATCTGAACTGATTCTCGTTCTGAAACTCGCTGTGAATCAGGGCTTTGAGTTACCTGGTCTTGACTGCGCACCTGAAATGAAAGAGAATCTTGTGATTTAAATACATTAAATACATTAATTCATGAATTCATTCTATTGCTATATCCAGTTTTACGTACCTGACATAACTAGGTAAACAGTTAAATATTTAAACATTGTAACACATGGAAAACAATATATCATTCGATAGTTTGTGAAGTCTTGAGCTTTCTAAATGTTTGACATGAAATGCTCTTGTTTGTATTCCACAGTATACTTCCTGTGGTAACTCTCACCCCAATCATCACAGTTCTTTCACCCTCACATTACCACAAGGTCATGTGATCAGAGACAGACACACAGCAGCACAGAAGCTCCTTTTTAAACTCAGAGATAGCAAGAGACAGAGAGGGAAGCTTGAGATTAATCATTTGATTGTATTAATTAATAAGTAGATTCAAATGTATTTCTATGGACCCTTTCCTTTGCATTGTATGACATGTGTAATCATTCTGAGTGTCATTAAAGATCCCTTTTTCATTCTCCAGTAATAGCTCCCATTGGAAGGTAAGTGAGGAGCTGATAGTGCAGACTGTGGCAATCCAGTCACTGTCCAAACCTTTGAGTTCTTCACGTTTGCTAATGGAAGCTTCTTGGTTTCATGGGAAAGGTAATACAAGGTCAATGTGTGCTATTGTGCAGTAGAATATTCAAATTTTGCCTAAATTATAATTTCCTATTTTGTTAATAGTATTTTCAGTCTTTTAACAATGACATTTTCAGTAGTTTGATGATATATACACATTTTGGAGACACATATAAGAACATAAGAACATAAGAAAGTTTACAAACGAGAGGAGGCCATTCAGCCCATCTTGCTCATTTGGTTGTTAGTAGCTTATTGATCCCAGAATCTCATCAAGCAGCTTCTTGAAGGATCCCAGCGTGTCAGCTTCAACAACATTACTGGGGAGTAGTTCCAGACCCTCACAATTTTTTTTTGGACCATAGCAAACTAGTCTAGGTACTGAACTGGTCTGACATGGAACTGCATTGGGCTAAATGGCTTAAGGGATGTATCTCTGAATGTATTTCACATTCTGTGCTATTAATGTATTGTCATCTCCTTATTGTCTGGTATGTGCCTTCTTGTTTAATGGGGGAAGCATTGTCTGATTGTGAATATTTCAACCACTCAATATTCAAATCATTGCCCTACACAGCCCCCTATTGGGGGTTCTTTTGAATTGCAAAGAAACAGAGAGCTTGAGAATGATCCACTTTCGTGATCACAAAGAACACTGAAGTTAAAGAACTAACAATTTGTTTCCACTGTTTTGATATTTAGTTTTCTTGATCTGCTTATTTCTATTAATGGCTGTCAAAGCAATGCACTTTTTTCCGACAACAAAAGATAGTTCTGTGAAAGACAGCAATTATCGGCAACTGGAATCAATCGAGTTTATCTGTGTGGAGAATGTGGTTTGTGTCGAGTGCTGAGCAGGAAGGGACTCTAGTCGCTGTCCGTGACACTGCACGGGTCTGACAAGATACTTCATTGTGGAAAAGTGACATGCAGTTCTACACTGCCATCTAGCGGCGATGCAGTGACACTGCATTAACAACACATTCTTGCAGTAGAAAAGTTTTGTTCAGGCTCATCAGTGAATGCATCGCTGTGGGCTTCAGTGCACAGTAGTACCTCGCAGAGTCCAGCGCATTGGCATTGTTCACAGTCAGGTTAGCTGAATTAGCTTCAGGGTTTAAAGAAGCAGACAGTCTGGGGTCAGTGGCTTCAGGCTTGTCTATATTGGCTTCACCTCCAGCAATGGAATAGGTTTGTAATAAGTATTGTGGAGATGTATTCCCATTCTGCTTGTACCATTGCAGGTAAATCCTATCACCCTTGGTTGCAGTGTATGCACACTGTATTGTGGCTGTTTCTCCTTCAGTGGTGCTGATATGGGCAGGCAATGATGTCACTGACTCCTTCCCATAAGAATCTGCAAGGATTGAAGCAAAATGCTGCAGTTAAAAAAGGTGTCTTGAAATAGGAGATGAAATACCTTGTTAACAAGGGAGCCCATAGAAGCAGAAGCAGCAAGCTGTAAGCAAGCAGTAAGATGCAACCAACACTCACACACAAACAATCCCATTAGAATAGAACCCCAGGCAATCACAGAACACACGCCATCCATTCAAACAGGATCGCATAACAATTCACTGATATAGCCAGGCAGGCATGTCCTTAACAAGGATCTGAAATGTCTTCAGATAACATGTGAGTTTCATAGAGACACAAGATGAGATGCAATGAGAAGCTGTATAGAGCTCAACCAGTGCAGGTTTGTTAAATGAACTCTTATCTCGTACATTGTATGAAGGCGCCCAGGAGTATGTGTAGCAATAGATTACTCTCCATTGTGCGCGGGGCTCCCAGTCTGTGCTCTGCGCTCTGCACAGGAAGTGATGTGCTGCTTGTTGCTGTGTTTTATGCCCTGCAGGTGTCTGTGCACGAGGTGAGAGGTGTTGTGTGCACATGGATATGGGGACATGGGGGCTAGATAATTCCTTTTATAATTATGTTTTCTTTTTTATGTTTTACATACCATTTTATAAAGTTAGACATTCATCAAATCATAGAAGTTTAAGCAGTGATATATGCTGTAATATCAATTAGTATTACACAGCGAGACTATAGCAGGTTGCCAGAGGAATTGCCAGCAGGTACAGAAGAACGTGTGCTGTTTTATCCGGGGTAGTTTCTACACAGAACACAGGCTACACTGCGATCTTCACCAAATACTCCAGGAACGACCATAGATACTGTAGTTTTTATTCTCACTGCTGTGTACTGCCCTGCCATCTTCACCAGCGAGACTCACTCTGCAGGCAGCAGGAGGTTTTTCTTTGAAGTGATATAGAGACTCTCACAGTGTGGGACTCAGAGCACAGACGTACGTGGCAGAGTCAGACAGCACAGCCGCAGTGATATTCAGATGAAAGGTCTTCTCTGTCTTGTCATGAGATGCAGAGAAACGATTTTGAAACCTTGGTGGAATGTCCTCCTGCTTAGAATATGCATTCAGTATGAGCTGTGGGGCTTGATTGGGATCCTGAATGTACCAGAAGAGATATGGAGTGCCTGATGTTAAATCATATTTACAGTGTATAGCGGTGTTCTCTGTTTCTTTAATGAGGGTTGAATTAGAAGTCTGAGTCACTGTATCTCCCTGGATCATTTCTAAAAGAGGAGACAGAAAGATAATCACTGTGAGATCAGGATGAAATAGACTGCAGATACAAGCTTCCTTACAGTAAATAGAGTGATAAATAAACAACCGCTACATGCTGTAACAGACTACAGATAAAGTAACATGAAAGCATTGCAAAATCCGGACAAAATGTGTGTCTAATAAGAAATGCAATATTTATGCTGTATGATGGAACACACGTTAGATAAAGTAACACTAATTGAGTCTAATTGTGTAGCAGTTTATTTACCTATGATTAAACAGAGAAGTATCAAAGTAAAAACAGCGCATTCCTGTTCCATTGTCAAAACTTTCAAACGACAAACCTCCCTCCAGCGTCTGCTTCAATCTGCAGCTGAAACTGTGAAGAATGCGTTTCTATAGCAGTGATGTCATGAAACCAGTGCCCCGCCCCCTACACAGTGCACGCCTTTATTGCGTCATCACTCTGTTTCGTTCACGGTTAGTCTTTTCCATCTCAGAATGCAATAAAGATTCCTTCTGATCAGCTGAATATGTCTATAAAATACACAAGCTTTCGAGACCACAGTGGAAACTGAAGGTAAAGAAAGATCCTCGTTCAGGTTAGTTCAGTCTCAGACAGTTAAAAAGAACACAACTCACATACAAAGGAATGTGTAAAACAACATTGTATCACAGAGGTGTTGTCATAGCATTCTATTGTAATGAGGACCATTGCTTTCAATTGGATTGGAAATATTGTACTGGTTTATATTATTATTATTTATTTCTTAGCAGACACCCTTATCCAGGGCAACTTACAATTGTTGCAACATATCACATTATTTTTACATACAATTACCCATATATACAGTTGGGTTTTTACTGGAGCAATCTAGGTAAAGTACCTTGCTCAAAGGTACAGCCGCAGTGTCCTCCACTGGGGATTGAACCCACGCTCCTCCGGTCAAGAGTCCAGAGCCCTAACCACTACTCCACACTGCTGCCTGTTATATAAATAGCAAAGCTACCGTATTTGTTAATAGTATGAGGTTAAGCTGGATATAGAGAGAAGCTGATGCTGTTCAACCAGTGCAGTTTCGTTAAATGAACTCTTATCTCGTACATTGTATGAAGGCGCCCATGAGTATATGTAGCAGTAGATTCTTCTCCATTGTGCGCGGGGCTCCCAGTCTATGCTCTGCGCTCTGCACAGGAAGTGATGTGCTGCTTGTTGCTGTGTTTTATACCCTGCAGGTGTGTGTGCACCAGGTGGGGTGTGCCTGTGGATATTGAGGCTATATACAGTACAATACATGTTGATGTGCAGGGGGATAGTTACCAGCAGGTACAGATTCATGTGTGCTGTTTTCTCTAGTAGAGTGCAGGGGGATAGTTACCAGTAGGTACAGATTCATGTGTGCTGTTTTCTCTAGTAGAGTGCAGGGGGATAGTTACCAGCAGGTACAGATTCATGTGTGCTGTTTTCTCTAGTAGAGTGCAGGGGGATAGTTACCAGCAGGTACAGATTCATGTGTGCTGTTTTCTCTAGTAGAGTGCAGGGGGATAGTTACCAGCAGGTACAGATTCATGTGTGCTGTTTTCTCTAGTAGAGTGCAGGGGGATAGTTACCAGCAGGTACAGATTCATGTGTGTTGTTTTCTCTAGTAGAGTGCAGGGGGATAGTTACCAGCAGGTACAGATTCATGTGAGCTGTTTTCTCTAGTAGTTTCTACACAGAACAAAGGCTGCCCTGCCATCTTCACCAGCGAGACTCACTCGACAGGCAGCAAGAGGTTTTTGTATGAAGTGATATAGAGACTCTCACAGTGTGGGACTCAGAGCACAGAAGTACGTGGCAGAGTCAGACAGCACAGCCGCAGTGATATTCAGATGAAAGTTCTTCTCTGTGTTGTTATGAGATGCAGAGAAACGATTTCGAAACCTTGGTGGAATGTCCTCCTCCTTAGAATATTCATAAAATATGAGCTGTGGGGCTTGATTGTGGTCCTGAATGTACCAGAAGAGACCGTTAGTAATGCCTGCTGTTTCATACTTGCACTGAATAATGGAGCTCTCTCTCTGTTTAAGAACTATTGAATTTGAATGTTGAGTCACTGAGTCTGCTTGAGTCATTTCTAAAAAAAAAATACAAACCAAGAATAAATAAAATTATATGCGAGCAAACTTACAAACAGTTATAAAATATGACATGATAGCATACACCTATAGATAATGTGAACTCCCTTCTATAGTGTCAATGACTTGAACTCACTTTGCATTTTTCAATAACCAATTGCAACCAATTGCACTATTTACTGTATAATATAAATCGCTATTTCTGTTTGCAATTTATTCCTAACCTATAAGACTTTAAATTTTAAGTTTTTAAAAAAGGGAGACAGTCCCGCATTTTACTTGTACGATATCGTGGAGACTGACACATGTGTTTGACAAATTGCATAACCAGTATGTATACATGAACCTACTTATGCTTAAACAGAACAGCAGCACAGTAATCCAAGTACGTTCTTGTTCCATTCTCAACACGACAAACCCCCCTCTGCTGTCTGGTGCAATCTGAAGCTGGACCTGTGAACCATGTGTTTCTATAGAGGCGATGTCATGGAAACCAGTGCCCCTCCCCTACACCGTGTAGTTGCTGTCCTCCATTGCCCCCTGGTGGTTGTACGGTTCATCTGCATTCGGATGATGTTGAGCTGCGCTTTGCAGTTCAGATTTTGTGCAGGCTGATGTTTAAGGCACCTATTCTCACTTGGTTTACACGTTATTTACGCACTGGAAGAAGGGCTTAAACCAGATGAGAACAGGGCCCTGAATGAATTACTGAGAGCATCAGTGCTCAGTAGTACCTCGCATATTCTGTAGAGGGCGTGTCGAAGTGACAATGGGCTGTATTCATCATGTGTAGGTTTCTTTCGAACAGTGCAAGCGATTCATAATTTTTCCTTTTTCAAAAAGCGAGATACAGAAAGTAATTTTCTCTTCAATCAATTATCTCTGGGAAGGGTTTTGGAAAACTCCTGTGAAAATATGTCATGGAAAAGTTTCCATTAAAATATACTAAACAATGATGATTCACAGCTAACTACTAATTAGCAGAGTTAATGGTGTGTAAACTAGGAAAAATGCGTTTTTTTTAGTAATTCTTTGGAGCTTTGAAAACCTTCGGTATTTCGTCTCAAAAGACTCGATACTGCAGTCAAAAAAAAGATAAAGAAGGCTTTGATGTATCATAAACATTCGGGGAAAATCTGTAAGACCTCCTTAATACGGAATGCTGGGACCAACACATTGATGAATAGAGCTCACTGTGCTGACCTGTGTGAGAGGTGCAGTGAGCAGGGTCCTGTGAATAGAGCTCACTGTGCTGACCTGTGTGAGAGGTGCAGTGAGCAGGGTCCTATGAATAGAGCTCACTGTGCTGACCTGTGTGAGAGGTGCAGTGAGCAGGGCCCTATGAATAGATCTCACTGTGCTGACCTGTGGGAGAGGTGCAGGGAGCAGGGTCCTATGAATAGAGCTCACTGTGCTGACCTGTGTGAGAGGTGCAGTGAGCAGGGTCCTATGAATAGAGCTCACTATGCTGACCTGTGTGAGAGGTGCAATGAACAGGGTCCTATGAATAGAGCTTACTGTGCTGACCTGTGTGAGTGGTGCAGTGAGCAGGGTCCTGTGAATAGAGCTCACTGTGCTGACCTGTGTGAGAGGTGCAGTGAGCAGGGTCCTATGAATAGAGCTCACTGTGCTGACCTGTGTGAGAGGTGCAGTGGGCAGGGTCCTGCTGAATCAAGGTACCTGGCACATGCAATACTTTTCCATTCAGCCATTTGTTCCATGTAAGCTCTACGATATGGGTAAATAAAGGTTTGTATTATCGATACTTGATCAAATACAACACGGATAAAGTTGACGCTGTCCGCGGTCCTGAATGTGTCAGAATGTATTCTTTGCTTATTTGTTGTCATGGTATATTGACTGAGTTTATCAAGCAGTTTACAGAACAATGTGTGCTGTTTAATGCGGGTAGTTTCAAAACACAATACAGGACAGTGTAAAGGGATTTATTAAGTGTATTGTTCTTTTAAGACCGAGTTATTACATCTGCTTGGGACATTTCTAATGAAAAACAAGAAACAAACACAGATTCAGAGCAGCTCAATCTCCTGGCTGCTATAGGAGATCCTTGTAGTAATTATACCCACAACACAATATTCACTCCGCTTTTCTTTCTTATGTTCGTCGATTTTAACCTCAAACCTCGCTCCACCCCTTTGGTTACATTTGCATCTGAAAACAATGTGAAGAATGCATCTGTAGCAGAGAAAGAGTCGACCCGTCCCTTACACAAACCTGCAGCTCGCACAGCATCGGAGTTTTCTTTTGCTTGTGATGGCTCTCGCAAGACATGTATGTAGAGGACTGTATTGTAACTTTATCAGTGTAGTTCAGCGCTGGGTCTCTTATCGAGGGCTGAGGGTTAAGCAGGACAGGTAGTGCCGAACTGTATTGTAACTTTACCAGTGTAGTTCAGAGCTGCGTCTCTTATCGAGGGCTGAGGTTTAAGCAGGGCAGGGAGTGCCGGTCTGTATTGTAACTTTACCAGTGTAGTTCAGTGCTGCGTCTCTTATCGAGGGCTGAGGGTTAAGCAGTAAAGGGATTATTTATTTATTTGTTCATTTGTTTTAAAAAGATCATAAAGAAGGGCAATGTCAAACCAACTGCACTTTCAATAACAAAAAAAATAAAACACAGAGGTAAATGCTTTGCTGGTGTATTTTAAACCCTGGTTAGGAGCTTGTTTATACCACTGCATTGCATAAAAGCTGCTTGTCTGATAGTGACAGTTTATTCAAACTGATTCACCTTCTGAAACTCGCTGTGAATCAGGGCTTTGAGTCACCTGGTCTTCACTGTGCGCACCTGAAACGAAAGAGAAGCTTGTGAATTAAATTCATTAATTCATTATGTTGCTGTATCGAGTTTTACATACCTGACATAATTAGGCAAACAGCTAAGTATTTAAACATTGAAACACGTGGAAAACAATTTATCATTTGATAGTTTGTGAAGTCTTGTGCTTTCTAAATGTTTGATATGAAATGCTGTTGTTTGTATTCCACAGTATACTTCCTGTAGTAACTCTCACAGCAATCATCACAGTTCTTTCACCCTCACATTACCACAAGGCCATGTGATCAGAGACAGATGTCTAATGAGCCTCCTAATAAATAAATAATACAATTATAAGTGTGGTTCTAATGTTTTATTTGTTGGAATTGAATTGCAGAGAATGTATTATTGGGCAGTGCAGCAGCATCACAGAATGAGCTGACTGACTGGCAATCCTGACTGTTTGAAAACAAGATGATATCATTATTATTTTGTTTATGAATGATAATGACATTGAAAACCTGTTTGTTCTCAAGTGTGTTTGTGAATATCACTCACCAAGACACAAGCAAAGCAGAAGAAAAGTTCCACACGTGTTCCTCATTCTTGAATTGTTCCATCCACAAGTAGAAATGTTTCTGACAGACAGACAGCCTGAGCTGTGGGTGGAGCCCTGCACAATGTCACGTCAGAATAAGACTCTGAAGAAAGAAAGAAAGCTTTTTTCATGTTCTGTACATTGGGGCTGATGTAAGGATAGGTGTAGTGCAAACAGTTGCAGCTGCAAAATCCAAATTGACTAGCGGCCAGGCAATTATTTTGCACTGCAGCCTATGTAAGCTTAAGAGCAATGCAAATTACTCAACACACACACATAATGATCTGCAATCATGATAATTAGAGTTGCAATGAGTGCCGCCTGTCCATCGGGGTATTTAGCAGCCGCACTGACAGTCCAGAGGTGAGGTGAGTTCAGAGTACAGAGAGCAGTAGGCGATGTATGAGATTTGTGGAGCAAGAAAATCAAGCCAGACAAAAAATATATATATACAGGTATGTCAGAGGAAAGGTAGCAAAGTCCTCTTGGTGCAAGGAAAAGAAAAGAAAAGCTTTCTGAGGAGCAGCTGAGAGTCCTTTTGGCAGAGGTCACTCAGCATGAAACTGAGTTATTTGGAAAAGGCTCAGCCAACATCAGTTATGTTACCAAAGAGGCCACATGGTCCTCTATATTGGAGAAAGTCAATGCTGTCAGTGTTACCAGGAGGATAGTCAGCCAGGTGATGAAAAGGTGAAATTCAGCTATTAGGTCTAGGATGAATGAGATGATAACACCACAGCATCCTCCGGCATCCCAAACAAAGTGACCCTGGTTTGAATATGCGGGTCTGCTCCGTCTTGCTCTTCTCCTCTGAAGATTTTCCAGCCTGTCCTCAACAAGAGCCAAGCGTCGTCGCATCAGGAAGTGCAAACAGCAGCCATCCTGAAGTCAATGACAGGTCTCTGCAGGTGTGTGTTTTTATACAGCTCTTAATTACTCTCTTCTACATGGTTTACACCTTGTAAGAGGATGTTTTTGGAGGGTCAGCAATGGCCGAAGTGCAAGGCAGAATCCTTACATCTCATTATAATGTTTGTGCCCACTTAGTATTCCAGATCCCTGCCCAATTCCATGCTTGTTTCTTCATTTGAATACATTTCAATATCATTTAAATTGGTTAATGGTGGCAAAGTGCTAATTTGATAGCAGGTGCAGAACACCAGGTGAAAACCTTTACAAATGACATTTTTAGTGGCCGCTAAACATGGTTTGCGTGTGGAAAATGCAGATTTTGACTGCAGTATGGATGTTTTGCAGCCTTAAATCACTTTGCACATATCCTTACATCAGACCCTTTATGTCCTATGTTTGAATATACCCATATTTGTTGGGACATTCATAAAGAAATGTTGTTGATAATTAATGTACCATAGTTATAATTAGTACATCATGAAAAGGTGTTTTTATTTTTTTACATTCTTGACATTTTGCATTATGCTCAAGCTTCTTTCATTCACTTCTCCAAATATTAAGGTTCAAAATAATTTTGTTTTTTGTGTAATAAACATGGTTATATAACGTTATGATGCAATGTATATTTATTTGAATTTATTTTAAGAGATTGCATTCATTTAAAATATTTTTCATTAAAGAGTAAAAGCTATCTAATGAACACATGTTGATTTGAAATTGCAGTGGATCAATATGACCCGAAACATACCAGCTGTACCTACATTCTGAACATACTAGGAGGGTTCAATAGATTCACATTGAGTGCTTTCAGCAGGGAGCTGCGCTGGTCGCTGTTCATGGGACTGAACTGGTCTGACATGGAACTGCATTGGGCTAAAGGGCTTGAGGGATGTATCTCTGAATGTATTTCACATTCTGTGCTATTAATGTATTGTCATCTCCTTATTGTCTGGTATGTGCCTTGTTGTTTAATGAGGGAAGCATTGTCTGATTGTGAATAGTGAGCTTTAAACACTGACAATTCATTGTCGTACACTGCCCCCTAGTGGGGGTCCATTTGAATTGCAAGGTAACAGAGAGATTATATAATAAATAGCCAACGAAGCCTAGAAATGAGATACAAAAAACAATCCATCAATCTTGACGCAGTATCTGAAAACACTGAGGTAGCAATCAGATGTTTTCCTAAAAATAATGTCAAAGTTGTTAATGGTGAGTTGCACGTGATCTGTGCACGTGGATATGGGGGCTAGATAGTTTGTTTAAAAATTAATTTATTTAACACTTTATAATTATAACATAAAGTTGTTTGTCTTTTTAACGAATTAAATACATTTAACACCTAGCACATTGTTGTTGCTTTTTAAACTAATTCTATGAAAGTTATTTTTTTTTTTATTAACAGCAACCATCATACAAATATGTTACATTTTGTAACATGTATTAGTATTTCACTACCAGACCATAAAAGGGTGCAGGGGGGTAATTAAGAAGACTGTCTTTGAGTAGCTTCTACACAGAACACAGGCTGCACTGCCATCTTCACCAGCGAGACTCACTCGGCAGGCAGCAGGAGGTTTTTGTATGAAGTGATATAGAGACTCTCACAGTGTGGGACTCAGAGCACAGAAGTACGTGGCAGAGTCAGGCAGCACAGCCGCAGTGATATTCAGATGAAAGGTCTTCTCTGTCTTGTTATTAGATGCAGAGACACGATGTTGAAACCTTGGTGGAATGTCCTCTGCCTGAGAATATTCATTCAGTATGAGCTGTGGGGCTTGATTGGGATCCTGAATGTACCAGAAGAGACCAGGAGCAGTGGCTGCTGTTTCATACTTGCACTGAATAATGGAGCTCTCACTCTGTTTAAGAACAATTGATTTTGAAGGTTGAGTCACTGAGTCTGCTCGGGTCATTTCTAAAGAAAAGACAAAAAAGAATGAATATAATTATACAAAAGCATACTTACAAACATATAAAACATGACATGATAACATACCTATAGATAATGTGAACTCCCTTCTATATGTGTGTCAATAATTTGAACTCACTTCGCATTTTCCAATAATCAATGTATATCAATGGCACTGTTTACTGCATAATATAAATCACTATTTCTGTTTGCAATTTATTACTAAACTGTACGACTTTAAAATCCATCTCATTTTTATATTGCACGATATGATAGAATAGACTGACACACGTGTTTGACAAATTGCATAACCAGTATGTATACATGGACCTACTTATGCTTAAACAGAACAGTAGCACAGTAACCCAAGTACATTCTTGTTCCATTCTCAACACGACAAACCTCCCTCTGCAGTCTGGTGCAATCTGAAGCTGGAACTGTGAACCATGTGTTTCTATAGAGGCGATGTCATGGAAACCAGTTCCCCTCCCCTACACCGTGTAGTTGCTGTCCTCCATTGCCACCTGGTGTTTTTTTTTAGTTCATCTGCATTCGGTTGATGTTTGCTTCACGTTGCAGTTCAGATTTTGTGCAGGCTGATGTTTAAGGGCCCTATTCTCACTTGGTTTACACGTTATTTACGCACTGGAAGAAGGGCTTAAACCAGATGAGAACAGAGCCCTGAATGAATGCTGCAACATTCATTCAACGTGCAGCATGAATGCAACATGCTGCACGTTGAATGAACTGCAACGTGCAGCATGTTGAGCTGCATGTTGCAGTTCAGATTTATTGCAGGCTGATCATTAAATGAATTACTGAGAGCATCAGTGCTCAGTAGTACCTCGCATATTCTGTAGAGGGCGTGTTGAAGTGACAATGGGCTGCATTCATCAATGTGTAGGTTTCTTTCGAACCGTGCAAGCGATTCATAATTTTTTTTTTCTTTTTCAATAACCGAGATACAGAAAGTCATTTTCTCATCAATCAATTATCTCTGGGAAGGGTTTAGGAAAACTCCTGTGACAATGTGTCATGGAAAATTAATTCCATTAATTGTACTATGATGAATCACAGCTAACTACTAATTAGCAGAGTTAATGATGTGTAAACTAGGAAAAATGCATTTTTTATTAATTATTTGCAGTTTTGAAAACCTTCGGTATTTCTTCTCAAAGACTCGAAAAGAAGGCTTTGATGTATTGTGGCACCTGCCGCATAAATTCAAATAAAAAGATATTTCTATACAATAAGCGTACCATGTGGTGTTCTTAATTGGACAGCACTCAAACCTGTCCAGGTTTTCTGTTTGCATTTTCTATTTATCGATTTAGTCCTTTCTCTGCAAGTCAAGTAATTATTGTGCGTCTTTTCTATTGGAGATTACGTTTTTGGTTTCCTATAAAAGGTTGCTGGTTGCGCCAGGAGGTGGAGTTCATTATATTTTCTAGGGCGTCTCCACAGGCCCTTGTGCTGAAGCTGTGCATCTGTATCGTCTATGGTCTTTGGAGCGTTTGTTATGCTATGAACGGAACAGAGACAGGGCAGGCGCGTAGCGTCCATTGAGGCAGACTATTTGTTATAATATTAAACTTTTTTGTTATATTAATACAACTTTTTAATGTTAGCTTGTGTGGTTCAGGGGGCGTGGAGCTGGGTGGCTCCTAATCATCTAATCTTCTAATTTTCTAATTTCCTGCTAATTAGCATCTATTTTCTATTTAAGCCTTGATCACCTGCAACTTTTCTGTCGAGTGTTTCGTTTTTGAATTCCCGACCGGTAGTGTTACGCATTACTCCAAAAAAAAAAAAAATTACGAAGACCGTTATTGCAAACAAATTAAATACTGCGCAGTCTACCTGCTTCCAAATGGAAAAGTCTTCAGCCGTCGCCTTTCCTTCCGACTCAGATGAGTTCCTGCCTCCGACTCCTCCACCTGTCCGTCTCTGTCAGACATCCCGTTCCTCGTCCCGGCTCATGACCGCACCAGCCCGCCCGTCAACCCTGCTTCCACCCGGCTTTCAGCTAGGCAAGAGCGCGCTCAAAGCGCGGTTCCGCTAGCCAGCCTCCACCGCAGCTCCACTATAAAGATTGGACGACACCTAAGCTGCTGAAAGTTCTCTTTGAGAATTCCATTCCCATCCCTGTCGGCGGGGATCGCATGTCCTTATTTCTTACTTATTGTGAAGCCTTGTCAGCCGAGCGATTTTTCCCCGCTTGCAAGCTTCGGCCGTCAGGCCCTACTCTTCTGCTACTCTCTCAGCTCCTGTTTCTGCTGCGCATACGCAAGATCCTGCTCACGCAGCCCAGCTCCCCCTGCCGGCGCAGTCAGCGCAGTCAGCGCAGCCTCAGCATCTGCCGCCGCAGTCACTTACTTTGCCCGTCTCCTCCACCAGCGGCGCCTTCAGGTCACGTTTAATCAGCTGCAAACTCTGCTCCAGCCCATTATAGACACTCAGCTAGCCCTCAGCGCCCGACTTGACAAACTGGAGAATTCTTCCTCGGCTCCACCTGCCTTCAGTTCCAGCACTCCTGCTCATACTTTTGGTACGTCCTCTTCAGTACCCCCTGTTGCTCTTCCAGAGTTCAACCTCTCCTCGGCCACTGTTGCAGGTTCCTCTTCTCCCTGTGCTATTACCAGCCATTCTATTTCTCCAAAAATTAGGAAGCAAATAATTGAAGGCAAGGATGTTAATCTCGTTTCTATTCTCATTGCGTCTTCCGAGTTTTTGGATCACAGAGTGGTTGACTGCGGAGACGTTTCAGTCACTCTAAAGTCCCGTGACCCTCGTCTTCAAAAAGCCTTTCTCGGGAGAATTAGTCCTCGCTTTCTCCATCTATCGTGACATTCTCTGTTCTGTTTATCCACACAGATTACAGGAGCTAAATCAATATCTCTTCCTGGTCGTTGAATTGTCTGTGCGCTATGGAGGCACCTTGTTCTAT
This sequence comes from Acipenser oxyrinchus oxyrinchus, assembly GCA_030684275.1. NCBI lineage: Eukaryota > Metazoa > Chordata > Actinopteri > Acipenseriformes > Acipenseridae > Acipenser > Acipenser oxyrinchus. Next base: position 9,913,521 of record CM060273.1, on the reverse strand, counting down.
CAATACCACCGTGCTTTTGCAGCCAAAGCTGCTGCCACCCTCTCAGCTGACAACCGTATTGTGGATTGGTCCCGTTCCGACCCAGATCTTTTCACCCGTATCTTCAGTGGAATTCGTGCCAGCGCCTGCAGCGCATGTGCCTCCACAGCTCACTCCTCTTACCTGTGCCCTAAGGCAGCAGCTAGTTCCCTTCAACCCATTCCTCGTCCCTCGTCTTCTCTTCTCAGTTCAAGTCAACCTGCCCCGCTTCCATCCATGCTTCAGCTCCACCCACCAGATCTCAAGCCCAAGATGTCTCGGCCGTCCCATCAAGTTTTCAGGCGGCAGGCAAATATGTAATAACTTTAATTTTTCTGTCTGCTTCAACCGCTCCTGCAAGAACCTCCATGTCTGCAGCTTCTGCAGCGGCCCACTCCCGGTCCATATGTCCTCTTACAGCTAAGTGACAATCAAAGCTGCTTCAGGTTTTACTCCTATCAACGTTTGGCTCTCGCTAATGCGCTTCAAAATCATCCAGACAAGCCGTTCGTCTCCTATCTAATTAATGGACTTACAAATGGTTTCTTCACTGGCGTTTCTCACGTTCCTTCCGAGTCACACATCTGTCAAAACCTCCATTCTGCCATCGCAGAAACCACAAGTCGTCAGTTCCCTCCTCCAAGCCGAAGTCGACAAAGGCTTCATGGTCGGTCCTTTTGCAGCACCCCCTTCACTACCTTTCGCATTAATCCCATAGGCATCGCTACCCGCAAGTATTCTGGTAAGAAACGCCTTATCATTGACCTATCTGCTCCTCGGGCGGTTACACACGCAGCATTAACTCCCTCATTTCAAGCGAGGAGTTAAGCTCTTCACTACATTAAGCTCTCAGATGCCATTCATTTCATCAAAATTGCAGGTCACGGAGCCTGGCTTGCCAAAGCCGATATCTCTGATGCATTTAAGGTCATGCCTATTTATCCTTCCCTCCGTCACCTTTTCGAGTCTGCTGGGCAGACAAGTTCTATTTCTCTACCCAGCTCACCTTCGGTTGCCGCAGTAGCCCAAAATATTCGATTCCTTGTCAGAAGCCCTCTGCTGGATTTTGCTCAACACCTATCATGTTCCCTTCCTCCTCCATCTAATGGATGACTTTCTGCTTATTTCCCCCTTCAGATCCTCCAGCCCAAGCAATTAATCAGCTTAAGACCCTCTTCTCATTAGTTGGTGTCCCTCTTTCTCAAGAGAAACCATCGGCCCTGTTAACTCCCTGGAATTCCTCGGCATTACACTCAACACCATGAAATTGAAGCCAGTCTGCCTCCTGCCAAACTCCAACGCATTCTCTCACTCATTAACAGTTTCCAGATCTCCTCTTTCATTAAGAAGCGGGACCTCCTGTCTCTCCTCGGTCATTTTAATTTCGCTATCCGCATCATTCCTCAGGGCAGAACATTTATCTCACGTCTCCTAGCCCTCTCCTCAACTGTCAAGAATATGAATTCTCACGTGAAAATCTCAGCGAAGCCAGAAAAGACATAAAGATGTGGATCAATCTCCTCACTAACTGGAGCGGTCTCTCTCTATTTTATGATGACTTTATTTCAGCCCCTCATGATCTTGCCCTCTTCACTGGCGCCTCATCCATTGGATTCGGCGGGTTCCTCGCTCTTGAATGGTTCTCCAGCACTTGGCCCCTGAAATTCAGCTCCTTCCCCTCAAGAGAAATCCACGGCTCTCCTAGAAATTTATCCAATCGTAGTGGCCGCTGTCCTCTGGGGTCACCAATGGTCAAGGAAATCAATCCTTTTCTTCAGCGATAACAAACCCACAGTGCACATCATCAACAAAGGGCGTTCTTCATCCCCCTCATTATCGCTTGCTCCGTCGTCTCATATGGTCTTCCGTATCTCTCAACTTCTTAATTCATGCCCGCCATCTTCCTGGTACCCATAATAATGCTGCTGATGCTCTCTCTCGCCTGCAGGTATCCAAGTTCCGTCAGCTGGTCCCGTCTGCTTTCCCGAACCCCTCCAGACCCCACAGTTTCATCAGCTGCTTCTAGACTGAACCCTACCCTCCGCAACCTCCTTCAAACTGCTCAAAACTACATGTCTACAGCCCTCGCCCCTTCTTCAAGAGCCTCTTATTCTACAGCCTGGTCAGCATTCTTAACCTTCTGCGCTCATAATCATATCCACCCCATTCCCTTCAATCAAGACTGGATCCTGGCCTTCATCATCCATGCTAAGGAATCTCTTCATCTTTCCCCAGCATCCATTAAATCTTACATTTCAGGAGTTCAATATCACTACCGCATCTTGTCCGTGCCTTAGCCCGCCATCCTCTCCATACCAGTAGTTCGTCTGACTCTCCGCGGAATCTTCAAAAGCTCCCCTCCGTTGCATCTTCCCGCCTGCCTATATCCACAGACATCATCCATTCACTTATCTCTACTCTTGGAAGGTTGCTTCTCCCCTACGAGGATCTACTCATGGAGACCATCTGCCTCACAGCCTTCTTGGTTTCCTCAGAGGCTCAGAATTCACAGTTCCTTCAGCTTCAAGCTTCCCTGCAGCGGGTATTCGTTTATGTGATCTCTCTTGTATTTCCAACTCCTACTTCTTAATTGGCTGCGTGCTTCAAAGACAGATCAACTCCGGCGTGGTCAGTTCATCCAGCTCTCAAGGATTGAATCTTCCATCTGCCCTTTCTCAGCAATGTCAAAATATCTCTCCATCAGGAAATCCTCCCCCTGGACCCTTTATTCATCGATTCCTCTCACTCTATTATCACTCGTCACTGGTTCTCAACCCACCTCTCCACCCTCCTCTCCAGAGCAGGCCTCCCTCCTCAGTTTTATACTCTTCATTCATTTCAGTATAGGCGCAGCTACCTCCGCTGCAAGGGCCAGTATCAACCACAGCCTGATCAAGACCATGGGGCGCTGGTCCTCTTCTGCAGTAGATTCTTATGTTCATTCATCTCCCTACGATATAGTTGCAGCACATTTTAAAATCGCTAGTATGCCGGAGTGGGGGCTACCTGTCCGCCGGGGCCACCAGAAGTTTTCCCCAATCGCCTCAAGGGGTTTTCCTCTCCACTGGCGGCAGGTATACACATAATCACAGCCTACTAATAATCACTAACCTTCCCTCTGTTTGTCTCGTTTGTCCGTCTGATCTTTTGTCTATGTTATGCGTTGGCATGTGCTGTCCTTTATCTGTTTCGGTGTGGGAGATTTCGTGAGGTGCCGGGGTCCATCCTTTGGGGGCAAGTGAGTCTCACTTCCCGACCTCAGGGCTAGGCATCCGCCTCCCTTACCTTCAGGGGTTCTCATCATGTGAGTCAGAAGCGGACCCCGGCCAAAATCAGTCCTGTCGCAGCTCCTGCGCTTATCTTACTTCACTCGAGGCTCTGTTCTATTCTGCCTCTCGAGGCGGCTCTCCAGTCATAACCCTCATACATGTTTTCGGTTTCTGGGTCCTCTGCCCCTGGGATGTGTCGGCATCGTCGCCCTCAGTCAGCGACCATCTTTTCTATCCCGTTTCGGTTGCTGGGTCCTCTGCCCCTGGGATGTGTCGGCATCGTCGCCCTCAGTCAGTGACCACCTTCTGTCCTACTAACTCTCCTTGCTGCTTCTTCTGCCTTCTCCTTCACCCAGCTCACGCCCCGTGAAATGAACAAAAAAAGATGAATTAATATTATAACAAACAGTAACATACTGATGTACATACTGATAGAATGTGTATTTTGTGGCTCACCTTAGTCGTTTTTTTGTGAACCTTGTGTTTGTACATTAGTTAGCCACCTGTAATGAAAAAACGCTGGCATTGTCTCAGAAAATTAGCCTTTCTTCCAGTGTTCCCTTTAAGTGCATCTGGGTATTTCCCGTTTGAGAAATAATTGATTTCTTGAAAGTTGGGTTCTCTTTTTCCATCAGTCACAGTGTCAGCACCAGTCCCAGCAGTGCAAGCACCAGTCCCAGCAGTGCAAGCACCAGCCCCAGCAGTGTCAGCACCAGTCCCAGCTGTGTCAGCACCAGTCACAGTGTCAGCACCAATCCCAGCAGTGTCAGCACCAGTATGAACCCATCTACTTATTAATATTGATGTTATATTATTGTCCTTTTAAAATAACATATTTCTGACAGTGTCAATATGGTCATTTTAAGTTGATGTGGTTTTGCTGGGAGACAATTAGTTTTAATCTTTGAAATAATATGGGTCATAAAATTTTAACATTAACATCATCATCCAAGGGACTTAATATTGCTTTGCAGTTTGCATGAACAGTCTCCAGGCTTTATAAGATGATTACTTTTACCTTTGGATCTGCAAGAGGTTTGTTCAACTTTTTTTTTTTTTTTTTTTTTTTGCCTCAGTAAAAATCTAATCCTAGCTACGCCCCTGCAGGGAGACCAGATTGGCAAGCCGACTCTTGTTTTTTTCTCGTTCTGCTTTTCTAAAAGTCAGGACGTTTGTTACTAGCGCCAAGCTGTCATTTAGCATGTTCGTATCGACCTTGAGGTAGTCAAATGAATGCTAAATGTTTGGTGGTTTGGTTGAATTGATATAGCTGAGAAAGAACACCTGGATATCGTTTGGACTGGCTGGACTATCTCATTCATCGTTGGATCAAGCAATCTTAAAGAAGGCAGGTACCCAGGAGTGGTGAGATCGTTTCCATTTATTTTTTCGTTGGAGTGTTTTTATTTTATTTGCTACTTTGTTTTGATGCAGTGTTTTTTTTTTTCTGCGTTTCTGCTCTGTTCGTGACTTTGATTACTGCTCAATATGTTGCAGGTGTGGATTTACACTTTATTATTTTTTATTTTGTGTTTATATACATGTGTGCTTGTTTTTTATTTATTGAGAGAGCTGTGGAGACACACAGAGAACAGCAGGTCGCTGTCGCTGAGAGGGAGAGCGTTGAGTACGCTGTTCAAGCGGATTGAGCATTCAGAGGGGAAGAGGCGAATATACCTCCCCCCTAGCCAAGTTAAGTGTGCAATCTTTTGCTGCTGTGTGTGTGTGTGCTTGCTGCATCGTCCTGCTTTCAACAATTTGGATTGCTTAGCCGAAGTTCTTTTATTTTGTTTTTTCTTTCTTAGAGAAACGTCTCCAGTGACGGCCCTCCCTAACCAGAGCTGTTGTAGCCTACTCGAGTCTCAGCTAATGCTCCCGTGGAGCACAGAGAAGACGGCTTTGAGACTTTCTATTGTTATAAACTTTTCTTATTGATTGCTGCTGTTTGACAATTACATTACCTTTGTTGCTGTAACCATTTCCAACGTTACTGATATTGATATAGTTAGCTGGTTACTGCTGTAGCCGAACCTATATTTAAGTTGTGATAGCTACTGCTGTAAGGGATATAGCTATTTGTCCATTGTTGTTGCTATTGCTGTAGCTAAATCTATATTTGAATTGTGATAATCATTGTGAATACTGCTGCTATTGATCCAACTATTATTGTTATTGCGATCAATATTTCGTTTTTATGTATGTGTTTGGCCATTTTAGTATATTTTAATCTGATTGTTTAAATAATTAAATTAATCCCTTTCAAAGTTTGTCTGGTTTCCTTGTCTGCGTTTCCACGGTGTTGCTACCCCGGTATTACGAACTTGTCCTAGTGACACCTGTAACAAATATACCTGTTTGTCTTGATCAAGACTGAAGTGCTCATTATCTGTCTGTACACGCTGTGTGTGTGTGTGTGTGTGTGTGTGTGTGTGTGTGTGTGTGTGTGTGTGTGTGTGTGTGTGTGTGTGTGTGTGTGTGTGTTTGTTAGCCTATGAAGAACCAGTAAATGTATTGTCTGGTTTTAAATGATTGATTTATCATTCCTTTTTATTTTTAAACTTAAAGATCCCGTATCCTTTTGTGCTGTTGACCCGCCTTTCCCCCTTTTATTAAATGGTTTCGGCACTTGGTTCACGGAGGTAACTTTTCCGTTGAAGTTGGATTTTTTGCTAAAGGTGTGTTTGTTACAGTATCATAAACCTTCGGGACAAATCTGTCAACCCTTCTTCATATGGAATGTTGGGTCAGACACATTGATGAATAAAGTTCACTGTGCTGACCTGTGTGAGAGGTGCAGTGAGCAGGGTCCTGTGAATAGAGCTCACTGTGCTGACCAGTGTGAGAGGTGCAGTGAGCAGGGTCCTGTGAATAGAGCTCACTGTGCTGACCTGTGTGAGAGGTGCAGTGAGCAGGGTCCTATGAATAGAGCTCACTGTGCTGACCTGTGTGAGAGGTGCAGTGAGCAGGTCCTGCTGAATCAAGATACCTGGCACATGCAATACTTTTCCATTCAGCCATTTGTTCCATATAATCTCTAAAATATGGGTAAATAAAGGTTTGTATTATCGATACTAGATCAAATTCAATGCGGATAAAGTTGACGCTGTCCGCGGTTCTGAATGTGTCAGATACGAAACGCAAATGAAAAGTGTCTCTGAGTTGAATGTATTCTTTGCTTATTTGTTGTCATGGTATATAGACTGAGTTTATCAAGCAGTCTACAGAACAATGTGTGCTGTTTAATGCGGGTAGTTTCTAAACACAATACAGGACAGTGTAAAGGGATTTATTAAGCATATTGTTCTTTTAAGACGGAGTTATTACATCTGCTTGTGACATTTCTAATGAAAAACAAGAAGCAAACACAGATTCAGAGCAGCACAATCTCCTGGCTGCTATAGGAGATCCTTGTAGTAATTATACCCACAACACAATTTCCACGCCGCTTTTCTTTCTTATGTTCGTCGATTTTAACCTCAAACCTCGCTCCACCCTTTGGTTACATTTGCATCTGAAAACAATGTGAAGAATGCATCTGTAGCACAGAAAGAGTCGACCCGTCCCTTACACAAACCTGCAGCTCGCACAGACTCGGAGTTTTCACTTACTTGTGATGGCTCTCGCAAGACATGTATGTACCGGACTGTATTGTAACTTTACCAGTGTAGTTCGGCGCTGCGTCTCTTATCGAGGGCTGAGGGTTAAGCAGGGCAGGGAGTACCGGACTGTATTGTAACTTTACCAGTGTAGTTCAGCACTGCGTCTCTTATCGAGGGCTGAGGGTTAAGCAGGACAGTGATTATTTATTTATTTATTTTTAAAAAATCAGAAAGAAGGAGCATGTCAAACCAACTGCACTTTTGATTTAAAAAAAAAAAAAGAAAAAAGAAAAAAGTATCACGGTGGTAAATGCTTTATGAAAATATCCCAGACATTTAAAATATTTTAATACCCCTTAAATAAAATAGCCTGTGTAAAATTAACACAACGAAAAACTCTTTGAATCCGGGGTATCCGTACCTGTGATTAAACGTTAATCGATTCCCTTTATATTGATACCATGCACGTCCTAAATATTGAAGCGCAGGTGTGCGCGCATTGTTTGGTCGTTTACTAGATGTTGTACATGTTGAGTTTCTTGTGCAATGTAATATTTATTATTGTAGTTTAGATGTATGTTTGTGAATAGGGCTTTATTAGAGCACTGTAAATACATACGTTTATTCAATAAAGATGTATTTGTTTATTTATGTATTGCTTATAACCTAGCAGTCCTGTTTGATATGACAGGATCAACAGCACATTGTAATGTGGCTTGTAATGTTAATCAAAGCTCTCAAATCTGGAACAAGATTCCAAGCAGTGCTGTTTGAGAAAACACACAGTGAGCTTCTAAACTACACAACAACAACACTACAGCAACAAGCTAAACAATACATACGATTAATACATAAAAATAACATAAATAATAGAAAAATACATTTAACTTACGAAATAAGACATTCTTTTTATTACTGTGTAGTTTTTATCAAAGATTCACTGTAATCGGATTGCTTTTTTAAGCTTCTCGCTCTCTTATCATAATAATAACATACTGTACATACACATTGTAACTGAGATGTTTAACCCGCAACAGCACAAATAAAATAGACATGTGATGTTGTTTGTGTGTTTTTCCAGTGAAGGGGTTAATTAGTGCGCACTGAATGCGTTGTGTTATTGTAGAAGGCAGTAATGTAAAGACAGCACCGTGGTACTCAGCGCACACAGGTACACTGCAGAATCACACAGCTGCGTGTTCACGATTGTTAAACTAGTCATCTTCTGCGATGTGTCCAACTGAATGGAAAACCTGCCCTCAGTTTCATCTGATCGGAGTTCATCAGTGGAACCTTTCCTGCGATGAAGCAGATATCGAGGGGAGCTCCCTGGAGTCTGCTTGTACCAGAACAGATTCTCATTGCTAATGCTTCTGCTCAGGGAGTAATTGCAGAATACCCTCGTATCGCTGCTATCTTTCGAGGTAATCGTGTCATTGAGTTGATTAATTTCATCTCCACGACTGGAATCTGTAAAATAAAAAATAGAGTTATGCACGATGTGGTAACTGCTGCTGAATTCACGAAATTGTTATTACAACAAAAATACATCTTTACCAAAGATTAAATAGAAGACTGCAGTGAGAAGACCTGCATACAACATGGTTATCGCTGTTCATTCAGTTTGAATGAATTCTCTGTCTCTGTTCTGTTGGTTTCTGCTCAGTACTGAATGCCAGTCTGCAGCCGCACCACCGAGCGGATCAGTGGGCGTTTCTTCCGTGTGTCGGGATGTTTCTCTGATGTCCAATCAGAACCCATGAGCCCGCGCCGCGCTCTGTCTTCTTCATTACACAGTGAAGCACCAGAACGGGGTTCTTTCGTGTCATGAGTTGTGTTCCAATACTGTTTAAAACAGACAGACAGATCCAAGCAAGGGAATGGCCTAAAAAGAAACTACACTGGAGAAACAAAGGACCATATTTTCAAAGCTCTGACTCCCGTCTTTAATTTTATATATACTATATATATATATATATATATATATATATATATATATATATATATATATATATATATATAAAAAACTAGTAAAGAACCACCTTGGTGTTACTGAGGGGGAAGAACACGATGTAACACCGCTTATCTGACATCATTTCTTCATGCTGTGAGCGGGGTGTCATTCTCATACTGTTTTCAAACATGTAGTGTTGGAAAGCAGCTGCACAAGGAGATATGGCGAGTGTGATCTGACTGTGAATGAGCATTGAACAAATGATTGTCCTACACCGCCCCCTGGTTGGATTCCCTTGAACTGATGTACAGACCTCATGGTTAAACTGATCATTTCTACTTCGTGTGTGTGAAATGGCAGTGAGTGGGCGGGGCAGGAGAGTAAGAGGGGCGCTGCATTCTGGTACTGCATAGCTCAACTAGAATTATGAAGCTCTGCTATTTTTGAGTTTTAAACGATTCAAACAACAAAATTTTATAACCGTGTTTGTTTTAGTAGCAGCAATGATATCCGCCAGTCAGGCTTTTCCAGTGTTAAATGAAACCTTTTAATCATGTAACATGTGTGTTTTCCTTTTCCAGCAGTTATAATGGACGGAGTTTAAATGAATGTCAATGTATGTTGTTTGATTTACATATTCAGAATGATGTTTAACTCAATGCTTTATTCATTGAACACAATAACCTCTTTGTTTAATATGTTGTCATACATGTACCAGTACTGGTACATGACAGGCTTGCAACTGGTATGCACAGACACTTGTTTATCACGATGTGATTCCTCAACCACAATACTCCCTCAATCTCACTATCATAAGAACATAAGAACATAAGAAAGTTTACAAACGAGAGGAGGCCATTCGGCCCATCTTGCTTGTTTGGTTGTTAGTAGCTTATTGATCCCAGAATCTCATCAAGCAGCTTCTTGAATTACTAGGGAGTTGATTCCAGACCCTCACAATTCTCTGTGTAAAAAAGTGCCTCCTATTTTCTGTTCTGAATACCCCTTTATCTAATCTCCATTTGTGACCCCTGGTCCTTGTTTCTTTTTTCAGGTCAAAAAAGTCCCCTGGGTCGACATTGTCTATATCTTTTAGGATTCTGAATGTTTGAATCAGATAACCGCATAGTCTTCTTTGTTCTTCTTTGTCTTCTTTTAGCCTGTCTCTCTACGACATGCCTTTTAAACCAGGGATAATTCTGGTTGCTCTTCTTTGCACTCTTTCTACAGCAGCAATATCCTTTTTGTAACGAGATGACCAGAACTGAACACAATATTCTAGGTGAGGTCTTACTAATGCTTTGTAAAGTTTTAACATTACTTCCCTTGATTTAAATTCAACACTTCTCACAATATATCCGAGCATCTTGTTGGCCTTTTTTATAGCTTCCCTACGTTGTGTAGATGAAGACATTTCTGAATCAACATAAACTCCTAGGTCTTTTTCTTAGTTCCCTTCTTCAATTTCAGTATCTCCCATATGATATTTATAGTGCACATTTTTATTGCCTGTGTGCAGTACCTTACACTTTTCTCTATTAAATGTCATTTGCCATGTGTCTGCCCAGTTCTGAATGCTGTCTAGATCATTTTGAATGACCTTTGCTGCTGCAACAGTGTTTGCCACTCCTCCTATTTTTGTGTCGTCTGCAAATTTAACAATAGATGTCACACAGATACTTATTAGATGCAGAGAGCTGAGGAACTGGTAGGTCTGAGTAATGATCTTTGTACTGGCTTAGTGCTAACATTCTCCAGAACAGGAGCAGAGGGCAGTGCACTTGAGGGCAGCCTTGACACATCTGCATTGCCCAGTGCATCCCTTCCTACACCCACAGTGAATGAGTTAATAGCATGACTGTGATGCTTCTGGAAGGGTGGTCCACAGTGCTTGCCACCCTGTGGTGTCCTTCCTCCAGCCGCAGTCTGACAGGCTTGGAAGCTCAGGGTCAGGAGTTAGAGCCTCTACAGTAATAGTGTTTTCAACCAGTAATCGTACTGGACACTCTGCTGTGCTCGCATTGCACACCATTCTTCCAAGGACACAGCATCTGTCTCTGCTACAGTTGCTGCAGATGTGTATTCAGCATATGCTCGGTGCAGTAGTGTGTGGATACTTGCAGCTGTGACTTGGTGTGCATGCCGGGTCTTCATCACATGGCTGGCTCTGATGAAGGAATCTGCTGTACCAGAGCTTGCCATGTCGGCCTGCACTAGAGCCCTTGTCCGTCTCCCAGTACCTGCAAATATAAAATGAATGAGTATGTTTGATCAAAGCATCATTAATGTTGTTGCTGCAGATATAGGTTGCTGCAGTTCTTACTGGTTTGTACATAAGACAGACAGGAATCTTCTATCATTGCTTAACCATCTTTGCTTAATGTTGTGTGTTTAATCTCAAAGTGGTCCTCTCCAAGGGTGGTCATTTAGGGAGTTGATGATCATGTTATTATGACACATGGTTCTAAAATATCAAATTACCATTGTCTGAGGTCATTGACCTCTCACAGTCGTCTGAGGTCAAATCCAAGATGTCTCCACATCTGAAAATAAACCTCAGGGTGTGTAGAAACACTGTAGAATAGTTCATGCTTTAATCATAAAATGCACAATACTTTTGCTCATCAGCTGTACTGTTATTCTAACTGAGATACTGAGTGTACTGCATGTGTATGCTGTCTCATCTCCTTTTGCTGGGCTGACCTGATTTTACTGAAATTAGTGTACTGTACCGCCACCTACTGGCTGCAAATAAGACTACAAGTGCTAATAAGTTAAATTCCAGAGCATTTGGTTAAAAGATTGAGTCTCCAGTTTATTATGATCTCAATACGTCAGATTCTACTCTAGTCGAGCCCGTTCTATATAGAGGGGCTGGTCGTATGAACAAGGCTACAGATGGGTCTGCTCAGCACAGCAGTGTATTTTTTATAACATGTACTGTGTAGAATAGGATAAGCTTTGTTAGTACATCAGAAGATGTTTTGAAAACACAATACACATGTGTGGGTGTGCTGTTGTTGTATTCAGTGTTGGACTAGCATTAAATGTTGCAATGACTGTGTTTGCTCTTACCCATTGTGATACAGTATTTACAATAACGAGCTGCCAACATAGTCTTGTCCACAAGATGGCAAAATAGACCCTTACAGTAACCATAATTACATTCTGTGACTCATATCAACCACAAATGAAATATTACATATAGAGCCAGTAATAACAATGGTGTATATGCTGCAACACATGATGACCACTACACATGACCTGAAACTTGGGGTATTCATATCTTGTTCTTCAACCTTATTGCTTAAAATAGTTTTCTTGTTCATGTTGGTATCTGCAGAATTAGCAATACTGCAATAGGGTACAGACAATGCTAGCTTTACCATGGGGTCTGGGAAAGGTTCAATTAAAACATTAAACATCACAGCTGCTTGCCACAGTTTAAAGCATTCACATTTCCAATACAATGCTGAAGTGCAAAGAGCAGCAGGTGGTTGTTGCAAGGTGAGGTGTAGAGTTCCTGTGACTGTGGGCCTCAGAGCACAGTAATACACTGCAGAGTCAGTGAGCTCACACTGCTGTATTCTCAAAGGCACTGTTCAGCTGCTGGGGTTCAGCTCAGCTGAGAAACGGGCTGGAAACTCACTTGAGGGATCACTCAGATACTGGCTGGTGTGCAGTATATATTCAGGAGATTCCCCAGGGCTTTGTTTATACCAGTATAGATCAGGGCTGCTGTCTGTTGTATTATATTGACAGGTTAATATTGTTTCATTTCCTTCAGGTGTCAATATCTCAGCTGGAGACTGTGCCACTGAATCTCCAAGACTTCTCTCTGAAATACAGTTCAATAAATCCATGTTAAAGATATAGAATATGTGTGTGCTCCTATGTGAATAATGTGAGTATTTGAATTGAACCCAAGCCCTGCATACACACCTATCAGAATCAGCAGAAGAGCTGTAGTGAGAACACTGTGCTGCTGATTTCCTCGCCCCATGCTCGGTGTCTGTGTGAGTGCAGAATGAGGAGAGCTCAAGAACTGCAGTGTTGGAAGATGAGACAGAAGCTGCACACGTGACCGATGATGCAGGTGAGAACTATTCCACACTGGAGTGTTCACTGGAGACATGATGATATGAAACGACACGAGTGATGTGCACTTGAAGCAGCTGCAGTGTGAAGCAGGAATACTTTACCAAATCATACCGCTATTTGTAATTAGCAGAATGATAATAAAATGCCATTGTGTTGATTGTGTGAGTCCAGCTCCATGCGGTACGTATTTTGACTGCAATCTGATCCACTCTGAGTGACGTCACGTTTTATTTATATATGGCATCCCAACCTTGAGAATATATATTAGCCGATTTAACAGCACTTCCTGGCTGCAGACATTGTGATACAGGGAAGTACAATATTTATTTTTAGTTCTTTACATCTTTGTTTTCAGGGACAGGTAAGTATTCAAGTGAAAAGATAACAGCTCATCATACAGACAAGTCCACGGGCTGCAGTGCGAGTGAGGGTCCAGCCTCACAACATTGAATGAAAGGATCAATGCATTATTGTTGTATTGATCTATAACAAAAATATTGTCAATGTAAAAAAAACAAGCTAGAAAAACGCAACAGCCGTTTAAAGGGGTGATATCAAACACAAAAGCCCAAGTTAGGAGAAGCAATTGGGGAACCTTATCAAGCATCAAGCAAATAGGCACAATTGCAAAGGTGCTGGGGCCCAAGATTCACACTTGTTGCTTCTCACTTGGCTTCTTTTTTTGATCGCTCCATTTTACATTGAAATGCTCTTTGTTCAACTTCAAGTGGATTGTAACCATTGCCTTATCAGCTGGGTTGTAACAAGAATAAAGATGCTGAGACACATGTGACAAGGAAAGTGCTCAACACAGACTGAAGTGTTCTTGGTTATCCTTACAAGCACTACTACAGAGAAAAAGACAGACAGGGAATGGGAAGACACACGGACAACATGCAGGTAAGGCACAGGTAGATCAGGGCACACATGGACAGACATTTAGCCCACAAGCATACGACAAAGAGCATGAAGCAGTATATTTCCAACAATGAAAGATGATGAACAAGACCAATAATGGCAACGATTGCAAGGGATAATGAGAATGCAAGGTAAGTGTATGGGAAGTGACAGTTGATGTGGCAGGCATTGCAGAAAAACATTTTGGAATTGGTTTTAGCCCCCTGAACAATGTTCATTTCTATCTCTCTCTTGGCCTTTTTGACATGCTTTTGCAGTTCCAAGTACTCTTTCTGTGTACTTTGTTTTTGGTCCCCTTTAAACGCCCTGTAAAGTGACTTTTTTCGCTGAATATTTTTTTTTTTAAATTGATCTATTAAACCATTTTGGCCATTTTGTTTTAGATTTAGATTTGTCTACTTTGGGATGTAATTGCTTTGCTCCTCTAGTACTACATTTTTAAAAAACAGCCATACTTTTTCTGTGGATGTTTTCTCTATTTTACTCCAATCTACTTCTGTTAGTCTCTGTTTCATACCTTCATAGTTTGCTTTTCTAAAATTGTAAACCTTAGCTTTAGTCATTACTTTTTGGGTTTTAAAAATCACTTCAAATGAGACCATGTTGTGGTCTGAGTTTGCCAATGGTTCTCTGACATCTGTTTTAGTTATTCTGTCTTTGTTATTTGAAAAGACTAAATCAAGGCATGCCTCCCCTCTAGTTGGTGCCTTGACAAATTGCGTTAGGAAGCAGTCATTTGTCATTTCCACCATTTCAATTTTGTCTGTCATGCTCCCCACCGGGTTTTCCCATTTTATATGGGTGAAGTTGAAATCCCCCATTAGTATGGCTTCTCCTTTGCTACACGCATTTCTAATGTCATTGTATAACAGATTTACATTGAATAGAGATGAAGTTAGGAGTTCACTAGCAATGGGAGAAGACACCACCACCATCACCTTCACAGCACTCAATGCTACACTGTGCATGAAAGGATGACAGCAACATGGAGAAGAGAGGAGGGAGAGTGGCTTGCCTGCTACTGCTATATTATCTTGTGGACATTCTGTGTTGCTGTGTACTTCAAATAAATGTGCCAGTACACATTCACGTCACAGCTCTGAACCCCACTCAGGAGGTCCCTGTGCTGTGGACTGTCAGAACACCCTTCACTTTAAACTGAAGCCTATGATCTGCTTGCACAAGGAGCTGAGTTCCACTTTGATTAACAAAATGCTTTCTTATTGAGCAGTGTGTGCTTTTATCATTTACTAAATACTATGGTAGCATAGACTTAAATTGAATCTGAAGACAATTTAATGATTTTCTTATAATGCATAAGATAAATGAACTATATTGAGTTCAACAGGGACTTAGTGAACATTACATTGAATTTGTTTGGTACAGCAAACATCAATAACTTCATTCCCCTTTGCAGAGTAAATATGAAATACCTGTTAAAATAATAACAGCGACTGAAAATAATAGAATTACATATTTACTGACTTCAGTGAAGATGAAAGTGGGATGGATAAAATGATGAATACATAGCTGTCCATCAGATTGACAAGATTACTTACAGAATGCAATGCTTAACAACAGCCCTACATAGAGATACATCTTCAGAAATGTGACATCCAACTCACTGGAAGAGAAAAACCTGGATCAGAAACACCTTACACCAGGATATAGAGAAGGGTGGGAGGGGAGGGAAGAGAGGCAGTAGTGACTCCACCCAGTTAATAAATAGACCAATAAAATCAGTTCAGGCCAATAATCAATCAGCAAACGTCATGACTGCTGCAAAACAAGAGCATACTGTAGTCACACATCCATGACCCTGATCAGGCATGATTGAGTCTGTCACAAAGAGGTCACAATTAATATTAAGTTGAGGCTAGAGTTCAAATATGTCGAGGAAATGTGGAATATTGGCAATAGATACACACAAATCGAAGTTAGTGCAAGTTTTTTGCTGTTTCTTTTAATTCATCTTTTTTTTTACCCAAGCAGCTGCCTTCTGTTCTGCTGTTCATCAACACCAAACAGTCAAGAGAGGATGTTGGGTTTTGAGAATGTGTTCTGTTTGCCAATATTGAAACCACAACTTTTAATATGAAACTGTGCACTGAGAAGACATTAAGGCAGCTTGCAGGGAATTTGCTTCATCTTTAAACATCCATTTGTGTTTTTATTCCCTGTTCATTTCAAGAAGAAAGCCCCAGTAACCCCACTTTAACAACTGTAATGGTGATTGTGGTGGAGTCTGTCTATGGTAGAGCTGAAACGGCCTTGAGCAAAGTGTGTAGTATTAGAATACAGGCTGCTCCTCTCTCTCATACACTTCACTGGATTCCTATCCCTGCTCATATCAAATTTAAGACCCTTATCCTTACCTATTGCTCTCTTCACCAATCTGCTCCTTCCTACCTCCAATCTCTCCCTATATCCCCTCTCACCCTCTCTGTTCAATCTCTCATCTCTCCCTGTATCCCCTCTCATCCTCTCTGTTCAATCTCTCATCTCTCCCTATATCCCCTCTCACCCTCTCTGTTCAATCTCTCATCTCTTTTGCTCTCACTCTTTTCTGCAGTCTTCTGCACTACATGAGAGTTTGCAGTGTTTCCTCAGGGCTTGTTAAACATCACATCTGTGGAGACTCTAGTGCAGTGGAGTATAAGAACAGCCTTCATTCTTTTCAAGGGGTTTCCTTCTCCATATTCCATTCCTTACTTCAGAAGCTGACAGTCACAGTTCAGGTGTCACTCAGAGAAAGGACAGAGACAGATGTGCTGGGGAGCACTGAAGGGCAGTCACAGTTCAGGTGTCACTCAGAGAAAGGACAGAGACAGATGTACTGGGGAGCACTGAAGGGCAGTCACAGTTCAGGTGTCACTCAGAGAAAGGACACAGACAGATGTGCTGGGGAGCACTGAAGGGCAGTCACAGATTGTAGGAGAATTGCTAGATTGATGTTTTATTAATGTGTTATAGGTAGATTATTAAAATGACTTTGAATAACACAAAGTAAAACAGATGACTAAAATGTGTCTCTTTGTAAGTATGATTATCACATTGTAATCATATTTATATAATACTCTATTAAACTTTATAACTTCATTATTAAGCATCTATTAATTAAGTAAACTATAACATCTTAATAAAACAAACAATAAGCAGAACCTAAATATAAACTGTTACCATATAATTAATAACACAGGCTATAAGGATTTGTGAAAATAGATATTTTCATTGTATTTGTGCACATTACTGTATTTATCATACAGGATACATTTTATCATTGCCCTTATTTCTGTAATACTTTGTTTTTATTTCCTTTTGACACAAGAGAAAATGTAACACGCATCAGCCACATGCATTTTGATAAATAAAAAGATTTTCTCCTGACTGGACCAGCCATGTTAGAGTGTTTAATCGCTATCTGTATAAAGAACTAGACCTGTACGTGTAAAAAGAAATTAAACAGCTTCCCAAATAAGAAACATGATTAGAGTATTCCAGTGAGATCACATCATAATCTTTATTTTTTATACATTGAAACTTATTTTGATAAGTACAGCTGAATTAAATGTCAATAACATCAGGTAAATTGAATAGTTCAATATGTGATTTTGTAGATAACAGCCTTCAGCCAACCCTCAATCACTTAGTCTTTGAGCGGCGCCATGTGGAAGGATCTAGAAGTTATTTTAAGTTCAAAGTGGTTTATAAACTCACTCCCTCACTCCCTCTCTCACTAAAGAAGAACGCTTCTGTTGTTTTCATTGCAGTTTAATTGTGTGCAATAATGTGACTGCCTTTGTGGAATGTTCCCACGTGTAACTCTTAACAAGTTCTTGTGCATCTACGCGGACATTCAGTGATAAAACTGAACAATAATTAAACATCTTAGGATGTACATTCAGCACCATTCCGTTACTTTTAAATATTTTAAAAAGTATATATTTTAAAGGAAAAAAACGCATGAAGCCATGCGGGGAAGTGGCAGTGAGGTTATTGTATGGCGTTTGCTGCAGATTCTCTCGCTGTGGGCTGCAGCGCACAGAAGTAAACTGAAAAGTCTGAAAGATCCACTGAACTGATGATGAGATGAAATGTTTTTCCTGTCTTGTCGTGAGATGCAGAAAGACGGTTTTGTAACTTTGAAGGAAAGTTGCTGTCACCAAGAAGATCACTGTATATTGGGTGTGGAGTTCGGCTGCCAGTTTGAATGTACCAGAACAAGTAAACGTCTGTTGCTGCAGCGTCCTTATAATAAAAGGGTAGAGTCGCATTTTCCTCTTCTTTTACTGTGACTGAGGAAGCATTTTGATTCACAGACTGTCCCTGTGTATTTTCTAAAGAAAGAAAGAGTGAAAGAAGAGAAAGAAGACAGAAAGAAAAAAGACCGGTTATTAGTGTCATTATAAATAGTGTGTTCAAGTATAGGCTACATTTAAGATCCACACCTGTGAGGGAATTGAATTGATAATGAATACGATGGATACCTATTAAACAGCAGAACAGTGTAATAATATGCACAAGCGCGCGCAGTGTTTGTTCCATGTTGTTCTTCTGCAGTCGTGGCTTCTCTTCTTTAACAGACTGAACTGAATATTCATGTCATGGTAACATATGAAGCTCCAGTACACACCCCGCTGTGTCACAGTCATAGAGACTGACGTGTCATTTCCTTTGTGAACACATATAACACGGTTACACACACGCACTCCCACTTAAACACTGTTATATGTTCATGATCAGAGGTGACTTGTTTCACAGCAGTATTGTAGAAGAAAACACTGATCAAGGTGTTAACGAGTAAAGGATAACGGAATGACGGAGAGGCAAAACAAATTGATCTTGATAATTAGAGATAGTCTTTCATAGTTTTGAGAAGAACATCGATCATGTTTAATTGTTGAATTGTGTCATTTTGCCAACGATGGCGCTACAGTGATTAATATTGTATGTATGTATGCATGTGTTTATATATCTTTATTTATTTAAATACGGATTGAAATATATTACTGTGAAACGTGGTCTTTATGATAATAAAATATTAAAACGGAAGAACTCACCACTAACAAGTTAAATGTAAAGTGTCTCCGTGTATTCGCGGGGTGCTGTGTTTTTGTGAAGCTCTTCAATATCTCATTGTCACTGTGGGCCTCAGCGCACAGTAATACACGGCAGAGTCACACAGCTCTGTCTGCTGGATTGTTAAAGGGACGGTTTTTGAAGTTTTGTTGAGAAATGCATCAAATTTGCCTTTGAATTCATCAGCGTTCTCTCGTGCTCCAAAAGTATCTCTTCTCAGCACATACCTCGGGAAATCATTCGGGTACTGTATGTACCAGAATAGATACTGCGAAGAACTGCTAGTACTGTATTTACAGTGGAGTGTAACTGATTGTCCTTCAACAGCGTTCATATTGCCTGGATGTTGAGTCACCGTGTCTTCTGCTATGCATTCTGGAAAACAAATAAATAAATAAAAAATATTTTTAAAACAAACAAACAAAACAAACAGCAATAATAAACAAATACATACATACATACATACCAAAACAAACTATAGCACAGATAATGAGAATGATCCGTGTATATGCCATGCTATACAGCGTAGCACAATGTTTCAGCGTCATGCAGCAGTGAACTCTTTTCAGAAGATTTAACCCCTCAGAGTGCCTTGTTACCTCTTATACTGTCATCAGGAGTTTCTACATGATGTGATGTCATTTCACCTGCTTATCAGAACCCGTATCGATGTTACACTAGAGCCTCCTGTAGGAAAATCTTCCATCATCTGTAACCTGACATTTTACACTGTTCACTATTTGTATTTGTATCTGTTATTTATGGTATTTATTTATTAGAGCAGAACACGATTAGTGCACTTGAAAAGACAGCAGTTCTAAAAGAAATACATAAATACATTACTATGTGTACTTGTAAGTGACAGTTTCATCACCGTAGTGCATTTCGCATTCTTGTTAATGAAAATGCTAGCTAATTATTAGTATTATTTTTACGTTTGTGTTATTAAATCAGTATATTCTGTGCACTTGGTTTATTACGTCATATCTGAATATGTCAGTGTGTAATAGATTGTGTCATAATGCAATTTAAATGAGCAATACATAATTGATCCCTTTAGTCTTTCCTCCTTCCTGGTGCTCCCCAATATGTTCAGGGGAGATCCAGTAACGTTTCGATTGCTTTCAGAACCATCCACTTGTGGAGAGCTCCGCTAGAACAGCAAGAGACGCCAGTACAGTTCTGGAATTCACTGTGTGACAGAAACGCCAGATCGCAGTGTAGCTGTATCGAGAGCCGCTGGTAATAGCTGATGTACGGGGTGAGGGCAGTGTTGCTCATTCTGATTCGGGACGCTGGTAATAGCTGATGTACGGGGGGAGGGCAGTGTTGTTCATTCTGATTAGGGACGCTGGTAATAGCTGATGTACGGGGGGGAGGGCAGTGTTGTTGATTGTGATTCGGGACGCTGGTAACAGCTGATGTACGGGGGGAGGGCAGTGTAGTTCATTCTGATTCGGGACGCTGGTAACAGCTGATGTACGGGGGCAGTGCTGTTCATTCTGATTCGGGACGCTGGTAATAGCTGATGTACGGGGTGAGGGCAGTTTTGTTCATTCTGATTCGGGACGCTGGTAATAGCTGATGTACGGGGGGAGGGCAGTGTTGTTCATTCTGATTCGGGACGCTGGTAATAGCTGATGTACGGGGGGAGGGCAGTGTTGTTGATTGTGATTCGGGACACTGGTAACAGCAGATGTACGGGGGGAGGGCAGTGTAGTTCATTCTGATTCGGGACGCTGGTAATAGCTGATGTACGGGGGGAGGGCAGTGTAGTTCATTCTGATTCGGGACACTGGTAATAGCTGATGTATGGGGTGAGGGCAGTGTTGTTCATTCTGATTCGGGACGCTGGTAACAGCTGATGTACGGGGGGAGGGCAGTGTAGTTCATTCTGATTCGGGACGCTGGTAATAGCTGATGTACAGGGGGGGCAGTGTTGTTCATTCTGATTTGGGACGCTGGTAATAGCTGATGTACGGGGGGAGGGCAGTGTTGTTAATTGTGAATCGGGACGCTGGTAATAGCTGATGTACGGGGGAGGGCAGTGTTGTTGATTGTGATTCGGGACGCTGGTAATAGCTGATGTACGGGGGGAGGGCAGTGTTGTTCATTCTGATTCGGGACGCTGGTAATAGCTGATGTACGGGGGAGGGCAGTGTTGTTCATTCTGATTCGGGATGCTTTTAATAGCTGATGTACTGGGTGAGGGCAGTGTTGTTCATTGTTGTTCATTCTGATTCGAGACGCTGGTAGGGCAGTGTTGTTCATTCTGATTTGGGACGCTGGTAGTAGCTGATGTACGGGGGGAGGGCACTGTTTTTCATTCTGATTCGGGACGCTGGTAATAGCTGATGTACGGGGGTGGGCAGTGTTGTTCATTCTGATTTGGGACGCTGGTAATAGCTGATGTACGCGGGGAGGGCAGTGTTGTTCATTCTGATTCGGGACGCTGGTAATAGCTGATGTACAGGGGGAGGGAAGTGTTGTTCATTCTGATTCGGGACACTGGTAATAGCTGATGTATGGGGTGAGGGCAGTGTTGTTCATTCTGATTCGGGACGCTGGTAATAGCTGATGTACGGGGTGAGGGCAGTGTTGTTCATTCTGATTCGGGACGCTGGTAATAGCTGATGTACAGGGGGAGGGAAGTGTTGTTCATTCTGATGCGGGACACTGGTAATAGCTGATGTATGGGGTGAGGGCAGTGTTGTTCATTCTGATTCGGGACGCTGGTAATAGCTGATGTACGGGGTGAGGGCAGTGTTGTTCATTCTGATTCGGGACGCTGGTAATAGCTGATGTACAGGGGGAGGGAAGTGTTGTTCATTCTGATTCGGGACACTGGTAATAGCTGATGTATGGGGTGAGGGCAGTGTTGTTCATTCTGATTCGGGACGCTGATAATAGCTGATGTACGGGGGAGGGCAGTGTTGTTGATTGTGATTCGGGACGCTGGTAATAGCTGATGTACGGGGGGAGGGCAGTGTTGTTGATTGTGATTCGGGACGCTGGTAATAGCTGATGTACGGGGGGAGGGCAGTGTTTTTGATTGTGATTCGGGATGCTGGTAATAGCTGATGTACGGGGGGAGGGCAGTGTTGTTCATTCTGATTCGGGACGCTGGTAATAGCTGATGTACGGGGGGAGGGCAGTGTTGTTCATTCTGATTCGGGATGCTGGTAATAGCTGATGTACGGCATCCTACAGGAAGAAAGTACAGTTTACATCCACTGTCAGTTCAATTGTCAAGTTCACTTTAAATATAGAGCTAGCGCTGACTGTTCAGTGTGTATAATGAGTGCGAACGTTTATCATTTGAGGCAATTCATAATTCTTCATAATAACACACATGCAAGGACGCACGCACACGCACACGCACATGCACACGCACACGCACACGCACACACACACACACATATATATATATATATATATATATATATATATTAATTGCAAAAACTGCGTTAAAGTAAGATCCTTTAAGAAACAATTTGATTAGTTTTTTTTTTTTTTTTTTTTTTAATTTAACAAGCTGCTACAGCAAAATGAACAGGCTGAGCTGAACAGCTGCCTCTGGTTTGCAATCCTTTCTTATGATCTTAATCAAACCAATATCACTGATCAACAGCTAATGTAGGTATGAGTCATGGGATCAATCCACACTGTGGTCTTTTCAGCTGTGAGTTTCATGTGTAGGGGGAGTTGAAGGAGACATGTTAGGGTTACTAGCAGAACAACCTGAACACAAACAGCAACAGCCATGGCAGTCCAATACCTCTCTGTAATTCAGGCTATACTAGTAAATACAACCATAGTGATAGTGACATCTACAGTCCTTTTATGGGATGACACCACAGAAACGTGTGCTGCTGTTGGGAGAAAAATATGTCAGTACTGAAGCACATTGGCTTCAGAAATTAACAGATTTTTCAATGTTAATTTTTTTGTTTTATGTAGCTTAGGGGCAGTTGAAATATACTTAATGGTCCCATAATCATTTGGCATATAATTCAATTTGCACATCGACATAATGCATTGTGGGGAAAAAATGTTTGTTTAGATTTGTCTTTTTTCAGCTGTATTGAAAATCAACCCTGGTGGGGAGCGTCAGTCTTTCAGCAATCCTGATGAGGCCGAATTCTTTTTTGCTCAACGGTTTCAGGATACGTTGGTGTCTATTGAGCCCTGTTGTGTGTGTGTGTGTGTGTGTGTGTGTGTGTGTGTGTGTGTGTGTGTGTGTGTGTGTGTGTGTGTGTGTGTGTGTCGCGTAATCGGCCGCATATAGACTAACCCTCACCCTTACCCTCACCTTAACCTTAACCTTAGAAAAAAAAAGGCTCACCTTTGGGATTCGGCCCAAACAAACCCTGGCGAAAGTGCAGAAGACGAATCTCCAGACCACCTGATTGCATGCAGTACAATAAGCAGGGAAACTGATTTCCATGGGCACTGAATTCTACGTAACATCTGTACAGATGAACTAACTTTGTTCCGGGTTACTATTTTTCATACCTTCAGTGGATGGAAGTGGAAAGGGCTTTCTGTTTGTGACGCGTCAGGTTTGCACATTTTCACTTGTCGTTTCCTGGTATAACTATAAAGACAGTAAGTTACATAAATCTAAACATGCCTTCTATTGGTTATTTGATATTGATCTGGTTATTACGCAAGGACCTCAAAGGGATCGCTACACTGCAGAGGGTATGACAACCCTGTCAGGAATACTGCTGCGGGTCATTATTAATGATTTGGATACGTGGCTGTATTTATTTTGATGATAATCTTTCCTCTAATTAGACTTTGTCCTTAAGTTTGATTCTTTATTGGTAAATGGAAACTATTTCCCTTCAAGGTCTACTACTGTGTTCATTAAAATGACCCTGTTTGATGTTTAGCATTTTTCTTAGAGCTCTTACTTCGGTCACATTGTCCTTGTCCCTGCTGTATCATTGCCTGGTAATGGATGTATAATAGAATAATGTACGCTGCATTTCTTTGTTTGTAATATAGTGACATGTTGTCTACAGTTTGCAGTTGATTTTGTTTCTGTTTTCCGAGGCGGTTTCGCTCACAGCAAGCCCCCTCAGGGTAATTTGGGCCACGCTGACAGTTGTTGTATTGGTGGGGAGGGAGGCTGGGGGTATTGCGGATTGATGAACACCCATCTGACTGGCAATGCAATGTGAGTGTTGACCAGATTGAACCATGCCCAGGGAATGAAAGTTTTCATTGCTTGGTAAAGATCTGCTTCTAGACATGGTATAAGCATGAACATCCACGGCTTTTCTGCACACAGAGGTGTGATTCGTAGGGTTTCCACAGAGGTTTTTGTAAGCAGCTGCACTTTAATCAGCATCACTGTGGTCCCCAGTGCACAAGAGTAGAGTGCGGAGTCAGACAGCTGCGTGTTTGAGATTGACAAATAAGTCATCTTTGTTGAAGTATTCAAGTGTCCTATAAACCTTCTCTCAGATTCTTCAGATCTGAGCTCCTCACTGCCACCACTTGCTTTATAGCGATGGAGAATATATCTGGGATTCCTCCCTGGTGTCTGCTGGTACCAGAACAGATACTCAGTGTATGCGTTGTTCGACAGAGAGTAATTGCAGTAGATCTTGGTTTCCTGGGTCTCCTCAGATGTTTGGAGATCCTTCCATGGATGCACCTCATCTCCATAACTCAGCCCTGGAAATGAAGCACAGTGGTTAGGAGCAGTTCACTGGGAGCATCACAGAGTATGGAATAGGAAAATAATGCATTGTAAATAAATAATTACCAAAATAAAGACTAAACAAGACAATGAGAACCATTGTGATCAGCGTTCTTCAGTTCAGAAAGAACACAGACAATGTTTAGGTTTGTGTTCAACCAGCCAGCATCTACTGAGGAAATGATATAGAGCTCATAAGTGTGCTTCACTTCTTCAGCATAGAAGACACGCCCCTTTCCCTCATCCAATCACCACAGCCTGAGGCACGAGCAGATCATTTGATGAGCAGTTTCTGTTGTTGTTACTTACATTGAGTTGGGCATTTCATTTCCATTCATAAGTATTGAGTATGTTGTACAGAATGTATATCTTGAAAAAGTACACGCACTGTTTCCTCATACAGTTGACCAGTGTATGCTACACACAGTAGCTATGATCAGTAGAGTGGATACAATGTCCCAGATGGTCTGTTCAATAAAGTGTGACTTTACAAACATATATTTAAACTTGAACCACTTCATGAAATCTTCACAATTACCGTATTTTAAAATGAAGAGATCTGCACTTCACTGTACAATCACTTGTTGAACTGGAGCAAAGTAACTTGGGCTCATTGGGGATGGCAGAAAGGTGCTACATAAATGTGCATTTGTTCATACATTCAGTGACACTATAAACACACTTTGTCATAATTCATTTGCATTACTAAATTACTGAAGGCAATTAAATAAAGTTAAGTTGCGTGAAAAGATGGAAATCTGGGACATCATTATATAAAAATTAGTAATGCAGTTCTACAGGGATTTCGAAAAGAAAAATTGATGTTTGAACAATTTAGATTTGTACCCTATTTGCCTCATGCACTATTAAAAAGTATAGAACAATAACAATACATTGGCAATACAATAATAATGACAGTCGTTGTGCTGTTGTTATGCTTATCATTATTATTTGTAACTTTTACAATTGCTCTGTGTATCAAAACTTGTTGTCTTCTGCCATCTAGAGGTTATAGTTTAGAATACAGTGTACAGAATATGCAATTAAAAAGCAACACAAGACCACATGTATATTGTAATAAAGAATTGTTCCTTTAACTCTTTTACTGCCGGAGCAAGATGACGTCCAAGAGCAATCTGTCAAAAAAACTCCCCTTTCGCACACAAAACTCCTCTTGTCATGCCTCACTCCCCTTTGAGGCGTGCGCCCATCCTTCTCGAGTTGTGAGTGACTCCTCCTCCCTTCTCTAGTCATTCCTAAATATCGGTACACCTCCTTTTCACAGTAAAGTATAAGGAAGCTAAAGGTGACAGAAGTCAAGCGAGAGTCAAGTTTGAATGCAGAAACTAAATAGCCTGAGATTGACTAGAAATGCCTGGAGATACTGGTGTATTATTTGGGGTTTACAACATCACTGTCAGCAAGGACATGATACAGACACATGATGTGATTAAATGAGTGTAACATTAATATGATTAGTAAGTGTGTATAAATCGCAATAAGGGTGTCTTGCTATAAGGGTGTCTTGCTGGATTATAGTCCAGTACAAGAGGAAGCAGCATGAAGTTTTTGTATAGGTGAGATACAGACTGACACAGTGTGGGCCTCAGAGCACAGAAGTATGTGGCAGAGTCAGATAGCACAGCTGCAGAGAGAGTCAGATTAAAGGTCTTCTCACTCTTGTCATGAGATGCAGAGAAACGTTCTTTAAACCTTGGATTATTGTTTAGGTTCTCATTGAGCAAGAGCTCTGGAGCTTTATTGTGTTCCTGGATGTACCAGAAGAGGTCCGGGTTGCCTGAAGTTTCAAACTGGCAAAATAATATTCTTTTTTCATTTTCTGTCAAGTGAATTGAAGGTAATTGATGGACTGCGTCTCCTTGTGTCATACCTGATAAACAATAGAATGAAATATTGAAGAAATATATCAATTGTTAGCAGTAAAAATGGCAATAAATAAATAAATAAATAAATAAAAATAAACAAAATGATATTTCCTACAATTTTACATCATGATTTTATTTTTATTTTTTTAACAATAATAGCAGAATAATTAATTGGAGAGAACAATAACTGTTTATTTTGTAAAATGTACATTTCAAAATAACAGAGCAGTTCTATTGTTAGTTGAAAATAGTAAGGTAATGTTTAAATGAACCAGAAAGCCCCTGTGTTCCATTATGTTATGTCTACTTACCTACGACACACACACCAGTATGATATTGACTAGGTGAGCCTTTCCTCCTTGAAGCATCATTGTGTGCAGGTTGAAATAGCTGTGACTGCCCTCTCTCCTGCACTGAAGTGTCAAACCAGAGCAGTGAAGAGCCTCTCTATACCCTTTGGCAATGCCTGTCAGTCATCCTGTGGTGGGAGTGACTGCTCATGTTATTATTGTATTATTATTATTAGATTTATTAGCAGACACTCTTATCCACGGCGACTTACAGTACAATTGTTACAAAACAATCACATTATGTTTACATACAAATTCTGGTACCCATTTATACAGCTTTGTTTTTTACAGGAGTAGCCTAGGTAAAGAACCTTGCTGAAGAGTACAGCAGCAATGTCCCCACCTGGGATCTGACCCATGACTCTCCTGTCAGGAGTGCAGAGCCCTGACCATTACTGTGCTCCACACTGCTGTTCACACATCTGTTTCTGCCCAGGGGTGACAAGGAGAAAAACCGTTCTGAGTAATATACTGTATCAATCTGCCTTCCCCATGCTATTAACCCAGAGGGTTAGTGTATGATGGGTTTAATCGCACTGTATCCACATGGGACAGTGTATGATGGGTTTAATCGCACTGTATCCACATGGGACAGTGTATGATGGGTTTAATCGCACTGTATCCACATGGGACAGTGTATGATGGGTTTAATCGCACTGTATCCACATGGGACAGTGTATGATGGGTTTAATCGCACTGTATCCACATGGGGCATTGTATGATGGGTTTAATCACACTGTATCCACATGGGACAGTGTATGATGGGTTTAATTGCACTGCATCCACATGGGACAGTGTATGATGGGTTTAATCGCACTGTATCCACATGGGACAGTGTATGATGGGTTTAATCGCACTGTATCCACATGGGACAGTGTATGATGGGTTTAATCGCACCATGTATCCAGCCAAATGGAATATTGTAAAGGGAAGGGAGTCTGGATGAGGAGAAATAGCAGACTGGATCATAATAAATCAATAAATAAATAGACATCAAGACTCCCTTCTCTCATTGTGTTGTGCGAGAAACAAAGGGATGGGCTATGGGATATGTATTTAATAATTTGGCTGATGCTTTTATTTAAGATGACATACTAGGAATACAAATACAATGTGTTAGTAATAGACAGTGAATGAGATAACTAGTCCCAGAACAAGATGACTTAAACTGTAGCAAGGAACAATGGTAAAGAGAAGCCTAGCAGCCAGACAGGGCAGTACTGCACTCAGAGGCAGACAAGAAGATTCACTGTGTCTACAAATGCAGCCTCAACAGCTGGGTTTATTGAACACAGAATACACTATAAACCTTTCAAAAATAGCAAACATTGTCTGAACATTTAAGCATTGTCTGAGTCTTTCAAGCAAATTGCCAAACCATGCTAATAGCAAATAGTTGTATAAACAATTTAAATGAACATGTTTTTTTATTATTATTTACTTTTTTTTACAGAATGTATGTCAGTAGAGTCTAATGTCCAAATAAAGGGCTGTTGTCCTGTTTCATGTGCAGATCCACCAGATGCAGGCTGTTCAGTTCTGTTAACTCCACTCTGTGTTTCTGTCAGGTCCTCTCACAGCTTTCAAACACTGTGCCTCCACTGCACAGTAATAGGTCACAGAGTCTTCTGCTTGTGAATTGCTCACATTAAAAACCCCAGAGCTCTTCCCCTTGTCCAGCGACCCACTGAACTGTGAGTCTTTCATTGGGTCTGAAACCAAGATCATCACATTCTCTGGGCTTCTGTTTGGCCTCTGTCTGTACCACTGAAGACTCCTGAAATCAGAAGCTGTATAGTTGCAGTGAAGGGTTGCAGTCTCCCCTTCACTCACAGTCAGTGATGGTGCTGTCTGAGATACTTGAGCCTGAGATCTCACACCTGCAGAAACATGTTTAAAAAGAAGAGACAACTTGAAGAGTCAGCAGTGGAATTTCCTGTACATTTTGTCTGATTTCTTTCACATCTCATATGTCAATAGTATAATGATATTGGTAATTATGTATTACATGCATATTACTTTTATATCAGAATTTAGCAGTATTTTGACATAATGACAAGTCCTAGATACACATGTACAGAACCTGGTACAGGGGAAATGAACAGTAATAAATCCTCAGATACTCACAGTGTAAATAAACCAGTGTGTTTATCAGGAGGTATAAGAATCCAGACTCTGTGCTCATGATGGGAGCTGTTGGAGTGATCAGAAAGAAAAACAGATTAAAGCAGCTGTGAAGCAGCTTCTTATTGTGCCAGTGCAGTACAGTAACCCCTCCCACCAGTGTGCAGTGAAGATTCAGAGCTGTGAAGCAGCTTCTTATTGTGCCAGTGCAGTACAGTAACCCCTCCCACCAGTGTGCAGTGAAGATTCAGAGCTGTGAAGCAGCTTCTTATTGTGACAGTGCAGTACAGTAACCCCTCCCACCAGTGTGCAGTGAAGATTCAGAGCTGTGAAGCAGCTTCTTATTGTGACAGTGCAGAACAGTAACCCCTCCCACCAGTGTGCAGTGAAGATTCAGAGCTGTGTTTCCCACCTTATTTATAAATGAATTACTATTTCAATGAGAATGTTGACGTTAAAACAGCTGTTTACCCATTCATTTTGCTGAAGGGCAGGCAGGAGAATCAAATCTATCATCAGGTTATACCTGATTGATTGTGAAACATATTTAATATTTAACATCCTTTAATATGGAATTAATTTGTTTGTTTAATGATGTGGTCATTTTGTAATGAGGTCTGTGGTTATGAATTCATAAATAACAACAACAACAACAACAATAATAATAATAATATAAATCAGTGTTGTATGAGAACTCTTTACAAATATCTGCTTTGTGATTTGCTTTCATATTACACTGTGCTGCAGCCGCTTTGCAAATCTAAAGATATGCTGTGCATTAATAAAGAAAAAGAAAACCAACATGGGAAGCGACATGCAAATATCCAAAGAAAGCAGTTAAATATAAAAAATAAAGCTCAATTATTGCTCCTTGTTAGAACAGCAATGAGCAAAGTATAACCCTGAAGAAAGTCTGCTTCCACTGTCACTGTACTCCAAAACATCCCAATAGACTAGAAACTAATATGAAGAAATACACAGCAGCATAAACACACAGGGATAGTGAGAGAGCAAGAGAAAACACAGGACACAGGGCAATAATAAAACATTCAGTCACCCCAACATTCAGGACTCGTGACTGACTCCACTCGACTCCAGGCTTGAGGGCTCGACGACAACTCTAGTTATTATTCAGGTTTTTTTTTTTGGTTTTTTTTTAAATTGGTAGAATTATTTAATGAAAAAATCAAGTGAAATCAAGTGATTTTAAAAAAATATATAATTCAGAAAGAATAAATATTTGGGTAGAAATCGGGTACAAATCTAGTTACCATCACCGGGGCTTGGCTTGGAGGCAGTGTGGTCCAGGGCTTGTAACCAGCAGGTCACCGGTTCAAATCCCAGCTCTGCCACTGACTGCCTCACTGTGTGACACTGAGCAAGTCACTTAACTTCCTTGTGCTTCATCCTGTGGATGAGATGTTAAATCAATGTCCTATTGTAAATAACTCTGCATATAATGCACCATTCACAGCCTACCTCTGTAAAGTGCTCTGTGATGGTGGTCCACTATGAAAGATGCTATATAAAGATGATTGCATTTAAATCATAGATTACTGCGCATGCGTTTATTCATATACAGTCCTGCCTATTCGGGGTTTAACCCTAAAGCTTTTTGGGGGGGGGTTAAAACACTAAAATCAGAACCCCTTGTTATTAGTTATATGTTTGTAAACAAATGAACCAGTACATTATATGTCTGCTGTGTGTTTGTGAGGCTCTGCAGTTGTTCATTGTCACTGTGGGCCTCAGCGCACAGCAGTACGCGGCAGAGTCACACAGCTCTGTCTGCTGGATTGTTAAAGGGATGGTTTGGGAAGTTTTGTCGACAGTGGCGTTAAATCGCTGTTTGAATCTGGCAGCATTATTCTTGTAACCAAACAGATCCCTTTGAAGCATGTACCTTGTAAACTCATTTGGATATTGTATGTACCAGAAAAAGTCAAGCGAATTGCTACTAGCGCTGTAATGGCAGCCAAGTTCAATTGTTTTTCCCTCAGTAGCGTTCAGATTGTCGGGAGACTGAGTCACCATGTCTGCAGCGATGCAACCTGAAAAGAAAGAATGGTCAGAAATGAAACAAATCAATTATTAAATAAATAAATAAATACATAAATACATGACATATCTTACCACTCCAAGGTAGTATAGTCACAATAAACAGAATATTACAAGTCATTATATACAGTTGAACAGTGTGTTCACCCTCCAGCAATGCTTAGCAATGTTCTTTTTACAGAGGACTGAAACTCTTCAAGTCTCTCCCTGAGTCTCCTCACAGATCTGTCGGTGTGTCACAGTACTTTCATAGACAGTGTGCTTGTTACAATGTCGCCCCCTACAGGAAGATGACACACGAAAATCGGGAATGGAGAACATGGGGAATTTTCTTTTGTATTGTATTGTTCAATCAATCAATCAATCAATCAATCGACCTTTATTTAATATAGCGCCTTTCACAAAGCAATGCCTCCAAGCACTTTACATGGCTAAAACAGAAAATACAAGCAGGAAATACAATAATCACAGTAAATGAAAATACATGAGCAGGAGAGTAAATGCATCAATAAATAAATAAATAAAACACTAGTAAATAAAAACAAGATCAATAACACAATAAGAATGCAATGCAATTAAATGCATAAATAAAAGGATAAACCATATCAATAAAAACAAGAGGAGTGAAACAATAAAACCATAGACGATAAAAGAAAACTATCACTTTAAGATAAAAAGATTATAAAACTGTGTCTTCAATCTTATTTTAAAAGCTGCAACAGTTGGTGCTTCCCTTACAGAAACGGGCAAATCGTTCCATAATTTAGGGGCCTGTAACTGAAATCTCTGCCACCAATACTAGTTTTTAAAATATTTCTAAGATGAAAGAAATACACTTTATTGTTTTATTGTTTCATGTTCTAATATTTTTTTTTTTTAAATGAAGATGCAGATGATGTTTATTTAATCCACTAGGTGGCAGCAAAGCACCACAGTTGTTTCCTTCCACTGAAATAGAACTGAACAGGAAATCTCTGAAAGGATCTGCTTCAGAATTTCTAAATATGCTCTGCAGGGCAAAAACATGGCTTGCAAATGTAATGTATGTTTAGTTTCTCAGTTCATGACATTTAAATATCTTCTTTTCAACAGCCCCCCTTCTGTCACAGCGGTGTGGAGTCGTGACATTGTGCTTCTTGTTTCAGAGGTGTAACAATGTAAACTGCACATGTGGTGAGTTTATGGTGCCCTTGGACTTATGGGACATCACAAGTTTAACACTTTTGGGTGCTTTGATTGTGTTAAAGAGGCTGAATTAAATATTGTGTTTGATGAAGATCTGTTGAGATTGGACTACTGTTACTCTATTCCAGCTGGCCTCTCTGCTTGTGCCATTCAGCCTCTTTGACTTATTCAGAATGCTGCTGCTCACTTTATATTTTCTCTGCTTCGCTTCTCTCATGCTACTCCTCTCTCGCGTCCTCTACATTGGCTGCCAATCCCTGCCCTTATCAAATGTACCACCGCCCTCTTCAACATTCTATTCCTTCCTACCTCTAATCTCTCGTCCCTACCTCTATCCCTCTCGCCCTCTCTGTTCAATCTCTCGTCTCTCCCGCTATCCCTCTTGCCCTCTCTGTTCAATCTCTCGTCTCTCCCTCTATCCCTCTCACCCTCTCTGTTCAATCTCTCGTCTATCCCTTTCGCCCTCTCTGTTCAATCTCTCATCTCTCCCTCTATACCTCTTACCCTCTCTGTTCAATCACTAATCTCTCTCTCTATCCCTCTTGCCCTCTCTGTTCAATCTCTCATCTCTCCCTCTATCCCTCTTGCCCTCTCTGTTCAATCTCTCGTCTCTCCCTCTATCCCTCTTGCCCTCTCTGTTCAATCTCTCGTCTCTCCCTCTATCCCTCTTGCCCTCTGTTCAATCTCTCGTCTCTCCTTCTATCCCTCTTGCCCTCTCTGTTCAAGTTCAATCTCTCGTCTCTCCCTCTATCCCTCTTGCCCTCTGTTCAATCTCTCGTCTCTCCCTCTATCCCTCTTGCCCTCTGTTCAATCTCTCGTCTCTCCCTCTATCCCTCTTGCCCTCTGCTCAATCTCTCGTCTCTCCTTCTATCCCTCTTGCCCTCTCTGTTCAAGTTCAATCTCTCGTCTCTCCTTCTATCCCTCTTGCCCTCTCTGTTCAATCTCTTGTCTCTCCCTCTATCCCTCTTGCCCTCTCTGTTCCTCCTCTGCTGGCCAGCTGGTCATGCCTTTCCTCAGGTGCTCTACTCCCCAAGCTCGCTAATTTTCCTGTGTCTCGCCACCTTCCGACACCTCCTCAAAACTCACCTGTTTGGAATAGACTTGTAGACTCTACAAAACATATCTTCTGCCTTGAACATTGCATGAAATAATTCTGTACAGTCATAGGTGTGTAAATTCCTCTCATAATCCTGAAACCTGAACTGTGCAAAGTGACCATGTCCTGTAATGTGGAATAGAAAGGGTCACTGCTGCCCTGTGGTAGAGTTTACTATCAGACACAAGCTGTGTGTCCATCTGTCTCGGGGGTCTATCAGAGTCAGACAGCACAGCTGTAGAGAGAGTCAGATTAAAGGTCTTCTCAGTCTTCTCATGAGATGCAGAGAAACGCTTTTTAAATCTTGACTCTGTAGAGAAGTATAAACCAAGCATGTGTTGTGGAGCTTTCTTACGTTCCTGGAGAGCCTGCTTTTCCTGCAGCCCGACTGCATACCTCCCACTGTTCCACCCCTTTCTCAAAGGAAGGCATGTTGAGGAACACAAGACAACAAGTCTGTTAGCATTAGGGCAGGATTTCCATTGACTTCTATGTTTCAATAGATAAAGCAGTCATTAGAATTAAAAACAAGCATAAAGACAAAGGTGTATGAATACTGACATAAAAACTGAATACTGACATACACATATATACATTATTGTATACTGTAGCACATGACTTCATTTATCTAAACATCTGAATCGACTTTGTAACACTCTAATGTATGCTCAATAACCATGTGTGCTGTACTGTAGCAAATCTCTACCTGCGTTCTGGGGTCTGACAGCAGTGTTAGCAGCCAGGGTCTGATCCCATAAGAAGCATCTCCTATATGACAAGCATTGACAATCTGAGCAAACTGCCCATGCTTCCTATCACCACCCTATGAAACACAGATTATACATGACTTGCCAACCTGCTCCATAATATGCACATACACCTGTCTCATAAACTGCATA
This sequence comes from Acipenser oxyrinchus oxyrinchus, assembly GCA_030684275.1. Taxonomy (NCBI): domain Eukaryota; kingdom Metazoa; phylum Chordata; class Actinopteri; order Acipenseriformes; family Acipenseridae; genus Acipenser; species Acipenser oxyrinchus. The sequence goes on along the minus strand of CM060273.1, from coordinate 9,879,272 downwards.
TATCCCGGACTGTCTGAGGATGTAGGAGTCGTGTGCTGTGCCAGGATAGCTGGCGAGCACATCGAGAATCCTCAGTTTCGCATCACACACCATGTGTACATTAACCTGGAGTGGCAATGCTTCCTGTTACCAAATATATTCTCTATACAGGTGTCAGTGGGTAACTCTTTGTTCTACTTCAAACTCTGAGATTAATGATTATGCTTAGGCCTATTCTACTTGTCATACATAAATCATGTACATAAAATAATGCAATTCAGTTTCAGGTTTGTTTTTGATATGACATCAATTGATGGAATATTCTTATGTCCAGTTGGGTGATTATTATTATTATTATTATTAGTAGTGGTGAGGGTGGTTGTGTTTATTAGTAAGCATATGGAGATCAAACGGGGTTGGAGGGGTGCTGAAGGAGACCGATATTGGGAGACTTGGCAGGTATGTTTGTATATTTACATGAGGGAACCCAATTAACTGTAACTAATACATTTGCATTCTGACAATGTAAATGACATACAGTATAATCAAACATGTTTTTTCTTTTATGTGTAAATAGTTCATTTTGTTCATTTGTGTGTGTATACATACAGTGCCTTGCGAAAGTATTCGGCCCCCTTGAACTTTGCGACCTTTTGCCACATTTCAGGCTTCAAACATAAAGATATGAAACTGTAATTTTTTGTGAAGAATCAACAACAAGTGGGACACAATCATGAAGTGGAACGAAATTTATTGGATATTTCAAACTTTTTAACAAATAAAAACTGAAAAATTGGGCGTGCAAAATTATTCAGCCCCTTAAGTTAATACTTTGTAGCGCCACCTTTTGCTGCGATTACAGCTGTAAGTCGCTTGGGGTATGTCTCTATCAGTTTTGCACATCGAGACTGAAATTTTTGCCCATTCCTCCTTGCAAAACAGCTCGAGCTCAGTGAGGTTGGATGGAGAGCATTTGTGAACAGCAGTTTTCAGTTCTTTCCACAGATTCTCGATTGGATTCAGGTCTGGACTTTGACTTGGCCATTCTAACACCTGGATATGTTTATTTGTGAACCATTCCATTGTAGATTTTGCTTTATGTTTTGGATCATTGTCTTGTTGGAAGACAAATCTCCGTCCCAGTCTCAGGTCTTTTGCAGACTCCATCAGGTTTTCTTCCAGAATGGTCCTGTATTTGGCTCCATCCATCTTCCCATCAATTTTAACCATCTTCCCTGTCCCTGCTGAAGAAAAGCAGGCCCAAACCATGATGCTGCCACCACCATGTTTGACAGTGGGGATGGTGTGTTCAGGGTGATGAGCTGTGTTGCTTTTACGCCAAACATAACGTTTTGCATTGTTGCCAAAAGTTCGATTTTGGTTTCATCTGACCAGAGCACCTTCTTCCACATGTTTGGTGTGTCTCCCAGGTGGCTTGTGGCAAACTGTAAACGACACTTTTATGGATATCTTTAAGAAATGGCTTTCTTCTTGCCACTCTTCCATAAAGGCCAGATTTGTGCAGTATCACGACTGATTGTTGTCCTATGGACAGAGTCTCCCACCTCAGCTGTAGATCTCTGCAGTTCATCCAGAGTGATCATGGGCCTCTTGGCTGCATCTCTGATCAGTCTTCTCCTTGTATGAGCTGAAAGTTTAGAGGGACGGCCAGGTCTTGGTAGATTTGCAGTGGTCTGATACTCCTTCCATTTCAATATTATCGCTTGCACAGTGCTCCTTGGGATGTTTAAAGCTTGGGAAATCTTTTGTATCCAAATCCGGCTTTAAACTTCTCCACAACAGTATCTCGGACCTGCCTGGTGTGTTCCTTGTTCTTCATGATGCTCTCTGCGCTTTAAACGGACCTCTGAGACTATCACAGTGCAGGTGCATTTATACGGAGACTTGATTACACACAGGTGGATTCTATTTATCATCATTAGTCATTTAGGTCAACATTGGATCATTCAGAGATCCTCACTGAACTTCTGGAGAGAGTTTGCTGCACTGAAAGTAAAGGGCTGAATAATTTTGCACGCCCAATTTTCAGTTTTTTATTTGTTAAAAAAGTTTGAAATATCCAATAAATTTCGTTCCACTTCATGATTGTGTCCCACTTGTTGTTGATTCTTCACAAAAAATTACAGTTTCATATCTTTATGTTTGAAGCCTGAAATGTGGCAAAAGGTCGCAAAGTTCAAGGGGGCCGAATACTTTCGCAAGGCACTGTACATACATACATACATACATACATACATACATACATACATACATACATACATACATACATACATATGGATGGAACAGGTAAATACTATATATAAGTAAATGGTAAATATTTATATAAATGAAAATAGCCTATGTTAGGCTTTTCAATAAATGGTTTAAAATGATGCTTATTTATTTTCTTATGATATAGTACAGTGCTTTTCAACCTTTTCATCTCAAGTACCAGTGATTCAGTTGGGACCATCAGCTGTAGCAGTAGCTGTGTGCAATCTTAAACGGCTATTGTAAAACAGACAGCTGCAGATTGCAGAGGAAATGCAGTTCAAATGTAGACCTTACAAACATCCCCAGTTTGTGTATCACTGAAGGTGCAACGGCTTGCTCTAATTATTTGTAAAGAGTTTGCCACAAACTGCTCAGGCTCCCCATCATCAGTAACTTGAAATGTTCACAGCGAATACCTCTCGTCATGACTTCTCAGAGTTGTAGGTCATTTTCTTTGTCTGTGGGTACAAACAGATTGATACATTGTGATAGAGATATTGTGGTTGAGAAAGCACATGGTCAGGGTTGCGAATCAATGTGCACAGTCTCTGTAATAATATAAAGGGTGTGCTTTTAATTGAATGCAGTCGGGCCACAGCCAAGAAATAGACATATCTACAACTGATTAATAGAGTGGTTTTAATCGGAATACTAATGGGCAATAAAGAAACTTCCCTGACCGGGAATCGAACCCGGGCCGCGGCGGTGAGAGCGCCGAATCCTAACCACTAGACCACCAGGGACGCTGCTGGGGATGTCTGCACGGCTGGACAGGAATTCCTTTGCTATCAACGCTGAAGCATCGAAAACGGAACAGCCCCCAAGCCCTGAGCAAAGACAGACAATGAATCATAATAAACTGCCGCATAAATAAATGAATTGCTGTGGTCCATTTCTAATTGTTCAAGCACTAGAAGTAGTTCTCCCTTTCAGATTATTCCGGACCATGCCGCGCTTAGTTTGTTGGTAGGTATGTTGTTTGTTTGTGTAAGCTCAGTCGTTGGTTATAACTGTTGTTGGTTAAACACTGCCCACTAGTGGGTTTCATCAGTAATTATTGTTGGGTATGTCACTTCCCGGGTTCGTAAAAAAAAAAGAATAAAAAAGGGATTGACGCTATTTTTGACTAAAAGGTTAAAGTTTTGTAAGTGTTAACGCGTCCTTTGTTTAGCCTACAGTATTGGCTGTGTTTAAGCTGTAATGTTCTAAAACCCAGGAGAATATAATTGTGCCTTTGACCCAACAAACTGCCTCATAGTCTTACGTATTTTACGAGGGGAGAGATAAAGAGAACAGACAAACAGGAGAGACGAGAGAGGGAGAGTAGGACAACCACGTAAGCATCACGTAAATAAAACATATTACATTTGCTTACTGCCCTCGAGAGGCTCTGTGACGCAATCGATAGCGCATTGGACTTCTACTCAAACACTGAGGGGTTCATTTGAAGGTTGTAAAACAGAGTCCCACCAGTCAATGCTTTTAAAGCTAGCAGTGGGAGTCTACAACATTGGTCACTTAAAATCAAAGCCTGATTTTCAAGTTTGTTTTTCTAAGACAAACTAAAGAAAATAAACAAAAGGTTCCACCGAGATTTGAACTCGGATCACTGGATTCAAAGTCCAGAGTTTTAACCATTACACCATGGAACCAGCCACCCACGTTGATTTCATGTTGCAGGGGCCCTCTGGATATTTTGCTTTTCTTTCAACCATTTTCTAATACTTCACAATGGCTGAAGCTATCTGATGCAGCAAGAGCTGAAACCACATCCGTTCATATTCCAGGGACAGGTTTCTTGCTAGCTATTGTTTAAACCTCTGGCGCACTGGCATAATTGTGCTCCTTAGGACAGATTAGACGGAATCTACACCCGCCCTGTGAACAAATAGTATATGTTTCATCCTCTTTGGTTTGAACGACAAGTTTTTGAGGACGAGGTGGCCGAGTGGTTAAGGCGATGGAGTGCTAATCCATTGTGCGGTGCAAGTGTGGGTTTGAATCGCATCATCTCCTGTTTATTAGGCAGACGCTTTAACCATCTAAGCCACGGCGCCCTGCAAAACGCAGTGAAATGAAACGTATTGTACCCTTGTGGTCTTGACATATGACATTTGGTAGTTCACATGATCAAAATATATGGTTAAATTCAGGTCACACCGAGACTTGAACTCGGATCGCTGGATTCAGAGTCCAGAGTGCAAACCATTACACCATGGAACCGCTGCTGAGCACCCTGGAGAGGAATGGCTGTAAGATCCTCAGCTCCCAGGTGTAAAATCCCCTACTGCTGACAACCCCTGGACCGCAAGGCATTCTCCCCTTTCTGATTGCACACAATCCTCCAACAACATCCATTTCTCCAGTTTGAATCCAAAATGTGACGTTTCATTTCTTGGTTCATACTGGCAGCTGGCAGCAGGTCTGGAGAAATGCACAATCAGCACCCAACCGTGCGCCACAAACACTGCTCACATTGAAATAATAAGACACATGTTCATTGACAATATATGTATTACATATTAATAACATCGGTATTACTAATTTAAAATAAGAAACATTTGCTTAACAATTAAACACGTTGCATCTTTACAAGTGAAAATACACTTTCAAATACAAATTCCTCCATTTAATCCTCATAAGGACACGACCGGACCCCAGCAATAAAACAACATATAACTAACAAGTGGAGTAAATGAATGAATAAAAATGTGTATAGGAACACTTTATTTTGCTTTTCCTTTACTTCTAGCCATCGTTTGGCATAATGTGTTGTTTATGCGATGCAAAATGGGTAAGACGCCCAATGCGAACAGCTGTCTCCTAGCAAGTGAAGGCACCACTGTATTCTGGAAGCTGTAGTTTATTCTAGGAACATGACACCTGGGCATGTTAGATATCAGGGGAAATCGGAGAGCCTCCTCTTTCGTTTGGTATGTAGAATGCGTGCCTAGCCCTTTTCCGTTTGTGAGTTACAGGCACTTGAACGCACCTACCGATTTGCTGCGCGTCACAGCACTGGAGCACTGAATGAGAGGCTGCATAGGATAATTCCGTGTCTCTTTTTAGTCGGTACTTATTGTGTTAACTGTGTGATTGTGTAGAGGGGGGACATGAGACTAGAGCTGTCCTCTCGCTTGTAACGAGCAATTGTAAACTCCTTTTCTGCAGTCTGAGAAGAAGATAATGCCAAAAGGGGTCGCGAATCAATGTGCACAGTCTCTGTAATAATATAAAGGCTGTGCTTTTAATTGAATGCAGTCGGGCCACAGCCAAGAAATAGACATATACACATCTGATTAATGAAGACTAAGAGAGTGGTTTTAATCGGAATAATAATAGGCATAAAAGAACTTCCCTGACCGGGAATCGAACCCGGGCCGCGGCGGTGAGCGCGTCGAATCCTAACCACTAGACCACCAGGGACGCTGCTGGGGAAGTCTGTACTGCTGGCCATGAATTTCTTTGCTATCAACGCTGAAGCATCGAAAACGGAACAACCCCCAGGCCCTGCGGAATTGTTACAGGTGTCACTAAGACAAGTTCGTAATACCGGGGTAGCAACACCGTGGAAATGCAGACAAGGAAGCCAGACAATAAATCTTGAAAGGGATTAATTTAAATTATTAAAACAATCAGATTAAAATATACTAAAATGGCCAAGCACATATATAAAACATAAAAACGAAATATTGATCGCAATAACAATAATAGTTGAATCAATAGCAGCAGTATTCACAATGATTATCACAATTCAAATATAGATTTAGCTACAGCAATAGCAACAACAATGGACAAATAGCTATATCCCTTACAGCAGTAGCTATCACAACTTAAATATAGGTTCGGCTACAACAGTAACCAGCTAACTATATCAATATCAGTAACGTTGGAAATGGTTACAGCAACAAAGGTAATGTAATTGTCAAACAGCAGCAATCAATAAGAAAAGTTTATAACAATAGAAAGTCTCAAAGCCGTCTTCTCTGTGCTCCACGGGAGCATTAGCTGAGACTCGAGTAGGCTACAACAGCTCTGGATAGGGAGGGCCGTCACTGGAGACGTTTCTCTAAGAAAGAAAAAACAAAATAAAAGAACTTCGGCTAAGCAATCCAAATTGTTGAAAGCAGGACGATGCAGCAAGCACACACACAGCAGCAAAAGATTGCACACTTAACTTGGCTAGGGGGGAGGTATATTCGCCTCTTCCCCTCTGAATGCTCAATCCGCTTGAACAGCGTACTCAACGCTCTCCCTCTCAGTTGCTTCTGTAGTTGGGTCTCTCAGCGGCAGCGACCTGCTGTACAATTCCCTTGGTCAGCTCCCTCAGGTGTGGGCCCGTCTTTGTTCCTTTAGTTCTTTATTACTTTCTGGTTTACTTTAGTTTCGTTTCGTTTCTGTCCTCGCATTTCTCTCCTCTGTATTCACGTCTCTGTGTGTCTCCACAGCTCTCTCAATAAATAAAAAAACAAGCACACATGTATATAAACACAAAATAAAAAAATAATAAAGTGTAAATCCACACCTGCAACACAATGACAGACAATGAATCATAATAAACTGCCATAATAAATTGTGCTCCTTAGGACAGATTAGACGGCTTCTACACCCGCGCTGTGAACAAATAGTGAGTGTTTCATCCTCTTTGGTTTGAGCAACTGGTTTTCGGGGACGAGGTGGCCGCGTGGTTAAGGCGATGGACTGCTAATCCATTGTGCTGTGCACGCGTGGGTTCGAATCCCATCCTCGTCGCAGCTTTTGTTTTTTTTATTTTATTACTGTTTCTCGTTCTCTTTTCTTTTGACAAAAGTGTTTATCCTGCGACTATAGGACAGTATTGGTCTGTGTTGGAGATGCTCCCCAACAGTAACAAAATGTAACACAAACACAGCCTAAACTTTGCTGAAAAAATTATTTTATTTGTTTATTTAGCAGACGCCTTTATCCAAGGCGACTTACAGAGACTAGGGTGTGTAAACTACATCAGCTGCAGAGTCACTTACAACTACGTCTCTCCCGAAAGACGGAGCACAAGGTGGTTAAGTGACTTGCTTAGGGTCACACAGTGAGTCAGTGGCTGTGGTGGGATTTGAACCGGGGACCTCCTGGTTACAAGCCCTTTTTCTTTAACCACTGGACCACACAGCCTCCTCAAGCACAGCCTAAACTTTGCTGAAAAAATTATAACCAAAGACACCGCTGGGATTTGAACCCAGGATCTCCTGTTTACTAGGCTGGTTCTTTAACCATCTAAGCCACGGTGCCCTGCAACGCACACTGAAATGTGTGCCAGAGACGTGTGAAATGAAACGTATCAGGGACATTGCCTTTACTGTCGTTCTCTACTACAATGCACGACTGTAAAATTAACAGCGCGACATTTCTGAAATTAATCTGAAACACTTGAAATGCGCATTACTTGTTATTAAACAATTTCCGACCTCAGATATCGGAATCTGCATTGTATTTTATATCTATAACAAAAACATTGTCAATGTAAAAAAACAAGTTAGAAAAACGCAGCAGCCGTTTAAAGGGGTGATATCAAACACAAAAGTCCAAGTTAGGAGAAGCAATTAGGCTAATTTTGTCAAGCATCAAGCAAATAGGTACAATTGGAAAGGTGCTGGGGCCCAAGATTCACACAATTCTTGCTTCTAACTTTATCGCTCCACTTGAAATGCTCTTTGTATGACTTGAAGTGACTGAGACACACACTCCCACACTGAGACACACTCCCACACTGAGACACACACACACACTCACACACTAAGACACACTCACACTGAGACACACACACACACTGACACACACACACACACTGACACACTGACACACACACACACACACATAAACTGACATACACACACACTGAGACACACTCACACACTAAGACACACACACACTCACACACTGACACACACACACACACACACACACACACATAAACTGACAAACACAGACACTGAGACACACACAGTGACACATACACACACACACTACAACACACACAGTCTCAGTGTGTGTGAGTGTGTCTCAGTGTGTGAGTGTGTGTCTCAGTCACTTCAAGTCATACAAAGAGCATTTCAAGTGGTTTGAACTTGCAACAGGCATTTGAAGTGAATGCAGGGGGGTCAGCTGGTAGCTTTGATTACTTCACACGCCCTCAGTCCAAAGAGCTGGACACATTTATTTGTTATCACCCTAATACAGTGGGACAGACTGTCAGCTTTGGATAGATACAGGGTCAGAACAACAAGTGAGATGCCTGAGGAGGATGGAAACAGTGGACCATGTGAAGAAAAGCTGGCGCTAGAGAACAAAACTTGCACTTCATGCAAAAACTGTGCAATGTGTTGATATTTGATTCTATCCCGATACAATTTATTGACTGATGCCTATCATGTAATTGGTCTGGGCTACAAATCCCTCCTGACATTGTCAGTAACGCAAGTATTATTATTTGTTTATTTAGCAGATGCCTTTATCCAAGGCGACTTACAGAGACTAGGGTGTGTGAACTATGCATCAGCTGCAGAGTCACTTACAATTACGTCTCACCCTAAAGACGGAACACAAGGAGGTTAAGTGACTTGCTCAGGGTCACACAATGAGTCAGTGGCTGAGATGGGATTTGAACCAGGAACCTCCTGGTTATAAGCCCTTTTCTTTAACCACTGGACCACACAACCTCCTCATAACAAAGACGTTCTCAACGGACGTTCCCAAGGCAAGTAGCATGTGAAAGGTGTTTCTCCACACTGAAGTTTGTCAAGAATAGACTGAGAAGCACTATGTCCCAAGAGCACTTGGAAGGGTTCATGCTAATGTCTACAGAGAAAGAGATACTGATGGCCCTAGACAGTGATGGAGATATTGACAGGATTGCAGAGAAGAGTGCACTGCTGCGACGTCTGTTGGCGATGTAAGGTAGGACAGTCTCGTTTACTGTGGATTTGGGTGAAGTAGTTGACTGTATTTTGAGATATAATTAGCGGTTCGGAAACCCTGTTGTAATTTTGGGTTGGTATTGGCGCTGAGTGCTGCTAATGGTTTCTAGAATTGCTAAATATGAGCTGATGTGTCTAGAATTTACAGTTTTTTTATTAGGCCTATTAAGAGACAGCAATCTGTGTGAGGTCGGTGATGGTTTCTAGAATTGATAAATAAGATACGTGTTTATACTTTACAGTTTATTATTAGGCCTACTGAGGTTGGTATTGGTGTGCGGAGAATGGTTTCTTTTTACTTACTAAATGGGTTACCCATGTTTATTATTTGCTTACAGTAAATACCAATACTAAATAATAGCCAACCAACTGTCGGCAATCTTGTGTTTAAAATAATCTGATATGCAATTAGATCTTAGACCACCGATTACTGTAAACAAAAAATTGTAATTGCATAGAGCAGAGCCATCAATGAAATAATCCCTGATGCGTAAACTGGACAAATTGGCGAAAAATTTTAGCTCTGATACAATGTTGCATTCACTGACCGCAAAGCGGTGGCAGACAGAGAGAGGTGCGGAGACAAAGAATAATGAATAGATAAATATTTCGTAGACGGAAAAACTATGATATTTTCAATAGGATCGGCTATTATTTGTGACTTCATGGTATGGCAGCTTCCATAGCCTATACTTTGCCATACCTAAATCGCCCCTAATATGTTTGAAAACCTGGTAGTAGCTATAGCCTACAATTTAGAAATAAGTTTTACCCCAACAATTTAAAACTCTATTTAATTATTTTTTTACCGATACTTCATGACGGCGCTGCATGCATGACTTCATTATTTTTTCGGTTTGTTGATTTTGACATAAATGTGGGCCGGTGGATCCGAACTTCCCGGGCCGATTTTTGGTCCCAGCCCGCCCCTGACTGAATAGATTCAATTCTTTTAGCCTGTCTGCATACGACATGCCTTTTAAACCCGGGATAATTCTGGTCGCTCTTCTCTGCACTCTTTCTACAGCAGCAATATCCTTTTCGTAACGAGGTGACCAGAACTGAACACAATATTCTAGGTGAGGTCTTACTAATGCATTGTAAAGTTTTAACATTACTTCCCTTGATTTAAATTCAACACTTCTCACAAAATATCCGAGCACCTTGCTGGCCTTTTTTATAGCTTCCCCACATTGTCTAGATCAAGTCATTTCTGAGTCAACATAAAGTCCTAGGTCTTTTTCATAGTTCCCTTCTTCAATTTCAGCATCTCCCATATGATATTTATAATGCACATTTTTATTGCCTGCATGCAATACTTTACACTTTTCTCTATTAAATGTCATTTGCCATGTGTCTGCCCAGTTCTGAATGCTGTCTAGATCATTTTGAATGACCTTTGCTGCTGCAACAGTGTTTGCCACTCCTCCTATTTTTGTGTCGTCTGCAAATTTAACGAGTTTGCTTACTATACCAGAATCTAAATCATTAATGTAGATTAGGAATAGCAGAGGACCTAATACTGATCCCCGTGGAACACCACTGGTTACCTCGCTTAATCTTAATCACACTGCACCCCCTGGTGGTAAAGAGCTGGTATTTCAATTTACATATATACCGTTCATCTTTATCACTAATGAATTTTAAATATGTATTAAATATCTGTTGTTAATTCATGGTATGCATAAATTGATCACTATTAACTTTTGTACATCATTTTCAATGCTATAATCCTGCCCCAAAGTTACATTATATAACATAAAGCACATGTGCAGCTGAGTGGTGCTGCCCCTGAGAGCAGTATATTGTGCAGGTGTCTCCACTCCCTCTCTCACTGTGCTCTCACTGCACAATAATACACAGCTTCACAATCCAGCAGCTCAACAGCACTGATGGTTAGAGTGCTGGAGAGCTTCTCTTTATTCACAGTCATGTTGAATCGTCCCAAGGTTTCATTTGTATTGTAAGCAGACAGTATTATGCCTGGGTTTTGACCATGTGGTTGTTTATACCACTGCATGCTCTGGTAGTTAGTAACACTGTGATTACAGTTAATTTCAATGGTCTCTCCTTCAATTGAATAAACACGTGGAGTCTGATGAATCTGTGAATCTCCATAGACAGCTGTAAGAAAAGTAGAGTAAAGAATGATTCTTGTGTTTCTCAATAATAATGATGTCTCTGTGCTTGCCCCCATTGACACCCTGTTTTCAATGGTGCATCTCCAGTGTGTTTGTGAATATCACTCACCCAGACTAAAGACAAGCAGAAGAAAAGATCCACTCATGTTAATCATTCTTGAATTGTTCCATCCAGTGGTAGAAGTGCTTGTGACGGACAGACAGCCTGAGCTGTGGGTAAAGCCATGCACAGCATCACCTCACAATGAGGCAGTGATTGGCTGATCTGTCTGAAGCACAGGGAACCACTGGTTTGGTGATATGAAAACTTACCTTACACTTTTCTCTAATTTCTACAGCTACAGCTGTTGCCCGCACCTGCTTTTCACTATTAATAGAAAATAAAAATACATATTATTAATTTCTTAGCAGACGCCCTTATCCAGGGTGACTTACAATTGTTACAAGTTATCACATTATTTTTACATACAATTACCATTTATACAGTTGGGTTTTTATTGGAGCAATCTAGGTAAAGTACCCGACTGCATACCTCCCACTGCTCCACCCCTTTCTCAAAGGAAGGCATGTTGAGGAACACAAGACAACAAGTCTGTTAGCATTAGGACAGGCTTTCCATGGACTTCTGTGTTTCAATAAATAAAGCAATCATTAGAGATTAAAACAAATATATGTGTATGAATACCGACATGGCATGGGGGGCTGGGAACGCTGGGGTGTCCCAAGGGAGGAGGTGTCCTCACACGGACAAGGGGGTGTGTGGGTCTGCCAGGGGGTTTGTTTGGTAACCCTTGCTTGTGGAGTGACCACCATGAGTTTTACTTGTATTGTTCTACATCCTTTGGGTCATTGAAGGCAATAAACTGCCCTCGTAACACACTGTGAGTGGATTTGATTCTGTCTCCCTCAATCCTGTCACTGTGTCTGTGGTTATGAAATGGTCCAATAGGGGGCAGTGTTGGACCAGTAAGGGTCTAATAAGGGACAAATTATTATTATTATTATTTATTTCTTAACGACTTACAATTGTTACAAGAGATCACATTATTCTTTGCATACAAAGCTGAGTGGTGCTGCCCCTGAGAGCAGGATATTGTGCAGGTGTCTCCACTCCCTCTCACTGTGCTCTCACTGCACAATAATACACAGCTTCACAATCCAGCAGCTCAACAGCACTGATGGCTAGAGTGCTGGAGAGCTTCTCTTTATTCTCAGTCATGTTGAATCGTCCCGAGGTTTCAGTTGTAATGTAAGCAGACAGTATGATGTCAGGACTTTGACCATGTGGCTGTTTATACCACTGCATGCTCTTGTAGTTAGAAACACTGTGATTGCAATTCATTTCAGCACTCCCTCCTTCACTTGAATAAACATGTGGAGTCTGATGAATCTGTGAACTTCTATAGACAACTATAAGATAAAAAGATGATATTATTATTTTGTTTATGAATGATAATGACAGAACAGAATATCAATAGTTAGAACATACCTGTACTGTAATAGTGTCGAACATCCTTCTAATCTTGAAGCACTTCCTCACTTCATCTGACAGTGGACTCACTGGTTTATGAACTCCTACTGGGCTGGTCTTTGTACTGCAGGGTTCAGTATCTCACCAATATAGAGCTTCTGGGTCTACACAGGGGAATGGCTTGGTAGTGGGGTCACAAGAGACACTGTATATGTATAGAAAGCTACTGAAAAGTTAGCAACAGAAAGAAAGACATTTTAGTTAGAACATACCTGTTCTTTACAAAAGAATTTTTACTTTATAAAAAATACATTTATAAAGAAATGATACTGACAATTAATGTACCACAGTTATATTATATTATACTAAAGCTACATTCCCTTCTCCAAATATTAAGCTTCAATACAATTTGATTTCTGTGTTATATAACCATGTTTATTACATTATGATGCAATGTATATTTATTTGAATTTATTATAAGAGTTTACATTCATTTAAAATATTTTCCATTAAAGAGTAAAAGCTATCTAATGAACACATGTTGATTTGAAATTGCAGTGGGTCAATATGACCCGAAACATACCAGCTGTACCTACATTCTGAACATACTAGGAGGGTTCAATAGATTCACATTGAGTGCTTTCAGCAGTGAGCTGCGCTGGTCGTTGTTCATGGGACTGAATTGGTCTGACATGGAACTGCATTGGGCTAAAGGGCTTGAGGGATGTATCTCTGAATGTATTTCACATTCTGTGCTATTAATGTATTGTCATCTCCTTATTGTATGGTATGTGCCTTGTTTAATAAGGGAAGCATTGTGTGATTGTGAATATTGAGCTTCAATCACTGACAATTCATTGTCATACACTTCCCCCTAGTGGTGGTTCATTTGAATTGCAAGGAAACAGAGAGTTAGAAGATTGATCCATTTTTCGTGACCACAAAGAAAACTGATGTTAAAGAACTAACTATTTGTTTCCATTGTTTCGATATTTAGTTTTCTTGATCTGCTTATTTATATTATTGGATATCAAAATAACGCACTTTGTTATGACAACAAAATATAGTTTTCCCACCTGTTTATTTAAGTCCTCTTTACAATCCCTGTGTCCATTTGTAATTAGTTTAATTAATGAATCACTGAGATCTGGTGTGGTCCCCTCACCTTGCAAACTGGCTGCTGTTACTCCGTTATTGAAAAAGAGAAATCTAAATTTCAATGTCTATGTAATTACAGACCAATCTCAAACTTACCTTTTCTGGCAAAAAATGTTAGATCGGGTGGTAGTGTCACAGCTTCAGTCCCACTTAGTGCTTAATCAGCTTTATGAACCTTTTCAGTCTGGTTTTAGATCATAGCATAGAAACTGCCTTGTTAAGGTGTTAAATACTTTCTTGATTTCCGCAGACTCAGGTTCTCCATCTTTTCGTGTTCTGTTGGACTTGAGTGCTGCCTTGACACTGAACCAGTCTGACAAGATACTTCATTGTGGAAGTGACATGTAGTTCTACACTGCCATCTAGCGGTGTTGCAGCGAAACTGCATTAACAACACATTCTCTTGCAGTAGAAAAGTTTGCGTTCAGGCTCATCAGTGAATGCACCGCTGTGGGCTTCTTCAGTGCACAGTAGTACCTCGCAGAGTCCAGCGCATTGGCATTGTTCACAGTCAGGTTAGCTGAATTAGCTTCAGGGTTTAAAGAAGCAGACAGTCTGGGGTCAGTGGCTTCAGGCTTGTCTGTATTGACTGTGGCTCTGTAACAGGTTTAATACAGAGTTTAATTTTACCAGTTTAATTTCTCCAAAAGTCAATTGCCGTGTCACAAAGACGGCCAGAGTGGGTGACGTCAGACCAGAGCCAGGAAATAAATAAACAAAACGAGAGGTGGAGTTTGGTGGAGCTGAGCGAATAGTTTCGCTCAGCATTTAATAAATCAACAGAACACAAAAAACAGGACACGGCACTTGCGGCCAAAATAAACAGGTAAACAAAAACGAACTACACAGACAAACACGGTGAGCTTCTATTTTCTTTACAATTCTTACAATTACCTCCGTCTCCAATCTCGTTCTCCACTCACCGAACACACCACCAAGTGAGTGAAAACATGCAGCTTTTATGCAGTTGTACCGAGACTCGATTGCTAGTCAATCATTCAATTGGAATCTCGGTACAACTGCACGTGAATTAATTAAGTGTACTCCCGTGACCACACATTACATTTTAACCAGCACGTGAAGTGATTTGTGCCATCCTCGTGCCTAAATACAAATCTACATTTTTAAATACACGTGAAACACAGACCCGCTTATATCCCGTGTACCAATGACTATACACCAACATTTACACACAACACGTAACATACAATATACACAGGGGCGGGCACTTTGCCACATGTGGTAATGAGGTTAACTGCTCTGACACCTTGTGGTGAGACAAAGGGAGTGGACAATGCCCTTTTAAATAGTTCCGGTTTCGAGTTACCTCTTCCCAGTCACTGCTTGAATGGAAAGAGGGGATTTAAGGAAACGTACGTTGCTGCCTGAAACTGAAATCTCTTTTAATTTTAACAGCAATAACCATAATAAACTGCCTGCCGTACCTGAATTGTGTCGTCCGTGTATGATAAGGATAGAGGGACAGAATAGCAGAAGCAAGAATAATAAATTAAACACAACGCAGAGACATTCACATTACCAGAGCAAAAGTGAACCGGTTACACATACATACATACCAAAACAAACTATAGCACAGATAATGAGAATGCTCCGTGTATATGCCATGCTATACAGCGTAGCACAATGTTTCAGCGTCATGCAGCAGTGAACTCTTTTCAGAAGATTTAACCCCTCAGAGTGCCTTGTTAGCTCTTATACTGTCATCAAGAGTTTCTACATGATGTGATGTCATTTCACCTGCTATCAGAACCAGTATCGATGTTACACTTAAGAAGATCTTCCATCATCTGTAACCTGACATTTTAGACTATTTTAGACTATTCACTATTTGTATTTGTTTTTCGTTCATTTCACAGTAAGTTCAGACAAACAGACTAACTGTTATTTATCTATTTATTTTTTAGAGCAGAACATGATTAGTGCATTAGAAAAAGACAGCAGTTCTAAAAGAAATACATTAATACATGTACTTGTAAGTGACAGTTTTGTCACCGTAGTTTTGCATTCCTTCTAAAGAAAAATGTTAGCTAATAATTTAGTTTTTATGTTTCTGTTATTAAATCATGGTATACATTATTGGTGCTTGGACGTATTTCAACAGCAAGTACAACTGAAAAAAAAAAGTATCGTAAAATGGCCGCATTTTTCCAGTATATTCTGTGTACTTGGTTTATTACGTCATATCTGAATATGTCAGTGTGTAATAGCTTGTGTCATGCTGCAATTTAAATGAGCAATACATAATTGATCCCTTTAGTCTTTCCTCCTTCCTGGTGCTCCCCAATATGTTCAGGGGAGATCCAGTAACGTTTCGATTGCTTTCAGAACCATCCACTTGTGGAGAGCTCCGCTAGAACAGCAAGAGACGCCAGTACAGTTCTGGAATTCACTGTGTGACAGAAACGCCAGATCGCAGTCTAGCTGTATCGAGAGCCACAGGGTCTTCTCGTTTTAATTCATTTCGTTTTCAATGGTAAATTCTTAGTTCAGTTGGGTAATTTGTTCAATTGGGTTATTAAGATCTCAAGTGGGACACTCTTAGAACACATGGTTCTATAGAACCCTGGGGAAAGACAGATGATAAATAAATAAATGAATACTCTTACCTCAGAGCAAATAGTTTATACATACACACTAAAAGTCAAACTAGGTGCGGTGCAAACTTCGGTCTCCCGGGACGCTGGTAATAGCTGATGTACGGGTGGAGGGCAGTGTTGTTCATTCTGATTCGGGACGCTGGTAATAGCTGATGTACGGGGGGAGGGCAGTGTTGTTCATTCTGATTCGGGACGCTGGTAATAGCTGATGTACGGGGGGAGGGCAGTGTTGTTCATTCTGATTCGGGATGCTGGTAATAGCTGATGTACGGGGGAGGGCAGTGTTATTCATTCTGATTCGGGACACTGGTAATAGCTGATGTACGGGGGGAGGGCAGTGTTGTTCATTCTAATTCGGGACGCTGGTAATAGCTGATGTACGGGGGGAGGGCAATGTTGTTCATTCTGATTTACTTTTAAACCTCCTTTATTAAGTCTGGTTATCTCGTGTAGTTTATCAAGCAGTCGACCTGGCGCCCCTCGGCCTCTGTCTGCTGTGTGTTTTTGATGCTCTGCAGTTGTTCATTGTCACTGTGGGCCTCAGCGCACAGCAGTACACGGCAGAGTCACACAGCTCTCTGCTGGGTTGTTAAAGGGACGGTTTGGGAAGTTGTGTTGAGAGTGGCGTCAAATCTTTTCCCGTATCCATCAGCATTATCTTTGTTACCTATAAAATCTCTACGAATCATATTCTTGGGAGATCCATTCAGGTATTGAATATACCAGAAGAGGTACGGGGCTGAAGACGCTGTATCATAGCAACAGTTTAGATTCAACGTTTGTCCTTCAACAACGTTCAGTTTGATTGGAGACTGAGTCACCGAGTCTTCCGTGCTGCATCCTGAAGATAAATGAATATATTGATGATTTCAATGTACTTTCTAATGACAATAAAATAAAAACATGCTAAATGTGTGAATAAGTAAATGCATACCAAAGATTAATGAAGTAACAGCAATGAACAGAAGGCCCTGTCCCATGTTCTGTAGTGCCGCTGCTGTAATAGCCTACGCTTGGGTTAAACCATTTAATAATGATTGTTTCAGGGGACTGGAAGGCGCATGTCAAGTGGATGAGTTCTGCTTTCTATTGGTTATTTCATATCTTATTATTGGTTAATGTATTTGACACGCAACCTTAACTCTTCACCGTTATTCATATGTATGACATCACATATGACAAATCACACAACAAATGCTTCCCGAAGACACTATATGTGAGGGTTTGTATTTTTAAAATCAGATATAAATGTTGTTGTTAAATTTTCTAAATTGATGTTGAATCTTGGTTATATTTTGGGTCTGACGCAACCAAAATTCAACTAAAATATGACGTTGCTTCAAAGTCACATATAGACGGGCAGCAGTGTGGAGTAGTGGTTAGGGCTCTGGACTCTTGACCGGAGGGTCGTGGGTTCAATCCCAGGTGGGGGACGCTGCTGCTTTACCTTTGAGCAAGGTACTTTTACCTACATTGCTCCAGTAAAAACCCAACTGTATAAATGGGTAATTGTATGAAAAAAAAAAATTGTAATTGTATGTAAAAATAATGTGATATCTTGGAACCATTGTAAGTCGCCCTGGATAAGGGTGCCTGCTAAGAAATAATAAAGACGTTGCTATTTTACTAAAGTGAGGTTAAATCTTGGTTATATTTTGGTTGACTGACGTCGCAACTAAAATATAAGGTTGTTACAAGGTTGTGTGTCTGCTGGGTAGTCTTCCTGAGGGACATTTCATGTTCCATTATATCCCGAGTCTGCAGTCTATATTTAATATATGAATGAGTCAGGAAATAGGAAAGTGCTGTACCGGTAGTACGTGTGTCTCGATGCTGGGGATCGTATTTGATTACATCATCGAGTTGAATCTCAGAAAGTCAGAAAACAGTGACAGTGACGTTTTAATCACTATTTTAGTGTTTGGAGCATCTTCTGTAGTATCTTTTATAACTCCTTTTCTGTTAAGTTAGCCATTTTGTCTTGTTACGAGGATATATATAAAAGCACACACGAAACAGGCCTCTACCGTTTGCCTAGTCTACTCTTACAACAATTACCCCAAAAGTGTTTTTATAATGGGATTTGCCATAGGGAGGGGGGGGGGATTATTTAGTACCCCATAAGTCCCCAGATCCTTGACCACCGAACCCGGCAGGGCACTCTTTCGGGTTCGTAGGAAACCCCACCCCTGCATGGCGAGCGTTACCCCAAAACATTTCAATTTTTTTTTTCCATTTTTTTTTAAATTGTTATAAATCAGTCTTTGCAGGAATTATTCCAGAGACACCCGTATCAGTTACACTAAGAACACTTTTAAAACACTAATAAGTCGTAAAGTAAACTGCTTAAAGCGTGTATTATAGGCATAGGTATAAAAGACAAAGGTTTTCTTTGACAAACCACGCACGTGGCTATAATTAAAACATTTTTATACAAACTATTCACATACTTAAAAAAAAAAAAAAAAAACTGGAATGAAATAACTATATACATTTATGAATTGTATTTTTTATATTACTGTTTCTTTTGTTTGATTACTTCTCTGATTTTTAGATCTAACATTTTCAATAGTTAGTTCCATTTTTTTACATAGCAACAAAAAACTTGGGTTGGTGCTTCGAACTTCTTCAATCTGCAAAGACAAAAATTCCCATATTAGGTGCTGCTATGTAGTTATGCAGTATAGACAGATGTTTAGTGGTGTTCTGAAGCAGTTCAGTGTAATGGAATCTGTTTTTTTATACTCGACTCTTCCTGCGTGCATTAGGTGTCAGATAAGAGGAGTGAAAACCATAACACATCATTGATTATACAGCAGGCACAAATGGGGATGGAACTTATTCTTGCATTTCCTATTTTCTCCTCTTCTATTTCTTTTTCAAAGAGTGTTTTTGAAAACGATTATCAAAAATGATTGTGCGTCTCGTGTTTCTCTGTGAAAGGAAAGTGCAGAGATAACATTAGTGACACTTGGTAAAATGCATAGTGTTTTTGTTAGGTTACTGACTGAATTAAAAAAATAATTTGCACCCTTTCTATATTTTCTGCGTTTAAGCATCAGAGGGCTTGGCTGTATAAGTGGTTCCTGTTTGAAGAGAGGAAAAAGACATATCATTACAAGTGTGTACATATATTACTACAAAGATATCATGGATACATCACGACCAATATCTCACATCATCCTGTTTTGAGCAGCCTTTATCTACTTGTTGCTCCGGTGACCCTTCTTCAGCCTGTGACTGTTCCACAGTATCTCCTCTTATGTCTACATCTTGTGCCTCCTCTGCCCCTTGGTGGTGTTTCTCTTCTTCATCTGCTGCCCCTTCAGCCTCTTTTTCAGATGGCAGTTGGCTGCTGGGCAGTTTCTTTAAAGGAGAAATAAGACATATTAGAAAGGGGCACATAAGTTACAAGAGACATGATGGTTAGATCAGTCATCACAAGTATACACTTTTTGTTTGACAATATTCATTTGATCGGACCTACAAGTAAACATCTTTTAATGTCAGATGGTAATATTTACAGGGCTTACCAAGAGATCACACATGGATTTTCTAATAATCACGACTTTAGGAGACAGAGGATGGCACGGTGGTGAAGGCGTAGAAGACATGGTTAGCTTTATGAAGAGAGGCAATAGAAATAGCACTATACATTTCTAAATATAGCACCATTGATACACAACATCAATTTACAGATCAAGTTTTTTTTTCGAGGCACGGCTAGTATACATTTTATGTCTCTGGATATGAGATGATAAAACACTAAAGGACTTACCAAGGGGCTGGCTGGCAAGGATTGATCAGGGCTGACTGAGGGGCTGGCTGGCAGGGATTCATCAGGGCTGACTGAGGGGCTGGCTGGCAGGGATTGATCAGGGCTGGCTGGCGGTGATTGTTGAGGGACATTCTTCTCTTGCAATAGGCTTTTGCTAATAAGTCTATATGCTTTTTGGTGGTTCTTTGGTGCCTCATCGTGAACATAAAATTTCCCTTGTACATTAGTGCTGTGGGCCATGTGGCGTGCCACAGTAGAGTGCTGTGCTTCTGTGTGTCTCCCAGCTCTGGCAAAGGAAAAAAAAGATACACAGTTATTACATTTCTCTAAATGATATATTTATTGGTAAATATTTGCATTCTCAGAGGCCAACTTACATAAGTGGCTACGGCAGCTCTAAACATGCCTGGTGTTACTTTGCTTCTGAAGCCAATATGCTGCCAG
Organism: Acipenser oxyrinchus oxyrinchus; assembly: GCA_030684275.1. NCBI lineage: Eukaryota > Metazoa > Chordata > Actinopteri > Acipenseriformes > Acipenseridae > Acipenser > Acipenser oxyrinchus. The sequence continues at coordinate 9,858,459 of CM060273.1, read as the reverse complement.
GCTTTTGATAGAGCTTCCCCCACCTTTGTTACAGGATTTCCTTCAGTTGTAAAGAAAAAGATGGAGGGCTTAAACTGGAAGCCTGGCAGCTGTGGCCTCAGGTTTCCGAAGTACTTTAACCAGCTGAGCTCAGTTGCTGATAACACCAGCACAGCCCGGGCATATGGAGCTGCCGTATTATGGTTCTCAACCTGTTCAAATACAAAAACAAACATTAGGATTCTTTGTAAAGAAAATGCAACATCTGCTAAAAAAAGAGATGTGGTCAATGAAGGTGAGCAGCGTACCATAATTTGATAGTTGTTTTGGAATTGTTTTGCATTTGTTACATCATTTTCTGTCATATTCATGACTACCCCCCTCCTGTGGCCATTTTGTATGAGCAGCCTCCCACAAAATAGTCCAACGAGGAGGAAGGTTATCGACGGATCGACTGTGTTTTGCAACAGCTCTGAAAAGAGAGACAGAAAAAGAAATCACCTGTTAGAAATACTTTATGCATTGATAAAGAATAAAATAAAGAACAAAATGCATTGTGTTAGTTAACTTACGCAGTAGTTCAGAGATTAGCGTTTTAGATTTTTCCATGAACTGCTGTAGGTGTTGTTTTGGTATCAGTTTTGCTGCAAGGAAAGACAGACATGTTTTTTTCTCGGTTCCAGAAATGGTTGATGTTAATGAAAAAAAACCCCAACAACAAACCTTACCTTGAGCGGTTTGTTTGACTTTTTGATGTAGCGTGATGTCCCTCTTGCCCTTCTTTTTAAAAGTAATGATCAGGAACAATAGTGAGCGGATGCACCAAAGGGGTAGTGTAACTGATTTTACATTTACCTTTTTTAGGTAATTTAAAAAACTGGCCACATCTTGAAGATAATTCATTCCTGTCGTGGGTTTTTTCTCCGATGTGACCAGCTCTGTATACCACCTGTAGCAGAAAACATTTGCAAGTCCATGGTTTGTCTAAAGTCATTTCAGGTTGTAGTTGTCACATGTGTGAGAGGTACTTACGATTGACACCTGTCAATATTTGAGACATGTCAGTTTATTATTTGCTGCCCCTTCAGTTCCTGCCATGTGGTGTGAAAACAGCCGGATGTGCTGTGTCGATTGCCGGCTGTTTTCTTTCTGTTTTCTATTTGGTTTTGCACCAAGGATATGTTAAAACGAGTCATCAGGAGACGATTGATCGGTATGTACGACTATTATTATTATTATTTTTTATTTGGTAGCATATGTGAAAGCGATAGCAAACGAAAGGGTGGGGCAGGGCTGGAGATCCCTAGTGAGTGCTTTGTTGATATGCAGGGCCATTTAAACCCGTTTGACTGTGAAAAAAATACTTTTAAACAGCGCGTCTAAAATTAAATGCGCGTGTAAAAATTAATTAGACCTGGCAAGCCTGACGCAGAATTAATAAATGGACCGCAAAGGGCTAATTATTCAAACAGATCCTCCTTTCCCAATCCAATACATTCCTCAGCGCTTCCCAATCAATCCACAAGACAAGACAAATACGGGCGCAAAATCAGATTCGCAGGAGGAAGACACATTTGCAATAACTTCAACACCGGTTTCTGTTCAAACAGACAGTAATTTCATCAGATTCTCAGGAGGAAGACACATTTGCAATAACTTCAACACCGGTTTCTGTTCAAACAGACAGTGTAATTTCATTCACATGTGCAGCAGTTGTGGAGATGCTCACGCCAACTCAATCTGTCCTTTAAATCGCAAGTGACTTTCTCCGATGCTCGTGCTCACCACTCCCATAAACATTCCGGCTTTATATAACAAATTAAAAAATCATCCTGACATCATTTTCACCAGTTACTTAATTGATGGATTAAAAAAAGGGTTTTCAACCGGTCTCACTGAAATTCCTTTATCCTCATTTCAAAGTAAAAATCTTCATTCTGCTAATCAAGATCCAGAGTCAGTTCAATTCCTCATCGAAAAATAAATGAAAAAAGGATTTATAGTCAGCCCTTTTCCAGTTTATAGAATGAATCCTTTTGGCATAGCAACTGGGAAAATGTCAGGGAAAAAGCGTCTTATTGATTTATCAGCACTGCGGGGTTCAAGCATCAGCAGTATCAACTCGCTTATTCCTCAAGATCAGTTTTCTCTTCATTACATTACTATTTCAGATGCGATTCACTCAATCAAATTAGCAGGTTGTGGATCCTGGCTAGCAATAGCAGATATATCTGATGCATTTAAAGTAATGCCGATCCATCCTTCTCTCTGCCACCTGTTTGGTTTATGCTGGGAAGGAAAGTTTTACTTCGCCACTCAATTAACTTTCGGCTGCCGCAGCAGCCCGAAGATATTCGACACTCTGTCAGAAGCATTATGCTGGATACCTCTCAATGCCTACCATGTTCCATTTCTGCTCCACCTGCTTGATGATTTTTTGTTGATCTCCCCTCCTTCAGATCCGCCAGCAGAAGCAATTACTAATCTTAAGAGTTTGTTTTTAGATGGCGGCGTTCCGATCTCAGAGGAAAAAACAATCGGCCCCCTGCATTCTCTGAGTCCAAATGCAATCACATTCGATTTCTTATTCAGAACTTTCAGATTAGTAAAACAATTAGAAAACGCGCACTGCTTTCATTGCTGGGTCACGTCAACTTTGAAATTCACATTATTCCCCAAGGGAGAACATTTATATCTCATTTACTTGCTCTTGCATCAACAGCAAAAAACTTGGACTCCTACATAAACATTTCATCAGAAGCTAGGAAAGATATTAAAATGTGGTCTGCTCTTATTCAGCACTGGAATGGCTTGTCCATGTTTTATGACGACTTCATCTCAGCACCGCACGACATGGCTTTGTTTACAGACGCATCATCTCTTGGATTCAGAGGGCTTTTTAAAAATGAATGGTTTTCCAGTATATGGCCCCAGGAAATTGAAAATCTATCTCCTCAGCTAAAATCTACAGCTCTTCCTGAGATTTACCCAATAGTTGCAGCAGCCCAGCTATGGGGTCATCTCTGGTCTAAGAAATCGATTTTATTTTATTGCGATAATTTCGCTACAGTTCATATTATAAATAAAGGACGTTGCAGTTCCCCTCTTATCATGCAATTACTGCGGCGGCTAGTATGGATTTCAGTATCCAACAATTTTCTAATACAAGCGCGCCATCTACCGGGCATATTTAATAATGCAGCTGATGCGCTCTCTCGTTTTACAGATATCCAAATTCCACAGCTTGATTCCTACAGCTCTGCCATCCCCAGCAACAACTCCTCAGTTCAACCAGCTCATTTTCAACTGAATTCAACCATCAACAAGCTACTTAATTCAGCTCAAGATTACATGGCTTCAGCACTTGCCCCTTCCACCAGATCTTCTTGCTATACAGGTTGGGCTTGTTATGTAACCTTCTGCTCTCAAAACAGGATCAATCCTACTTCTTTCAATCAGAATTGGATCATGGCTTTTATAGTTCATGCAAAGCATTTTCTGCATCTGGCACCAGTTACAATTAAATCATATTTGTCAGGAATTCAACACCAGTTTCGCTTGATGTCTATTTCTTCTCCAACCATTCTATCAATTCCAGCCATTCGTCTCCTCCTTAGAGGAATTTTCAAGAGCTCTCCTGCTGTATCTACCACTTGCCTGCCTATCTCTGTTGACATTCTTGGCAACATGATTTCAATTCTCAAGTCTGTCTGTTTTTCTCCAATCGATGACCTAACAATGGAAGTATTATGTCTTTTTTTACATTTTTTGGTTTTTTGAGATGCTCTGAATATACAGTCCCGTCTATTTCCAGTTTTCCTTCTCTTAGGTTTCGCTGCAGTGACCTTACTCATATTCCAGATTCTCATTTTATTCTCTTTCTATGCATTTCAAAAACTGATCAGCTTCGGCAAGGTCAATGTATTCAACTATCAAAAATTGACTCTCCTCTATGCCCATATACTTCTATGCTGAAGTCCATTTCAGAACGTAAACCCAAATCTCCTTCCTACCCCCTGTTCATCAATGCAAGCGGTTCTGTTGTTTCAAGGCATTGGTTTTCTTCTCAGCTCTCCACTTTGGTTTCCAGAGCAGGACTTCCCCCTCAATTCTACACTCCTCATTCATTCAGAATGTGGGCAGCCAATTCAGCAGCAGGAGCAAAGATTAACCAGCATTTAATAAAAAATATGGGACGCTGGACTTCATCAGCAGTCGAAGCTTACATTCGTTCTTCACCAGCCGAAATAGCATCTGCCCATCAGTCCATTGCTAGTATGTCCGGAGTGGGGACGACCTTTTTTGCCTGGGTCACCGAAGGTTTCCTTGTTTAAATAAAATTCTAAAAATATATATATATATATATATATATATATATATATATATATATATATATATATATATATATATACAGTACTGTGCAAAAGTTTTAGGCAGGTGTGAAAAATGCTGTAAAGTAAGAATGCTTTCAAAAATAGACATGTTAATAGATTATATTTATCAATTAACTAAATGCAAAGTGAGTGAACAGAAGAAAAATCTAAATCAAATCCATATTTGGTGTGACCACCCTTTGCCTTCAAAACAGCATCAAGCATCAATTCTTCTAGGTACACTTGCACACAGTTTTTGAAGGAACTCAGCAGGTAGGTTGGCCCAAACATCTTAGAGAACTAACCACAGTTCTTCTGTGGATTTAGGCAGCCTCAGTTGCTTCTCTCTCTTCATGTAATCCCAGACAGACTTGATGATGTTGAGATCAGGGCTCTGTGGGGGCCATACCATCACTTCCAGGACTCCTTGTTCTTCTTTACGCTGAAGATAGTTCTTAATGACTTTCGCTGTATGTTTGGGGTCGTTGTCATGCTGCAGAATAAATTTGGGGCCAATCAGATGCCTCCCTGATGGTATTGCATGATGGATAAGTATCTGCCTGTACTTCTCAGCATTGAGGAGACCATTAATTCTGACCAAATCCCCAACTCCATTTGCAGAAATGCAGCCCCAAACTTGCAAGGAACCTCCACCATGCTTCACTGTTGCCTGCAGACACTCATTCATGTACGCTCTCCAGCCCTTCGGCGAACAAACTGCCTTCTGCTACAGCCAAATATTTCAAATTTTGACTCATCAGTCCAGAGCACCTGCTGCCATTTTTCTGCACCCCAGTTCCTATGGTTTCGTGCATAGTTGAGTCACTTGGCCTTGTTTCCACGTCGGAGGTATGGCTTTTTGGCCGCAAGTCTTCCATGAAGGCCACTTCTGACCAGACTTCTCCGGACAGTAGATGGGTGTACCAGGGTCCCACTGTTTTCTGCCAGTTCTAAGCTGATGGCACTGCTGGACATCTTCCGATTGCGAAGGGAAGTAAGCATGATGTGTCTTTCATCTGCTGCAGTAAGTTTCCTTGGCCGACCACTGCGTCACGGTCCTCAACGTTGCCCGTTTCTTTGTGCTTCTTCAAAGAGCTTGGACAGCACATCTGGAAACCCCTGTCTGCCTTGAAATTTCTGCCTGGGAGAGACCTTGCTGATGCAGTATAACTACCTTGTGTCTTGTTGCTGTGCTCAGTCTTGCCATGGTGTATGACTTTTGACTGTAACCTGTCTTCAGCAACCTCACCTTGTTAGCTGAGTTTGGCTGTTCCTCACCCAGTTTTATTCCTCCTACACAGCTGTTTCTGTTTCAGTTAATGATTGTGTTTCAACCTACATATTGAATTGATGATCATTAGCACCTGTTTGGTATAATTGTTTAATCATACACCTGACTATATGCCTACAAAATCCCTGACTTTGTGCAAGTGTACCTAGAAGAATTGATGCTGTTTTGAAGGCAAGGGTGGTCACACCAAATATGGATTTGATGTAGATTTTTCTTCTGTTCACTCACTTTGCATTTAGTTAATTGATAAATATAATCTATTAACATGTCTATTTTTGAAAGCATTCTTACTTTACAGCATTTTTCATACCTGCCTAAAACTTTTGCACAGTACTGTATATATATATATATATATATATATATATATATATATATATATATATATATATATATATATATATATATATATAGATAAAATAAATTAAAATAAAGGGGTTTTTCCTTGCCACTTTTTCAGCTGTCTTGAAGATCAACCCTGGTGGGGAGTGTCTGTCTTTCAGCACTCCTGATGAGGCCGCTTTCTTTTTTTGCTCAATGGTTTCAGGATACTTTGGTGTCTATTGATCCCTCGTTTTTTTGTCACATAATCTGCCGCATATAGACTAACCCTCACCCTCACCTTAACCTTGGAAAAAAAGGGTTCACCTCGGGATTCGGCCCAAACAAACCCTGGCGAAAGTGCGGAAGATGAATTTCCAGACCACCTGATTGCATGCAGTACAACAGTACAATTGTTAGTTGAAAATAGAAAGGTAATGTTTAAATGAACCAGAAACCCCCTGTGTTCCATCATGTTATGTCTACTTACCTACGACACACACACCAGTATGATATTGACTAGGTGAGCCTTTCCTCCTTGAAGCATCATTGTGTGCAGGTTGAAATCGCTGCGACTGCCCTCTCTCCTGCACTGAAGTGTCAAACCAGAGCAGTGAAGAGCCTCTGTATACCCTTTGGCAATGCCTGTCAGGCTGATTTAGCTGATTTACTTTTAATTTATTGATGCCACCTCGCTTTGCTCGCCTTAAAAAAGATTCCCGGGCCGCTGGGCTCGCCAGCTACTCGCTACTATTCTCTCCTAGCAGAACTTTTCATCTCTGATTCCATTACAGCACACCATGCCTCTTCGGCGTGCAGCTCTTTCACTTTTCTATAAGGCACATGAGACACACTGCTATGACTGATTTTATTAATCGCTATTGAATTAATTGCATAAGAGAAGTTATAAATATATTTATTTCACGCCTCCACCCACTGTTTTAATTGCATTTGGATCATTCCAGACACCACCTGATACGTGAGCGCAGCAAACTCAGCAATGCATTGAACATTAATACATTTTAAAAACACAAAACATCAAAGTCACAGCATGCATTATATTCAGGCCGGGACATTTCAATTTGATGATAATAAGCAGAGTGTGACATTAAATTTGACTGTATTTTGGCTACATCTGTCTTCTTTTCATACATTTACACTGTAAAACCACAGACGTGTGAAATGTTTGTATGTAAATGGCATGTGTGTGTATAGTAAAAAAAAAAAAAAAAGTGCTCTATTCCTAAACAGCAGTGTTTATATTAGGTGTAACACTGGTGTTTAGTCATTTGGAACTCTAAATAATTGTTAAACGTTATGGGTCAGTTGCAACAAACAGAAAGCAGCGTACTAACTTGGGATGATCCCGAGGTTAGTACGCAGCTCCGTACTAAAAAAGGTCTCAATTGCAACAAACCCCAAAATAACTGCTGCTGCCCTCTAGAGGATACTAAGTACGGGACTAACTTAGTCTAACTCTTGCTATGGACTAAGAATTTTAATATCGTACTAAGGGGAAAAGTGGAAGACATGTGAAAGTCCCAGAATGTACTGGCAGTTTATTTTTGCTGAAATAAATAATGTGTGCATATAAAATACACACATATATATATATATATATATATATATATATATATATATATATATAATATACAGTGAAGTTATCTATGATACTTCTTTGGAATACTACCCCTTCCCTGTTTTGTACTTGTTGTGGTCCAATGAGAACGGTGTCGAAACAGCCTGTGTGTGTTGATTGTCAAAAACCAGTTTTGCTAGTTTATTTCATGGCATTGCACTTGGCTGAGTATTTTATAGGCAGTCTGTGTGCCCTGATATGGAGTATTTTATTTATATCTTAAATAAAATTTAAGAAAAAAATATTACGTGCACACATATAAATATATGTTAGAGACAAATTAATATTTATGTATAAATGTCGGCCTATTTGTAACATTGTAAAAATGTTACAAATGTTATAATATCATAAAATACATACATTACTGTTACAAATATTTCAAATGTTCTGATTCAGAGCCATCCCGCCTTGCACCGTGTCTGGCTCCCTGTAAAAGGATGAAGCGGTTCTGATAATGAATGAATGAATGATTTAGAGCCCCCTTCAGTTCCTGTTTGGTAACAACAACAATGCTTGATCCTTAGTACCATACTAAAGCTGGGGATCAGCTAGTCTCCAACTTTGTTCCACTTGTTTTTTCGATGCAATTGGTACTAACTTAGTACGCAGCTGGGGATGATCCTGAGAAGGCACCGTACTAGCTTGTACGCAACTTAGTACGCAGCTCCGTACTAACTCTGCAAGTTCATTGCAATTGACCCTGTGTGTTTAATCTGTGCAATTTTTGCTAAGTTTATTGTTTAGATTTTAAACACCAGCCCTGTTATAAATGTGTATGAAAGTTTAAAAGGTGTTAGAAATCATAAACACATCCATGAGTTTATCAACTAAACACCTCACGGTGTTTAATCCTAAACACATTTAAAATCACAAACCCAGTGATGTGTTTTAAAAGTGTGACAAATAAGTGTTTTACAGAGTAGCTTTTATACTTTTTGTTCTTTTTCACAAACACAACATTTTACCCAAATGTATGAAGGTCAGACAGCTGGTTTTGCTCATTACACATTCTTATCTTAGCCACTGTACTATATGTGCTTAAACAATTTTTCTGTTTTCTTGAATTATCTGAAGTAGTTTTTTCTTTATATCATAGTTTCCCCTACAAAATGTCTCCAAAACCATTACTTTGGTTTAAATTGTCACATTACTTTATTTCCAGATTTGGGGCCAGCAGTGTGAAGTAGTGATTAGGGCTCTGGACTCTTGACAGGAGGGTTGTGGGTTCAATCCCAGGTCAGGGACACTGCTGGTGTACCCTTGAGCAAGGTATTTTACATAGATTCATTATAAACAACTGGATAAATGGGTAATTGTATGTAAACATAATGTGATATAATTGTAACTTGCCCTGGATAAGGGTGTCTGCTGAAAAATAAATAATAATAATTAATAATTATTTATTTAAGTAATAATTATTAATAATTATTTATTTTTAAAATGCAATCTGCTGAACTATTTGCATTTGACTTGGTATTTGTATATTCTGAAATATAATAATTTGCATTTGAATTTAAAATCATAGGAAAGCTTCAAAAGCATTTAAATACTTTTCAATAATAATGCTCATAATAAAGTAGAGAGACTGGTAAAGTTGATCAACCTGAAAGATGCAAACTAAGGGGGTATTCACACTGGGTTCATTTCAAACGTCCACAGTTCGGTTCGTTTGCTTTGAAACAATGTATCACCGTGCTAGCTGTTCACACTTGCCTTGTATATAAATGTTCCGAGTTTGTTTGGGGCTCGTTTTCGTGGTTCACTTCCGTGGTTTCCCAGGACTCAGTTCACTTATGTTCATATTGAAATAATCAAGTGAACTCGTTTTTTATAAATAAAAGACCATCGGATGTTTCCTGGCATTGCTTCTTCACGCTATGTAAATAGTCAAATACAATAGTAGTACAGTAGCCTTCTGTATATATGGTTTAATGTTTTGCTTTTTTCATTTGTATAAAATCCTTGTATAGTGAAAAAAAGAACTACGGTATTGTAATAATGACAACATATATAAAGGAATGTATTTTTAGGGATATAGCTCCTCGTATACAGCGATAAATAAATAATGTTTTCATTTTTGCAGCACTGGTAAACATATTTGCGTACGCACCAATCATAACTTTGCCCAAACAGATGTTTGTTAAAAACTGGACAACGATCCAAAAACGGAATGTTTAACTTAAATACTGTACTATATTGTATAATAAAGTTTGTACTTACACACTCCCTGGCACAACATTGTATACAGTAATCCACATGCAGCTGTATTTTCTGCAAATGTGATTTTTATTTTCTCCAATGTCAGTGATGAATCATGAAAGCGATTGGAGGCAGTTCACATCATTCAACATGAACTTGAACAATTCTACAAAAATAAAGAAAACTTTTTTTTTCTTAAAGAGGTTATACCAATCGCACCAGCCAACCGGAGCCACAGTAATTTTAATAAATTCGCAGGTATTTTGATATTACAGCTAATATGTTGGGTTTTGTCAGTCTGATTTTTATTTTTTTCTGATCAGATTTCTAACAATGCCGTTGTTTCCCCCGTTGTCCATATCACTCATCTGGACATTCTGACCAACTGTTTGTGTATGTAGTAACTGTACGCTACTGTACAGCCAAATCTACCGGGTTCGTTTCCTGTTTGCAAAAGAACCGAGACCGTCCCAGTGTTCACATTCACGGTTTTTAAGCGAACCGAACTCAGATCTTTTCCCAAACGGTCTGAGACCACCTCTTCTCGTGGTCTCAGTTCGGTTTGGTTCGGTTTGTTTGCCAATCGAACTTTGATGTTCACACTGCTCTCCAAACGAACAGTACAAAAAAAAGCTCCAGTGTGAACAGGCCCTAAAGGACACTTTTGAGAACTTCATGTTTATCAAACATAACAATCAAAACAAGTAAAAAGAATAATTGTGCAATGCACACATATATAAATATATACATACAGTATATCTCATCATTTATGTCAGTTTTTCACAAATCTGGTCCTGCGCTCCCACTGTGTCTGCTGTTTGTGTTCCAACTGAGTTCTCAATTATTAAATTATCCCCCAATTGAACTAACAATTAGTGACTTAATGCAATGTTAGAAATAACTTGAAATATCCAACTCTTTTGACTGCTTTCACAAACCCTAATCAGCACTAATCTTGGACTACCTTACCTGAGTTAACATTAGGTAGTCCTAGATTAGTGTTAATTGAGGCCTGTGCAGCCAGCCATTTCTACAAATAATTCAAATGCTCTGATTAGACATTTTATTCATTCAATTGAGGGTTCAATTCGTAATATAAAGCTGAGTTGGAACACAAATCCGCAAACACTGGGTCGTCAGGACCAAGATTGGGAAACACTGTTTTATGTAACTTGCTTCCTATATTGGTATATACCTGTTAATTATTATGAACTATGTGATTACTATGTTTATGTTGTTATTATATAAACTGCTTTCCTTGTATGTCACCTTGGATAAAGGCCTCTGCCAAATTCATGTTAATAAATTAACATTTGTTGTATGGGAAAGTATTAGAAGTCCATTTAGCATTTGTCACATATTTGCATTTGTATTTAGTTTGGTAGGAAATGTATCACATTTGCATTTGTATTAAGCAAATTTGCAAGAACATTAACATTGCCACTGGTCTCATCAATTTCCTACTATCTGGAAAACACAAGTATGCTCAAAACCATAACCATCAAATTTAACAATGGAGTCACCCATACCTTTCAACATTTATGCTCAAAATTTGAAATCATGGATAGAGTCTACATTGTTTTAGAGCAGTTCCCAGACATTGGTGCTCATGCAATCACCATTCACAAATGCCAGGGGATGACTCTAAAAACAGTTATGATGGATCTTGGTAACTCCATTTTCTCCTATGGACAAAGTTTCGTTGCACTTTCCACAGTTACTTCCTTAATCAATATCCACGTTATCAACTTTGACCCCACCTGCATCTATGCATGTCAAACTGCAGTTGAAGAGTACCATCGGCTCAGGCGGATTTATTGTCCTAAGTTGATAAGCTTGAAGGAGACTAACACCCACAAGGGACACAAGGTAAAAGATCATGCGCATTTCATTCACCGAGCCATCATTAATGTTCAGGAACAGCAAAAGCCTCAATCTTCTAAGAAAACATTGCACTTACACATCCATTCGGAGGCTTGAGCAACCCCAATTTCACCTCATGCTATGCAAATGCAACATTGCAGTGCCTTCTTCACTTGCAACCTCTGAAGGATTCATTAAAACGCATAGAGGTGAGCAGCAAGATGTTGCAGAGTTTCTCACCAATTTGTCCTGAAGTATCTCACATGGTTTCAGTCACAATAAGTCATGACATTCTATGTACTAGATGTAACTATTGCTCATCAAACCGAGAGGTGTTGCATGCTTATCCTCTACATGTACCTGCTGGTACAGATTCCATGTGTTTGGAAGAATTCATTTATAGAAATGACAAATGGACAATGATTCCTGGTAGCAAATGCAGGCAAAGCAAAACTTCACCAATCGTGAAACGTGAACTTATTCAATCAGCAGGAAGAATGATTGCAGTCCAACTTATGCTTTGGGAAACCAAACCAGACAGGACCGTTACAAAGTGACACAATGCTAAGATTACTGCTGTGCAGAAGAGCACAATTACTGTGGACAACAGGAATTACCAATTAGCTTCCATTATCATACACCAAGGACAGGGTGTTACTTCAGGACACTGTGTGTCTGTTCTTGCTGTGGGTGCTACTGGAAAATGGTGCATGCAAATGATGCACTTATTGAAGTCAAACCATGGTCAAGAAATGCAAAGGACATGTATATGGCCTTTTATGAAGAGATCTAATGCTTTACAAATGCCTTACATTAGCCTAAGTTCATAACACCACTGTATCAAGGAGAATAATGTTTTTTTTCCAGCATTAAAATGTGTTTGTATGCTACCCTTTAGCACTGACATGCATATGTACCTTTTTAACCATTCATAATATTGTAGTTTTGTACCTACGTAAATATCAATATATCAATACCTACCAAAATAGACATATTGCTTTTACCACTGATGCAACTATAATAATACAATGTTTACACTTTCAATACTGTCCAAAAGTCCCTTCTACCATTATTTTACTTTCAGATCTTTTCTCATTTCTCTTATTACTCTACTTATTACTCTCTTGTAATGTTTGTCTGTCTATTTACCATACACATTCTCGAATATGTTTCCCTCGCTTTATTCATTATTTGATTAAGTAAAAAAAGATGTTTGTCAATGTAAAAAAACAAAAACAAAAATAAGAGAAAGAATTTCAATAAATATGTTCTGTTTGTAATGGAGAAGTGTATTTGTAATCTATAACAAAACCATTGTCAATGTAAAAAAACAAGTTAGAAAAATGCAACAGCCGTTTAAAGTGGTGATATCGAACACGAAAGCCCGAGTTAGGGGAAACAATTAGGCCAATCTTGTCAAGCATCAAGCAAATAGGCACAATTGGAAAGGTGCTGGGGCCCAACATTCACACAATTGTTGCTTCTAACTTGGCTGCTTTTTTTCATCACTCCGCTTTACATAAAAATGCTCTTTGTACAACTTCAAGGGCATTGTGACCATTCCCTTATCAGCTCAAAAGTCACATCTGCAACAAAAAAACATTGACAATGCACAACCAAAAAAAAGGCTCCAACACTCCAGCCCTGGATCTGCAATGCCTGTGGCAGAGTGGTTGCAGTGCATAGCTGCGGTCACGTCACGGATCAGGAAACACAAACCAAAAAAACACGGAATGGTGGTGAAACTGAGGTGCTACGGTGCTCAGAATTTTATTAAACTGAAAACAAGAGATTTGACAAACGAAAAACACTTAAATAAAAGGGCATGTTGGCCAAACAAATAGAAACAAACAAACAAACCACAGATATGAGTACCTTCACCCCAGGCGGTGATGTGAAGTCATCCCCGGGCGGTGATGTGAAGGCATCCCCGGGTGATGGCAAACTCAGCTGCAGCTCCTCTCCTTCGGGTGGTGGAGGTAGCATCAGCTCCTCTGCTGGTGGAGATGGGAGGTGGGCAAGCCGTCCTCCCACGTTGGTGGAGGCGGAACCAGCAGGTATTCACCCTCTGCTCCTGCTGGTGGAGGTGGTGGAGATAGAGGCAGCGCCTGCTGCTCTCCTGGTGGTGGAAGCGGTGAAGGTGGGAGCAGTGTGTAGTCCCCTGGCGACGGAGGTGGGAGCAGCGTGTAGTCTCCTGGCGACGAAGGTGGGAGCAGCGTGTAGTCTCCTGGCGACGGAGGTGGGAGCAGCGTGTAGTCTCCTGGCGACGGAGGTGGGAGCAGCGTGTAGTCTCCTGGTTACGGAGGTGGGAGCAGCGTGTAGTCTCCTGGCAATGAAGGTGAGAGCAGCATGTAGTCTCCCCCTGTTGTATTCGTCCCAGAGGCCCTTCCTGGGTGCTGGACGCTGGGGAGGTTGTTGGTGCCTTGTGCTCATCTTCCTTTTTCCTCTCATTCTCTATTATTATTTTTTTTTTTTCCAAAAACAAAACAAAAAAACACTTTCCAAAAAAAATAAGCACTTTGCTTTTCCTGGTCCGGCTCCTGGAGGCGTTTATCCCACACAGGACACCATATGTGGCAGAGTGGTTGTAGTGTGTAGCTGTGGTGACGTCACGGATCAGGAAACACAAACCAAAAAAACATGGAATGGTGGTGAAACTGAGGCGCTATGGCGCTCAGCATTTTATTAAACAGAAAACAAAAGATTTGCACAAATGAAAAACACTTAAATAAAAGGGCATGTTGGCCAAAGAAATAGAAACAAACAAACAAACAAACAAACAAACAAACCACAGATACGAGTACCTTCAGGATGGTTCACAGTAAGTAGCAATCGTTTTTTTTTATTTTCCACAGAGTTACATCTCTCCTCTGACACCCCCCACACACACACACTCTGAGAGTGAGATCTTATATAGTAGGTAGTCAGGAGCTAATGAGACAATGGGTGATCATTCATCTCCTGACTACCTGCATTCCACACGTGAAGGCAGGGAGAGGGAGTTAACCCACTCCCTGCTGAGTTAACACAATATAAAATAGCAGACGGTTTTCATCCACCTGCATACATTTAAACAATATAACAATACTAATAATAACAATAACAATAACATACAAAAATACCCAGGGGTGGGCACTTTGCCACACTGCCCCATCAACTGTCACTTCCCATACACTTACCTTGCATTCTCATTATCCCTTGCACTCGTTGCCATTATTGGTCTTGTTCATCATCTTCATTGTTGGAAATATACTGCTTCATGCTCTTTGAGGTATTCTTGTATGTGTGGGCTAAATGTTTGTCCATGTGTGCCCTCATCTACCTGTGCCTTACCTGCATGTTGTCCGTGTGTCTTCCAAAAGCATACTATCTGCGTGATGACTGTGATGACGCCTCTCCCATTCCCTGTCTGTCTTTCTCGCTAGTAGTGCTTGTAAGGATAACCACTTTCCTTGTCACATGTGTCTCAGCATCTTTATTCTGGTTACACCCCAGCTGATAAGGGAATGAGCATTTCAATGTAAAGTAGAGCGATCAAAAAAAGAAGCCAAGTTAAAAGCAACAATTGTGTGAATGTTGGGCCCCAGCACCTTTCCAATTGTGCCTATTTGCTTGATGCTTGATAAGGTTGCCCCAGTTGCTTCTCATAACTTGGGCTTTTGTGTTTGATATCACCACTTTAAAGGCTGTTGCATTTTTCTAACTTGTTTTTTTACATTGAAAATGTTTTTTTGTTATACACACACACACACACACACACACACACACACACACACACACACACACACACACCACAGCAAGCTGTGTGGGTAAAAAATATCAGTCACCACGGCAACACGGGTAACTGATTTTGTTTTGTTTTTCCAGCCCACCGAGTAGGCGGGCTGAAACAAGCCGGCGTATGCAACTCAACAGCGGGGCCAACAGAGTTGGGTCCCGGTGGATATCATACTACATTTTATTTATAAACTGCAAGGCAGTAAAGAAAAAACACACACACACACACTCACACACACACACACACACACAACACCAAGGTTGTGAGGGTAAAATAGCAGTCACCACGGCAGCGCGTGTAATTGCTTTTAAACAGCGCACCGAGTAGGCGGGCTGAAACAAGCCGGCAGAAGCCACTCAACAGCGGGGCCAGCAGAGCTGGGTCCCGGTGGAAGAATCACGCTTGTATTATTTTTTTATTTCTGAACTGCAAGGCAGTAAAGAAACGAATACATACACACACCACAGCAAGCTGTGCGGGTAAAAATAACAGTTACCATGGCAACGCAGGTAACTGAATTTTTAAGCGCACCGAGAGGGTGGGCTGAGGCAGTCCAGTAGAGTCAACTCCACAGCGTGGCATGCAGAGCCGGGGTCTGGTGGAGGAACATGTGTCTCTTTTTCTTTTTAAACAGCAATAGCAGAGGAAAACACAAAACAGTGAGTGCTGTAAGGTTTTAAGCAGACTGCAATCACAAAGCGATGTAGGCTGTTACACAGAAAAAGAGTCACAGCGTAGTAACTGGACAGGGGTGTCTAGCCTGGACTACGTGCAGCCACACGACCGGGGCAGCGCGTAGCCTACAGCAGAGTGGAGCACCGTCTACAGGCAGAGGGCAACGAGGCACCTCGTGCACCGAGCACCCGAGGGTGCTATGCGCACTAACGTACTAGACACCTGCCTACCGAGCACCGTGTGCACACAATACTGTAAGCACTACGTGCACCGTGTACTGTGCAGCACCGTGCATTCTTGCGCTAGCTCTGTAGCAGTGGGTACCACCGTGCCCACCGGTTACTGTGCACTGCGTGCACCATGCGTGCTGAGCCCCGTGCGCACCGAGTACCATGACACTGTGCAACGCGTACCGTGCAGCACTGTGCGTTCCCGCACTAGCGTGGTACCAAGCACGGCACACAGAGGGTATGCTTGTCCTCCTGCGGGATGATGGCATCGCAGGCCGTAGAAGGATGGGACCCCGACATGGGGCTGACTTTGTGCATTAGCACTGAGGCACTGCTCGCACTGTGTTGAACACTGGTAAGTGTTAATGTAGTGTGTACACTCACTAGCGTTACAGCAGAGGTATTAACACTGCGCACCGTGCGCCGAGTACCGTGGGCACGTAGTGCACTGCGTACCATGCAGCGTATGAGCACTAGTGTAGAAGCAGTTTACGTGTGCACCGTGCACTATGTACACCGTGTGTAACGTGTATCCTGAGACCCGTGTGCACCGAGTAGCCTGTTTTTCACTGGGTACCGTGCAGCACCGTGAGCTATACGCTAGGTTGAGCAATGCTTGCGCAATGTTTGCGCACTGCGTGCACTGCTTGCCCCGTGCGTCCCAAGAGCCGTGCGCACTGGGTACCGTACACTATGTGCACTGCGTACCGTGCAGCACTGTGCATAACCGCATTAGAGTGGTAGAGGTACTAGCAGGTGTGCACCACGTGCACTGTGTGTACCGAGCACCGCACACACCGAGTACCGTGCGGCACTATTGTGCACTACCGCTGAGGCGCTGGGCACCGTATGCTGCTTACATTAAGCACCTGTGCACCGAGATAATATATCACGGGCTATGCGTGCGCCGCGGTACCGCGGAAAGATACTAAAATGGAGAGTACACCATTTTTTTACAAGGCCTGACTCACCGAGGTGGGTGAACGAGCGTGGCCGGCAGGGTCTACTCGACAGCGGGCTTTCAGCTCAAATGCAGGGGAAATACAACCGACTCGAATCCACTCGAGAAGCTCTTTCCTATCAACACACTCAGCTCAACACAGAGGTCTTACCGTTACCGTCTTGAGAGGAAAAGAGGAAGATCTTCCTGCGAGTGACGGTTTTATCCCCTCGGTGGGCGGGACCGAGTGCATCATCACAGGAAGGGGCCTTCAGCAGCTCTGGTATAGAGAGAGCTCAGCAATACCTACCCGAAGGGCAGGAATATCCCATACCTAATGTAGTTGTGGTTGTCTTCAAATTGAAAGGGAACCCGGGACAGTACTTCACTTGTATCATGTAAACTGTATTGTACCACAATCACTAATTCACACACTAAACGGACTTGTGCATGTGTTTTGTGTTTAATGTGGGGATACAATAACGGGACTATTTTCTTGGGACCAGCCCAGGGATTATAAATGTAAGTAATACACGCCGCCGTATTACTTACCAGCATTATTATTTACTGTTTGCTTCACCATCAGGCACTGGACTTAAGGAATAAAAATAAACAAATGTTTTTCACCTGGATTACAATTGTCTGTCTGCTCTTTGATCACCTGCACCTGCACACTGTTAACCGGAGCTTCTAATGCGTCCACTTCTTCTGCAATAAGGATCTCACACAATTCAGCCTCCATGTTTGCTCTGTCTGTTTAGCAGCAAACGACCCAAAGCTGTTCACGCTCAGTCTGCAAAATCTGAGATGTCAGCCGCAGACTGTTAAAAAAAATAGGGTAATATAAACATATGGGGGAGGGAAAACAAGGAGGAAGAAACTAATATCAATAGAATAAGGACAGGACAAATAGCATTTAATTGTCATTTGTTTAGGACTGGCAGTCATGACGATGGGTTGAGTAATAGCTGTGGGGAAGAAGAAGCGGTATAGCATGTATCATGAAGTACAGGGCATATGACCAGCAAAGAAACGAGTTGTTTAGGAAGTTAAGAGATCTGGAAATTGAGATAACAGCAGTGTATGTTATTTTGGGGGTAGAAGGGAGAGAGGAGAAAATAAGGAAAGATAAATGGATATGCAAATGTTTTTAAAAAAATGGGAGAGTATATGAGGAAAGGGGAAAACACTTTTTTTAAGGAACGTTATACATATATATAAAGGTAGAGGGCGCTCTTCACCTCCGTTTAGATGGCATGCGCCAACAACCTTTAAGAAAAGTGGCTGTGTTCACGATACGCAGACTTTGCTAAGTCTGTGGAAAACCTGTCCAAATTCATCGTCTGCGTGAACTCAGCTGGAACTGACGTCACCAGGTCACGCATCCACGGGCTTAAAAGTCTGCACAGCCGCGCAGCTTCTCAAGAGGTCCTGCGCTGGAGCAGCCGCGGCTCAAAACAATAGACTTGCGCTGGCTGACAAAGAAGCGTGTAGCAACCAGATACAATCCTCACTCCATGTGCTACTGCCACCTAGTCAGGGGGTGTGAATCGCCTTCGAGTCATGTCATTAATTATCTTATGAATGATTTGTAATACAAAATAAAATGATTTGACTCTTTTTCCACAGTTATTATACTTTTCAAATATTCAGATATTTATTCTAAATGTTTAAACATGTAAAAAATAAAATAATGCTAAATGTTTGAAATGAACCTAAAACCGCTCTGTTATTTTCAGCAGGTGTAATTGGTTATTGATGAAAGGCTATCAGGGACAGGGAATAACCTGCTTTGAATTAAGGAGAATAAATCAGCTTTAATAATAGGTAGTTGAAGTGAGATATGTGACCATATGTGCAAGTATTTGAGCTATTTTTGTCCCAGATCAAAATACAGTACTGTCTAACAACTGTCTAATATAAACATACGTTTATATTATATCTTTATAGCAGGGACTGTTTCTACTATACTTTTTCTGATCATGCTGTAAATTATGAAGCTGGTGGAGCACAAAGGGAAGTTCAATTGCATCCTCTTCTTCTGCGATTAGAATTTCTCTCAACACCACCTCCATTTTGGTTCTGCACAGAACTGTTGTGTAAAGTATTGCATGCAGGCAATAAAAATGTGCATTATAAATATCATATGGGAGATACTGAAATTGAAGAAGGGAACTATGAAAAAGACCTAGGAGTTTATGTTGACTCAGAAATGTCTTCCTCTAGACAATGTGGGGAAGCTATAAAAAAGGCCAACAAGATGCTCGGATATATTGTGAGGAGTGTTGAATTTAAATCAAGGGAAGTATTGTTAAAACTTTACAATGCATTAGTAAGACCTCACCTAGAATATTGTGTTCAGCTCTGGTCACCTTGTTACAAAAAGGATATTGCTGCTCTAGAAAGAGAGCAAAGAAGAGCAACCAGAATTATCCCGGGTTTAAAAAGCATGTCAGTCTTGGGTCCTCTCCTGTTCTCTCTCTACACCCGCTCCCTGGGCCCCCTCATCGCATCCTATGGTTTCTCATACCATTTCTATGCTGATGATGCTCAGATTTTCCTCTCCTTCCCCTCCTCTGACTCCACCATCTCCTCCCGTATCTCTACCTGTCTGTCTGCTATTTCCTCCTGGATGCACTCGCATCACCTCAAACTTAACCTCTCTAAATCTGACCTCCTTTTCTTTCCCTCCTCCTCCCCTCCTCTGATCTCTCTATCTCTGTTCCTCTGGAATCTACCACACTCTCTCCCTCTTCCTCCCAAGAACCTGAGTCACCCTGGACCCCTGCCTCTCTTATTCCCAGCACATCTCCACTCTGTACGCACTTGCCGATTCTTCCTGAGCAACATCCGAAGAATCCGACCCTTCCTCACCAACTCAGCCACCCAGCTCCTGGTCCAGGCCTTGGTACTCTCCCGCCTAGACTACTGCAACTCCTCCTGGCTGGCCTCCTGCGGCCGCCACCCGTCGCTCCAGCTCATCCAGAACTCTGCTGCCCGCCTGGTGTTCTCTCTGCCTCGCTTCTCCCACGCAACTCCACTACTCCGCTCACTCCACTGGCTACCGATCACCGCCCGCATCCAGTTCAAGACTCTTGTACTAGCCTACAGATGCCTTGACCAGACTGCACCCAGCTACCTCCAGACCCTCATCTCTCCCTACACCCCCACTCGACCTCTCCGCTCCGCCGGCACTAGAAGACTGGCTCTACCTCCTCGCGCTCCCCTGCCTCCAGAGCCGCTCCTTCTCCACCCTCGCTCCGCAGTGGTGGAATGACCTACCTACAGATGTCAGGACCGCCCAGTCCCTGACCACATTCGCGCCTCCTTAAGACTCACCTCTTCAGACAGCACCTGTAGAACTCCTCTGTTTACCCCTGGGACACTTTCACCCTTCCTTAAATTTGCTTTACTTACTCTTACCTGCCCCTACTTTACTGCATTTAATCCTGTACTTCAGAGTACTGTAACCTGCCATATGTTTAAACTGTAGTATTTGGTATTTAATCATATCTTGATGTAACTATCACTGTCACTTATCTGCTGTATTGAATTGTATTTTGTCACACTTGTACTTGCTTGAACTTGTCATTGTATTTATCTTGCTCTTATTGTATTACCTGTACTGTAACACTTGAAATGTATTTGCTTACAATTGTAAGTAAGCCCTGGATAAGGAGTCTGCTAGAAATAAATAATAATAATAATAATAATAATAATGTCGTATGCAGACAGGCTAAAAGAATTGAATCTATTCAGTCTTGAACAAAGACGACTACGCGGCGATCTGATTCAAACATTCAAAATCCTAAAAGGTATAGACAATGTCGACCCAGGGACTTTTGACCTGAAAAAGAAACAAGGACCAGGGGTCACAAATGGAGATTAGATAAAGGGGCATTCAGAGCAGAAAATAGGAGGCACTTTTTTACACAGAGAATTGTGAGGGTCTGGAACCAACTCCCCAGTAATGTTGTTGAAGCTGACACCCTGGGATCCTTCAAGAAGCTGCTTGATGAGATTCTGGGATCAATAAGCTACTAACAACCAAACGAGCAAGATGGGCTGAATGGCCTCCTCTCATTTGAAAACTTTCTTATGTTCTTATGTTATTATCTACCAAAGCTGTCCACGCTGCGTCTGCACAGACCGTGACGTCACGCGCAGACTCCCGTCTGCAATCCAGCCGACAAAAAAGTGTCGTGACGCACCCAGTATCACAACGCGGAAGCAGGACAGGAAGGAAAGTTAGCAGCTCCACGGAACAGTTTGGAATTTTTATTTTGTGAATATAACTGGATCACTCTTGTGGATTTAACATTGCAAGGTAGGAATCGAGAGTTTTAAACAAACC
The DNA here is from genome assembly GCA_030684275.1 of Acipenser oxyrinchus oxyrinchus. NCBI lineage: Eukaryota > Metazoa > Chordata > Actinopteri > Acipenseriformes > Acipenseridae > Acipenser > Acipenser oxyrinchus. The sequence continues at coordinate 9,836,820 of CM060273.1, read as the reverse complement.
TTTAAGCAAATCACTTTGTTTCTTTTTGTTTTTGTGTTAGTACTGTTGGTATCAAAACTTGTCTGCTGAGGATTTCACTGAAACCTGCTTACACAGTTCAAGACAAAATGAGCTACAAATCCGAGTTTCAATACAGATGTATGTTTTTATATTTTTCTGTCACAGTGGAGGAAGATCTTGGCTGAGTGCTCTTTATATTTCATACGGGAACAAAGTGAGCACCTGCCTGGCCTAAAGACAGCAGTCGCTTTGTGAGAATGCGGGCTTTTACTGAAAGTAGTCTTTGAGTCCCAAAGTACATAAATAACTTAAACATCGATCAATCTTTATTTTTGTATAGCGCCTTTCGCAAATAGATTGCCTCAAATATAACACGCTTTAATAAAGTATTGCTGTGTAACGTACAGACATTCTAACTGCAGTAAATTAGAAGTGCTTTTTAGAAGTCATGGTTTTTGCTTTGTAATATTGCAAATTCACTGAACAATTTTTCTTTGTAGCAGCGTCACTGTTAGACAATGAAACCTGTTACTCGCTGCTGAGCTTGTGAATTCGTAATTGATGTGATCTGTAAATAACTGCCACCAGTATTACAAAAAACAAACTTAAAATTGACTATAATGTTTATTTCTATTTTTTCGTTTGTGTAGCTTCCTTTTGAAATGGTCTCCCATGTTATATTTATGTCTGGATATGTATGTATTTAATTGTGAAATTAGCTCCACTGGTGAAAGCCCAATTATTACAGGTACTTTTTCAAAGGGTTCAGTTAGTAGAATCATTCAGCTAAATTATACATTGTGTAGAAAACTGGGTTGTTAATAAAGTCATTATTAAAATAAGGGGTTCCTAGTAGCGAGTCAGAATATAACAATATTCTACATTAAAATTAATATTTGAATGCTTTGATATAGGTTCGAATACTCCAAAAAATGTTTTTATAGTAAACATTTTTAAATTAATCCATTATATTTTAAACAAATGGAAAAATGTGCCAACTACACCCTGAAAAGAGTTTTTGTGATGAGGAAGTTATGAGTGATCAGCCAGTAAAACTCATCTCAGTGGCCACTGCAGATATAATTGACAGGTGGGCGGGCACACTTCATTATGTAGGAGGCAGTGTGGTCCAGTGGTTAAAGAAAAGGGCTTGTATCCAGGAGGTCCCCGGTTCAAATCCCAGCTCAGCCACTGACTCACTGTGTGACCCTGAGCAAGTCACTTCACCTCCTTGTGCTCCGTCTTTCGGGTGAGACGTAGTTGTAAGTGACTCTGCAGCTGATGCATAGTTCACACACCCTAGTCTCTGTAAGTCGCCTTGGATAAAGGTGTCTGCTAAATAAACAAATAATAATAATAATAATGTAGCTCTGCTATTGGCCAAGGGAGTACAGGCCAGTGAAGCCGTTGTTTACGCCCTGCTTCCGCTACAATGGTGGCTTCGAAGAAGAGGAACGCCTGGAATTATTTTGAGAAATTAAATGACATCACTAGTGGTGGGAAAAGTAAAGCCTCTTGAACCACTGAACCCTCTGAACCGTTTGCTTCATAAAAGATTCACTGAGCCGAATCACTTGAAGCGCTTCGTGCTAAATAGTGACATCTATTGGTAGAGCCGCGTCAGTGAACATACTTGAACTTGAACATACGAGTTACACACAGGTTGCTATTGCCTGGAACTTGGCATTTAGAAATAATGATCTGTAGCCAAATTTACACGAAAGACACCGTAAAGCACGCTTTTTACAGGCTCTGTCAGTGTCATTTGTGACTTACAAAATGAAGTTACATTTTATAATTTCTCTGTTATCTGGTTATATATCAACCACACATGTGATTACCCAACAAAAAAGCCAGTCACGCCTACGCATTATCATACTTGAAATGTAAAATTGTTGTACAATCGAAAACACGATAATGTTGCTTTAGAAAGGTAGGCATATCTGACCTCACATGTACTCGGCTGGGAAATTAGTGTTGAAACAAGTAAGATTTGATATTTCATTTGTTAGCTAGTTTCCCGGTGGCGCAACAAGTTAGTAAGTCGTGTAGTTAGAAATGTTTGTCAAGCCCAGGATCGAATCCCTGCTCCTGAGAGGAAGTGTGCGAGTAGAGAACTTGTTTTAGATTTTGAAAAATAATAATAATTACATTTTCCAAAATGCAAAACTAAAAGAATCATATTTGCTGATATTTTTTAAATAAACAAATTGAAAAAAGAGAAAGAAATAATAAATGCTTCCTTCCAGGAGTAATCTAGGCTATATTTAAACGAAGCATTGTATTGATTCTGGTTCAGTCAGATCACGTGATGCGTTGCTTCATGAGGAACACTGGGTGCGTTCACGACAAGCAGACTTTCGTCATTCTGTGCAGAATCTGCACAGAATCGGAGCAAGTAGCCAATTAATTTTCAGAATCTTTGCAGAATCAGCACAGACTTAGCAAAGTCTGCCTCTCGTGAACGCACCCACTGTTTGCTTCAGATGGTTCAAGGCGGGTTACTTCATTTGTTGTGGTCATTTGAATCACCTGATGTAGTGAATCACTGAATCATGTGACTGATCCAAAGCCTCAATGAGCTCCTGTGAGCGATTTGAAGCCTCACTGAGGCAATGAACCTAGTGTATGATTTGAAGCCTATGAGGCAATGAACCTCGTGAATGATTTGAAGCCTCATGTGGCAATGAACCTCGTGTATGATTTGAAGCCTCACTGAGGCATTGAACCCCGTGTATGATTTGAAGCCTCATGAGGCAATGAACCCCGCGTATGATTTGAAGCCTCACTGAGGCAATGAACCCGTGTATGATTTGAAGCCTCATGAAGCAATGAACCCCGTGTATGATTTGAAGCCTCACTGAGGCATTGAACCCCGTGTATGATTTGAAGCCTCATGAAGCAATGAACCTTGTGTATGATTTGAAGCCTCAATGAAGCAATGAACCCCGTGTATGATTTGAAGCCTCATGAAGCAATGAACCTCGTGTATGATTTGAAACCTCAATGAAGCAATGAACCCCGTGTATGATTTGAAGCCTCATGAGGCAATGAACCCCGTGTATGATTTGAAGCCTCACTGAGGCATTGAACCCCGTGTATGATTTGAAGCCTCATGAAGCAATGAACCTCGTGTATGATTTGAAGCCTCACTGAGGCATTGAACCCCGTGTATGATTTGAAGCCTCATGAAGCAATAAACCCTGTGTATAATTTGAAGCCTCAATGAAGCAATGAACCTTGTGTATGATTTGAAGCTCCACACTAACGTAGTTGAATCACTTGAAGCCCCTCTCCAAAACTCATAGGCATTCTAGTATTAGGCATAGAATTAATGGGTCATTAGTTCAGTGTCTCTCGGATGGCTAGATTATTTTTAAGCATACAACATACTTGAAGCGTAACCCCAAGTCAATTAAAGCCGATTAGACAAAAAAAAAGTGCATAATATATAGAAACATAACATAATAATGATGTTTATTACATTTCCGTAAAACATACTTGATTGCAAGGATTTCCACATATACATCCATAAATATTTTTATTAAAAAAAAAATGCATATTACATATATGACTTGGCGGACGCAAACCCGGACCTCTGGATTGAAGTTGATTATTTCCTCTCACTAAACTCATAGAGCCACCACGGATCCCACAGTAATAACACAAACATCAACAACATATGGTGCTTTAAGGTGTAATGGTGTAATTATTAGGCTTCCAGGCCAGAATGGCCGGGAAGCCTATTGTTGTTGTAAAGATTTTTATCTTGGATTTAATGAAATTTTTGGGAAATTTTCAAATGTCTTCTTCTCAAGAACGGTACATAGTACAGCTGTGAAAATTTTTGTACATAGTGCGCTCCTGTCCAAGATTGATTTTACGTAAGAAAAAAGTTGATCGGTAACATGGTGTGGAAACTATGTGCCATTTTGCGTAAAATGCTTAAACGACATCTCCTCATGAACCCTTTGGCCGATTGACGTGAATCTTGGGTATATGTTATCTTTGTAGTGTCCTCTAAAAAAGTTATTCAGGAAAAGTTCCTACATGAACAAACATGGCTGCTATGAGCCAATCAATGTGGGTGATATGGCATTTTTGCCCAAAACATACCCTGCAATGATACATTCCCACCACTAGGGACCTGTTGCTATGGAAATGTGAGCAAGGTCTAGGGAAGAAAAGGCAGCCATTTTTTTGCTGGTGTCTGGAAAAAAACTGTTTTATGAACTCGTGTAACATTAAACACAAGTAATTACACTGGAATGGCTAGTATTATATTACACATACACACTGTACAGTGTACAATGCCTCATAGTGTAACTAAGAACTTTTTTTTTTAGGAACTGTTGCAGCTGCTTCAACGCTGGGAAAAGAAATGCAGCGCGCGCACACACACACACACACACACGCGCGCTCACTAAGTACGAGAAAAATGACTGTAATCTCTGCCCTAATGTTGTTTATTTATTTAAAATAACCTTGTGGCCATGCAGGCATATACAGAACTGTAGACATACTGAAACACACTAATTATTTGAAAAAAAATACAGTGATCTCGTGCTGTATAGAAATGTGTTGTAATCATTTTTTTTTAAAACGTAGTTGTAACTGAACAGCAGGCAAGAAAAAAAAAACCGCACGTTTTTTTAAACCACAACACAATCGTAATACTAATATGTTTAATACATGCGCTTTACAAATCACACGAATACAGTTTGCTTAAAAATCGTCATATAATTATTTTTACAACACAGGCACAAATCCTAAATCTGCGGTTGCGGCGCTTTACAAATCACACGAATACAGTTTGTTTAAAAATCGTCATATAATTATTTTTACAACACAGTCACAAATCCTGAATCTGCTGCAAAAAAAGCCGCGCGTGTAAGCCATTGAAAAGACGCTTTAGACGGAGGGAGCAGGGAGGGGGGGTCGACTTTGCAAACGTATCATTCAGGTTATGAGTGCCATAGACAGAACTCTTCAAAATCGCTTCCTCTATTAAATACAATTGTAAGGACTAAGCTCGCGTGGTTATTCACAGAGAATCCCTCCCCAAAACAGCGGGCATTTTAGTATAATAGAAGCGGATCAGCTTGTTCTGCTGTAATGTTATTTCTTTACTTAAAATAACCACGTGTAGCCAGGCAACCACAAGGAAACGTGCGTGTTGTAGTTATGTCGAGCTAGTAAATAAATACAAAATAATAATAAATAAAACTACAACGAGCAGAACTTCAAAAGCACATCACGTTCTGGCTGTCCCTTTAGAATTGCAGTGCTTTCTGACACTCGTGCTGTCACACAACGCAAACGTAAAGCAGGCAGCAGTGATGTACTAAGCCTGCCGTGTACTTGTGTATTTATGTTTTTGTCTTTTAAATATAACAGGTATGTGCCTCACACTACACTATAAAAAGACACAATAAATCGTCATATAATTATTTTTACTGTTTGCAATTGCATCAACGCTGGGAAAAAAGCAGCGCGCGCACACACACACTCACTGTATGAGAAAAATGATTGTAATCTCTGCACTAATGTTGTTTGTTTATTTGAAACAACCTTGTAGACATGCAAGCATATGTAGAACTGTAGACATACTGAAACACACTAATTATTTGAAAAAAATACCGTGATCTCGTGCTGTATACAAATGTTTTGTAATCATTTTTTTTTTTAAACGCTGTTGTAACTGTATAGCAGGAAAAATAAAAAAACACACTTATGTTTAAACCACAACACAATAGTAATACTAATATGTTTAATACATGAGCTTTACAAGTCACACGAATACAGTTTGTTTAAAAATCGGGAGGGGGGGGGACGACGACTTTGAAGTGTATCTTTCATTAACTGGTTATTTCAGTTAATTAAATACCAGCTGACCAGCTTCTCTGCTATAATGTTAAAAGTAACCTCGTGGACATGCAGGCAGAAGCCACAAAAACAAAACACCTGCACTATTCTTTTTAACACTAGAACTGCCACGGTAGTCATTTTTGACGGTTTTCACTTTTAAAATTGAAATTACTATGCGTGTGTTAAAGATCCACGGTTGTCTGTTCTTGACTTTTCCTAAATACATGTATTGAATATACTGACAACGTTTGAAAGTCAGAATTGCAAAAATAAAAAAAGTTATGAGCACTTCTACCTAGAACCGCCCAAAGTAATCATTTTGACGACTTGTTACAACACATGCTTTTATTATTAATATAACCTACAATGCGCTATATAGCCCTATATGCGCTAATTTTGAAAATAAAGCCTTTTATATTTATTTTTTCATTTATAATACAATGTTTCTGCTAAGCGAATGTTAGATATGATGTTTAGAAATAAAACTTTTGAGTTGTATCTGATAGTTGGGGGGCACATTGCAAGCGTATCTTTAATTAACTGGTTATTTCATTTAAATAAAAGTATATACAGAACGGTTAAGAATCGCTTGCTCTATAACCGTGTTATTTTATAATTGTAGCTGACCAGCTTCTATGCAGTACTCACCACCTTTGCCACAGCTCACTGCTTCAGCCATAATCTTATACCTATTTAACCTTATCTTGTTACCTGTAGTATCCCACTATTAGAACAAAAACAAAATATCACTGTGTTTTACATTAACAAGCAGAAAAAACAAAGTTTGGCCTTGAACTACGGGTGGTACAAGGTTGCCCTCTTGTGGCGAACTGTACAACAGTCTCTGGAGACAAAGACTGCTTTGGAAAATCTCACCACAGGAGGCCGTTTATGACCATGAAAAGCATATACTGCTTAATACTATTATCGCATCTAACAGTAAATTATATAATGGTTAAAAAATACTGTGCCCAGTTTATTTTTTAACAGTGTAAAATTGACATTTTTATATTATTATTTGAATTTTTTTCATAAAATTACTATAATCTCGGGGTGTACAGAAAATTGACAGCCGGGTATTTCAAATATGCAACTGAAAGTTCCACAGCGCGAATTGCACTCCCACAACGAATCGCAGGTAGTTATCAAAAGGAATACTAAATCGACATTTATAAAATACTAACCGTTGTCCTGCAAAAAGCACACACGATAAAATGATGCTTTCCAATTAACAACATGTTCGTACGATTTCCATTTTCACGAGTCTCTGACCGTATCTTGTTCTGCTGTAAAGGCCTGGAAGCCTTCAAGTTGCCTGCAACTTCTAGTTATTATTATTATTTTTTTTTTTCCTTCCTCCCAAATTACAAAAGCCTATAACTTTTAAACGGCTGCACGAAAACTCACGAAATTTGGCACGGACGTAGAGGACTATGGGATGTTGTGCCATGGTCAATATGGCGGCTTTTGGTCACATGGTGTGGCAGCCATCTTGGATTTAATGAAATTTTGGGAAATTTTCAAATGTCTTCTTCTCAAGAACGGTACATAGTACAGCTGTGAAAATTTTTGTACATAGTGCGCTCCTGTCCAAGATTGATTTTACGTAAGAAAAAGTTGATCGGTAACATGGTGTGGAAACTATGTGCCATTTTGCGTAAAACGCTTAAACGACATCTCCTCATGAACCCTTTGGCCGATTGACGTGAATCTTGGGTATATGTTATCTTTGTAGTGTCCTCTAAAAAGTTATTCAGGAAAAGTTCCTACATGAACAAACATGGCTGCTATGAGCCAATCAATGTGGGTGATATGGCATTTTGCCCAAAACATACCCTGCAATGATACATTCCCACCACTAGGGACCTGTTGCCATGGAAACGTGAGCAAGGTCTAGGGAAGAAAAGGCAGCCATTTTTTGCTGGTGTCTGGGAAAAAACTGTTTTACTGAACTCGTATAACATTAAACACAGTAATTACACTGGAATGGCTAGTATTATATTACACATACACACTGTACAGTGTACAATGCCTCATAGTGTAACTAAGAACTTTTTTTTAGGAACTGTTGCAGCTGCTTCAACGCTGGGAAAAGAAATGCAGCACGCACACACACACACACACACACACACACGCTCACTAAGTACGAGAAAAATGACTGTAATCTCTGCCCTAATGTTGTTTATTTATTTAAAATAACCTTGTGGACATGCAGGCATATACAGAACTGTAGACATACTGAAACACACTAATTATTTGAAAAAATACCGTGATCTCGTGCTGTATAGAAATGTGTTGTAATCATTTTTTTAAACGCAGTTGTAACTGAACATTAGGAAAAAAAACGCACGTATTTTTAAACCACAACACAATCGTAATACTAATATGTTTAATACATGCGCTTTACAAATCACACGAATACAGTTTGCTTAAAAATCGTCATATAATTATTTTTAAACAGTCACAAATCCTGAATCTGCGGCGCGGCGCTTTACAAATCACACGAATACAGTTTGTTTAAAAATCGTCATATAATTATTTTTACAACACAGTCACAAATCCTGAATCTGCTGCAAAAAAAGCCGCGTGTAAGCCATTGAAAAGACGCTTTGGAGCGGCGGGAGAGGGGGGGGGGGTCGACTTTGCAAACGTATCATTCAGGTTATGAGTGCCATAGACAGAACTGTTCAAAATCGCTTCCTCTATTAAATACAATTGTAAGGACTAAGCTCGCGTGGTTATTCACAGAGAATCCCTCCCCAAAACAGCGGACATTTTAGTATAATAGGAGCGGATCAGCTTGTTCTGCTGTAATGTTATTTCTTTACTTAAAATAACCACGTGTAGCCAGGCAACCACAGGCAAACGTGCGAGTTGTAGTTATGTCGAGCTAGTAAATAAATAAAAAATAATAATAAATAAAACTACAACGAGCAGAACTTCAAAAGCGCATCACGTTCTGGCTGTCCCTTTAGAACTGAAAAAGCCAACAAAACCATTCAATGGCCGAGTGGTGGCGACAGGAGCCGAGAGAAGCCGAAAAAAGGGGCGTAGCTCATGAATAGTCATACGTGCCCCCGTGATTAGATAGGAGCGGTCAAAAGGAAACAAGCTGCCTGTGACTGAGTCAGCGCACAGAGAATAACACGGACATTTCCAGAGCTTTTTGAGATGTTATAGTAATAAAATAATGACTTGGATCTCATTATTGAGGAGTTTGGTGATAAAATGAGTGATTAGGAGATGATCGATCGGTATGTACGACTATTAGTATTATTATTATTTATTTCAAGCATATGTGAAAGCTGTAGCGAACGAAAGGGTGGGGCGGGCCGGAGTTGCCAGTGAGTGCTTTGTTGATATGCAGGGCCATTTAAACCAGTTTGATTGTGGGGAAAAATACTTTTAAACAGCGCATCTAAAATTAAATGCGCGTGTGAAAATAAATTGGACCTGACGCGCCTGATGCACTTAATAAATGTACTGCAGACGCAGTTGTAACTGAAAGGCAGGCAAAAAAGCACGTATTTTTAAACCACAACACAATCGTAATACTAATATGTTTAATACATGCGCTTAACAAATCACACGAATACAGTTTGCTTAAGAATCGTCATATAATTATTTTTACAACACAGGCACAAATCCTGAATCTGCTGCAAAAAGCCGCGTGTAAGCTATTGAAAAGACGCTTTGGAGGGAGCGGGGGTCGACTTTGCAAACGTATCATTCAGGTTATGAGTGCCATAGACAGAACTGTTCAAAATCGCTTGCTCTATTAAATACAATTGTAAAGACTAAGCTCGCGTGGTTATTCACAGAGAATCCCTCCCCAAAACAGCGGGCCAGCTTGTTCTGCTGTAATGTTATTTCTTTACTTAAAATAACCACGTGTAGCCAGGCAACCACAGGGAAACGTGCGTGTTGTAGTTATGTCGAGCTAGTAAATAAATACAAAATAATAATAAATAAAACTACAACGAGCAGAACTTCAAAAGCGCATCACGCTTTGGCTGTCCCATTAGAACTGCAGTGCTCTCTGACACTCGTGCTGTCACACAACGTAAACGTGAAGCAGGCAGCAGTGATGTACTAAGCCTGCCGTGTACTTGTGTATTTATGTTTTTGTCTTTTAAATATAACAGGTATGTGCCTAGCACTACAGTATCAAAAGACATATACTGTAAACTAAGAAAACATTTTTTGAAGAACTGTTGCAGCTGCTCAACTCTGGGAAAGAAATGCACCACACGCGCGCGCACACACACACACACACACGCGCGCTCACTAAGTACGAGAAAAATGACTGTAATCTCTGCCCTAATGTTGTTTATTTATTTACAATAACCTTGTGGACATGCAGGCATATACAGAACTGCAGACATACTGAAACACACTAATTATTTGAAAAAAATACCGTGATCTCGTGCTGTATGGAAATGTCTAGTAATCATTTTTTTTTTTTTTTTTAAAACGCTGTTGTAACTGTATAGCAGGAAAAATAAAACAACACACGTATTTTTAAACCACAACACAATCGTAATACTAATATATTTAATACATGAGCTTTACAAGTCACACGAATACAGTTTGCTTAAAAATCGTCATATAATTATTTTTACTGTTTGCAATTGCATCAACGCTGGGAAAACAAGCAGCGCGCGCGCACACACACTCACTGTATGAGAAAAATGACTGTAATCTCTGCACTAATGTTGTTTGTTTATTTGAAACAACCTTGTAGACATGCAAGCATATGCAGAACTGTAGACATACTGAAACACACTAATTATTTGAAAAAAATACCGTGATCTCGTGCTGTATACAAATGTTTTGTACTCATTTTTTAAAAAAAAAACGCTGTTGTAACTGTATAGGAGGAAAAATAAAAAAACGCACTTATTTTTAAACCAGAACACAATAGTAATACTAATATGTTTAATACATGAGCTTTGCAAGTCACATGAATACAGTTTGCTTAAAAATCGGTGGGGGGGGGGGACGACTTTGAAGTGTATCTTTCATTAACTGGTTATTTCAGTTAATTAAATACCAGCTGACCAGCTTCTCTGCTATAATGTTAAAAGTAACCTCGTGGACATGCAGGCAGAAGCCATAAAAACAAAAAACCTGCTCTATTCTTTTTAACACAAGAACCGCCACGGTAGTCATTTTTGACGGTTTTGACTTTTAAAATTGAAATTACTATGCATGTGTTAAAGATCCACGGTTGTCTGTTCTTGACTTTTCCTAAATACATGTATTGAATATACTGACAACGTTTGAAAGGCAGAATTGCAAAAATAAAAAAGTTATGAGCACTTCTACCTAGAACCGCCCAAAGTAATCATTTTGACGGCTTGTTACAACACATGCTTTTATTATTAATATAACCTACAATGCGCTATATGGCCCTATATGCTTAATTTTGAAAATAAAGCCTTTTATATTTATTTTTTCATTTATAATACAATGTTTCTGCTAAGCAAATGTTAGATATGATGTTTATAAATAAAACTTTTGAGTTGTATCTGATAGTTGGGGGCACATTGCAAGCGTATCTTTAATTAACTGGTTATTTCATTTAAATAAAAGTATATACAGAACGGTTAAGAATCGCTTGCTCTATAACCGTGTTATTTTATAATTGTAGCTGACCAGCTTCTTTGCAGTACTCACCACCTTTTCCACAACTCACTGCTTCAGCCATAATCTTATACCTATTTAACCTTATCTTGTTACCTGTAGTATCCCACTATTAGAACAAAAAACAAAATATCACTGTGTTTTACATTAACAAGCAGATAAAAACAAAGTTTGGCCTTTAACTATGGGGTGGTACAAGGTGCCCTCTTGTGGCGAACTGTACAACAGTCTCTGGAGACAAAGACTGCTTTGGAAAATCTCACAACAGGAGGCCGTTTATGACCATGAAAAGCATATACTGCTTAATACTATTATCGCATCTAACAGTAAATTATATAATGGTTAAAAAAAATACTGTGCCCAGTTTATTTTTTAACAGTGTAAAATTGACATTTTTATATTATTATTTGAATTTTTTTCATAAAATTACTATAATCTCGGGGTGTACAGAAAATTGACAGCCGGGTATTTCAAATATGCAACTGAAAGTTCCACAGCGAATTGCACTCCCACAACGAATCGCAGGTAGTTATCAAAATGAATACTAAATCGACATTTATAAAATACTAACCGTTGTCCTGCAAAAACACACACGATAAAATGATGCTTTCCAATTAACAACATGTTCGTACGATTTCCATTTTCACGAGTCTCTGACCGTATCTTGTTCTGCTGTAAAGGCCTGGAAGCCTTCAAGTTGCCTGCAACTTCTAGGCTTCAGGCCAGAATGGCCGAAGCCTATTGTTGTTGTAAAGATTTTTATTATTATTATTTTTTTTCCTTCCTCCCAAATTACAAAAGCCTATAACTTTTAAACGGCTGCACGAAAACTCACGAAATTTGGCACGGACGTAGAGGACTATGGGATGTTGTGCCATGGTCAATATGGCGGCTTTTGGTCACATGGTGTGGCAGCCATCTTGGATTTAATGAAATTTTTGGGAAATTTTCAAATGTCTTCTTCTCAAGAACGGTACATAGTACAGCTGTGAAAATTTTTGTACATAGTGCGCTCCTGTCCAAGATTGATTTTACGTAAGAAAAAGTTGATCGGTAACATGGTGTGGAAACTATGTGCCATTTTGCGTAAAACGCTTAAACGACATCTCCTCATGAACCCTTTGGCCGATTGACGTGAATCTTGGGTATATGTTATCTTTGTAGTGTCCTCTAAAAAGTTATTCAGGAAAAGTTCCTACATGAACAAACATGGCTGCTATGAGCCAATCAATGTGGGTGATATGGCATTTTTGCCCAAAACATACCCTGCAATGATACATTCCCACCACTAGGGACCTGTTGCCATGGAAACGTGAGCAAGGTCTAGGGAAGAAAAGGCAGCCATTTTTTGCTGGTGTCTGGAAAAAACTGTTTTACTGAACTCGTGTAACATTAAACACAGTAATTACACTGGAATGGCTAGTATTATATTACACATACACACTGTACAGTGTACAATGCCTCATAGTGTAACTAAGAACTTTTTTTTAGGAACTGTTGCAGCTGCTTCAACGCTGGGAAAAGAAATGCAGCACGCACACACACACACACACACACGCTCACTAAGTACGAGAAAAATGACTGTAATCTCTGCCCTAATGTTGTTTATTTATTTAAAATAACCTTGTGGACATGCAGGCATATACAGAACTGTAGACATACTGAAACACACTAATTATTTGAAAAAATACCGTGATCTCGTGCTGTATAGAAATGTGTTGTAATCTGAACAGCAGGCAAGAAAAAAAAAACCGCACGTATTTTTAAACCACAACACAATCGTAATACTAATATGTTTAATACATGCGCTTTACAAATCACACGAATACAGTTGCTTAACAATCGTCATATAATTATTTTTACAACACAGTCACAAATCCTGAATCTGCGGCGCGGCGCTTTACAAATCACACGAATACAGTTTGTTTAAAAATCGTCATATAATTATTTTTACAACACAGTCACAAATCCTGAATCTGCTGCAAAAAGCCGGCGTGTAAGCCATTGAAAAGACCTTTGGAGGAGGGGGCGGGGGTCGACTTTGCAAGCGTATTATTCAGGTTATGAGTGCCATAGACAGAACTGTTCAAAATCGCTTGCTCTATTAAATACAATTGTAAGGACTAAGCTCGCATGGTTATTCACAGAGAATCCCTCCCCAAAACAGCGGACATTTTAGTATAATAGGAGCGGATCAGCTTGTTCTGCTGTAATGTTATTTCTTTACTTAAAATAACCACGTGGACATACAAGTGTAGCCAGGCAACCACACGGAAACATGCGTGTTGTAGTTATGTCGAGCTAGTAAATAAATAAATAATAATAATAAATAAAACTACAACGAGCAGAACTTCAAAAGCGCATCACGTTCTGGCTGTCCCTTTAGAACTGCAGTGCTCTCTGACACTCGTGCTGTCAGACAACGTAAAGACGTGAAGCAGGCAGCAGTGATGTACTAAGCCTGCCGTGTACTTGTGTATTTATGCTTTTGTCTTTTAAATATAACAGGTATGTGCCTCACACCAGTATAAAAAGACACACACAAAAAACGCACTTATTTATAAACCAGCACGCAATGGAAATACTAATATATTTAATACATGAGCTTTACAAGTCACACGAATACAGTTTGCTTAAAAATCGTCATATAATTATTTTTACTGTTTGCAATTGCATCAACGCTGGGAAAAAGCACCGCACACACACACACTCACTATGAGAAAAATGACTATAATCTCTGCACTAATGTTGTTTGTTTATTTGAAACAACCTTGTAGACATGCAAGCATATACAGAACTGTAGACATACTGAAACACACTAATTATTTGAAAAAAATACCGTGATCTCGTGCTGTATGGAAATGTCTAGTAATCATTTTTTTTTATTTTTAAAATGCTGTTGTAACTGTATAGCAGGAAAAATAAAACAACACACGTATTTTTAAACCACAACACAATCGTAATACTAATATATTTAATACATGAGCTTTACAAGTCACACGAATACAGTTTGCTTAAAAATCGTCATATAATTATTTTTACAACACAGTCACAAATCCTGAATCTGCTGCAAAAAATCAGCGCGTGTAAGCCATTGAAAAGATGCTTTGGAGGGAGGGAAGTGGCGCGGCGGGGGGGGTCGACTTTGCAAGCGTATCTTTCAAGTAATGAGTGCCATAGACAGAACTGTTCAAAATCGCTTGCTCTATTAAATACAATTGTAAGGACTAAGCTCGCGTGGTTATTCACAAAGAATCCCTCCCCAAAACAGCGGACATTTTAGTATAATAGGAGCGGATCAGCTTGTTCTGCTGTAATGTTATTTCTTTACTTAAAATAACCACGTGGACCTACAAGTGTAGCCAGGCAACCACAGGGAAACATGCGTGTTGTAGTTATGTCGAGCTAGTAAATAAATAAAAATAATAATAAATAAAACTACAACGAGCAGAACTTCAAAAGCGCATCACGTTCTGGCTGTCCCTTTAGAACTGAAAAAGCCAAGAAAACCATTCAATGGCCGAGTGGGAGCGACAGGAGCCGAGAGAAGCCGAAAAAAGGGCGTAGCTCATGAATAGTCATACGTGCCCCGTGATTAGATAGGAGCGGTCAAAAGGAAACAAGCTGCCTGTGACTGAATCAGCGCACAGAGAATAACACGGACATTTGCAGAGCTTTTTGAGATGTTATAGTAATAAAATAATGACTTGGATCTCATTATTGAGGAGTTTGGTGATAAAATGAGTGATTAGGAGATGATCGATCGGTATGTACGACTATTAGTATTATTATTATTTATTTCAAGCATATGTGAAAGCTGTAGCGAACGAAAGGGTGGGGCGGGCCGGAGTTGCCAGTGAGTGCTTTGTTGATATGCAGGGCCATTTAAACCAGTTTGATTGTGGGGAAAAATACTTTTAAACAGCGCATCTAAAATTAAATGCGCGTGTGAAAATAAATTGGACCTGACGCGCCTGATGCACTTAATAAATGTACTGCAGACGCAGTTGTAACTGAAAGGCAGGCAAAAAAAAAAAAAAGCACGTATTTTTAAACCACAACACAATCGTAATACTAATATGTTTAATACATGCGCTTAACAAATCACACGAATACAGTTTGCTTAAGAATCGTCATATAATTATTTTTACAACACAGGCACAAATCCTGAATCTGCTGCAAAAAGCCGCGCGTGTAAGCTATTGAAAAGACGCTTTGGAGGGAGCGGGGGGGGGTCGACTTTGCAAACGTATCATTCAGGTTATGAGTGCCATAGACACAACTGTTCAAAATCGCTTGCTCTATTAAATACAATTGTAAGGACTAAGCTCGCATGGTTATTCACAGAGAATCCCTCCCCAAAACAGCGGGCATTTTAGTATAATAGGAGCGGATCAGCTTGTTCTGCTGTAATGTTATTTCTTTACTTAAAATAACCACGTGGACATACGAGTGTAGCCAGGCAACCACAGGGAAACATGCGTGTTGTAGTTATGTCGAGCTAGTAAATAAATAAAAATAATAATAAATAAAACTACAACGAGCAGAACTTCAAAAGCGCATCACGCTTTGGCTGTCCCTTTAGAACTGCAGTGCTCTCTGACACTCGTGCTGTCAGACAACGTAAACGTGAAGCAGGCAGCAGTGATGTACTAAGCCTGCCGTGTACTTGTGTATTTATGTTTTTGTCTTTTAAATATAACAGGTATGTGCCTCACACTACACTATAAAAAGACACAATAAATCGTCATATAATTATTTTTACTGTTTGCAATTGCATCAACGCTGGGAAAAAGCAGCGCGCACACACACACTCACTGTATGAGAAAAATGACTGTAATCTCTGCACTAATGTTGTTTGTTTATTTGAAACAACCTTGTAGACATGCAAGCATATGTAGAACTGTAGACATACTGAAACACACTAATTATTTGAAAAAAATACCGTGATCTCGTGCTGTATACAAATGTTTTGTAATCATTTTTTTTTTTTTAAACGCTGTTGTAACTGTATAGCAGGAAAAATAAAAAAACACACTTATGTTTAAACCACAACACAATAGTAATACTAATATGTTTAATACATGAGCTTTACAAGTCACACGAATACAGTTTGTTTAAAAATCGGGGGACGACGTCTTTGAAGTGTATCTTTCATTAACTGGTTATTTCAGTTAATTAAATACCAGCTGACCAGCTTCTCTGCTATAATGTTAAAAGTAACCTCGTGGACATGCAGGCAGAAGCCACAAAAGCAAAACACCTGCACTATTCTTTTTAACACTAGAACTGCCACGGTAGTCATTTTTGACGGTTTTCACTTTTAAAATTGAAATTACTATGCGTGTGTTAAAGATCCACGGTTGTCTGTTCTTGACTTTTCCTAAATACATGTATTGAATATACTGACGACGTTTGAAAGTCAGAATTGCAAAAATAAAAAAGTTATGAGCACTTCTACCTAGAACCGCCCAAAGTAATCATTTTGACGGCTTGTTACAACACATGCTTTTATTATTAATATAACCTACAATGCGCTATATGGCCCTATATGCGCTAATTTTGAAAATAAAGCCTTTTATATTTATTTTTTCATTTATAATACAATGTTTCTGCTAAGCAAATGTTAGATATGATGTTTATAAATAAAACTTTTGAGTTGTATCTGATAGTTGGGGGGCACATTGCAAGCGTATCTTTAATTAACTGGTTATTTCATTTAAATAAAAGTATATACAGAACGGTTAAGAATCGCTTGCTCTATAACCATGTTATTTTATAATTGTAGCTGACCAGCTTCTTTGCAGTACTCACCACCTTTTCCACAGCTCACTGCTTCAGCAATAATCTTATACCTATTTAACCTTATCTTGTTACCTGTAGTATCCCACTATTAGAACAAAAAACAAAATATCACTGTGTTTTACATTAACAAGCAGAAAAAAACAAAGTTTGGCCTTGAACTACGGGTGGTACAAGGTTGCCCTCTTGATGGCGAACTGTACAACAGTCTCTGGAGACAAAGACTGCTTTGGAAAATCTCACAACAGGAGGCCGTTTATGACCATGAAAAGCATATACTGCTTAATACTATTATCGCATCTAACAGTAAATTATGTAATGGTTAAAAAATACTGTGCCCAGTTTATTTTTTAACAGTGTAAAATTGACATTTTTATATTATTATTTGAATTTTTTTCATAAAATTACTATAATCTCGGGTGTACAGAAAATTGACAGCCGGGTATTTCAAATATGCAACTGAAAGTTCCACAGCGCGAATTGCACTCCCACAACGAATCGCAGGTAGTTATCAAAAGGAATACTAAATCGACATTTATAAAATACTAACCGTTGTCCTGCAAAAAGCACACACGATAAAATGATGCTTTCCAATTAACAACATGTTCGTACGATTTCCATTTTCACGAGTCTCTGACCGTATCTTGTTCTGCTGTAAAGGCCTGGAAGCCTTCAAGTTGCCTGCAACTTCTAGTTATTATTATTTTATAAATTTAGCAGTCGCCAATTGTTTTTATCATTTTTTAGAGAAGCCAATTGTTTTAGGTTCGGCTCACCACTACCACCCCCGCGCTGACTCGGGAGGGGCGAAGACGAACAGACACTGTCCTCCGAGGTGTGTGCCGTCAGCCGCCTGCTTCTTTACACGCTGCAGACTCACCATGCAGCCACCTCAGAGCTACAGCGTGTGAGGACAGCGCAGCTCAGAGCAATTTACAGGCAAGCCCGCAGGTGCCCGGCCAGACTACAGGGGTCGCTGGTGCGCGGTGAGCCGAGGACACCCTGGCTGACCTAAGCCCCTTTTCAGGTCAAAAAGTCCCATGGGACGACATTGTCAATACCTTTATTGTTGTTGTTTTTACCTTTTTTTACCTTTTTTACCTTCTGGCAATGTTTGTTGTCAACAATCTTCTTCAGATCTGGCTTGTACTCTGTTGAGGCCAGTCGAAGTAATTCCTTCACGTGTGTCTGTTAGAACAAACCGATGCCTTGACTTCACATGTTTCAATGTTGAAAAAACCGACTCACAAACAGCCAAACTTCGACAGCAGTCGGGGCGCAGCCCGTTTGACATTAGGGTATTTGTCCATCGGTACAGTTTTCCAGAACTCAAGGGTGCCCTGTTTTAGAATTGACTTCAATCTGTTATCCTCAGAGAGTTCAATTACCTCAAGGTCAGCGGCTGCTTACTCTGTGACCAAAGGGGCCTTCAAGCACCCAGACTCAGTAGTGAAAGGGTCGATGAGGAATTTAATCTGGGGCCTTTTCAGCTGTAGGTCACGAAATCTTTCCACAAAAGCATCCTGCAGTTTTTCAAGTACTAATGCATATCGCGTTGTGTTCTTTTTCAAGGCTACGGTTGCTTGTTCACTTGTTTGCAACACTGAAGGAAAATGTGTCAGTTCCCCCCTTTGAAGTTGAGTCCTGAAGAGCTTGAGTTTGTTCATGAACGCGAACACATTTTGCAAAAGGTCAGGCAGCAATTTTAACTTCCCTTGTAAATCCAGGTTAAGTCTGTCCAAATGACGCAACATGTCAACGAGAAATGCCAAATTCAAAACCCACTGGGGGTCTGATAGCTCGGGATAATCTTTGTGCTTGTCCTCCATGAACAGTTTAACAGCATCCAACAGCTCAAGAAAACGCGGCATCACTTTACTTCTTGAAAGCCATTTCACAGTACAGTGAAGCGGCAGGTCCACAGGAAGGTCGTCTTCAAGCTCATCAATGAGAATCTTGAATTGTCTGTGGTTGAGAGCTTTCGTGCAAATGAAAGGGATTCATGACGTGGTCTAAATTCAGCGTTTTCGACACCAGTTGCTCCCGATGAATGATGCAGTGGAACGTCCAGAATTCAGGGAAGCTGTTGTCAGCCTTACATAGCCCCACAAATCCATTTACAGACCCGAGCATAGATGGAGCCCCATCCGTTGCAATTGCCGTAAGTTTTTGTAAAGGTAGGTTGTTTTTTGCAACAACTGCCATCAGTGCTTCTTTTACATCAATGCCACGGGTTCTGTCTTTTAATGGTACGATATCCAGGAGTTCCTCGTTTATTACACACTCATCTGACACAGTCCGTACAAATATTGCTAACTGCGGTTTGTCCTGTACATCACATGACTCGTCCAGTGCAATGCTGAGGTACTCGCATTTCTGAAGCTCTGAATACAACTGTGATTCAATGGCATCGTTTATGTCAGAAATTCTGTGTTCAACTGTATGGTGCGAGAGTTGAAGATCAGAGATCGTTCTTTTCAGATTATCGTCTTCTGGAGACACAATGGAAATAACATCAGCGAGGCATTTTTTAACAAACTCGCCTTCGCAGTATGTTTTTTTAGCACAAGCTATGTTCCAAGCGACTTGATAGGAGGCTAGTGTTACTGTTTGAGAGTGCTTGGTAAATTTACTTAACACTTGAGTCTGTTTTTGTATTTGGCTTTTCAATGTTTTGAGTTTGTGTGTGCGGAGTTCAGTACCTTTTGGAAATTCCCGATCGATGTTCGCATGGTGTGTGGTGAAATGGCGCTGGAGATTACCAGACTTGAACTGTGCCAAAGAAGTTTGGCATATCAGACACAGTGGTTTCCCATTGCGCTCAATAAAAAAATATAAAATCTCCCACTCCGCTGAGAAAGTTCTGTTTTCATCTTCATATTTTCACTTGCGTTTACATTTTCCTTCCATCTTCAGGACTAGCCTAATTAATACAGAATTCTGGACGTTCCCGAGGTGAGCGCAAAATACAATTCCGTCAAATATTTTTTTCTTTTTTTAAATAGGCTTACTAGGCATGCGATTGGTTCTGTTTTGCGATTGGTTTTGGCAGCTAGATGACGTCTCGACTTTTGACCCATATGTGCGTGCGCAGAACAGCAGAGGCGACAGTTTCTGGCAATGACAGTTTAGTTTTCTGCACAGCACGGGAGACTTTCGTTATTCTTTGCTACAGTGATAGTATGTTCTACATTATGCCCCTTCGATAGAGCCGCATGTAGTGGATTAAAGAGCCGCATGCGGTTGGCCACCCCTGGTCTAGATGAAGACATTTCTGAGTCAACATAAACTCGTAGGTCATTTTCATAGATTCCTTCTTCAATTTCAGTATCTCCCATATGATATTTATAATGCACATTTTTATTGCCTGCGTGCAGTACCTTACACTTTTCTCTATTAAATGTCATTTGCCAATTATGATCTTTCAGTTTTGTATTAATATATAATTTTTTCTCAGTAAAAACGTTTTTCCCCTTAACAGTGTGGAGTATGGTGTGTAGATAAGTGGAAAAAAATCCTCATTTAAATGCATGAAACTCTGAGGCACTGACACAACAAAATGTGAAAAAAGTTCAAGGGGGTGTAGACTTTCTATAGGCACTGTATATTACTGGAGAAATCTTAAAGGGACGCAAGCAGTCAGAATTATGTTGTCAAAGAGCTCAAGTTTAAAAAGTAGCAGTCGTCTAAGGCCCTGTCCACATTGGAGCAAAAAAATCAACAAATGAGTTCAAAACCGATTTACCTGAACCCTAGCCCAACAGTGTTAGAGCATCCAGATTGCTGTAATGAAACTGAGTTAGTTTAAACCCACTGCTGTTGAAAAAGCACTGCGCTGGATGACTATCCTAGAAACCACTGTAATATATACACGCTCTTTCTTTTTCCCCCCTCGTACATGCTGTTGTTTATTTTCATTGAATACGGTAGCAGAACGCAGGAGCTATGATTCAGTGTCTAAGTAATCAAAAGGGGAATAATTCGTATGGGGGGAGAAATGCCGACGCCGTAATAAATAAATTAGATGGGCATTTGCACAATATGTGATGTGATCTACGATCATTTAAAGTGTTTTGGACACATTTTAAGTTTTGTGTACTACGGTAGATTAGCATATCTGACGGTACCAATGGAATATGACAAGAATAAACCCTCCTGTATTTTAGTTTGGGCTTGTCTTTTCTTTATTCTCATCTCCTGTAACCAGGGGGATTATGGCAGCGTACTGCCTTAAAGCAGGAGGAGATATCAGAGGATACTGTGTAACCAGACTGGAACACGCTTCACGTGCAGATTACACTTAAACCAGTTCATCTAACCCAGTTATGCCGACAACAACGAGTTCAAGACTACCTCTGAGTAGGTTTCAAACTCGGTTGTTGAAATCAGTTATGGCAACATAGAATTACTGTATTAAACAATTAAAATACAGACAGTTACATACTGTATAGTAATGTACGGTGATAGTTACATGTTGCATTGTTTATATTGTTTCTTCTGCAATAAACCTTTATACTACATGCATTGTATATGCACATTAATCAATTAGTACTGTACTAGGTTTAGATTTTTGTGCTGATTTGGCGGGTATGTGCATGTACGTGGTTATTACATATTGTTTATACGACCCCAAGGCAGTACGTTGTATCAGAGTTTCACTGTAATTGTTTTGCGCCTCTAGTACTACATTAAAAAATTCCATCCTTTCCATGGATGTTTTCTTTATTTTAGTCCAATTTGTAAACCTTAGCTTTAGTCATTACTTTTGGGGTTTTAAAAAGCACTTCAAATGAGACCATATTATGGTCTGAGTTTGCCAATGGCTCTCTGACCTCTGTTTTAGTTAGTCTGTCTTCATTATTTGAAGAGACTAAAACAAGGCATGTCTCCCCTCTAGTCGGTGCCTTGACAAATTGCGTTAGGAAGCAGTCATTTGTCATTTCCACCATTTCAATTTTGTCTGTCGTGCTCCCCACCAGGTTTTATTTTATAGGTTTTATTTTATATGGGGGAAGTTGAAATCCCCTATTAATATGGCTCAAAACAAACAAAAATAAGAAATGGTGGTTGGTTCTGAATCAAACATATTGACCCCCTCACTGAAGAAAATGTCCCCCTAAAATTGAGAGGGGGCCACATTGACCCTCAGTCTGTAAGTCCTGGAGCAAACACTGGTCCTTGTTGTAGAATGTGGTCCAGTGTTCAAGGAAGGTGAAGCCTTCCTGTGTGCACCACGATTTCAGCCATGCATTTTGATTTTGTATTTCCAGCTGTCCGTATTGTCCTTTGCAAGGTGCCGGCAGTATCCCAGAAAATACCACAGTTTTGGTCTTGTCTTTTAATTTCCTTCCTAGCTCTCTGAATTTGTTTTGCAAGGGTGTTGTGTTTCTGAATATGGAGTCCCCATCAATCATGACCTCCCTTTTTTTTTTGCTGCCTGGCCAGCTTTTTTTATTATTGTTTTTTGCTGTGTCTGGTCTGTCATGTTGTATATTTCTTGTGGGTTTACAGTTCTGTATAACTGCGTTATGCCCTTGTTATAGTATTAATGCAGCTGTTTGAGAATACTCTTGATGCTTAAATATCTAACTGAATTAATTCCCATCCTTTTTTTGATCCCAGCTATGTCCAAAGACAACGTGTGTCTGCCCTCCACGTTAGTAAATATAGTTTGTGAACTGGATGTCATGAGCCAGCTCGATCGCCCAAAACAGTGCAACAACATCCAACAAGTTGTTGATGCCCTCTCAGAACTGACCAAATAAAATTGCAAATGAACGTATTGACTCTTATTTGTTTGCATCATTAATATTTAACACAACAGCAAGTCCAACACAACTTAAAAGAAAGTAGAGAATCTCTGACAGCACGAGCCTCCTCAGATCGCTGCTGTCCAATTGAAACTGGCGGCTGAGGTAACCTTCACAGTTGCCAAGTCCGCTTATAGTAAGTGGAATTGGGCTTGTTTTTGAGTGTCGCTGGTTGGAACTTGCATAAACACCCATACTCTAACATGGGTTCGCTTGTTTTGAAGGCAGTGTCGCTTTTTTTTTTTCTCGTGAGATTTGGCAACACTGGTCTGTCTCACAGGCAGCCACTGATTCCTGAACTCCTCGTTTTGCTGTTGACAAGAGTTTGTGCAGGATATAGCAGGCAGTGGCAATTTTGGGAACTGTAGGGTCCTGAAAAGCTGGAACACAACGATTCAGATCTGAGAGTAGATTGTTAAAGTTGTTTATTGAACATAGCAGAGCTCTGGAGAGACAATCACACACGACCAATGGTGTAGTAAAGTGGTCTATAGTTATGTCCTTAAGGGACTGCTTTTATACATTTTGTTAATACCAATCAGTGGTAACTACGCAGTAAGAAATATATGTTTCACCAATCAGCATTCAGCATGCAGTTATGTTAGTAAATTCACAATAACACTATTAGCATATTAACAGTTTGCATCAGTAACCTTGAACATTCTACACAGGTGCTGCATCACTCAGTGCTGACACTTCATCTATGTATCTTTTATTTAACCGTAACAGTTTTGCACACATTCCACACTTTGTAACCTTCCATTGTTCTTGCACTCTTTGTACAAGTCAAATACAAGTCAATTGCTGGTATTTTTCCATTCTCTGTTCTTAGTCTATTTGTTGTGCATGTGCAGTGAGCCAGAAAAGCAAATTGGCTCCAACAGAACTAATGCTGCACTTCAGTCTGTTTCATCAGTATCCGCCACCTCCCTTTAGAGTGCTCACTACCCGTATTTGCCCAAGCGTGATCTTGAATGCTTCCTCAGCAGCGGTCAGCCGTCCGGACGGTAGGGTTTCTAAATCAAAGCCAGGGTTGTACACGCAGCATCACCTGATCCCCTGCTGTATTGCCTCAATGAAAGGGATATATTTCAGCTATGGAGATCTGCAATACCTGTTGGTCAGTTTAATTTTATACCACTGAGTTTATTTTTAATTAATGAGTCGTAAGATAAATTAGTTGAAACAGTATTCACTACTAACGACATATACCCCACTAATGACATTTGAAAAGCAATTTGGGCAAGAGCAGTAAAACACATTATTAACCAACCCGGCACAAGGTATTTTGC
The DNA here is from genome assembly GCA_030684275.1 of Acipenser oxyrinchus oxyrinchus. Classification (NCBI taxonomy): domain Eukaryota; kingdom Metazoa; phylum Chordata; class Actinopteri; order Acipenseriformes; family Acipenseridae; genus Acipenser; species Acipenser oxyrinchus. Next base: position 9,812,402 of record CM060273.1, on the reverse strand, counting down.
TTTATTACATCAGCATGGAAACCACATTTTCACAAAATTTCACCAGTAATCTTCAAAAACAGCACTTTACGCATAGCTAATTTACATATCAACTCCCACCTTTCCCAATCATTAGCATGACGTGGGGTGAAAAGCCCGGTTTACTCGAGTGAAATAAACTGAGCGAACAGAAACCCAAAAAAGCATTTTACACGAGACATGTTTCTCATGTAAATGTCTCGAGCTAAAAAACAAAAAAAGATAATCGCATGTAAACCCCATGAATGAAACAAGTAAGGGCTGGAGAGATATCAGAGGCAGTTTTGTAACTAGCGCGCATCAATGCTGCATTTCAAGAATAATTTGCCTGGTTAAATCTATTTTTTTCGAATAATAAATACCCCTATATTTATTACAGTTTTATCAGCCTGAAACTACAAAGCATTACTTAGGGTGAATGTTAGTCTGGTAACTGTATTATTATTTATTTCTTAGCAGACGCCTTTATCCAGGGCAACTTAAAGTCGTAAACAAATACATTTCAAGATTCACAGTACAAGTAATAATACAATTAAGAGCAAGAGAAATACAATGACTTTGGTTCTAGCAAGTACAAGTGTGACAAAATACGATTCAATAATGGAGCAGATAACAGTGTCAGTGATAGTTCCATCAGGATATACAGTAATTAAATACAAAATACTATAGATTAAATAACACTTGACAGATTACAGTACTCTAAAGTACAGGATTAAATGCAGTAAAATAGGGGGCAGATAAGAGCAAGTAAAGCGCATTTAAGGAAGAGTAATAAGTGTCCCAGGGGAAGAACAGAGGAGTTCTACAGGTGCTTTCTGAAGAGTCTTGAGGAGGCGCCGGAATGTGGTCAGGGACTGGGCAGTCCTGACATCTGTAGGAAGGTCATTCCACCACTGCGGGGCGAGGGTGGAGATGGAGTGGGGTCTGGAGGCAGGGGAGCGTAAAGGAGGTAGAGCCAGTCTTCTAGTGCAGGCGGAGCGGAGAGGTTGAGTGAGGGTGTAGGGAGTGATGGGTGTAGAGAGAGAACAGGAGAGGACCCAAGACTGACCCTTGGGGGACTCCTGTTGAGAGAGGGCGAGGTGTGGAGGTTGCTCCATGCCAGGTTACCTTGTAAGTGCGGTTGGATAGGTATGAGGAGAACCAGGCCAGAGCATTGCCAGAGATTCCCAGGTTAGTGAGAGAGGATAGTAGAATAGAGTGATCGACAGTGTCAAAGGCAGCAGAGAGGTCGAGGAGAATTAGGACAGAGGAGAGAGAGGCAGCTCGGGCAGAGTTTAGTGAGTTGGTGACAGACAGGAGGGCGGTTTCAGTGGAGTGAGCAGAGCGGAAGCCAGATTGGAGAGGGTCGTGCAGAGAGTGTATAGGCTACGTGTACTCTAAACTACTATTATTATTATTATTATTATTATTATTATTATTATTATTATTATTATTATTATTATTAAAATATATATATATACAGTACTGTGCAAAAGTTTTAGGCAGGTGTGAAAAAATGCTGTAAAGTAAGAATGCTTTCAAAAATAGACATGTTAATAGATTATATTTATCAATTAACAAAATGCAAAGTGAGTGAACAGAAGAAAAATCTACATCAAATCAATATTTGGTGTGACCACCCTTTGCCTTCAAAACAGCATCAATTCTTCTAGGTACACTTGCACACAGTTTTTGAAGGAACTCGGCAGGTAGGTTGGCCCAAACATCTTGGAGAACTAACCACAGTTCTTCTGTGGATTTAGGCAGCCTCAGTTGCTTCTCTCTCTTCATGTAATCCCAGACAGACTCGTTGATGTTGAGATCAGGGCTCTGTGGGGGCCATACCATCACTTCCAGGACTCCATGTTCTTCTTTACGCTGAAGAAAGTTCTTCATGACTTTCGCTGTATGTTTGGGGTCGTTGTCATGCTGCAGAATAAATTTGGGGCCAATCAGATGCCTCCCTGATGGTATTGCATGATGGATAAGTATCTGCCTGTACTTCTCAGCATTGAGGAGACCATTAATTCTGACCAAATCCCCAACTCCATTTGCAGAAATGCAGCCCCAAACTTGCAAGGAACCTCCACCATGCTTCACTGTTGCCTGCCGACACTCATTCGTGTACCGCTCTCAGCCCTTTGGCGAACAAACTGCCTTCTGCTACAGCCAAATATTTCAAATTTTGACTCATCAGTCCAGAGCACCTGCTGCCAATTTTCTGCACCCCAGTTCCTGTGTTTTTGTGCATAGTTGAGTCGCTTGGCCTTGTTTCCACGTCAGAGGTATGGCTTTTTGGCCGCAAGTCTTCCATGAAGGCCACTTCTGACCAGACTTCTCCGGACAGTAGATGGGTGTACCAGGGTCCCACTGTTTTCTGACAGTTCTGAGCTGATGGCACTGCTGGACATCTTCCGATTACGAAGGGAAGTAAGCATGATGTGTCTTTCATCTGCTGCAGTAAGTTTCCTTGGCTGACCACTGCGTCTACGGTCCTCAACGTTGCCCGTTTCTTTGTGCTTCTTCAAAAGAGCTTGGACAGCACATCTGGAAACCAGTCTGCCTTGAAATTTCTGCCTGGGAGAGACCTTGCTGATGCAGTATAACTACCTTGTGTCTTGTTGCTGTGCTCAGTCTTGCCATGGTGTACTGTATATTATATAATACACATGTATGTATATTTTTTCTTTTATGAAATCGGGGAAATGATTTTAAGATGCTGTTTTAACCTGGTTTTATCATTCTCAGAGTTTGTTTGAGAAAAGCATTATTATTGACCTCAGTAACTTTAGAGGTCCGTGCATGGAGATAATGAAGGCTGCTGTATTGTGTTCTGACAGTTCAAGAGAACTTTTCTTTGTTTTTACAGGCAGCTGTGAATAAACATATCTAAATGTGTTCCACCTGAATGCTGTCTACACCCCTCATTCATTATGTGTAACATTTTCAACCAGCTGCGTTTGAGACTGCGCCAAAATGAGTGGGCAAGGCTTTAGAACGAATCACAATGACTCATTCAGTTGCTCCAAAGCACATTGGGAGTTATCACATGATGCAGTCTTACATTTTTTCTGCACTCCTTAAAAAGAATCCTAAAATCCGAGTCCCTCATTGTTGCTTCTTAATTTGGTTATTGTTCTTCGTTCCAGGGGGTTGATGGATCTAATCCTTCTTGGAAATGGAAGACAAAGAAGAGAACAAGGACATAAATGTGGCAAAAGATGTCTTTGATGGTATTGAGAAGAAAGATGGTGCTGAACGTCTTCTGAAGAAAGCTGATCCAGGTATATTTGAGGTGGAAATATGCAAAATGCTACAGAGTTTGAATCCATTAACCCAAATGTGCAGATAGCACTTTTAACCTACAGTGTTTATGTACAATGTTAGTGTCGTGTAGTTTATATGTATGGCCCTATGAAATTCACGGGAGAATTAGAATGACGTGACTAACCTGCAATTCAGTCCTAAAACTCCAGTTATCTGTGTAGCCGCTCCAACTAAACTGATCTAAAGAATAATGAAGTAATCAACACATTAAATTCTGGATCATTAAAAAAGGGACATTTATCAATCAATCAAACAATCAATCTTTATTTTATATAGCGTCTTTCATAGTGGACCATCATCACAAAGCGCTTTACAAGTGAAAAACAGTGCATAATACATTAAATGCAGAGTTAGGATGTGAAAATTCAAAACACTGTGGATGCGTATGTCATAAAGAATCATAGGAATAAGATACAGTGAAAAATCTGAAGTAGCGGAGACACAACAGCTGATAACAGAGATCAGCCTAAATGAGCAGGGAAAGCAAGAGAAAACAAGTGAATCTTGAGAGTTGATTTGAAGTGAGTGACGATGGGAGCTTCACGCACCAAAGCTGGGAGAGCGTTCCAGAGAGTAGGAGCCATGAAGCTAAAAGAGCGCTCTCCAAGTGAGGTGCACTTTTGCTTGGGGATGACAAGCAAGCCAAAGTCGGAGGACCTCAGCTTGCAGGCAGGGACATAGCGGGTCAGCAAGTTGAGGAGATACTCTGGACCTGTGTAATGAAGAGCATTGTAAGTGAGCAGGAGAATTTTGAAAGTAATTCTAAACTTTACAGGTAGACCGTGCAGTTGGGCAAGTTGGGGGGTGGTGTGTTCACTTTTTTTACATCTGGTAAGGATCCTGGCTGCGGCATTCTGAGCTAGCTGCAGTCGGTTTATGGTGCGTGACAGGAGACCACCATAGAGAGAGTTGCAGGAGTCGAGAGGAGACAAATGCATGACAAAGTATCTCCACATCCGGGAGGGAAAGATAGGGACGGAATTTTGATATGTTTCGAAGATGATAGAAGGAAGATTTAACCACAGAGATGATGTAGGCATCAAAGGAGAGGTTGCTGTCCAGTACACCAAGGCTTCGTACAGTGGGGGAAGGCAGCAGCAGACAGTTTCCGAGGTTCAGGGCAGCTATATCAAGATTCTTAAGTTGAGCTTTAGATCCTACTACAAGGAGTTTGGATTTGTTAATTATGGCCATTTTAGAAATGATGCGTTTAAAGAAAAAGCTTACCTCGAGACTTGCTGTTTTAGAACACATAGAGGCACCAACAAACTCAAAAAGCATTTCTCTGAGAGATCGCACATAGCAAAATCTACCTGGTGTGCTGCACATTGATAGGTAGAACGAGCACAACTTGCAATTTATCTTTGGGCCAACCTCGAAAGGCAACATTAGACCGACCATTTATTATCTCAAAAACACAGAAACGAAAGGCTCTTCTTGATAGCAGTGCAATGGAGGGGACAGAAAATCATGAGCGTCGGAATACTGTCATTTTCTTTTTGACAGAGTGTGAACGTGTGGGTTGTAGTGTGTAGTGAATGGGTGATGCAGGTGCTCCAGACAAGGACAAACACAAAGTTCACTGTTCAAGTTCCTTTTTATTTCTTGCACGGGAATTAAATAATAAAGCTGGCTCTACCCAGCAATGGATACAATGATGCCGGTTAAGGGCAGGTGCGGTGAAGTCCGGGTGAATCGCTGGCCTCAGGCTGCAGCTCCCAGATCCGTGCTAAATCAGTCTGACAAAGACAAAACACACACGGTTGCAAAAACAAACAAAACACTTAACTCTCCAAACAGTCCTCGTTTCCTCCCATCAACCACAACAAAAGAAAGCGATTATGGCGTCACGTCCCCCTAAAGTACCCTCAGCCCTGCCCCCTCCGATAGCTAGTTCAATCACGTATCCTCCAATTCATGAATGAAACTTTGCTTACCGTACTAGGGCAGGGACTCCTGGTACCGTGACGCCATCCCTTTCCTGAATGGCCGGCTTCCGAATGCCACCGGAATGAACTGCCGAAACATTCAGTATGGGGCACGCAATTCCTGCTGTACAGTGCTCTCACAGGTCGAGAGGGAGATTGTTGATTCAGATTAATTCGCTCTTTGTCACACAGAGGCATTAATCTGTGCTAATATTCCCCTGGAAAAGCTAGATAACCCCAAGCTCTGTGAATTGCTTAATAAATAGAGGAAGTGTCTGGTATGATAATGCCAGTTACATGATCAAGGCATACAATGACATTCTTTGAAGTTTGCTGCCAAATTCAGTGCATTTGACTTGTTCAAAAAACAATAAAAAACACACAATTTACGCACATTCCACAATCTATCAAATGCCCAGATTCCATTCAATTGTTATGTTAACTATACTGTTCAGGGATCGGTGCCAGAAACAGGAAATCCATTAAAAAAAAATAAAGGAAATATCCCCTTCTGTTGATGAATTACGTATGTGTGCCCAGTGAGATCCAGATATCAAGGAAATGTGATACATTTTTTTGACAAATGATTTGCGTAAAAGCGTACTCCATAAATTAAAACCTTTAAATAATGTATTTACACTTCTCTGAGTTCTCTGAAATAATATTGAAAACGCTTCCTTTTACAATCCTGTTCTGTGTATTCACAGGGATGTAAGGGTTAAATAAATGTCAGGAGCGATCTACAGTGTTCTGTTTATTAATCTGCTAATACGTGCTTTCTAGAAATGGGATGACCAATTCAAATGGCTAAAGTAACGTAATGGGATGATTGTTTAATTGCTCATTACGTGGTTTACTGTGGAGGCTATATCGACATCTTGTGGCGGGAGAACTAAATTACAGTTTAAAAAAGGCCTGAAAAAGGCCCTATTTATGTCATTGATCCTGTGTTGTCTGTATCGCATCGTTATATGTTTCAGCATTTTGATGTCTTTTTATGAATTTTAAATCCCACATCGTGGGTCATAACTACAAATACAGGAGCACACGCCAGGAGAAAAACATGACTTCAAAGGATGGCAGTGTACCCAGATCACACTCCCTCCTGCAACAATGCTGGTTTTCTGTTCCCACAATACGTCATTGATTTCAATCAGAGCACCCGCAGAGTTGCAGGAGGAACCATGATCTGGACACAATGTTTAGAAGAAAAAATCTCAAGTCAAAGTTGATGTATTGATTTTTATCTGCGATGTGGACAACATAGCTACAGCAAAGGTAAAGTAATGTGTTTCTTATATTCCTGATTCTGCTGTAGACTAATTCAAATATAGAAAAACTGAAGTAAGGTAAACAGTAGTGATCAAACACAAGACTTACATTTGAGGAGGTATATATATGTATATATATATGTGTGTGTGTGTGTGTGTATATATATATATATATATATATATATATATATATATATATATATATAAATACAGTGCCTTGCAAAAGTCTTCACACCCTTGAACATTTTTCACATTCTGCTGCCTAAAAAATACAATTCAAAATATTCAAAAAGTAATTCAATAAAAAACCAAAAAGTCTTGATTGCATAAGCATTCACACCCTTTGTCATAACAAACCCAAATTAGCTCAGGTACAACAAATTGTTGTAACAAGGCACATAAGTTAAATAGAGCCCACCTGTGTCCAATCACAGTAATTCAACTGATTTGAATACTCCTGGATGAAGAATCAAGCTGTTTCTGTTGTATGAAGTGAATTTGAAGCAAATGGCAAAACATGCCGAACAAGGAGCTGCCAAAAGAACTCAGGGATAAAGTTACTGAAAGGTACAGATTGGGGGAAGGCTATAAGATACTTTCAATGTCTTTAAATATCCCTTGGGGCACTGTCAGGTCCATCATTGTAAAGTGGAAACAGTTTGGCACCACCAAGACACTGCCTCGATCAGGCCGTCCCTCCAAAGTCAGTAGCCGTGGCTTAAGGAAACTGCTGAGGGAGGTCACTGTGAGGCCTAAGATTACTTTAAAAGAACTACAGAGGTCTCTGGCTGAGATTGGGGAAAATGTTGACTGTTCAACAATTTTAAGAGTACTCCACAAACACAGCCTGTATGGGAGGGTGGCAAGAAGGAAGCCACTGCTGAAAAAAAGCCATATGATGTGCCGCATAGCTTTTGCAAAGACACACTTAGGGGACACTGCACGAACGTGGGAGAAGGTTTTGTTGTCTGATGAGACCAAAGTGGAACTTTTTTGGTCTCAATGCTAAGCGATATGTGTGGCATAAACCAAACACGGCACATCACCCTGCTAACACCATCCCTACAGTAAAGCATGGTGGTGGCAGCATTATGTTTTGGGCATGCTTTGCAGCAGCGGGGACAGGGAGGCTTGTGAAGATTGAGGGAAAGACGGGTGGTGCAAAGTACAGGCAGATCCTGGAGGAAAACCTGTTCCAGTCTGCCAGAGACCTGGGACTGGGGAGAAGATTCACCTTTCAGCAGGACAATGATCCTAAGCATCCAGCAAAAGAGCCCCAGACCATCACGCTTCCTCCTCCATGTTTGACAGTTGGTGTCGCACACCGAGGAACCATTCTTTCGCCTACTCGACGGTGCATAAAACCCTGCGTGATGAACCAAGATTTCAAATTTTGATTCATCGGTCCATAAGACCTTCTTCCAGTCTTCAGTAGTCCACTGGCAGTGCTTCATGGCCCAGGCAAGCCTCTTTTTCTTATTTTGCCATCTTAGCAATGGCTTTCTTACTGCCACTCGACCTGTCAAACCTGCAGCTTGAAGTCTTCTCTTCACAGTTGAAACTGAGACTTGCTTACTTCGACCAGTGTTAAGCTGTGCTTGAAGCTGTTGTCCTGTGAGCCGCCTATCACGCAAGCTGTTGACTCTCACAAACTTGTCTTCTGATTCTGTTGTGGCTTTGGGTCTGCCAGACCTCTTCCTGTCAGAGTTTCCTCCAGTTTCCAAGTGCCTTTTGATGGTGTAGGAAACTGTACTCACTGACACCTTGGCTTTCTTTGCAATTTCTCTAAAGGAAAGACCTACACTTTTAAGGGTTATAATGGTCTGTCTGTCTTCCTTTGTTAATTGCCTTTTTCTCACCATTAAGATAGCAATATACTACTTCCTGCAGTACAATACTGTCCAAATAATGCTTAAGAGGGTGTAGTAGCACAGTCTGTTCCAACACTGCTTTTATACAGACAGAGGGTTTGTAAGTAATCAACAAAAGTTGGGACACCTGTAGGAATTGTTAGCATCAACTTTCAAGGCTTAATTTACTTCCATTGCTGCAGAACAGCTGTAAGTTGAAAACCCATTACTTGTTCCCTGAAAAAGGCCTTTTTGTATAACTCTGAAATGTACCTTATTTTTCAGTTTTTGGTAACCTAAACTTTTTTTTTAACCTCTGGCAGTTTACCGCTTTCCTTTGTACCATTTCAGGTTATTCACTGGACTTGAACTGCTTAAATTTCAATAAAAACTGGAAAAATGGGGGTGTTCTAAAACTTTTGACCGGTAGTGTATATATATATATATATATATATATATATATTTAACATCAAAAGAAACGTATCACTTGCAATTCAGCAGCTGAAATTACTCCATATCCAGTGTCCAATCAACTGTGTCACTAATTAGGTGATTAAATGCATATGCTTCAGTCATAGTCATTCAAACGTGTCATGGTCAAGAATGAATCATTGAGTGATTGAAAATAAATGTGTTATAATAGTGAGAAGTTTTTCTCTATATATATGTATAAGTATATATGTGTGTGTGTGTATATATATATATATATATATATATATATATATATATATATATATATATATATATATATATATATATATATATATACAGTACTGTGCAAAAGTTTTAGGCAGGTGTGAAAAAATGCTGTAAAGTAAGAATGCTTTCAAAAATAGACATGTTAATAGATTATATTTATCAATTAAGTAAATGCAAAGTGAGTGAACAGAAGAAAAATCTAAATCAAATCCATATTTGGTGTGACAACCCTTTGCCTTCAATACAGCATCAATTCTTCTAGGTACACTTGCACAAAGTCAGGGATTTTGTAGGCATATAGTCAGGTGTATGATTAAACAATTATACCAAACAGGTGCTAATGATCATCAATTCAATATGTAGGTTGAAACACAATCATTAACTGAAACAGAAACAGCTGTGTAGGAGGAATAAAACTGGGTGAGGAACAGCCAAACTCAGCTAACAAGGTGAGGTTGTTGAAGACAGTTTACTGTCAAAAGTCATACACCATGGCAAGACTGAGCACAGCAACAAGACACAAGGTAGTTATACTGCATCAGCAAGGTCTCTCCCAGGCAAAAATTTCAAGGCAGACAGGGGTTTCCAGATGTGCTGTCCAAGCTCTTTTGAAGAAGCACAAAGAAACGGGCAACGTTGAGGACCGTAGACGCAGTGGTCGGCCAAGGAAACTTACTGCAGCAGATGAAAGACACATCATGTTTACTTCCCTTCACAATCGGAAGATGTCCAGCAGTGCCATCAGCTCAGAACTGTCAGAAAACAGTGGGACCCTGGTACACCCATCTACTGTCCGGAGAAGTCTGGTCAGAAGTGGCCTTCATGGAAGACTTGCGCCAAAAGCCATACCTCCGACGTGGAAACAAGGCCAAGCGACTCAACTATGCACGAAAACACAGGAACTGGGGTGCAGAAAAATGGCAGCAGGTGCTCTGGACTGATGAGTCAAAATTTGAAATATTTGGCTGTAGCAGAAGACAGTTTGTTCGCCGAAGGGCTAGAGAGCATACACGAATGAGTGTCTGCAGGCAACAGTGAAGCATGGTGGAGGTTCCTTGCAAGTTTGGGGCTGCATTTCTGCAAATGGAGTTGGGGATTTGGTCAGAATGAATGGTCTCCTCAATGCTGAGAAGTACAGGCAGATACTTATCCATCATGCAATACCATCAGGGAGGCATCTGATTGGCCCCAAATTTATTCTGCAGCATGACAACAACCCCAAACATACAGCGAAAGTCATTAAGAACTATCTTCAGCGTAAAGAAGAACAAGGAGTCCTGGAAGTGTTGGTATGGCCCCCACAGAGCCCTGATCTCAACATCATCGAGTCTGTCTGGGATTACATGAAGAGAGAGAAGCAACTGAGGCTGCCTAAATCCACAGAAGAACTGGTTAGTTCTCCAAGATGTTTGGGCCAACCTACCTGCCGAGTTCCTTCAAAAACTGTGTGCAAGTGTACCTAGAAGAATTGATGCTTGATGCTGTTTTGAAGGCAAAGGGTGGTCACACCAAATATGGATTTGATTTAGATTTTTCTTCTGTTCACTCACTTTGCATTTAGTTAATTGATAAATATAATCTATTAACATGTCTATTTTTGAAATCATTCTTACTTTACAGCATTTTTTCACACCTGCCTAAAACTTTTGCACAGTACTGTGTGTGTATATATATATATATATATATATATATATATATATATATATATATATATATATATATATATATATATACATACACTACCGTTCAAAAGTTTGGGGTCACTTAGAAATTTCCTTGTTTTCGAAAGAAAAGCAATTTTTTTTGTCCATTAAAATAACATCAAATTGATCAGAAATACAGTGTAGACATTGTTAATGTTGTAAATGACTATTGTAGCTGGAAACGGCTGATTTGTAATGGAATATCTACATAGGCATACATAGGCCCATTATCAGCAACCATCAGTCCTGTGTTCCAATGGCACATTGTGTTTGCTAATCCAAGTTTATCATTTTAAAAGGCTACTTGATCATTAGAAAACCCTTTTGCAATTATGTTAGCACAGCTGAAAACTGTTGTGCTGATTAAAGAAGCAATAAAACTGGCCTTTAGACTAGTTGAGTATCTGGAGCATCAGCAATTGTGTATTCGATTACAGGCTCAAAATGGCCAGAAACAAAGAACTTTCTTCTGAAACTCGTCAGTCTATTCTTGTTCTGAGAAATGAAGGCTATTCCATGCGAGAAATTGCCAAGAAACTGAAGATCTCGTACAACGCTGTGTACTACTCCCTTCACAGAACAGCGCAAACTGGCTCTAACCAGAATAGAAAGAGGAGTGGGAGGCCCCGGTGCACAACTGAGCAAGAGGACAAATACATTAGAGTGTCTAGTTTGAGAAACAGATGCCTCACAGGTCCTCAACTGGCAGCTTCATTAAATAGTACCCGCAAAACACCAGTCTCAACGTCAACAGTGAAGAGGCGACTCCGGGATGCTGGCCTTCTAGGCAGAGTTGCAAAGAAAAAGCCATATCTCAGACTGGCCAATAAAAAGAAAAGATTAAGATGGGCAAAAAACACAGACACTGGACAGAGGAAGATTGGAAAAAAGTGTTATGGACAAATGAATCTAAGTTTGAGGTGTTCGGATCACAAAGAAGAACATTGGTGAGACGCAGACCAAATGAAAAGATGCTGGAGGAGTGCTTGACGCCATCTGTCAAGCATGGTGGAGGCAATGTGATGGTCGGGGGTTCTTTGGTGGCGGTAAAGTGGGAGATTTGTACAGGGTAAAAGGGATCTTGAAGAAGGAAGGCTATCACTCCATTTTGCAACGCCATGCCATACCCTGTGGACGGCGCTTGATTGGAGCCAATTTCCTCCTACAACAGGACAATGACCCAAAGCACAGCTCCAAACTATGCAAGAACTATTTAGGGAAGAAGCAGTCAGCTGGTATTCTGTCTATAATGGAGTGGCCAGCACAGTCACCGGATCTCAACCCTATTGAGCTGTTGTGGGAGCAGCTTGACCGTATGGTACGTAAGAAGTGCCCATCAAGCCAATCCAACTTGTGGGAGGTGCTTCAGGAAGCATGGGGTGAAATCTTTTCAGATTACCTCAACAAATTGACAACAAGAATGCCAAAGGTCTGCAAGGCTGTAATTGCTGCAAATGGAGGATTCTTTGACAAAAGGAACACCAATTATTATTTCAATTAAAAATCATTATTTCTAACCTTGTCAATGACTATATTTCCTATTCATTTTGCTGTATTTCCTATTCAAACTCATTTCATGTATGTTTTCATGGAAAACAAGGAAATTTCTAAGTGACCCCAAACTTTTGAACGGTAGTGTATATATAATCTCTGTGTGTGTATGTATATGTGTGTATAATATATATATATATATATATATATATATATATATATATATATATATATATATATATATATATATATATATATATATATATATATATATATTGTAACACAGCAGGGAGGGGGTTAATATCCTCCCTGCAGAAAACTTGTCTTGGATGCGCATTTTGTTTAATTGTTTTATTGTTTTGTTAGTTGTTTGTTGAATTATCACCCACACCTGGTATATATTGTAAATTAATGCTAGGTGCAGGGTATTTAAGACGTGCAGCTTATCTGTACGGGACTGCTGAGTAGAAGGAGACAGAAGGTGTGCTCTGTTTCCGAGCAGTCAAAAGGAAAGTGCTGTGTTAAGCCTGCATGGTTTTTTGTGTGTGTTGAGCAGGTAAACGGCTTAGCCGTCCTGCGAGTTAGTTAGGGAATTACCTGTTTAGTTAGCGCTCCAAAACGGAGTTAGGTTTTGTTTTGTGTTTGTTTTATTTTTGTGTATTAAAAATAGCGCGTCAGCACTTAAACTCCATTTCTTGTGTCCTGGGTCTGGTTTAAAGGGACAAACGAACGACCGTGCGTGCCGGCCGGGTTACAATATGTGTAGTACAGTGGTTAAAGAAAGGGACTTGGAACCAGGAGGTCCCCGGTTCAAATCCCACTTCAGCCACTGACTCATTGTGTGACCCTGAGCAAGTCACTTAACCTCCTTGTGATCCGTCTTTCGGGTGAGACGTAGTTGTAAGTGACTCTGCAGCTGATGCATAGTTCACACACCCTAGTCTCTGTAAGTCGCCTTGGATAAAGGCATCTGCTAAATAAACAAATAATAATAATAATACATGTATCACCGTTTGACTTGTTTACAGTAGTGTATGTCTCTTGGACAAGGGTGGTTGATTGTGCAGAAAACATTCATGAAGAGGGTTAAATGAATCTGATACTACCATTGAGGCTTTTTAATCCGGCTGGCTGACGATTTGTGAATCCCTGTGAAGTCTCCAACAACATTTTAAACACTTCCAGTGGCAAAGAAAGGAATTGCCACACAAACCTGAATGACTGCGGGGATGCTGTGGCTTCTGTTAGCTGCAGGCTCCAAGTCATCTTTTAACATTTCCACTAAAGTTAGTACGTCCTGGCAGAGCCATACCGATCCTTGATGGCGCCCTGTGTGAGATATAAATCCAGCGCCCCACTACCCTACCCCCGGAACTTGCAGTCAGCAAATCAAAAAATAAATAAAAGAAAGGGTTCCAAATCTTTGTAAATGTCCAGTGGAATGCACCAATAGAAACGAATCCTAGAGCCTACAAATGTACTGTTCTTGTCTTCAGTGATGCAAAGTCATTGATGACATGGTCACATTTCAGAGAGTTGGCCAATGCAAATTCAATGGATATAATGGCTAGATTGGACAAGCGTGCTTGGACCATGGAGGCTCAGAGATCATTTTTAATCAATTCCAGCTTTCTGAAACTACGTTGGATTGTTAGGGAACTTGCAAATAAATGACCTAGCTGCTTGAAAAATCATACTTTTAGTTGGATGGGAAAATGTTCATTTGCATGTAAAGAATTATATTATGTGAAGACTGGAACTAAGTTTTAGGTTACGAATAATCAGTATAATAATTATAATTAACAGTAGAAGATACTGAACTGGAAAATGCTGCCAATCGTTGGGTAGATTTTCTGTGGAAGGTTCCCAGCCCAGAATAAAGAAAAGGAGACTCTCACTCTCTAAACTAGGAGGGCTATCCTTGCCTGTTCTTGAGAAATATTATTTGGCTGTAAGGCTATATTCGGTGCAATCCTGGATTTTCAAACATGTTAATGCCAGATGTACCCACATGAAACCATTTGGAAAACAATCTGACTATTCACTCCTAACTGCTCCCCCAAAAAATGTTTAAGCATTTCAACTAAAAAAAGAAATCTGCTATTTTACATACACTAAATTTGTGGTGTAAAACTGGAGGATATTCCATCCACAAAATAGAAAAAGCTTGATATCAGCACTGCAGGACATCTCTCAGAATGACACACTGTCCTTTGACAGCACAGTCAGTCACAGTACAATATAGCAAAGGAACTCTTTCAGTTCTTTCAAATAAGACAAGTCTTCAAAATGACCACAATATAGCCTACATACTAATAGCATACACACGAATAGCACACACACGAATAGCATACACACTAATAGCATACATCCAATCGAATAAATGTGATTGCTGCATGCTAACCATAAAAAAAAGAGAATGAAACTGCAGTGCGCAAATAAAAACAAAAGCATAGAAAACGTGTGCCCTTTTTACATACAATATAGTATCCCAAAGCTCTACAATAAAACATATAGAGACCATACAGACATCACAGATCACAGCAATAAAAACAAGCAATACAATGCATACAATTAAAAAAGAAAGAAATCCATTAATCAGACAAAATAGCAGGTCACAAATAAAAAATGAACACAACAAAATGAATGTATTATTTGTGAGCTATGGCGCCCCCTTCAGGCTAGCGCCCTGTGCGGCCGCACAGCTCGCACCCCCTCGGAACGGCCCTGCGTCCTCGTTGTGGAAACGCAGTCTTTCAAAAACTGCAATGTTGTTTAAATTTTCTACGGGATTGTCTGTCCTAAAAGACTCTCTCCCTACGAAATGCCCTTTCATTAGAAAATTTAGCAAAAGCTATCCGTGCTGCTGCCGTGTTGGCTTCTATAGCAACAGATACTTTTTCCCCCTTTAAGCCTGATGAGGGGGAGGCTTAAAAAATGACTTGCATTTCAGACCAGGATCAAATTAAGACTTTTGTGCAACAATTCTTATTTATTTTGGTTTTAAATTATAAGTCAAAGTCCAATAAGTTGTATTAAAAGCATTTAAGACATTTTGTGCAACCGGCCCCAGGACCCCATAGTGGTGACTCACTATGTTATGAGTTAGTTAATCATAAGTCATCATATCACCCTGTTTCTTTTTACTTTCACTCACTTAACAAACTGCAATTTCAAACAATACATTTCTCTAAATAACCAAACGCAAAAACATGCTAACTCTGAAGAGTTCCTAAATAAACAAAAAACACACTAAATAAGAGGTTGCAGCATCGTCAAGGTGAAACGCAACAAATAACAGCGTCACTTCTCTGCAAAGGGCGTCTTGTTCCACAAGTGCAGCTCCTCTTTCAAGTTGTTTGTTTTTTGTTCAGACTCCAGACAGGTATCTTTTCTGTTTATTCTTGGTTTAAATGGCACATCTTAATCTCTTTTGTCTTGTTTATATGAACAGACTCCCGTCGGCTGATCAGTTTCCCCTCTTCTGAGACTGGGGGCATCACAGTGTGTCCAATTATCCAAGCAAACAGCGTTAACAATGTCAATTATTACCTTATCACCTCCAGTACAGGTAAATGCATGTCAACACTACACTGCTCATAATCATCATCCCCAGGACTGGCCAACAACTACAGGAAATACCACACATCCTGCCTGTGAGAACTCAGACATTGTTAGAAAGTCTTATGGCTGCAACATAATGTGTAATCCATCCAGTGTAGCCAGAACACATGCAGCGACACCAGGAGGGGGGGAGGGAGGATGGGGTAGGGAGGTTGGGTTGGGTTGGGTTGGGTTGGGTTGGGTTGGGAAGGAGGGGTAGAGATTTGTGGTTGGGGGTTGAGGGAGGAGGTATGGATGTGGGGTTGAGGGGGTAGGGGAGGATGGGTTAGGGAGGTAGGGGTTGAGGGGTGGTTGGGAGAGGGGAGGGATGTGGGGTTGAATGGGGTAGGGGAGGGAGATAGGGGTTGAGGAGGGGGTTGGGAGGGAGAGGGGAGGGATGTGGGGTTGAGATGGGGGTTGGGAGGGAGAGGTGGGAGGGATGTGGGGATGAGGATGGGGTTTTGGAGGGAGAGGGGGAAGGATGTGGGGTTGAGGGGGTAGGGGAGGATGGGGTAGGGGGTTGGGTTGGAGATGTGGGGTTGGGGGTTGAGGGAGGGGGTATGGATGTGGGGTTGAGGGGTAGGGGAGGATGGGTTAGGGAGGTAGGGGTTGAGGGTGGGACGGAGAGGGGGAGGGATGTGGGGTTGAGGGGGTATGGGGAGGATGGGGGAGGGAGGGAGGTAGGGGGTTGAGGAGGGGGTTGGGAGGGAGAGGGGGAGGGATGTGGGGTTGAGATGGGGTTGGGAGGCAGAGGGGGAGGATGTGGGGATGAGGATGGGGGTTTTGGAGGGAGAGGGAGGGATGTGGGGTTGAGGATGGGGGTTTTGGAGGGAGAGGGGGAGGGATGTGGGGTTGAGGGGGTTGGGAGGGAAAGGGGAGGGAGGAGGGAGGGATAGAGGAGGAGGGTAGGGAGGGAGGGAGGGAGGGAGGGAAGGGGAGGAGGTGGCGTTGAGAGGGAGGGAGAGGAGAGGAGTGGAATAAGTAGGGGCTGCTTATTTAAGATGAAAAAAAGCTGGCGACTTAATATTCCAGGAGGCTGTAGAGACAGACACGTTATTGTCAAACAGTAAGGGGGGGGGGGGGAGGAAATAAAAAAAGCTTTTTATCTTGTTTCCAGTATGATTGTAGTAAAATGTTTGTTCACTCTCTCCTTCCAGCAAGAGACGAAAGAAAGAAAAGTGATCATGACGACGAACCAGGTAGGAGGAGGAGGAGGGAGAGGGGAGGAATTTATTTGAACCGGTTTTTACCTGTTTAATGAGCCTTTAAATAAGTACAGATAAATACCTACTGAATTTTGTAAAAAGTAAATTCCGGAAGCCCTAATTATAATTGTAGAAGTATCTCCATTGATACAGTAGGTGAGCAGCACACAGCTCTGCATTAGAACTCCATTGATACAGTAGGAGAGCAGCACACAGCTCTGCATTAGAACTCCATTGATACAGTAGGAGAGCAGCACACAGCTCTGCATTAGAACTCCATTGATACAGTAGGTGAGCAGCACACAGCTCTGCATTAGAACTCCATTGATACAGTAGGTGAGCAGCACACAGCTCTGCATTATAATTTTCCTATCAAGTGATTTATTTACGAGATAAAATATGAGTGAATGGGATCAGACCTGGGGGTCAATTTCAGCAGAATTGTTTGCTGAAATTACAATTCCAATGCTATTTGGTTCAATTAAAATTACACTTTCACTTATGCTGCAGTAATTACACTAAAAAGTAACATAAACAACCACACACATAAAAAACAAATGAATAAACAAATACAATTAGTTTATACAGTATACAAATACAGTAGTTTTTGCATGTTATTTTTCATTTTGTGCATGTTATGTAATAATGTGGTGTTTTATTATAAAGCTGAATCTCTACTTTAATATATATTGTTCAATAGAACAATTAGAAATTATAGAAATCATTGTGGTTTTTCTAACTTTCTGCCCAAATAATTGTGTGTCTGTGTCAGTGTGTGTGTGCATGTGTGTGTGTTAGTGTGCGTGCGTGCGTGTGTATATCTATATAACATTGTTTTGCTGGAACGGTCTACACCACACAATTATTCATTCTGACATTTCTGTTTATCTTTAAGCACTGAAAGAGCCAGACTCGAACAAAAGAAAGCTAGGTAGGTATTATACCATGTTATTGTTACATATATTTAAAACCATTGTAATTCTGCAAAATCATTAGACTTGCATTCATGTAAATGGATTGAACGTTTTTCATAAATATAATGAAAACTTTACATTTGAATGCAGACCGCAGAATTATATAGAAGAATATAAATGAAACTGGAGAAACTACAAAAAGAACTCCCCTGAATCAGTAACAATGTCAGACTTGTATTATAGTCTAGAAATCCATCCCTCTCACACCTACCACACTCTTGTACTTTTTGGAAATGGTGGTATCCGGAATATAGTATCTGTACCTACTAATAAAATAATACCCTAATGCATATTGTAAAAACTCAAAGCATAATTAACAATTCAATTTAATGAGCGGAGATGCCAATTCATTCCATTAAACATGCATTTACCATGGTTCACCATATATTAAAATAATGCTTTACCATACCTCTCTGGAATTTACAATGCTGTAATGTCTTACCAGGCATTCACTAGGCTTTGATACTTTGCTACTCTTTTACTGTGGTAGAAATGTGATTCTTCAGATTAGTTGCAGTTAGATTTTGGGTTGGGAATACTCATCCATCAGTAAGTGGTATTGATGGTTTTTATGTTGAAAGAGTTTGTTTTGTAACAATATGAAAGATTTAATAACACTTTTACAATTTTGCAGTTTGTCAACAAAATTACAAAAAAGAAGTAGAAAAAAAATATGGAAAAATGAAAGACTACAATTCCCTAACAGGGGAATGGGTGGATTTTAATAGAAGATACACAAAGCTGCTCATCCTCAGAAGACACCTGAAGTTAAAGGAAAGGGAAGATGAGCTGAAATTAAGAGGACATCTGGAGTGGAGAAAGAAATATAAAAGCGATGGAGCCATGTGCATTCAAGTGGAAGATGTATTTGCTTCAGATGAAAATGGAGAAATACCATCAACTGTTGTACTCCAAGGACCAGCAGGAATTGGAAAAACATTCACAGTTAACAAAATCATGTTTGACTGGGCATCAAAGAACATCTTCCAGGGCAAGTTTGATTATGTTTTTCATTTTGACTTTAGAAAGCTCAATACAAAAGGTGACGTTAGCTTGATCGAATTGCTCTCTGACCAGTACAGTGATTTAAATCTTAAGGAAATACTAGCTTGTCCAGAAAAACTCCTTTTCTTGATGGATGGTTTTGATGAATGGAAGTTTTCTTTGGATCAAGATGAGGGTGGAGATGAGCATACAAAACAGCCAGTTGCAATCACAGTCAGTCGGCTTCTTAAAAGGAAAATTCTTTCCAAGTCTACCCTGTTAGTCACAACAAGGCCTTCCTCTTTAGAAACCCTTGAAAAAAGTGTGACTCTGCAACGCTTTGCAGATCTTCTTGGGTTTTCAGCGGATGAAATACAGGAATATGTGTCTAAGTATTTTCAAACCAATGAGCAAGCTGAACAAGCCCTGAACTACATCAAAGAAAATGAATCAGTGCTGACTCTGTGTTTTGTTCCAGTTGTCTGTTGGATTGTTTGTGAAGTAATAAAACAAAGCATTGATTGTGGAGAAGAACTTAACAGGAACTTGAAAACAGCCACCCAAGTTTTTGTTCACTTTGTAATTACCCTATGCAGACACCATGGTAACAATTTACCATCGGATATCATTCACAAGCTTGGCCCACTGGCTTTGGGAGGAGTCAGGAAACAACAATTTTTATTTCAGGAAAAAGAACTGGAAAAGCTTATTTCTAGTCCAGTTCAAGGTCTATCTGCATTTCTCAACAAAATACAGTTTAAGCAGGGCCTTAGCTGTGGATCTGCATACCATTTTCTGCATTTAAGTATCCAAGAGCTATTTGCTGCCATGTTTTAAGTCTCAGGCAAGTCTGATGAAGAAATAAATACCTTGCTCAATGACTCCCTTCACAAAAGATGTCTCTTAAATGTAGTTAAATTCATGTTTGGGCTTGCAAACAAGAACATACAAGCGTTGATCCCAGACAGTAATCTACTACGTATTTCTCTATTAAGAACACGGTTGGAAAATTGGATTAAAGGAGCCTCAAGTGTCTACATTCTTGAATTGCTACATTGTTTGTTTGAGATTCAGGATGAGGAGTTTGCTAAGAAGGCAATGGCAGACATGAATGATTTGTTGTTCTGGGATGGCTGTCTTAATAAAAATGATTGCACTGTAATAAAATATTGCATCGAGCAACGTGGTGAAGTGGAACGGCTTGATCTCATGTTTTCCCACTTGGAGGAAGAGGAAGTAAAAGTCCTTATGGAGGTTCTTCCAAAATGCAAAACTTTTGAGTAAGTGTTCTTTAAGGTTGTATTTTTTTCTTTTTCAGTTGTATTTAAGAAAATAACTGCACATTTGTACATAAACAATAATAAGCACATTTGCACAACTGCATAAAATGTACACAGTTCTATCTCAGCCAGATTTTAGTATTTTAAGATTCCAAGCACAAGCTTTTATCAGACAGCAGCCACCTTGAGCTTACCAAGCATACACATTGGCTACGTTTACAAAGACTGTTGGCATCCAGAATGGATGTCATCTTACCATAATCATTCCGGAATGGATGTGCTGCGGGTCAGAATGCATCAAATTCATGGAACACATTGAATAAGCATCATCTTACTGACTCCCTTATCTCATGTAATCCCATTGCGAGTTAATCTGTATACACTGTACATTTTGTACATATAAATTATAAATGCAATATACAAATTGATATACATACCTTCAGTGTGGCTGATAAATCACTGATATCTCAGCAACAAACTGAGCTCTCTGTTTAGATCAATCCCCTGTTGAAAAATATTTAAAGAAAAATACTTCTTATAATAGTCATTTTATCTTTTCTTTAAAAAATAATTGATTGAAGTGAATTGAATCATACATCTTTGACCAGACACAATTTTATGAAGTTCATATTCCAACGATGGTGGAGATGTGTGATGGACCAAAGGAAAAGAATGTTAGAGAAAGCAAAGGCCAATGGACTACAGCTGCTCAATCATTATGGATTCAAACAAAACAAAAAAAATCTTAACCGATAAGAAATCTATAAGCTGCTTTTTTCAGTTACATTGATTGAAGAATGATAGCATGGTAACAGGCAAGTGTCATTGAATCCCCCTGTTGAAAAATATTTTAATGAAAATACTTCTTATAGTAATTTATAGTAGTATATCCTTATATTCTTACTTTAAAATGAATTGATTTGAAGTTAAGATTCATACATCTTTTATCAAACACATTTTCATGAAGTTCATATTACAGTGTAGCAATGATGATGGTCACATTGCTGAATAACCAAATAAAAACAAAAAAATACACATTAACTTACATGGTTAAACAAATATGCCATGAGGGAATCTTAATACAAACATTTAACAAATAAATAAATGTAACCATCCTTGAAGATGTAGAGATGACCAGTAGAGCTCTGCAGTTACTTTTGCTGCAAACCCAGATGCCCTCAGATTAGGTACTCAGAATTGGAAAGTGTCTGTAATATCATTCTAAAATCTTAAATTCCATTGTGAATACCCTTTTTAATGCAATGCACTTTTAATTATTGATACATGCTTAAGATGCTTGATATCAAATATTAGCAAAGCCCCTCCTAATTACCATGAAATGACACTCACACTTAGAGGTTTCTTGTAAACCCTGGTCAAAATAAAAAAGGACAGGGTCAAGGAATCTTTTTTTCATGAATTCTACAATCATAGCGTGCTCCCTTTTATTTTCATTGTAAATCTAGGCATTGTTAACCACACTCTATTTCACTACAGAATTGACTCCAGTCACCTCACCAAAGACACAGTAATGAACTTCTGTCAGATGCTTTCTACACACCCCTGCCGGGTATCCTTGTGTCTGGATATAAATATGTCAGAAGAAGGGCTGACATTGTCCTGTTTCACAGATGATGATATGGTTGGCAAGGAAAGGTAAGAACATTCATTTAAATTGTTATTATTTAATCATTTAGCAGATGTTTTTATAGAAAGCGACTTACAGAAATTAAACAAAAATATGAAATACAAAAGTTAGTCAATTAAAAAATGCAAACATGTATACAATATATACAAAATAACAAACAATAAAGGAAAATATGAAAAGATAAGTAAATAGGAGTTTACAAATAAAGGTTGAATAAGTGAGTTTTGAGAAGATGGTGGAAAGCAGTAAAAGATTGAACAGTCCTGAGGTTCACCGGGAGCTGGTTCCACCACTGGGGGATAAGGGAAGAGAAGGAGCGGGCACAAGAGGAAGGAGAGCCAAGAGATACGGAGAGAAATAGCAGATGAAAAGACATAGTAAACAAAAACAAATGAAGAATTATAAACATTAAATACACAACAAACTAACTAATAAAATAAAGAACACCTGAGAACAGCCAGAGTCCTTCTTGAAGTCCTTACTCGAATGCACTTTCGCTGCCTCTCACACCGGCAGGGGAGATGAAACAGTAACAATCCTTGATGGGAGGCTGCAGAAACAGGTGTGTGATGAACGCAGGTGAAAGCAACAGAGTCCAGCAATGCGCTGTGACACGCAGAGAATGTTTACAAAGTTATGTTTGAAGGAGAGTTGAAAAAGAATCAAAACAATAATAAATAAACAAAAAATAAAAGCACTCTTTTTATAAAGTTGTGTGTAAAATATCCCTATATCTAATATTTTAAGCTGAGTAGGACACAGGATGTGCAGTAACAGTAATATTGATGCCAGTATCCAGTATTGTAGTATTGATGCCGCTTCCACACTGGCACTTGAGAGTGGTGTTGAGTGCCTTCTGAACACAAGCTGATTTGTTCACACTAACCTTAATGCCCCTTCGAGTGCGACTGACTGCTGGACTAACTAATCCACCTCCTGGGGTAGTTTTGAGTTCCCATTCATTACTACCAGAGTAATTTTACCCCACATTAGTGTGTGTAAACAAAGTAAGCCATAATTAAAAAAAAACAATGTGAGTTATGTTTTTGATTGCCCATGTGTCATGCACTTAACAATGTGCTTTACACATTCACAGATTAAAGAACTGCCCTGGTCAGCTCCAGGTTGTGTTCATTAGTGCAAATGCAGTTGTTACGAAGGCAATAAGGCACGACAGGGTGTGTGATATGCTCTAATATCAGCACACATCGGGTGCGTTGCAACCGCCCGGGGTGTGGTGATGTTAGAGTGTATCACACACCCTAAAGTGCCTTATTGCGCTTATAAAATGGGTCAACTAACTAAATAGAAAAAAAAAATTAACAAAAAAGTCATTTTATTAAGTATCCTTCCACCTCTGCCTGACCCAAGAAAACAGTCACTTTATTTATTTATTTATTTATTTATTTTTATAAACATTACTGATTTAAAAACAAGAAGCACTGTTTCTAGATGTTAAATTGAACATTCCCATTGAAGTTGCAGTTTTGAAGATTTACAGGCCCTTTTTGAATTTTCTTCAGGGATTTTACTAATGAATTTTTTCAAACTTGGTACGGGCAGAGAGGATTGCCGGGGATGGAGTAGATGAAACCTCAGAGTTTCTTTATTTGATTCATTGTAATTCTTGTGATTCTTGGTTTGTTCATTACATTTTAAAGTGAAATATTCCTGGCCGTTTTCATAATGGTGAAGCACAAACAAGTCTGCTTTTAAATCACACAGACCTTCTTTGCCATGTCTGGCCATATTTAGTTGCACATCAAACTAAACCTTTCGCACAAGACCTGCGTTTGTTTAAACTACCAATAATAATAATAATAATAATAATAATAATAATAATAATAATAATAGTACATCCCCAGCAGTGTCAGGTGACAGTGCTGTATTTTTTTTTTAAATCGTCCTTGTGATCCGGGGGTAGTGACAGGACGTATCCATGCCAGATTTGCAGTACCGCTTCATCCATGCCAGATTTGCAGTACCGCTTCACAGTGGCAACAAACATGTGTGTTTGCATTTTACTCGGTCGCTTATCAAATTCACTTTGCAGTTTATGGCTGGACTGTTTGAAAAACGGTTAAGACCGACACGCAGAGTCACATAGCTTGAGATTGAATACTCCTGTCTATCTGAGCTATGGGCAGTGACATAAAGCTCCCATAGCAAATTATTTAGATCAGACAGAGGAATTACTTTTGTAAGTCTCAATCTTTCAGACGCATCCAAAATCTCATCTAGAGTTCGGTTTCCCAATGCATCAAAATTGACATAAATCTCGTCAGTCATCTTTATATGGTTACGTTTTTTTAATTTATTTTTTAATTTGTCTTTTTTAATTCTAGTGGTGTATGAATATCTACCAGTGATTTGCCCCTTTATGAAAAGAAGTGCGGACCCATGGCGATATGCTGTAATCATCAGCACCCCCATGTGACCTGTTTTGACCAATTAGAAGTATTTAACGACCCCATTTTATAATTAGAAAACAGTTTTCATATTTGTATTCAACAGGTTTTTCTGCAGGTTTAGTTATTTTATTGGGTGAGGTTTTTTTTAACACTAATGAAGGGTAAACAGCTGTAACGTAAATTGTCCATTGCACAGTAGAATCAGCTTGAAGCAGGCAGTCTTATGCAGACGAATTCAGTTTTTAAAAATGAATAGTGGATTTATTAATGTGTTCCAGTGGTGGTTTGATAGTGTTATTCACGGGGCGTAAGCTGGGTGAAAGATAAGGCAGAAGAAGCAGCAAGGAGAGTTAGTAGGACAGAAGGTGGTCACTGACTGAGGGCGACGATGCCGACACATCCCAGGGGCAGAGGACCCAGCAACCGAAACGGGATAGAAAAGATGGTCGCTGACTGAGGGCGATGATACCGACACATCTCAGGGGCGAGGACCCAGCAACCGAAGACAGGATAGAAAAGGGGTCACTGACTGAGGGCGACAATGCTGACACATCCCAGGGGCAGAAGACCCAGCAACCGAAAACACACATGAGGGTTATGACTCGGAGAGCCGCCCCTCGAGAGGAGATGAGAGAGGTACCCAGCATCTGAGACTTCTGTAAGGGGCGCTCGTAAAACCCCTGATTGGCTGAGACTTCACGCTGCCTGAGACCTGAAAATAAGGACAAAGCATAGAGGTTAGTATAGGACTCAGCACGAGTGACCACGTCCTGAGAGGCAGAATAGAACAGAGCCTCGAGTGAGGTAAGATAAGCGCAGGAGCTGCGACAGGACAGAGTTTGGCCGGGGGTCCGCTCTGACTCACATGGTGAGAACCCCCCTGAAGGTAAGGGAGGCGGATGCCTAGCCCTGAGGTCAGGGAAGTGAGACTCACTTGCCCCCAAAGGATGGACCCCGGCACCTCACGAAAACTCCCACACCGTGAGACAAACAAAGACTGCACATGCCAACGCATAACATAAACAAAAGACCAGAAGGACAAACAGGACAAACAGAGGAGATTAGTAATTGTTAGTAGGATGTGACTATGTGTATACCTCCCGCTCAGTGGAGAGGAAAAACCCCTTGATGCCGATTAGGGAAAACCTCTGGTGGCCCAGGCGGACAGGAAGCCCCTACTCCAGGCATACTAGCGATTTTTAAAAGTGGGCAGCAACTATATGAGAGGAGGATGGATGAATGAAAGAATCCACTGCAGAAGAGGGCCATCTCCCTACATTCATGATCTGGCTGTGATTGATGTTGGCCCTCGCAGCAGAGGGGGCTGTGCCTACAGAATGATTGGGGGCGGGGGGAGGCCCGCTCTGGAGGCGAGGTAGGTTGGGCTCCAGTGACGAGTGATCCTAGGAGTGAGAGAAATCAATGAGGGGGGTAGAGTAGAGGAGGGAGGCTTGCTGTGGAGGGTGGAAAGGTGGGTTGAGAACCAGTGATGAGTAATGATAGGACCGAGAGGAATCAATGAACTGAGGGTCCTGGGGGGGAGGTAGAGTAGAGGAGGGGGGGTTCTTGCTGGGGAGATACCTTGATGTTGAAAGAAGGGGCAGATAGGGGACTCTACTTGACAGCTGAATAAACTAACCACGTTGAAATTGATCCCTCTTGGAGGTACGACCGAATGGTGAAGTAAATTAGCCCTTTGCGGTCCATTTATTAATTCTGCGTCAGGCTCGCCAGGTCCAATTTATTTTCACACGCGCAGTTAATTTTAGACGCGCTGTTTAAAAGTATTTTTTCCACAGTCAAACGGGTTTAAATGGCCCTGCATATCAACAAAGCACTCACTAGGGATCTCCAGCCCCGCCCACCCTTTCGCTTGCTATCGCTTTCACATATGCTACCAAATAAAAATAATAATAATAATAGTCGTACATACCGATCAATCGCCTCCTGATGACTCGTTTTATCACCAAACTCCTCAATAATGCAATCCAAGTCATTATTTTATTGCTATAACATCTCAAAAAGCTCTGCAAATGTCCGTGATAGTCTCTGTGCGCTGATACTGTACTCCCAGCTTGTTTCCATAATGACCGCCCCATATGGAAACAAGGGGCTAGTATGACTATTCATGAGATACGCCTTTTTTTTTTTATCGGCTTGTCTCGGCTCCTTTCGTTCCCACTCGGCCATTGAATGGTTTTCTCGGCTTTTTCCGTTGAAAACCGACTTTTGCGTTTTTGCGTTTTAAAATGATGTCGGACAGGGTCCGACAAAGGACCTGATGGGAATAATTGCAATGTCGGACCCAGTCCGACAAAGGACCGCAAAGGGTTAGAAGCAGAAGAAACTGCGAGTTCTGAAGAGACCGAAGAAGGCTGAGATGCAGAAGAGATACCTTGACGTTGGAAATAAGGGGCAGATAGGGGAATCTGCTTGACAGCTGAATTAACTGACCACGCTGAAATGGATCCGTCTGGAGGTACACAACTGAATGATGGAGTAAATTAGAAGTAGAAGAAACTGTGGATTCTGAGCTCCTAAGGAGACCGAAGAGGGCTCAAATGCAGATGATCTCCATAGGTAGATCCTTGTATGGGGAGAAGTGGCGTTTCCAAAGAGTAGAATGAGCAAATGGAGAATGTTCATTGATGCAGACAGCGGGAAGGTGAGGCAGAAGGGAAGGCTCTTAAGAATCAGCTGTTAGGCAGATGGTCTCCATGAGGAGATCTTCGTAGGGGGACAAGCAAACTTTCCGAAGAGTAGAGATGAGTGAATGGAGAATGTCTGTTGATATGGGCAGGCGGGAAGGTGCAGCAGGGGGGGGAACTTTTGAAGATTCCGCGAAGAGTCAGACGAACTACTGGTATGGAGAGAGTGGTGGGAAGAG
The DNA here is from genome assembly GCA_030684275.1 of Acipenser oxyrinchus oxyrinchus. NCBI lineage: Eukaryota > Metazoa > Chordata > Actinopteri > Acipenseriformes > Acipenseridae > Acipenser > Acipenser oxyrinchus. Next base: position 9,785,144 of record CM060273.1, on the reverse strand, counting down.
AGAAAATCCCTAGCGTGGACGATGAAAGCCATGATCTGGTTTGATTGAAGGAATAGGATGAATCCGATTCTGGCACAGAACGTTTAAAACACTGACCAAGCTGTAGAATATGAAGCTTTCGAAGGAGGGAGAGGGCTGCAGACATGAAATGCTGAGCAGATTGAAGGAGGTTACTGAAAGTGGGATTCAGTCAAATAGCAGCTGGTGAAGCTGGGGAGTCTGGGGGGTGGGGGGCACGCAGCAGACGGGACCAGCTGACGGAACTTGGATACTAAAAGTGGAGGCAGAAGGGGAGCTGGAACTGACAGTTGAGGTAGCAGCTGGAACTGAACGAACGTGTGTAAATCGACTGCTGGGGAAGTTCAGCACGCTTTGTGCTCCATTTTCTGGAATGGAGGGCAGAGATGAGATGTTGACTATCCTATGTCAGTTAATACGGGATCAATCTGTGGTCTGCTACTATCATGTCTGCTTGAAATGGAAAAGGTGAAGTCACATTCAGAGACTGGGTTTCACAACTCCAGTTATTCTCCTAGTAGTGGAACTCCTTAACTCATAAACAAGACAGATTTCCAGTCTCACACCGCGTCTCTCACCATGTATTAATGCTGTAATATTTGAGAGGATGTGTGGACATATGAATAGATTGCTGAGAAAGTCAAGCACCTCGTATTTTTTGATTAAATGGAGATTAGCATTAGCCTTGACTGTGGAATGCTTCCACGATCTGCGTATTGGAGGAAAGCGAAGCGTTGGAAGATCTGGAGTAGTGCAGGTACAGATTTAGACTGTAAACTAAAGCAACTTTGCATGCTATAATAGTGAGTAGATCTGAAGAGGGAGCAGAGATCTGCTGTAGTGAGGAGCAATTAACAGAAGAGGACGGGATCTGCTGAACAGTGCAGAGATCTGCTGAAGCAGTGATCTGTAATAGTGAACGGTGGACAGCCATCGGTAGATTGTGGTGGTCTGCTGCAGAGAGCAGAGATCTGCTGAATGCAGTGGATATTGGTCTTAGAGTATTAAGGTGATTTAGATGAAGCCAGAGATGGGGCAGAGATGAAGAATGCATAGATCTGAGGCCGCTGTAGAACCCGAGAGGATGAAGAAGGTGTTGCTCTGAGGCTGCTGCAAAACCTATTGGTCGGGAGCAGTCTATGAGTGTATTGTCTATTGCAGGATAGAGCACTTGACTGAAATGTTGATAGTTGTAGGACATGATTTCCGTATTTGACTAGCAGCTCACGTTGATGAAATGATAACTTTGAAGGCTGAATAAAGTGCCTTGGTGAAATTTGTCGGTTTGGAGGAGAGGAGCCAGATGAGGAAGCACGAATCCGGGAACAGGAAGAGGTCGCTGGAATGGATGCCTGATGCAGGGAAGCTGGAAGTTAATGTGACTGTAGATTCTGAGCATCTCAGAAAGCTGGTAAGTGCATGGCTTCATGACCAGATCCTCAAAGGGGCAGGTAGAGTTGAAATTGAAGCATGTCAGTTTATATAGGTAGACAAAAAGGTCGAGGCAGGAGGGGAACTCCCGAGAATCCATCAGAGTGAGAACAAGCTCTTCAGAAAGCACCTGTAGCTCCTCTGTTTTTTTTTTGTTTTTTTTTCCCCCTGGGACATATCGCCCTTCCTTAAATGCGCTTTACTTGCTCTTATCTGCCCCGTATTTTACTGCATTTAATCCTGTACTTCAGAGTACTATAATCTGTCAAGTGTTTAATGTATTTGCTTACGACTGTAAGTCACCCTGGATAAAGGCGTCTGCCAAGAAATAAACAATAGCAAACCGGCTTAAAAACAAACAAAACAAAAAAAAAACAAACAGAACTTGTGGTATTATACTGCCATCCAGCGGTTACGATTGGAATTAACCATTGACTTGAGTTAAGCATGGTAGAATATGAGCTTATTACGATTAAGAAACCTTGTCTATGTAGAACAATGTTTGCTTATTCCCTTAGATTTAAATAATAAATGTTCTAGACATGTTAGGACAGTTAGTCATGTATATAAATAAGTTAACGCAGTACTTAGATGTCATGATTCGGCGCGTTGAATTCGTCTCCACCAGTTGTGAAAGCGCAGCGACAGGAACCCAGAAGACTGCAGTACTGAGGCACATAGCACGCAGAGCCTGATGAAGCTGCCTGGTCACCATGGCAATTTACCACTCCCCGCAGTCAGTCAATGAGGGCGTTGCCGTGGTAACCATGGTCTGTAAGGCGCCGGTGGAAAAGTTGCAGTGCAACACTATCGTTGGAGCATGTTGTGACCAGTCAAACCACGAGCCGCCACTGGTTGAAATGGGCAGGATACGTCTTTTAAAAGGTTGAACGTAGCTGATGGAGGTCCAGGGCAGGATCTTCTGATGGAACGGTAATTGTGCTGGCTCTGTGGGAGCGGGGGAGGGGCGTCTGATTGCAGGCGAGGAGTAAAGAGAGATTCCGCAGACAAAGCTTCGTGGTTGATTTAATAGAGCTAAAGTAAGGCAATCGCTGACAACGGGAATGTCGATGTCTTGTCGAAGGAGCTTGAAAGTTTAGCAGAGGACCAGTCTTTCTAATAAAGTTGCAGACAGGTTGAGAAATGAAGCTGCGCTTTGAACGGCGCTGTTGCTGAGACTGGATAGAACAGGAAAGACAAACGTTGGAGCTCTTGAAGCCGAAAAGAGAAGCTGACTGAAAAGAAGGATCACCTGAGCAGGTAGGAAAATGATTGATAATATCTTGGCAGCGCTGTGCTGAGAAATGACCTGCAGTGAGCGAGGCAACGAAGTTTAGATATTAGCGGTGGAGCACGAACGACGGCGTCTGAGCCGTTTGCTACAAAAAAACGAAACACTCGACAGAAAAGTTGCAGGTGATCAAGGCTTAAATAGAAAATAGATGCTAATTAGCAGGAAATTAGAAAATTAGAAGATTAGATGATTAGGAGCCACCCAGCTCCACGCCCCCTGAACCACGCAAGCTAACATTTACGGGGAAATTGTGTGATTATGTTGATTATCTCAATGAACAATGTGCAGTGAACAGAATGAGTTTATGAAATTGAACAACTGTCTTTTTCTTTCAGGTTATCATTTGACGGTGATCTCCCTGAAGATTTCCTTTGGAACGTCTGCACTTTGATTATTCCAAAATATTACTGTGAAAAAATATCCATCTGCAAGTCTCATCTTACCAGCAACTTCATAGAAAAACTGTGTGGTGTTTTGAAAATGTCAACCACTGATCTCCAGTCTCTTGAGTAAATTGATTTTACTTAATGCTTTTGAATCTAAATATATTGAATATGTGTCATGAATTTCCAAACCAACAGAGACAACCAATATTGTGCTTTTGATACCAGACTTATGGGGCACAATCTGGGTCAATTGCAACAAACTTGTGGATTTAGTACGCAGCTCCCTACTACGTTGTGAACTGGCTAGTACGGTACAATCTCAGGATCATCCCCAGCTATGTACTAAGTTAGTACCAATTGCAATGAAAAAAGACGTGGAACAAAGTTTGGGCTCAGCTGATTCCCAGCTTTATATGGAGATCAGGACTAAGCTCTTCATTGTCTTGTGTTTGCAAACCGGAAGTGAGGGGAGAGTTCAAACTCAGAGTAATTGGTTCCAGCTTCTTATAAAGATTTTTATTTTTTCCAATTGGCAATATATATATATATATATATATATTCCTCAGAAACCTAACAACCTATTAAAAAAAATGTAAGTTTGTGCATAAATACATTAACGTACGAAATTAAATGCCAAGACTGAACTGCATACGAATATTTTGACGTCTTCTTAAACCCAATTCATAGGTTTAATCCTAAAACACCACTAAAATAATTGAAGCGGTGTTATAGGATAATCAAGACTTTTATTAGTGCTGATTATTTAATTCAGTTGTACAAACAGCGATAACGTCTGGATATTAATCGAGAAGACCGTATTCGCCGAGCATACAAAACTCTCTCGTTGTCGATAAACATGACTACTGAGGATGTAGATGAAGGCAATGAACCTCTATAAAGAGGAGCAGCTTGTTAAAGGCCATTAAATACATGAGAATTAATAATTACACCATTATTAGACTTTCATTTCAAACTGCCATTTCCAAAGAGGAAAACCTGGACACAATATTGAAAAGAGTACGTTTTAAACTGCATGGCTATATCTTAGAGATAATTATACTAATACTAATGAAACTGGTTTAATAGCACACGTTTCGACTTTTTCTTTCTCAGAATACAAAAACATTTCATATAATTTTTCGTTATTATAGTTCAATTTCATAAAAGTTATCAACACATTTGCTGGGATTTCTCGTTTTTACTCTACTTAGTACGATACCACAGCTCTTTGGTCTAAAGAAATTGCTGGAATAAGTTAATACTGTGCTTTAGTATCCTCTAACAGTCATTAATTTGGGTTTGTTGCAATTGAGAACATTTTTAATACGCACCTAAGGACTCTGGAGTTGCTAAGTTCATTGCAGTTGGTACTGATTTGTGTACTTGTTTAGTACCGTCCTCCGTACTAACCACGGGATCATCCACAGTTAGTGCGCTACTTTAAGTTCATTGCAATTGACCCTGTATGTCTGTAACAATGATCATTCTGTCAGAAGAATAGCTGCTTATAGAGCCGGATATTCCACTTCATTCAGCCGTACATTTTCTTTAAAAATGAATTGATTTGAAGTTAAGAGTCGTACATCTTTTACCAGACACATTTCTTATGAAGTTCATATTGCAGTGTAGTGATGGTGATGATTGCAATGCTGAGTAACTGAAGGAATAAATACAAAATGAAATAAAATAAAGCGCATATTAACGTGCATAGTTAAAAGAAAAGAAAACTTCAGTTTAATCAGTAGTAGTGACAGCATGTTGACACAACTTTAGCACAGCACATTGCACAAGCTCTTGTGCTAGGAGGGAATCTTAATAGTAGTGCTGCTAGAAACGATTATTAATGTCATCGATGAATCTATCGTTGATTGCTTCGATTATTCGGATATATACCGACACGTCACTCAATAGCAAATTAAACCATTTTGAATAGATTTTTATGTACCCAGTACAATACATGTCTCGAGATGATTTCAGCAGCAAAAATTACTCTGCAATTTCGAAAGTATCTAAAATGCTAAATAATGAATACTCAGCAAAGTACCCTTCTGAAAAAAGACTGCCAAGGTCAAATGATGGCTAATGCATTGAGACCACTTTTTGATTTATTATTTTTTTGTAACAACAATGGAATGACATTGGGGGGGGGGGTGAAAGTCATTTACATTCTTCACTTCTAAAACTATTTAATTATATTTCGCAGCGGGATCTACTTTAAACAAATACTGTCAGTCCATAAATATTTGCGATCAAAATATTTGGCGAATCACACCATAAAACCAATTTTGCTTTTATTTACATGATATTTTTAGTTTTTTTGTGGCTGACTGCTGCTACTGGTAGTGGCAGCCTTATCACTGGCAGCTGGTGTACAGGGCTCTTTTTTCTTTTTTTCCCCTCTATCCTCGCTATTTTTGCTGAACCCAAAGTTTAAAAGACTGAGACATTAGTTAAAACAACAGTTGTTTACTTAACCCTTAGCTTTCGATCGAATTTGATCGATGTGGAAACACGGGTGATTGACAGCTTATTTAACTAATAATACAAACTTTTCTTCATTAGTCCTGCCCCCCAGACCTCCAACTACGTATCACAGCCAAGTTTGTTGTGATGGAAGCATTTCAGTGAGTATACACCAATGAAATAAGTGCACGAAGTAGCTGACGTAGTTTGACCACGTGTGGAGTGTGTTTCCATTGTCTGGGAGGCAGGACTAATTAAGAATAGTTTGTATTATTGGTTAAATAAGCTGTCAATCACCTGTGTTGAAAAGTTAAAGGATTGGTTTCTAAACTACAGAAGAACGGCGATGACGCTTGTTTCCTTCATGGTCATTGGATAAAAGAGAAATATTTGTTTTGTGGGCGTTGCGCTGTCGGTCTCACAGCAGACTTTTTTTAAAATTTTCATTTGTATGTTGCCGTAGGAATTTAAACGTTTATAGTCTAGAGCAGGGGTCTCCAATCCTGGTTGTGGTTGTGGATGGCAGGTGTCCCTCCTGGTTTTTGTTCCAACTGTACTCTAAATTACTTAATTAAGAAAGTTTATAAATGAGAGGAGGCCATTCGGCCCATCTTGCTCATTTGGTTGTTAGTAGCTTATTGATCCCAGAATCTCATCAAGCAGTTTCTTGAAGGATCCCAGGGTGTCAGCTTCAACAACATTACTGGGGAGTTGGTTCCAGACCCTCACAATTCTCTGTGTAAAAAAAGTGCCTCCTATTTTCTGTTCTGAATGCCCCTTTATCTAATCTCCATTTGTGACCCCTGGTCCTTGTTTCTTTTTTCCGGTCGAAAAAGTCCCCTGGGTCGACATTGTCTATACCTTTTAGGATTCTGAATGCTTGAATCAGATTGCTGCGTAGTCTTCTTCGTTCAAGACGGAATAGATTCAATTCCTTAAGCCTGTCTGCATATACGACATGCCTTTTAAACCCGGAATAATTCTGGTCGCTCTTTTTTGCACCAGAATTATTCCGGGTTTAAAAGGCAATTAAGCTTCTAATAAGTAATTTAGGGTACTGTTGGAACAAAAACCAGGAGGTACACCGGCCCTCCAGGACCAGAATTGGAGACCCCTGGTATAGAGGATTTTAATAATATTCCCACACATATAACTATATCAGTCCAATACCAATTATTACCTAATAAGCAGAATCGAAGGTTCTACCGTATAGATAAATAGATGTTTTAATATTAAACCAATATAATCTTAGCTAAATTTAATCTAGTTTCATTACATATGCTTGAAATAGTGCTTGTTTACAGAATAAGGAAAGAGGAAACGATTTTAGTTTAAATAAACTTGAAAGCAAATTTTATTTTCAAAGATTATAAAGTTCTAGTTACAGAAATGAAACATTCTAAACACACACAAAGCAACAATGTATATAAGCTTATAACATCACAGTACATTAATACAAGCAATCCTAAAACATCAATCTAAAACATTCAAGATATTAATGCACCACTGAATGATAAGAAGTCATATATTTTAGGATATAGTTGAAAGTTTGTTGATTACTGGACCTCTTAAAGAAAGCACGTTTCCTCGTATTTGAAGAAAAGATTTTGTGAATAAAAGAATTGGAGAGATGAGTTCTTCAGATTCCGATGAAAGATGAAAGGTGAATCCCGTGTCCTCGCAATGTGATCCCTTTCCGGGACGGAGACGTGCCGATTCTTGATGCGTCGCAGTGAGTTGTCCTTTTCCGTCATGCAGTTGCCGTGCTCGCTTGCTGACAGTGTTGGCGCGGAGTTTTAAACGGAGATCTGGAGCATTGTAGTATTTCTCAATAGTAGCTAATTATTGAAACAAACTCAATACCAGCAAAAGTTATTTTTTAAATACTCCGAAGTATGACGGAGTCAAGCAGACATCGGGTTAAGGACTTAGTTTCTTTCAGAAGCATTCAGATGTTTCAAAGTGCGACGTGACCTCACTTCCGGATAGGATGTGGTGATGAAGGCAGGCAGGCAGGCGTCAAGCAGGTAGGGAGATGGTAGGAAGGCAGCTAGCAAGCATTGATCTCCAAGAAACATGGGTTCTTCTTTACTTAAAAAGGGGGATTGTCTCACAGTAACACCAATTGTTGAAGCCATATTCAAATTATCTAATCATCTTGTTCGATAGGTCAATTCTCCAGAATAGACCGACTCAAAATCACCTAGGTAAATGATTGGCAGGTTAGAAGCAGGGCGTTCCTACCTCCTTGAAGTCATAAATCTCTCAATTAATACTTCCAAGTGAAGTTGAAACTTGACAAAATACATACAGTGCCTTGAAAAAGTCTTCACACCCTTGAACATTGTTCACATTCTGCTGCCTAAAAAATACAATTCAAAATGCATTAAAGTAGGAGTTTGTTTCACTGATCTACACAACATCATCTACACTTTCAACGTGAAAGAACAATTAGAAATATTCAAAAAGTAATTAAAAATAAAAAAACAAAAAGTCTTGATTGCATAAGTCTTCACACCCCTTGAGTCAATACTTGGTGCAAGCCCCTTTTGCAGCAATAACAGCCATGAGTCGTTTTGGATAAGTGTCTACCAACTTAGCACAGCGCGATGGAGCAGTTTTTGCCCATTCTTCTTGGCAGAATAGCTCAAGCTCTTTCAAGTTGGCTGGGGATCGTCTGTGGACTGCAGTCTTCATGTCTTGCCACAGATTCTCTATAGGATTTAGGTCTGGGCTTTGATTAGGCCACTCGAGGACATTCACTTTCTTCTTGCTGAGCCACTCCATTGTTGCTTTTGCTTTGTGCTTAGGATCATTGTCCTGCTAAAAGGTGAATCTTCTCCCCAGTCTCAGGTCTCTGGCAGACTGGAACAGGTTTTCCTCCAGGATCTGCCTGTACTTTGCACCATCCGTCTTTCCCTCGATCTTCACAAGCCTCCCTGTCCCCGCTGCTGCAAAGCATCCCCAAAACATAATGCCGCCACCACCATGCTTTACTGTAGGGATGGTATTAGCAGGGTGATGTGCCGTGTTTGGTTTACGCCACACATATCGCTTAGCATTGAGACCAAAAAGTTCCACTCTGGTCTCATCAGACCACAAAACCTTCTCCCACATGCATGCAGTGTCCCCTAAGTGTGTCTTTGCAAAAGCTATGCGGCACATCATATGGCTTTTTTTCAGCAGTGGCTTCCTTCTTGCCACCCTCCCATACAGGCCGTGTTTGTGGAGTACTCTTGAAATTGAAACAGTCAACATTTTCCCCAATCTCAGCCAGAGACCTCTAGTTCTTTTAAAGTAATCTTAGGCCTCACAGTGACCTCCCTCAGCAGTTTCCTTAAGCCACGGCTACTGACTTTGGAGGGACGGCCTGATCGAGGCAATGTCTTGGTGGTGCCAAACTCTTTCCACTTTACAATGATGGACCTGACAGTGCCCCAAGGGATATTCAAAGACATTGAAAGTTTCTTATAGCCTTCCCCCAATCTGTACCTTTCAGTAACTTTATCCCTGAGTTCTTTTGGCAGCTCCTTGTTCGGCATTGTGACAGGGTAGCGTTGCGGGTCCAGATGGTATTCGGCAGGCAAAGAGACTCAGAGACAAGGAAACTGCAGTTAACGCGCTTCTGCGCTTTTTAATAAACAAAAGGAAAATCAAAAAGTCAAACAAAACCACTGCTCACAGAGCAAAAATAAAACAGTTAAACAAAAACAAAACTTTCCCAGTAAAACAATCACAAAATAACTGGCGCAAGGGCCAAAACAAAAGTTTAAACAAAAACAAAACTGTTCAGGCTGGGCAGAGCCTTCACTGAAACTTTTAACAAAAATACAGCAACACCCCACCAAACTGTTCACTCACCAACTCTCCCCACCAAACAAAGGATTTTCTCTTTTTATAGCATGTGGCTGGAGCCTAATTATCAATTATTCAATTAGCTCCAGCCACATTCTCACATGTATTTTGGCAGGGATAGGAAATTAACCCCATCCCTGCCAACCACCACCAAAATCACCACACAACAACAATATTATTATTTACAGGCAGGGCCCTGCCCTGCTACAGGCATGTTTTGCCATTTGCTTCAAATTCACTTCATACAACAGAAACAGCTTGATTCTTCATCCAGGAGTATTCGAATCAGTTGAATTACTGTGATTGGACACAGGTGGGCTCTAACTTATTATGTGCCTTGTTAAGGCAATTTGTTGTACCTGAGCTAATTTGGGTTTGCTATGACAAAGGGTGTGAAGACTTAATCAAGACGTTTTTTTTTTTTTATTTTTAATTACTTTGAATATTTCTAATTGTTCTTTCACATTGAAAGTGTAGATGATGTTGTGTAGATCAGTGAAACAAAGTCCTACTTTAATGCATTTTGAATTATATTTTTTAGGCAGCAGACTGTGAACAATGTTCAAGGGTGTGAAGACTTTTTCAAGGCACTGTAACTCTGTTTGTGTTCGTCGTAGCTTCTACAAGTTTCAATTTCAATTTCCCCATGAAATTCCCGTCTCACACATGTGAAAATTGTTCATGTTAACTGGAGGAAAACTAATCAAATACTTCCTGTAAGTTTTATTGGTTTCAATATTCTGATTTCCGAGTTTAAACTAAATAATCCATCCATTTTTATACTTACGAACACTCATGGTAATTTTCAACTAGAACCATTCACGGATAATATTGTTTTTAATGACATCATCTTTCACAGAGTTAATCTCCATAGGAACAAATGGGTCGTGTGTCATTACATCCAAGTCCACCAGGGGTCACGCTTCATTATTTTCAATATTCTAGTTCTGATCTGGCTCCTGGCCGTCTATCATAGTATTTGAACCACGATCAGAAGTGTGACCTAGCAGGCTTGTTAGTGGATAACAATCTAGTTTTTTCCACATAAAGTTTTTCCTGTTTACGTTAAATAGCTTGTCTGTTTTAGCAAGCCAGTTTAATTGTCCTTTTAGTGAAAAAAAACCTTTTGATGTAGAAATATCTGGACCAAAGTGTTACAAACCCCCATTATATCCCAAGGAATGTCTCTATATAATTGTCCGTACACAGAGAATGATTTCAGTAAGAGAGTCCATCTTTTAAACCTATATATAAAATACATGGAATTTATATCACAATGTGCGAGACGTCTGCAATTTAGAGTTTTCAGGAACTTGCGTGACTCCCTAGAAAAATCTACGGGAGTTTTTCAAGTAACAGAACGTTGTGACAAAGAAGAAAAAAAATACTTCTGTGACAGGCAAAGTAACGGTAAAACTAGTTGTCCCTCACACAAATCCTGTTCCGGGCGTCGGGCGATATGAATTGCACACCCCTGATACAGTATCTGTACACTTGCAATACGAAGTATGTATTGTTAGTGGAATTTTATATTTTTGCCAAAAATGTTTGTGTTTATTTTTTCATATGCGAAAAATGTATAATAAAAGGCTTGCAAATATTTATGGATTTACAGTAACCTGTTTTGTTTTCAAAGCTTAATCTCCACATTTACTCTCTCTCTCTCTGCTTAAATAAACCGTGTGTGTGTGTGTGTGTGTGTGTGTGTGTGTATTGGGGCTCGGGGCTCACATCACTGCTTGCTTCTGCGTTCTCTCACTGTTTGCATTGTGGCTGCGTGAACAAGGCTTAAGCAGGCTCTACCAGTGACGAGGGGGGGTTCGGTGAATCGATGATAAAAACATAAATCGATGACTGCAAAATTCGCAATTAATCGATGAATTCAAATAATCATTGCAGCACTACTTAATAGAAACATTTAACAAATAATTAAATGTAACCATTTAATTAACCATTCTTGAATATGTAAAAAAACAGAGCTGACCAGTAGAACACTGCAATTACTTCTGCTGCAAACCCAGATAGTCTCGATTTTAGGTGGTTAAAAATTGGAATGTTTCTGTAATATCATTCTAAAATCTACAAAGCTGTTCTAAACACCCTTTTTAAGGCAATGCACATTTAATTATTGATATGTTCTTATGATGCGTGATATCCTAAATATTACCACAGCCCCTCCTAATAACCATGAAATGACACTCACTGGGGTGACACTTAGAGGTTTCTTGTAAACCCTTGTCAAAATAAAAAAGGACAGGGTCAAGGAATCTTTTTTCAGGAATATTAGCTCTACAGTCATAGTGTCTATTTTCATTGTAAATCTAGCCATTGTTAACCACACTCTTTCACTACAGAATGGAATTCAGTTGCCTCACCGAAGACGCAGTAATGATCTTCAGTCAGATGCTTTCTACACACCCCAACTGGAAACACTTGTGTCTGAATATATGGATGTCAAAAGAAGGTCTGAGGTTGTCCTGTTACACTGATGATAGGTTTATTGAAGAGAACAGGTAAAAACATTCATTTAAATTGTTATTATTATTTAATCATTTAGCAGACGTTTTTATCCAAAGTGACGTACAGAAATTAAACGAAAATATGAAATACAAAAGTTAGTCAATAAAAAAATGCAATGCAAACACATGTATATAATATATACAAAAAATAAAGGAAAATCTAAATAAATAAGTAGGAGTTTCCAAATAAAGGTTGAATAAGTGAGTTTTGAGAAGACGTTGGAAAGCAGTAAAAGATTGAACAGTTCTGAGGTTCACCGGGAGCTGGTTCCACCACTGGGGGATAAGGGAAGAGAAGGAGCGGGCACAAGAGGAAGGAGAGCCAAGAGATACGGAGAGAAATAGCAGATGAAAAGACATAGTAAACAAAAACAAATGAAGAATTATAAACATTAAATACACAACAAACTAACTAATAAAATAAAGAACACCTGAGAACAGCCAGGGTCCTTCTTCGAAGTCCTTAATCGAGTGCCGCACTCGCTGCCTCTCACACTGGCAGGGGAGATGAAACAGTAACAATCCTTGATGGGAGGCTGCAGAAACAGGTGTGTGATGAAGACAGGTGAAAGCAACAGTCCAGCAATGCGCTGTGACGCACAGAGAAGGTTTACAAAGTTATGTTTGAAGGAGAGTTAAAAAAGAAGCAATACAATAACAAATAAATAAATAAACAAAAGATAAAAGCACTCTCTTTATAAAGTTGTGTGTAAAATATCCCTATATCTAATATTTTAAGCCGAGTAGGACACAGGATGTGCAGTAACAGTAATATTGATGCCAGTATCCAATATTGTAATATTTATGACGTTTCCACACTGGCACTTGAGAGTGGTGTTGAGTGTCTTCTGAACACAAGCTGATTTGTTCACACTAACCTTAATGCCCCTTCGAGTGCGACTGACTGCTGGACTAACTAATCCACCTCCTGGGGTAGTTTTGAGTTCCCATTCATTACTACCAGAGTAACTTTACCCCACATTAGTGTGTGTAAACAAAATAATCCATAATTTAAAAAAAACAATGCATTGCCTTCTGGAGGATGTAGTCCGCTTTGCCTGCTGGGATATGTGGTCCGTTTCCCGGCACCCTGTCACAATATTTATATTCAACAGGTTTTTCTGCAGGTTTAGTTATTTTATTGGGTGAGGTTTTTTTAACACTAATGAAGGGTAAACAGCTGTAACGTATTACAGTTAAATTGTCCATTGCACACTAGAATCAGCTTGAAGCAGGCAGTATTATGCAGTCGAATTCAGTTTTTTAAAAAGAATAGTGGATTTATTAATGCGTTCCAGTGGTGGTTTGAGATTGTTTGTTATTACGGGGAAATTGTGTGATTAGGTTGATTTATCTCAATGAACAATGTGCAGTGAACAGAATGAGTTTATGAAATTGGACAACGTCTTTTTCTTTCAGGTTATCATTTCACGGTGATCTCCCCAAAGATTTCATTTGGAACGTCTGCACTTTGATTATTCCAAAACATAACTGTCCAAGTATATCCGTCCGCAATTCTCATCTTACCAACAACTTCATAGAAAAACTTTGTGGTGTTTTGAAAATGTCAACCATTGATCTCCAGTTTCTTTTGTAAATTGATTTTACTTAATGCTTTTGAATCTAAATATATTGAATATGTGTCATGAATTTACAAACCAATTGGTATTATAGTCCAATTAAATAAAAATAAAAAAGCTATGCATTGATAATCAATATACAGTGTCCCACAGGTCAGGTATCATTGGCAATGTCATGTATTATGCCGATTAGGATGTCCTCTGTTAAATCGGGCGGACACACCCTGTTGACTAATTGTTACCACACATCAAACTGAATTCTTCTTTGCATAAAGACATTTCATTCCTGACAGAGAGAGAGAGAGAGAGAGACAACCAATATCATACCTTTGATGCCAGACTTATGGGACAAACTGTATGTCTATAACAATGATCATTCATTTTAGGTTTTAGCACAGTGGCACAGTTAAGCACAATGTTATATTACTGGACAAGCATGCCAGTATTTATGCCTAAGACATGGGACCGTTTGTATGACAAATGGAGTGTTAAGAAATGTTGTGAATTGTGTTATAAATTACAAGTCAAAAGACATCAATAGTGAAGCATTTGGAGGCATGCTTTAGTGATAGCAATTTAAATGCTGGGTCTGTGGTCATACTTCCAGTCAGAAGAATAGCTTCTTATAGAGCCAGATATTCCACATCAAACAGCCATGTATTTGCATGTTTTGAATTTTAAGTAATGTCACAGGAAATGTTTGTCACAGCTGATTCTCTCTCTGTCTTCTTCATAGGCTGACTGACGCACACCTCACAGACAGCTGTGTTGAGTCTCTCTCCTCTGGTCTTGATGCTTTAATCAGCTCATTGGAATATCTAGACCTGAGCAATAACTCCTTCACAGACAGCTCTGTCCCCAGCTTCATCCACATCATGCTGAAGTGTACCAGCCTGACGGAGTTCAAGTGAGTATTTGTACTACTGTTTATTATTCAGAGCTTTGCTTGTAGAACAAGGTGTGCCAGTAACACAGACAATGAAATATGAAACCCCTGTGATATCTTTTCAAAAGTTTAACCCGGTAATGTTGCAGTTTCCCCGTTACCATAGTTATGCATTTACCAGTTTGTTATAGTCTGACATGTTTTTCAGTATGATTTACCATACCTGGGATTTACATCACTTTCCTATGCTCTACATTATTTTCACTATACCTTTATAACAACCAGCTTTAGCAGAAACGCCAACCTCTTGGAAAGGTTACCTCCCTGAACCAAGTGCATCAAAACATTTCATAAAGGAGGAAAGGCAGGTCAATAGCACGAAAGCACGCAGGTTACCTCCCTGAACCAAGTGCATCAAAACATTTCATAAAGGAGGAAAGGCAGGTCAATAGCACGAAAGCACGCAGGTTACCTCCCTGAACCAAGTGCATCAAAACATTTCATAAAGGGAGAAAGGCAGGTCAATAGCACGAAAGCACGCAGGTTACCTCCCTGAACCAAGTGCATCAAAACATTTCATAAAGGAGGAAAAGCAGGTCAATAACACGAAAGCACGCAGGTTACCTCCCTGAACCAAGTGCATCAAAACATTTCATAAAGGAGGAAAGGCAGGTCAATAACAGGAAAGCACACAGGTTACCTCCCTGAACCAAGTGCATCAAAACATTTCATAAAGGAGGCAGGTCAATAGCATGAAAGCATGTAGGTTACCTCCCTGAACCAAGTGCATCAAAACATTTCATAAAGGAGGAAAGGCAGGTCAATAGCATGAAAGCACGCAGGTTACCTCCCTGAACCAAGTGCATCAAAACATTTCATAAAGGAGGAAAGGCAGGTCAATAGCTCGAAAGCACGCAGGTTACCTCCCTGAACCAAGTGCATCAAAACATTTCATAAAGGAGGAAAGGCAGGTCAATAGCACAAAAGCATGCAGGATCCGTTTCAGTTGTAATTACGAAAAAATGATAAATGGAGATACATCAATCATTTAAACCAGACAATACATTTACTGATTCTTCACATGCATCCAAACAAACACAAAAAGTCTGTCCAATCCTACAAGGAGCGCTTCAGTCCCGATCAAAATAAACACAGAAATTCAACCAGTAACGCCAAGTCCCGAACAGATTGAAAACACAAAAGAAACAAAACCTCTGCTTCAAAACAAAGTAACAAATAAAAAAAAGGAAAAATAAATTGCAATCTCAGCACTCCTGGGCACCCGATTGCTTGTAGATCCTTGATCCCGAGGCGAGTGAGAAACGATTTCACCACTCCTGGTCACCCGCTTGCTTGTAGATCCTTGATCCCGAGGCGAGTGAGAAACGATCTGTGTATGGAGGTAGATAAGGGTAATGTTTGGAGGTAGATAAGGGTTATGTTTGGAGGTAGATAAGGGTTATGTTTGGAGGTAGATAAGGGTTATGTTTGGAGGTAGATGAGGGTTATGTTTGGAGGTAGATGAGGGTTATGTTTGGAGGTAGATAAGGGTTATGTTTGGAGGTAGATAAGGGTTATGTATGGAGGTAGATAAGGGTTATGTATGGAGGTAGATAAGGGTTATGTATGGAGGTAGATAAGGGTTATGTCTGGAGGTAGATAAGGGTTATGTCTGGAGGTAGATAAGGGTTATGTATGGAGGTAGATAAGGGTTATGTATGGAGGTAGATAAGGGTTATGTATGGAGGTAGATAAAGCTTTAGTACCATGCAGCTCTAAAGAAACAATCAGTCCTCACTGATCAAAGTTAATTCCATTCTAGTTGAACTCGACTGCGCATGCGCAACTTATGGGTTAGCAAAAATAAACAGCACATGTGCAACTAAAAATTAAAAGAACTCACTAAATACTTTATCGATTTGTTCGGTTCCAATTAAAGGCACAAGTAGTCAATGAGCACTATCCACCTGCCAGATATGCTGTTTAAACACGAAGCCATTTTTTTGTTATTTTATCGCAAAAAAAACTCTGAATAATTTGTCAAAACTATGATTCTGTAACTTAAAAACTACCAAACGGATTTTCACGAAACTTTCACAAAGAAATTTTCTATCTCACGGAAACGAAGCATATCAAATGCCATCCCGATCCGTTTTGAAACGGCTGAGAAAACATACCCCTCAACATCGAGTTTAAACAAGGCTCTGCCAGCCGCTTTACCTACAACGACGTCTTGTTTTGTATTTGAGTTTTCATTAAGGCAAGTCAAAATGAGAAAGCACGTGGCGGATTCATTTTAAATGTGATTCACTGTTGGTGCTGCAGCGTTCCAGCAGGCATCTACCATTTGATAGAAGCCTGCTAGAGCTGGAAGCTGATTGGCTGATGTTACTGAATCAGTTTCTAATATGTAATTACATGGAAATGGCCTTGTGATCAATAGCTTGTTACCTGACTATAAGGTAACACCAGGGCACAGGCACTTTTCATGTTATTATGTACTATTTTCAACCAGTAGTTATCTTATTAAACCAGAAAACCTTTGTAGTTACCCAGTGCTAGTAGGAAATGTAATGGTCTTCAAGAGAAGCTGACCAATAATTTCTGAGGCTGTGTAGCAGGGCGGTAGAGCCGTGCTGTGTAAATGTGTGTGTGTTTATTTTAGAACAGGGTTTCCCCCTCTGCCCGTGTTATTTTGTATTTGTTTTGTATTATTTTATTATTATTATTATTATTATTATTATTATTATTATTATTATTATTATTATTATTATTATTATTGGTATGTATTTGTGTATAAATATGACGGCGAAACGCTGCGGGTTTGGTTATCATTTTGTTTTTATGTATTTAGGACGCGTAGCAATTTGTTTGTTTGTTTTGTTTAGTAGAGATAGTACCTGAAGGGCAGAGCCGTAGCGATCCTTAATGGCGCCCTGTGTGAGAGATAAATCCAGTGCCCCACTACCCTACCCCCGGAACTTGCAGTCAGCAAATCAAAAAATAAATAAAAGAAAGGGTTCCAAATCTTTGTAAATGTCCAGTGGAATGCACCAATAGAAACAAAGCCTAGAGCCTACAAATGCACTGATCTTGTCTTCAGTGATGCAAAGTCATTGATGACATGGTCACAGTTCAGAGAGTTGGCCAATGCAAATTCAATGTTTAGTGCAGCTGGCAACAAGGGAAAGACCTTGTGACAGCCTGGAGAGACAGCTGACTGGAGGAAAGAGACCCCATTGGGGCTGGCAAGGGTTAGCTACCCTTGTCGGCAGTATCCAGCTCTGTGTTTACAGGATGCTGGAGACACCCGCCCAAGGCTTCAAAGAAATTAAAGAGGAAAATACCCCTAGAGTCTGCGAGAGCGGGGGCGGAAGATGACTCAACGTTGGACAACACGGTTAAGGACTTAGGAACGGAAACGGATATGAGTATGGAGAGTACTTCACAAAGACTAGTTCAAGATCTGCAGTTAGCAAAGACATGGAACTCCAGGTTTGTGTCTGCGGCTGGAGCAAGGCGACAACGGTCAGGGGTTTGAAGATTCATCAAGGGAGAATGAAATGCTTGAGGGAGAAGGGACAAGGGCCTCGCATTGATCAGTACTTCTTACGAAGTCAGTCAAGTCAGTCGAATGAAATCCAGCGACAGGAAGCAAACCACAGTTCGCAGGATATCAGCACCCTGTCATAGATGTGAGGAGGACTTGCATGGACACAGTTAGTGATGAACCTAATGATCCTTGTGAACCCGGTCAGACAAACCAGCGTAAGAGAGAAAAGAACCTCAACGGGCACAAGCCTGGAGTTAAATGGCCAAGAGCTTGTGAGAAAACTGCATGGGACACAGTAAACACAGATCTCTGCTTTGCATTGGAAAGGTTAAGTGGAACAGTTGAAAAGAAACTGGATAAATTTGGGGACATCATCTACGATATGGAAGCGAGAGGTTTGGAGTTGAAAAAGGAAGGAAAAGTACAAACTATTCCTGGAAAGTCTAGACGGCAGCAGGAGATTGAACAGCTTAGTTAGAGAAAGGAGACAGCTGAGGAAGCAATGGAGAAGAGCAGAAGAAAGTCAGAAGGAGGGACTCAATCTCTTACAAAGGGTCATAAAAGATAAGCTTGCAACATTGCGCAGAGCTGAGCGCCTCGGAAACGCTACAAAAAGAAGGAGCGTCGCGAGAACTAACTTTTATAAAGACCCATTCAAATTTGTAAAGAAGTTATTCACCAGTGAGAAGAATGGCGCACTAAAAGCATCTAAGTTTGAGCTGGAGAGATATTTGGAGGAAGCATACAGATTCAAAAAGGCAGGAGCCTATGTCAATTCCTTCAGACATCCCACCTATCAATCCACCAGAATACCAAATGGAGGACTGTGCACCTAAGTGGAAAGAAGTAGAGCAAGCTGTGAAAAAGCAAGGGCTTCATCATCTCCAGGGCCTAATGGAGTTCCGTACAGAGTGTACAAGAGTGCTTCAGGAGTTCTACGAATCCTGTGGAAACTGATGAAAGTAGCATGGGAAAACAGGTTGTACCAAGAGCATGGCGCCGAGCAGGTGGAGTCTTTATACCTAAAGAAAAAGATTCTAGCAGCATCAGTCAGTTTCGCCCTATTTCCCTATTAAACGTAGAAGGCAAGATTTTCTTCAGCATTATTGCTCAGAGATTGTCAACTTACCTATTAAAGAACTGCTTCATTGACACTTCAATACAAAAGCGGGCATTCCAGGTTTCCCAGGATGCTTAGAACACATCAATGTAATCTGGCAACAAATTCAATCAGCTAAAAAGGAGAGGAAGGAGCTCCATGTGACATTCCTGGATTTGGCTAATGCATATGGTTCAGTGCCACATGAACTTCTTTGGGCAGCATTTGATTTTTTCAGTGTACCAATGACAATAACAAATCTAGTGAAAGCCTACTTTGGAGATTTGCAATTTAGTTTTTCAACTTCAGAATTCAGCACTACATGGCAATGCCTAGAAGTTGGAATAATGGCAGGATGCACCATTTCTCCACTGGCTTTTACCATGGCAATGGAAGTAATCATTAGGGCATCAAAATGGGTAGTGGGAGGAGAGCGCTTGGCTTCTGAATACGACTACCACCAATTCGAGCATACATGGATGACATGACAACCATGACTACAACAGTAGCCTGCACTAATCGGTTATTGGGCAAATTAACCAATAACATTGAATGGGCACGAATGCAATTCAAGCCCACTAAATCAAGGAGCATCTCTATAATTAAAGGTAAAGTAGTTGATAAAACGTTCTTCATTAATGGTGAGGCAATACCAACAGTGTCTGAGAAGCCAGTGAAGAGTCTTGGGAGATGGTACGACGGGGATCTAAAGGACACAGTTCGTGTGGGAGAAGTTAGACAACAAGCTGTGGAAGGGTTGAAGAGCATAGACAGCAGCGCTTTACCAGGCAAACTAAAACTCTGGTGCTTTCAGTTTGGCCTACTGCCAAGGTTGCTGTGGCCACTGACTGTGTACGAGGTTTCTTTGACAACAGTAGAGAAGCTGGAAGCTTTAATCAGTTCACACATCAGGAAATGGTTGGGAGTTCCACGCTGCCTCAGCAGAGTGGGACTTTATGGTAAAGGAATACTGCAGCTACCTGTCTCCGCTCTAACCGAGGAGTTTAAGTGCGCCAAGGTCCGACTGGAAATGACATTAGTAGAGTCACGCGACAAATGCGTAAGGGAGGCAGCACCTGTGTTGAAAACTGGAAGAAAGTGGGTGGCAAAGAAAGCTGTGGAGGATGCAAAGGCTGCCCTTCGAATTGGTGATATCATGGGGCAAGTTCAGCATGGAAGAGGGGGTCTTGGTCTCAGTTCAGCTCCTCCTACATGGCACAAGGCAGCCCCAGCGCAACGGAGGAAGCTTGTAGTCAACGAGGTGCAAAAGCAGGAGGAGAGGATGAGGTGTATAAAGGCCATTTCCCAGGGCAAGCAGGGAGAATGGATGAGATGGGAGAGTGTGGAACAACGCAAGATTGGCTGGCAAGACCTATGGTCAATGGAACAGAGCAGGATCAGTTTCCTTATAAGGTCAACATATGATGTTCTCCCATCACCACAGAACCTAAACCTCTGGGTAGGAGAGGATCCCTCATGTCCTTTGTGTTCATCACCTGCAACATTAAGGCACATTTTGACAGGATGTAAGGTGGCTCTTAGCCAAGGACGGTTTACTTGCGCCATGACCAGGTGCTGCGATGTTTGGCCTTAGCATTGGAAGACAAGCGTAACATGACCAATAAGTTGCCACCTGTTCCATCAAAACATTACACACAAAGACAACATTTCTCCGCCCAGGAGAGCAACCACCAAGAAAAGGTGTTAAAACCAATCCTCGCCCAGGACAACTGGAAGCTGCTAGAGACTGGAAAATGCTGGCAGATGTTGGTCAGCGGCTTATTTTTCCACCTGAAATTGCCACCACAAACCTTCGACCAGATATTGTCCTGTGGTCTGGATCAGCACGCCTTGTTCACCTGGTAGAGTTAACAGTGCCATGGGAGGATGCTGTAGATGAGGCGTATGAGAGGAAGAAACTGCAGTATGCTCAACTAGCCACTGAAGCGGAACAGCGAGGATGGAGAGTCTGGGTTTACCCAGTGGAAGTGGGATGTCGAGGATTTGTGGCACACTCTACAACCCGGTTTCTCAGAGATGTCGGATTCAATGGCCAAGAGTTGCGTCGCACAGTGAAGAACTTATCTGAAGCAGCAGAGAGGAGCAGCAACTGGCTGTGGTTGAGACGGAAAGATTCTGGCTGGGGATCTCAAGCACAATAGAAAGAAAGAAAGGCTGATGTACAGGTAAGTAAGCTGGGCTGAGTTGAGTGGGGGACGGAGGGGTGATGCTGGGACGCCAGAATCACCGTCGAGCCCTCTTGAGGTGTCGTGGGCTAGTCGACGAAACACCGAGGATGGAAGGTGCCCACTTGAAGACCCCAGAGATGTACCCTACTTAGCTCAATCCAGACGGTTGTCATGCTGATGCGCTGGGGAGACCGCACTATGGTTGATCCCCGGAGCCAGCATCGTAGCCGTTGTGTGTGCTGATGCGCTAGGGAGGCAAAATAAGCTGATCCCTGGAGCCAGCATTACACTTCAGCCATCAACACAAGACAGAAGGATATCTACATCATCATATGGAAGGAAGTGCAAATGGATGGAGACACATATGGATCACATTAGTTTACTGTGAAGCTACGTCTTAGTTGGTGCTTATCTTGGCGAGAGCCAAGTTCAAATCAGCATGAAGTTTTAACATCTTCTCTCATGTAATGGAAATCATGGATATAATGGCTAGATTGGACAAGCGTGCTTGGACCATGGAGGCTCCGAGATCATTTTCAATCAATTCCAGCTTTCTGAAACTACGTTGGATTGTTAGGGAACTTGCAAGTAAATGACATACCTGCTTGAATAATCATACTGTTAGTTGGAAGGGCAAATGTTTATTTGCATGTAAAGAATTATATTATGTGAAGACTGGAACTAAGTTTTAGGTTACGAATAATCAGTATAATAATTATAATTAACAGTAGAAGATGCAGAACTGGAAAATGCTGCCAATCTCTCTGTTGGGTAGATTTTCTGTGGAAGGTTCCCAGCCCAGAATAAAGAAAAGGAGACTCTCACTCTCTAAACTAGGAGGGCTATCCTTGTCTGTTGTAGAGAAATATTATTTTCTATATTCGGTGCAATACTTGATTTTCAAACATGTTAATGCCGGATGTACCCACATGAAACCATTTGGAAAACAATCTGACTATTCACTCCTAACTGCTCCCCCAAAAAATGTTTAAGCATTTCAAATAAAAAAACAAATCTGCTATTTTACATACACTAAATTTGTGGTGTAATGTTTAGGATTAGACAGTGATTATTTAAAACTGGAGGATATTCCATCCACAAAATAGAAAAAGCTTGGTATGAACCCTGCAGTGCATCTCTCAGAATGACACACTGTCCTTTGACAGCACAGTCAGTCACAGTACAATATAGCAAAGGAACTCTTTCAGTTCTTTCAAATAAGACAAGTCTTCAAAATGACCACAAATTAGCCTACATACTAATAGCATACATCCAATTGAATAAATGTGATTGCTGCATGCTAAGCCGTGAAAAAAAAGCATGAAACTGCAGTGCGCAAATAAAAACAAAAGCATAGAAAACGTGTGTCCTTTTTACATACAATATAGTATCCCAAAGCTCTACAATAAAACATATAGAGACCATACAGACATCACAGATCACAACAATAAAAACAAGCAATACAATGCATACAATTAAAAAAGAAAGAAATACATTAATCAGACAAAATAGCAAGTCACAAATTAAAAATGAACACCACAAAATGAATGCAATAAAAAAAAGAACGGAAGGCTTTATATTATAGACTAGTGAAAACAGGTGTGTTGTGTATTTGTAAACACTATGATATTAAACAACTTTCGCTTTGTGTTATAAGCTTTCACGATTATTTTCAGCAAATCGAGAGATCTTGCTGGGAGCGCAGGATCGATGAGGATGGCAGTCCCTGTTATGCTGTTTTTCTTTGTTGTCGGATAGTGTTTAGTTTGTCAGTTTTGGAAGGCAAAAAAAGGTCAGCTGTTGTACTCATTTTTACTTAGTTTATTTTATAAATGATTTAACCGAATGAACATGTTACGTGATAACATTCTTTTAAAAAAACTAAAATGCAATCGCCCTTTAAAAACCAGTTGCCATGTCAATTTCAGTAGGCTACTGCTTAGCCAGAGAGCACAGCAGACACAGTACAAGGAAAGAATGCGTCTGGAACATTAAACATTAAAAGTACTGGCGAGAAATAAAATAGGCTACTATTCAAGATAAATAACAATGAAGGTGGCGTGTGAAAAACAGTTATAATTCTTTTTTCTGGTATGTGGTCGCATTTTTCAAACAATAGTGCAAA
The DNA here is from genome assembly GCA_030684275.1 of Acipenser oxyrinchus oxyrinchus. Taxonomy (NCBI): domain Eukaryota; kingdom Metazoa; phylum Chordata; class Actinopteri; order Acipenseriformes; family Acipenseridae; genus Acipenser; species Acipenser oxyrinchus. The sequence goes on along the minus strand of CM060273.1, from coordinate 9,761,746 downwards.
ACCACTACTTGGCGATACGCTGCAGCCGTCCTGCTCAGACCCCAACGTTTCATATGAACTGAAGATCTTTGTTTGCTGTGCGGCTTCCTAAAAATCAGATGAGCGAAAACGTGGCCGCGCACAGTGGTCCGTTCTTCACAGATTGATAGCAAAGTTTACCCCATTATCAGCAAAACAATGTTTATAGTCTATGGGGAAAATCCGGTCGGTCGGGTAACTTGAACCACACTTTTTTTTTTTTAATTTGGCCTTATTATTCGTCAGCCAATCAGCGCCCTCTAAAGGCAGCAGCCGACCTGAGGAGGGCTCCGACTGGCTGACAAATAATAAAGCGGTTTCATTTCTTTTGTCATGTTATTTTTGTTTTGAATTGTTATTGCACACATTTGTTTTACTTCTTATTCATCAGCCAATCGATCGGCGCCCCCCTCAGGTCAGCGCCCTGTGCGGCCGCACTGCTCGCACCCCCCTTGGTACGGCCCTGATGAAGGGTACTTGACCTAATAAGTGAATTGATTCGGTCACAGTAGCATTTCATATTTAAGCCACCTGTTTGATGGGTTATAGAATTATGCTTGTAATGGTTCATTTGGGCTGAAGCATGTTTGTGTGTAATCTACTCCACCTCTGCCTTTTCTTAAATAAAACAATATATAATTAATTTCAGAAAGTTAGGGTATTGGATACTACAGTTTGCTGAAATAAGCCATGTGTATTTCTAATCCTGTCTCTTTCAGGCTTAAAGGGAATCAGTTCAGTCCAGATGGGAAGAAAAAGCTGAATGTAAAGGAGGAGCTCCAGAGATGTGGCTGTGACCTGACTGTGTGGGTATCAGAAAAGAAGGAAAAGGGGCTCTGTACAACTTACTCACCAATATTGTGCAGGCCTTGTTTCCCAGTCTTTAGGAGTGTTCCTCTTCATGTTAAATTGCATGTTCTCTTTGTGCACGTTGGATTTGAATGCCTGTTTACCAGCATGGCCTGCCATTTCACCTAATTCAATATGGTTTCACTTTCCTATAATAGCTGTAATATTTAAGTGATAACTTTAGGGCTGGTTAAATGTATGAGGGAATAAACCAAGTGGATAAACGGCCGATACCTTGTCTACCACTGTTTGTAATAGGGAGGGGTTCGTTTTTCAAAGTTACATTGAACCAGCCCTCAAGTTTTATACATGTGGCAATTATGCGACAATTTGTTGGCCTAGGATGTGATTCGCGTCAGTTTCACAGTCGTGTAAAAAAATAAAAAATAAAACAATCATTTAAACTGCTGTGCAGATTTGTAAATAAAAGGGAAGCAAGTAAAAATGATATCTAGAAATGATTCTCTATTAACAAAGAGGAATGTGGCTCTTTGATATACTGTAAGCACTAGAGCAGCTACAGGTAGGCACAATCATTTTATTTGGTTTCATTATGATGTGGTAAAGATGTGTGTACTGGGTAGGGTGACATTTCTTTGCAAATCAATCTATGATCAGCAGATTCAGCAAAACTTTCCAAAAGCATTATTCATCCTGTTCTGATGAGGTTAAAACCCCTGCAGTCGAGAATGTAGACGAGTCCAGCTGTTTTGCACAGTGGTTAAGGTGCTCACTGTGCAGGGTTGCTGGGTTTTGCCAAGCCTCCACTCTGTTACATTTGGCAAGTGGGATTGCTCAGTATTGAAGGACTGAGGTCACAGTCGAATGCAGCTCTTTCTCACCTCTGACTTTCTGACCACCCTGTATTTGTAATCCATTCTGTCTTGCAGGTTTGACTGTAGTGGTACTGCTTCAGACTGGAGGTGGAACCAGCAGGAATACAAACGTCACCTGTCTCTGTGTATATGAAGAAAAAAAATACATCTTATAACACCCCTAGACTCTGCATGTAATACGCAGTTGAGGGCTTAGAACTTTAAAAATATTTGTAGCAGGGCGGTAGTGAGTCCTGTACATTTATTTGTTTATAATTGCTAGCTAGTTAAACTCCTCGGCCACGATATATAAACCTGCAGCTCTCTGCACTCGTGGTGGGTGTTAGAGAGGAGACAGCGAGCAGCGAGACGAAAAATTAAGCATAGGAACAGTGAAGGCAATCTGCCCAGCCTGACCTGTGCTGTGTTATATTTTGTGTTCTTGTTTTGTTTGAGTGTTTTGTTTGCTCTGTGAGCACAGTGTTTTCTGTTCAAATATTTGATTTATTTTTGTATTTAAATAAAACGGCAGCCAGCCCCGTCTTTATTATTTGAAAACTGCAGTACCTGGTGTCAGTCTTTTCCTTCCTGCTTCTGCCGTGGCGTCACCGCCCAGTCACCCTGTCACACGTGGTGTCCAGCGTGGGATCACCAGCGCCTCCTGGACTCAGGCAGAAGTAGGGTACTGCAGTTTTTAAGTTTTTCGTTTTTTATTATTATTACTTGTGGAGAAAGGAGAGTGAGGAGGAGGAAGAAGGATGGGAGGAAAACGGAGGATAGGAAGAAGGAGAGCTGCAGACAGCAGCAGCTGCAGGAACAGCAGGCACAGGAGGAGATCAGCTGGGAAGCCTTCCTCCACAGCATAAGCCAGACCTACTATTGCTGCATCTGTGGGGTGCGGGGCATTTCCCAGTTAATTGTCCCTCCCGAGGAATGGGATTACAGCTATAGGAGAGGAGATAAGGGGAAGTCGGTGCGTCCACAGCCCAAAAGGGAGGAGGCCGAGCGTCCACAGCCCAAGAGGGAGGAGCCGGTGCGTCCACAGCCCAAGAGGGGGGAGGCCGAACGTCCACAGCCCAAGAGGGAGGAAGCCGAAAGTCTACAGCCCACATCTCCACCAGCAGAGGGAGAGTTCCTGCTGGTTCCACCTCCACCTCCCTGGGAGGACTGTGTGTCGCTCCCACCTCCGCCAGCAGAGGGAGAGTTCCTGCTGGTTCCACCTCCACCGCCCTGGGAGGACTGTGTGTCGCTCCCACCTCCACCAGCAGAGGGAGAGTTCCTGCTGGTTCCACCTCCACCACCATGGGAGGACTGTGTGTCGCTCCCACCTCCGCCAACAGAGGGAGAGTACCTGCTGGTTCCGCCTCCATCGCCAGTGGGAGGACTGGGTCGCTCCCACCTCCACCAGCAGAGGTAGAGTACCTGCTGGTTCCGCCTCCATCGCCGCCACCAGCAGAGGGAGCATGCCTGCTGGTTTCCCCAATGCAGCCAGAAGGGAGGAGCCCCTGCCGCCTCGCAGCCAGAAGGGGAGGAGCCCCTGCCGCCTGCAGCCAGAAGGGGAGGAGCCCCTGCCGCCTTCACAGCCAGAAGGGGAGGAGCAGCAGGAGCTGCCTCTGCCTCCACCACCACCACCTGAGGGAGAGCAGCAGGAGCTGCCTCTTCCTCCACCACCACCACCTGAGGGAGAGGAGCAGGAGCTGCCTCTGCCTCTACCACCCGAGGGAGAGGAGCAGGAGCTGCCTCTCCCTTCACGACAGGATGGACCAAACAGGCTGGCGGTCCAGCAGCCTCCCTTGCATAGGCTGCTGAGCAGAGCAAGGGGGAAAACCGCTGGGTCGCAGCGGCTGAGAAGAGGGCCAACCCTAGCACCAACGCTGGTCCTGGCTCCCCTCCTGCAGTCGCCTCCCGAGGATCCGCTGCCGCAGTCGCCTCCTGAGGGACTGCTGCCGCCCTGTCGTGCATTGCCCGGGGATGCCAGTTTGCCATCGCCCGGGGATGCCAGTTTGCCATCGCCGGATGCCAGTTTGCCATCGCCGGGGATGCCAGTTGCCATCGCCTGGGGATGCCAGTTTGCCATCGCCGGGGATGCCAGTTTGCCATCACCCGGGGATGCCAGTTTGCCATCGCCCGGGGATGCCAGTTTGCCATCGCCCGGGGATGCCAGCCTCGCACCGCTCAAGGATGCCACGCCTGGATCGCCTGGGGCTGCCTGCTGCTCCGCATCGCCTGGGGCTGCCTGCTGCTCCGCATTCCCTGGGGCTGCCTTTTGCTTCGCACAGGGTACGAGGGAGAAGTGGAGCTCCCGCTGCCGCCTCCATGGCCAGGGGCTCCCCTCCCGAGTTCGCCTCCCGAGGGTCCGCTGCTGCTGCCGTCGCCTCCCGAGGGTCCACTGCTGCTGCCGTCGCCTCCCGAGGGTCCGCTGCTGCTGCCATCGCCTCCCGAGGGTCCACCTGCTGCTGCTGCCGCCTGGGGTCGTCGAGGATCCTGCTTCGCCTGGGGTCGCTACACTGTGGCCGGAGCCCCATGAAGGGGAGCTGCGGCCATGAAGAAAGGGGGGGAGGTCAGGAGACCAGCTCCCCCCGCAGCAGTTCCGCTGCCGGAAATTGGGTGGCTGGAGCCCCACGGAGGGGAACTGCTGGCCATGAAGAAGGGGGGGGAGGTCAGGAGACCAGCACCTCCAGCCGCACTTTCGCGGCAGGATAGTGTGTGGCAGGAGCCCCGGAAGAGGGAGCTGCCAGCCACGAAGAATTGGGGGGTGCTGGACCTCCCTCCATGGCCACCCCCATGGACACTGTGCTTCCCCCTCTTCCGGGACTTTGAGACTGAGGGGGGAGGTGGCTGTTGGGGCCATGTGTGCATTGCACAAGGGGGGGGATATGTAGCAGGGTGGTAGCGAGTCCTGTACATTTATTTTTAGATCGGGGTCTCCCCCTCTGCCCCTGTGCAGTGTATTTTGTATTTGTTTTGTTTGATTTTATTTATGTATTTATATGACGGAGAAGCGCTGCGTATTTTTGTTAGAGGCAGTAGCAAATGTTTTGTTTTTGTAGTAGCGTGGATGGGTAGCCCCATCCACAGTAATTTAAAAAAAAAAATGTGTACAGATTATGGCCGAAGGGTAATAGAATAATTGCTAGCTAGTTAAACCCCTCGGCCACGATATATAAACCTGCAGCTCTCTGCACTCGTGGTGGGTGTTAGAGAGGAGACAGCGAGCAGCGAGACGAAAAATTAAGCATAGGAACAGTGAAGGCAATCTGCCCAGCCTGACCTGTGCTGTGTTATATTTTGTGTTCTTGTTTTGTTTGAGTGTTTTGTTTGCTCTGTGAGCACAGTGTTTTCTGTTCAAATATTTGATTTATTTTTGTATTTAAATAAAACGGCAGCCAGCCCCGTCTTTATTATTTGAAAACTGCAGTACCTGGTGTCAGTCTTTTCCTTCCTGCTTCTGCCGTGACGTCACCGCCCAGTCACCCTGTCACACGTGGTGTCCAGCGTGGGATCACCAGCGCCTCCTGGACTCAGGCAGAAGTAGGGTACTGCAGTTTTTTAAGTTTTTTCGTTTTTTTTATTATTATTACTTGTGGAGAAAGGAGAGTGAGGAGGAGGAAGAAGGATGGGAGGAAAACGGAGGATAGGAAGAAGGGAGAGCTGCAGACAGCAGCAGCTGCAGGAACAGCAGGCACAGGAGGAGATCAGCTGGGAAGCCTTCCTCCACAGCATAAGCCAGACCTACTATTGCTGCATCTGTGGGGTGCGGGGGCATTTCCCAGTTAATTGTCCCCTCCCCGAGGAATGGGATTACAGCTATAGGAGGGAGATAAGGGAAGTCGGTCGTCCACAGCCCAAAAGGGAGGAGGCCGAGCGTCCACAGCCCAAGAGGGAGGAGCCGGTCGTCCCACAGCCCAAGAGGGGAGGCCGAACGTCCACAGCCCAAGAGGGAGGAAGCCGAAAGTCTACAGCCCACATCTCCACCAGCAGAGGGAGAGTTCCTGCTGGTTCCACCTCCACCTCCCTGGGAGGACTGTGTGTCGCTCCCACCTCCGCCAGCAGAGGGAGAGTTCCTGCTGGTTCCACCTCCACCGCCCTGGGAGGACTGTGTGTCGCTCCCACCTCCACCAGCAGAGGGAGAGTTCCTGCTGGTTCCACCTCCACCACCATGGGAGGACTGTGTGTCGCTCCCACCTCCGCCAGCAGAGGGAGAGTACCTGCTGGTTCCGCCTCCATCGCCGTGGGAGGACTGCGGGTCGCTCCCACCTCCACCAGCAGAGGTAGAGTACCTGCTGGTTCCGCCTCCATCGCCGCCACCAGCAGAGGGAGCATGCCTGCTGGTTTCCCCAATGCAGCCAGAAGGGGAGGAGCCCCTGCCGCCTTCGCAGCCAGAAGGGGAGGAGCCCCTGCCGCCTTCGCAGCCAGAAGGGGAGGAGCCCCTGCCGCCTTCACAGCCAGAAGGGGAGGAGCAGCAGGAGCTGCCTCTGCCTCCACCACCACCACCTGAGGGAGAGCAGCAGGAGCTGCCTCTTCCTCCACCACCACCACCTGAGGGAGAGGAGCAGGAGCTGCCTCTCCCTTCACGACAGGATGGACCAAACAGGCTGGCGGTCCGCAGCCGCCCTTGCATAGGCTGCTGAGCAGAGCAAGGGGGAAAACCGCTGGGTCGCAGAGGCTGAGAAGAGGGCCAACCCTAGCACCACCGCTGGTCCTGGCTCCCCTCCTGCAGTCGCCTCCCGAGGATCCGCTGCCGCCGTCGCCTCCTGAGGGACTGCTGCCGCCCTGTCGTGCATTGCCCGGGGATGCCAGTTTGCCATCGCCCGGGGATGCCAGTTTGCCATCGCCCGGGGATGCCAGTTTGCCATCGCCTGGGGATGCCAGTTTGCCATCGCCTGGGGATGCCAGTTTGCCATCGCCCGGGGATGCCAGTTTGCCATCACCCGGGGATGCCAGTTTGCCATCGCCCGGGGATGCCAGTTTGCCATCGCCCGGGGATGCCAGCCTCGCACCGCTCAAGGATGCCACGCCTGGATCGCCTGGGGCTGCCTGCTGCTCCGCATCGCCTGGGGCTGCCTGCTGCTCCGCATTCCCTGGGGCTGCCTTTTGCTTCGCACAGGGTACGAGGGAGAAGTGGAGCTCCCGCTGCCGCCTCCATGGCCAGGGGCTCCCCTCCCGAGTTTGCCTCCCGAGGGTCCGCTGCTGCTGCCGTCGCCTCCCGAGGGTCCACTGCTGCTGCCGTCGCCTCCCGAGGGTCCGCTGCTGCTGCCATCGCCTCCCGAGGGTCCACCGCTGCTGCTGCCGTCGCCTGGGGTCGTCGAGGATCCTGCTTCGCCTGGGGTCGCTACACTGTGGCCGGAGCCCCATGAAGGGGAGCTGCGGCCATGAAAAAAGGGGGGGAGGTCAGGAGACCAGCTCCCCGCAGCAGTTCGCTGCCGGAAATTGGGTGGCTGGAGCCCCACGGAGGGAACTGCTGGCCATGAAGAAGGGGAGGTCAGGAGACCAGCACCCCCAGCCGCACTTTCGTGGCAGGATAGTGTGTGGCAGGAGCCCGGAAGAGGAGCTGCCAGCCACGAAGAATTGGGGTGCTGGACCTCCCTCCATGGCCACCCCATGGACACTGTGCTTCCCCCTCTTCCGGGACTTTGAGACTGAGGGGGGAGGTGGCTGTTGGGGCCATGTGTGCATTGCACAAGGGGGGGGATATGTAGCAGGGTGGTAGCGAGTCCTGTACATTTATTTTTAGATCGGGGTCTCCCCCTCTGCCCCTGTGCAGTGTATTTAGTATTTGTTTTGTTTGATTTTATTTATGTATTTATATGACGGAGAAGCGCTGCGTATTTTTGTTAGAGACGGCGTAGCCGAATGTTTTGTTTTTGTGTAGTAGCGTGGATGGGTAGCCCCATCCACAGTAATTTAAAAAAAAAAATGTGTACAGATTATGGCCGAAGGGTAATAGAATAATTGCTAGCTAGTTAAACCCCTCGGCCACGATATATAAACCTGCAGCTCTCTGCACTCGTGGTGGGTGTTAGAGAGGAGAGAGCGAGCAGCGAGACAAAAAATTAAGCATAGGAACAGTAAAGGCAATCTGCCCAGCCTGACCTGACCTGTGCTGTGTTATATTTTGTGTTCTTGTTTTGTTTGAGTGTTTTGTTTGCTCTGTGAGCACAGTGTTTTCTGTTCAAATATTTGATTTATTTTTGTATATAAATAAACGGCACCGCCGCATCATTTATTTTGAATCTGCAGTTCTGGTGTGTTTACTTTCCTGCTTCTGCCTGACGTCACCGCCCAGTCACCCTGTCACAATATTATTTAAGGATAAATGACTTCATTTGGAAATGTGTCCATGTGTTGCTTCATAGACATATGTCAGAAGTTCAACTTGCCTTCATCAGAACACATGAGCTGGAATGTTTTCCTGCCTGGCTTAACCACTTCAGTTCCAGGACCTACGCATGTATGTGAAAAGACAGAGCACTTCCAGTACCATGCTGTAGAGTATGGCAAGGTTTGCCGTCTAGTCTATGGGGTTTCGTTCAGCCTGGTCTGTCAGTGTGCATGCTGTATAGGCTGTGTGGATGCTGTGGAATGGGTGTTTTGCAGTCGGGGGGGTGGGGGGGTGGAATGTCTGACATTTTTATCCAATCGCATTTCAGCAAACATCCCTTGCATCTGTGAGTGCATTGAGAATGGAAGATACAGCAGCAAACCACCAGCGATCTCAACCTGTATATATAGTATTGACTTTCATTTTGCTACAGTTTATTTGCAGTATTACTTGTTTAGTTTTATTTGATATTGACTTGCTTTTATATTTACTTGCTTGCTATCATTGCAAATGAAATACGTCAACATAAGATTGATTCAGTCACCAGAAGTAAAGAGAAATGTGATGCGTGATCGGGGGATTTTGAAACCATTTCTTTTATTTTGTGTTAAAGATGAAGACATGGTGCTGAAGTATTTGAGTATACAGCAGTAGAGCAGTACACCCCACTGCTCATCTTCGCATGCTTTCAAGGTGTTCACATTCCTCTGTGAGCAAACAACAAAAGTGTGCGGATAGTAATAATGGACATGGTGTTGTTTACAGAGGTGATTTTATTCATCATAAATCTTTAATATCTATGTTTTCCTCTATAAAAAATGCATTTTTATTCTTGTTTTGTATGTATTAAACTGTTTACAAATAAAATATTTGTTTTATTGTTAATTGCATGTGTTGCTATTTACAAACTTATTTTTTTATTGTGTATGAAGTTTGTATTTTCAAAAATAAATATTTTTTTATTGTTAACATAAAAAGTATACTGTACTGTGTGAGGGATTGCTTTGTGAGGATTCTTGTACTGTGTGTGAGGGATTGCTTTGTGAGGATTCTTGTACTGTGTGTGAGGGATTGGTTTTGACCCCATTTCTTGGTTATTAGGTGTGAAGATACAAGCAAGTAAAATGTGAAACATATCATCCATAACTAATAAACGCTGACGGCTGGTTTCACTGACCCCAACCTGGGCCTACCCAGTGTAAGGTAGGTAAGGTGGTCCTAGATTCGTGCTAATCAGGATATATGAAACCAGCCAGCAATAGTGCTGAATTTAGAAATACTAAAACACACAGAATAAATTCAACGAAGAGTCTTTTTCATTTTTTAAAACACTGAGAAAGACTTCTAGTCGAATCATTTGCCATTGTATTTATTAAGTTACTTTTTGTATTTCTGTGAAATGTAGAAGTTACTGCTATTATTAGACTTCACCCACAATATACTGTTCCAGTTACACTGCAAAAAAGTTGTTTCACTTGAGAAGGCTGTACCTCATGGTTAAAAGCTAAGACCACTCGCCAGATAATTCAACCCAGTGTTTGCTTCAGGACTTACACACTGAGGTTCAATGTGGCCCCCTCTCAAAATTTTAGGGGGACATTTTCTTCATATGTTTGACTCTGAACCAACCACCATTTCTTATTGTTGTTTGTTTTAAATATGCCAACAGAGTTTACTGACCTTTTGTTTCTGAAGAACAAAAAATAAAACTGTAGATACAACCAAGGTGTCTCTACAATACTTACTGTCACTTTTGGGGAAAATATTGGTAAATGTGTCTGTGGTAGGGTGTGGGAGACACCAAGTTCAAGTATGAAACGCCGGCACAGGCGCCCAGATTTATTAGGGTGAGTTTAGTTGGCAGGTGATTTTCTTTATAGTTCGGGGCACTCTACCAACAATGGTATTGTGCCCCGTCTTCATACAGCACACAGATGTGTAATCCAAAGGAACAATAAGTGAAAAGGTGAAAGGAAAAAGGAAAACAAAATACTTTAAGGAAAAACTACAAAATAAAGCGTGCAGGTTTTTACTGCGGCTCGTTGCTCCCTCTAGTGGTGGGAGCCCCGAGGAACAGGCACTGTTCTGTACCCTCTCATACACTGTGGGACGGCTCAGTCCCGCTAAACTCACTAACTAAAAACAGTATCACAGTAAATAACCTGTGTGGTTTGCTTGCACCCCGGGACTGTAAGCCTCGTGCTGTATTGTCACTCCTCACAGCTGAGTCCTGTCAACAAAACATTGCCAAGGGGGCATGATCTGTGATGAGGGTGAAGTGTCGCTCCAGGAGGTAGTACCGGAGTGACTCGACTGCCCATTTTACTGCAAGGCACTCCTTCTCGATGGTACTGTAGTTCTTCTCACAGGGAAGGAGCTTCCTGCTGATATACAGGACTGGGTGCTCGCTTCCCCGCACCTCCTGAGACAACACTGCTCCGAGACCTGTCTCAGATGCATCCGTCTGCAGGGTGAACCTCATCCAGACTGCACAGCACTGGTTTACTGCACAGTCTCCTCTTCAAGGCGAGAAAGGCCCTCTGACATGGCTCCGTCCACTGGATCGTATTTGGGGCAGCCTTCCGGGTTAGGTCTGTTAAGGGAGCGGCGAGAGTAGCAAAGTTTGAGATGAACTTACGATAATATCCCGCCAGTCCCAAGAAAGAGCGCACCTGGGTTTTTGTGGTTTGAGTCGGCCAGTCAGCCAAGGCTTTCACCTTTGCAACAAGCGGTTTGATCTGGCCGCCTCCTACCCGATACTCCAAATACTCCGACTCACTCTTCCCAATTGCACACTTCTTTGGGTTAGCAGTGAGCCCAGCCTCCCGCAAGGATTGCAGTACTGCCGCTACCTTACACAGATGACTCAGCCAGTCCTCACTGTGGATAACCATGTCATCTATGTAAACAGCAGCGTACTGCTGATGGGGCCGCAAAATGCAATCCATCATCCACTGGAAAGTGGCCGGCGCCCCATGCAACCCAAAGGGCATGGTAGTAAACTGGTATAACCCGAAGGGAGTCGAAAACGCTGTTCTCTCCCGTGATTCTGGGGTCAGGGGTATCTGCCAGTACCCCTTCGTTAAATCTAGTGTCGTCATAAAGTGAGCCGTGCCTAGATGCTCCAGCAATTCATCTACCCGGGGCATGGGATAAGCATCAAACTTTGATTTTTCATTGACTCTCCTAAAATCAATGCAAAATCGTGTCGACCCATCTGGCTTACCTACTAAAATGATCACTTTGGGAGTCTATTACCCCCAGCTTGAGCATTTCCTCAATCTCCGCTTTCACTACTCGCTTTACGTTCAGGTATGCGGTATGGCCTTTGACAAACTTGTGTCCCCGGCTCAATTTCAATATGATGATGGGCTACTCGAGTCTACCCCGTGACTGGAGCGAACAAGTCAGGAAAAGCAGCCACCAGATTTTGAACCTCACATTTCTGTCTTGTTGTCAGGTTATTGCCAACCTGAACCTACCCATCCTCGCCAAGACAGAAAGATCAGGTCCCAAATCAGTTATGTCATCTGTGGTTGTTGCTAACAACGTCTCCTGTTGCACCCAAGGCTTCAGGAGGTTCACATGATAAATGTGCTTTTCCCTCCTTCGTCCCGGCTGGCAGACCTCGTAATCCACCGTACCAACCTGGCGTGTAACCTCAAAGGGTCCTTGACACTTTGCCAGGATTAGACTCAGAGCTGGGTAATAATAAAAGCACTTTATCTCCCGGCTGAAATATGCGCAAATGGGCCCCTCTATTGTAATTGGTCTCCTGCCTGTGTTGTGCCTGCTGCAGATTGTTACGAGCCCATTGACCTACAGACTCAAGACGTCGCACAGATCCAACACATACCGGACTATATTGGTCGAATTGTCCTGCTGTTCCTCCCACATCTCTCTGACCCGAGGTCTCCTCCCATACAGCAGCTTGAACGGGAGAACCCCTGTAGAAGCTCTGCGGTACCTCTCTAATCACAAAAGGAGGGAGGAATCAGCTTGCTCGAGTCGAAAGTCACGGAGCGAAGCTAAAAATCAACTCCCATGTCCCATAGAGACAGGCAGACACAGGCAGACCTGGCTGCCCAAAGAAGATCGGCTCTGTGGTCACTGCGAGACAGGAGAGGTGGAAACTGAGATGCACTTTCTCCTACACTGTATAAAATACAGCCAAATCAGAGAGTCATTCTTCAATAAAATACAACAAATATATCCTGTTTTCAGACAAATGGCAGACTCAGAGAAACTTGCTGTCCTCCTAGGGGAGGGACACACAGCTCCACTGGCTGCCAAATATGTAGCGACCTGCCACAACCTGAGGGGCACGCAGTGACACGGCACAATTTAACAATTTAATAGTTTCAATATTTATTTTAATTTCTGTATTATTATTATTTATATTCGATTTTATTTATTATTATTTTGTTACCATGCTTCATTGTTTGTACATACAATCATTGTTTGTTTGTAATATGTATGTAATTGCTTTGGCAACACTGTGGAAAATAAGTCATGCCAATAAAGCACTTTTATTTGAATTGAATTGAAATTGAATTGTGAGGGTCTGGAACCAATTCCCCAGTAATGTTGTTGAAGCTGACACCCTGGGATTCTTCAAGAAGCTGCTTGATGAGATTCTGGAATCAATAAGCTGCTAACAACCAAACGAGCAAAATGGGCTGAATGGCCGTCTCTAGTTTGTAAACTTTCTTATGTTCTTATGTTCTTATTTAATCAATAACACTTTAAGTAATCATTATGTATTGTAAAGGCGGACGCCTCCCACTTCTCCTAGCAGGAACTTTCCAGGATCCCTGGGCTGGGAGTTTCCCCACAGCTGCCAGGCAGGGACTTTCTAGGATCCCTGGGCTGGGGAGTTTCCACAGCTGCCAGGCAGGGACTTTCTAGGATCCCTGGGCTGGGAGTTTCCCACAGCTGCCAGGCAGGGACTTTCTAGGATCCCTGGGCTGGGGAGTTTCCCCACAGCTGCCAGGCAGGGACTTTCTAGGATCCCTGGGCTGGGGAGTTTCCCCACAGCTGCCAGGCAGGGACCTTCCAGGATCCCTGAGCTGGGGAGTTTCCCCACAGCTGCCAGGCAGGGACTTTCCAGGATCCCTGGGCTGGGGAGTTTCCCCACAGCTGCCAGGCAGGGACTTTCCAGGATCCCTGGGCTGGGGAGTTTCCCATCACCATCTGCCTGTACTTTCCCTCACCAACTGTCAGGCAGGGTATTTCCAGCCATGTGCGGATCACTACAGTGTAAACAAATCTAAATCTGAAACAAATCAACAATTTCAATGTTGACAAATTAACATTTGAACCATCAGATGACAAGTTATATATAACAATGTAAGAAAATACAGATTTTGCAAATAACCAAGCATTTGTTATTTTAATTTCATGAAACAATTAAGTAACCCTTATATGAAGAGTATACTGTTATTTAGTTACATACATGTGATATTAACAGGTTCTTTTTCAAACTTCAAAGATAACTTGTCACTTGAATAGAGCAGTTTTTAAATGCCGCCCCCTTTTTTAGCATACATTTTGTCGTGTCCCCCGCATATTAAAATGTTAGACCATAACTTTATATTTTAACAGTTTTTTCCTCCCGATTTTGTGTAAATTGCGTATTTTTTCCTTAACCACAAAAAAAGTCCAGATTTAGCTAAATACATACGCGTATCATAAATTCAACATTTAAAATCAGTCTTTTTTCACTTCGAGTGAACATTTTGACATGTTAAACCTGGGTTTCTAACAAATAAATCAGTTAATTTAAATATTTTGTTTACACTTGGCAAGTCAACATTTAGCTAACATTTCTAACAAATAAATCTGTGAAAAAATACATGTAACTTAACTCTTTTTTGTTTGTTTTGTTTAAACTTGGTGATTCCACAGTTACCTGACAGATACATCTGAAAAACATTATCGTTCAGCAATTAAATCATAGTTTTTCACAAAATACAGTATGCACATTGGGAGCAAAGCGAACAACATAAATACAGCACGAGTACAAAAAATGTAGCTAGTCATGAACAGAAAAGACTCCTTTTGGAGTGTTTTCTGGAGACAAAATAAAATAAATAAAGCATAGAAGAGCATGGGAACACCACACACTAAAAAAAAGGAAACAGTTTAGGGAATACCACCGGCTTGTGAAAGAGCTAATGTGATTATTATTATTGGTCAACATTATTAAAACAAAGCAGTATCATTTTACAGAAAAAACGAAACCAGTGTGTGGCGCTCCCCATCACTGACTAAAATGAAGATGAAATAAAGAGAGATAGACATACTGCTGTTCTGCTATTTCTTGACATACTTGACTTTTTATTGTTTTTATAACCACAGACACTGGCATCATAAAGAACATTATATTTTTCGACTTAATAATTCAATTCTCATTGATGTAGATTTTTTTTTATTTCTGTGGTAATCTCTGCGTGAGCGAGACACTGACAGTCTGACAGCTGCTAACTTTGACCTTATTTCTGATTGCTCTATTGCGACGCAAACAGCGCATAGCAAAATACAAATAAAACAAATGTATTTCTAAATTTGCTCGCTTCATTCATGCCACTCGCTTTGCCTGTGTTGTGCATTACTCCATTTAAATCAATAGTTTTCATTATTTTTGATTCACAAGCTCACGTCCGGTGTGGCAGTGTATGTTGCAGAACTGCACTTACACTCCGACTTTTAAGACTGTGTTTTTTAACATTTATGTATTTAGCTAAATCTGGACTTTTTTTGTTATATCTCGGAAAAATACGCGATTTACATAAATACAGGACATTTTTTACACTTATCGGCCCTGTTCACTGCATTTTCAGACACACTCACCACTTCAAACATAATTTCTCCGATTCTACAAGTCCTACCTAGAGTAATCGTCAACGGCTCATTTGAAAGGTAAGAACTTGGCCAAATTAGCAGTCATTTATGTATTTATTTAAAAGGTTCTATCTTTTTTATTTTTATTTTAACAGAACTGCCTCTTTAGTCGCCCCCCTTAGTGACACTCCATAACTGCATATAATTTGCCAATGTGCAACACATGTGTGTATTGTCTAACTAGGAGTTGAAAATTGTATAATTTTTCTTTATTTTAGAAAACCTAGATGGGAACCAGAGGTGAATCTCCCCGAATGTTCAGTGTACCATGCATAGAAACTGCAAGGGAGCAAGCTGTTATAAAGAAGACACCTCAAAATGGATGACCACAAAAAGAGAAAAATAATAATAGTTTTTCTGTCCAGAAAAAAACATTTTTTTTGTATAACATCTTAATTAATATTAGACATCATTATAATATTAGGTAACTATTTAAGTTCTGTAAATGACCTTGTGATACTCTTGTTCCCAATGTAGTTATCTCACGATGAAAACTCCATCATAATTCAGTTTTTAGTTTTACATCAGCATATACATTATCAGCATATTTAGCACTGTGTATCATTCCCCTCACTTTTTAAAAAAAATAAAATCCAGACATTGGCACCTGGTGCCATATTTTCAAATCCCAACTGAAATTTACCTGAAACGGTCAGTTAGTGTTAACGGGACTAGACTTCAGCTAACCGATCATTTACTGGTTCCGGTAAGCTCCTTTTAGGAGTTATTCATTGATAACCACGGGGGCATTTTAGATCCCCTAGCCAAAATTATGGAATAATTTTTGTCCCCCAAGTACCATTTGTTAAATGTGATATAGTCCCCTAATGCCTATTTTAGGTCCGCTAATGCCAAAATATGGAATAAAGGGATTGTTAAAAAGGGCATTTGGGACCAGTTCCAGTCCCCATGTACCATTTTTTGACAAATTAAAAAAAGTGAACCACGCCACCTAACGGGCTGAAACTTGAAGTGAACATTATAACAAACAGTCCTCTACTGCTACCCTGTATGCACTATCCCATTATGATCACAAAAGCCCACTATGCTTTTACTGTAAACACACATTTTTAAACATGAAAATACAACAAACAAATAGCAAACTATCAAAAAACTAACAAAAAATAGCCTCTTTGATTCTAGGGCACTTTGATTGGTGTTTCTAGGTCAAGACGTTCCTGAGATATTCAAGAAAATGAGTTAATTTAAAGGGCCAGCTGTTAAATTGAGGGTGTGATATTTTGCCTGTTTTTTTATTGTGTTTGTCCTACTTCATTTTCTGGCTCCTACAACTAGGTTGTGTGAACCAAATTTCAACCTTCTAGATCTGGGATGGCAAAACTCTTTTAGCTGGAGTGCCCAAAGTAGTTTTTATATATATATCTCACTAAGTGCCAAGGGTGCCAATGAATAATTAGGGCGTCGAAACAGTAACTTTCTGTCTGTGATGCGCTGCACCATTTTATCCTTGTTAGGGAAGTCATGAAATAAAGAACCAGCAGTAGCCAACATGACACTCTTGATATATTCATCACCATCTGACAAGGGCTTACCATGCTTTGCAATGCAGTGAGATCATTTGCAGCTTGCAGCCACCAACTGGTTTGTTTCTTTAAGATCATTATTAAAAACATGTCTGGTTTTGATACTTCCTCGCTGCCCATAAAAGGAATTCTTTCCTTTCTCATTAAGATCTGCAATATTTTTGTGATTGGTGTCAAAATGATGTTTTACACTTGAGGTTTGATAAACAGCACTATCATTACAAATAACACACAACGCTTTCCCTTTACAGTCAATCATTCCAAAAGTCTCCGTCCAGCCCTCCTGGAAGGATCTACCACTATGACTGAAGTTTAGCTTTTTTGATTGTGCTCATTTTCTTAAACTTCCCTTCACTTTTCAGTTCATTGATGAGAATTTTGTTTCTCAGATGCACAGAGAAACATGTTGTCTTACTAAAAATGTGCATTATAAATATCATATGGGAGATACTGAAATTGACGAAGGAATCTATGAAAAAGACCTTGGAGTTTATATTGATTCAGAAATGTCTTCATCTTGACAATGTGGGGAAGCTATAAAAAAGGCCAACAAGATTCTCTGATATATTGTGAGAAGTGTTGAATTTAAATCAAGGGAAGTAATGTTAAAACTTTACAATGCATTAGTAAGTCCTCACCTAGAATATTGTGTTCAGTTCTGGTCACCTCTTTACAAAAAGGATATTGCTGCTCTAGAAAGAGTGCAAAGAAGAGCAACCAGAATTATCCCGGGTTTAAAAGGCATGTCGTATGCAGACAGGCTAAAAGAATTGAATCTATTCAGTCTTGAACAAAGAAGAATACGCAGTGATCTGATTCAAGCATTCAAAATCCTAAAAGGTATAGACAATGTCGAGCCAGGGAACTTTTTTGACCCGAAAAAAGAAACAAGGACCAGGGGTCACAAATGGAGATTAGATAAAGGGGCATTCAGAACAGAAAATAGGAGGCACTTTTTTACACAGAGAATTGTGAGGGTCTGGAACCAACTCCCCAGTAATGTTATTGAAGCTGACACCCTGGGATCCTTCAAGAAGCTGCTTGATGAGATTCTGGGATCAATAAGCTACTAACAACCAAACGAGCAAGATGGGCTGAATGGCCTCCTCTCGTTTGTAAACTTTCTTATGTTCTTATGTTTTAAGGTTTACAATTTTAGAAAAGCAAACTATGAAGTTATGAAACAGAGACTAACAGAAGTAGATTGGAGTAAAATAGAGAAAACAGCCACAGAAAAAGGATGGCTGTTTTTTGTTTTTTTTTAAATCTAGTATTAGAGGCGCAAAACAATTACATCCCAAAAGTAGACAAATCTAAATCTAAAACAAAATGGCCAACATGGTTTAATAGATCAATTAAAAAAATATTCAGCGAAAAAAGGCTCTTTACAGAGCGTTTAAAAGGGACAAAAAACAAAGTACACAGAAGGAGTACTTGGAACTGCAAACACAAGTCAAAAAAGAAGTTAGAAAGGCCGAGAGAGATAGAAATCAATATTGCTAAGGAGGCTTAAACCAATTCCAAAATGTTTTTTCCAATATTATAACAGCAAGAGAACATTCAAAGAGGAGATTAAATGTCTAAGAGACACAAATGGCAAATCATAGATGAAGAAAAAAAAATAGCAAATATATTAAATGATTACTTTTCACAGGTTTTTACAAAGGAGGACACGGACAACATGCCCCACATGTCGACCTGTTCCTATCCAATTTTAAATAACTTTAGCATAACAGAGGCAGAAGTGTTAAAGGGACTAGAAGCTCTTAAAATAAACAAATCCCCTGGGCCGGATGAGATCCTCCCAATAGTACTCAAATAAATGAAAGAAGTTATTTACAAACCGCTAACCAAGATCATGCAACAGTCTCTTGACACAGGGGTTGTACCGACAGACTGGAAAATAGCAAACATAATACCGATCCACAAAAAGGGAGACAAAACCGAACCAGGAAACTACAGACCAATAAGCCTGACTTCTATTATATGTACACTACCGGTCAAAAGTTTTAGAACATCCCCATTTTTCCAGTTTTTATTGAAATTTAAGCAGTTCAAGTCCAGTGAATAACCTGAAATGGTACAAAGGTAAGCGGTAAACTGCCAGAGGTTAAAAAAAAAAGTTTAGGTTACCAAAAACTGAAAAATAATGTACATTTCAGAGTTATACAAAAGGCCTTTTCAGGGAACAAGTAATGGGTTAACAACTTACAGCTGTTCTGCAGCAATGGAAGTAAATTAAGCCTTGAAAGTTGATGCTAACAATTCCTACAGGTGTACCAACTTTTGTTGATTACTTACAAACCCTCTGTCTGTATAAAAGCAGTGTTGGAACAGACTGTGTTACTACACCCTCTTAAGCATTATTTGGACAGTATTGTACTGCAGGAAGTAGTATATTGCTATCATAATGGTGAGAAAAAGGCAATTAACAAAGGAAGACAGACAGACCATTATAACCCTTAAAAGTGTAGGTCTTTCCTTTAGAGAAATTGCAAAGAAAGCCAAGGTGTCAGTGAGTACAGTTTCCTACACCATCAAAAGGCACTTGGAAACTGGAGGAAACTCTGACAGGAAGAGGTCTGGCAGACCCAAAGCCACAACAGAATCAGAAGACAAGCTTCTGAGAGTCAACAGCTTCCGTGATAGGCGGCTCACAGGACAACAGCTTCAAGCACAGCTTAACACTTGTCGAAGTAAGCAAGTCTCAGTTTCAACTGTGAAGAGAAGACTTCGAGCTGCAGGTTTGACAGGTCGAGTGGCAGTAACAAAGCCATTGCTAAGATGGCAAAATAAGAAAAAGAGGCTTGCCTGGGCCATGAAGCACCGCCAGTGGACTACTGAAGACTGGAAGAAGGTCTTATGGACCGATGAATCAAAATTTGAAATCTTCGGTTCATCACGCAGGGTTTTTGTACGCCGTCGAGTAGGCTTAAAGGATGGTTCCTCGGTGTGTGACACCAACTGTCAAACATGGAGGAGGAAGCGTGATGGTCTGGGGCTCTTTTGCTGGATCCAGAGTCGGCGACTTGCACAGAGTGAGTGGCACCCTGAACCAAAACGGCTACCACAGCATTTTGCAGCGCCATGCAATACCCTCTGGTATACGCCTAGTTGGTCAGGGGTTCATCCTACAGCAACATAATGACCCAAAACATACCTCCAGGCTATGTCAGAACTACCTTAGAAGAAAAGAACAAGACGGTAGGCTTCAAATCATGGAATGGCCAGCACAGTCTCCAGACTTAAACCCCTTCGAGCTGGTTTGGGATGAACTGGACAGAAGGGTGAAAGCAAAGCAACCTACAAGTGCAACACATTTGTGGGAACTTCTGCAACAGTGTTGGGAAGAACTTTCCGAACAATATTTGACTTCCATTGTAGAAAGAATGCCACGAGTGTGTTCAGCTGTTATATCTGCAAAAGGTGGCTACTTTGATGAGTCAAAAATTTAGATTAAATTAGATAAAATGATTTCTTTTTTATCTCCAATTGTTTATTTGTTCAATGCTTTAATTTCAGAGTACATTGAGACATTAAACTGCGTAAATTTCAATAAAAACTGAAAAAATGGAGGTGTTCTAAAACTTTTGACCGGTAGTGTAAACTTAAGGAAAATATAATAAGATCCAAAATGAAAAATTACCTATATGGCAACAATATCCTGGGAGACAGCCAGCATGCTTTTAGGAAAGGGAGATTGTGTCTAACTAACCTGCCTGACTTTTTTGAGGATGCAGCATCGACAATGGATAATTGCAAAGCATACGACATGGTTTATTTTGATTTCCAGAAAGCTTTTGACAAAGTCCTGCATAAAAGATTCATTCTCAAACTGAACGCAGTAGGGATTCAAGGAAATGCATGCACATGGATTAGGGAGTGGTTAACATCTAGAAAACAGAAAGTACTGATTAGAGGAGAAACCTCAAAATGGAGTGAGGTAACCAATGGTGTACCACAGGGATCAGTATTAGGTCCTCTGCTATTCCTAATCTACATTAATGATTTAGATTCTGGTATAGTAAGCAAACTCGTTATATTTGCAGACGACACAAAAATAGGAGGAGTGGCAAACACCGTTGCAGCAGCAAAGGTCATTCAAAATGATCTAGACAGCATTCAGAACTGGGCAGACACATGGCAAATGAAATTTAATAGAGAAAAATGTAAAGTATTGCATGCAGACAATAAAAATGTGCATTATAAATATCATATGGGAGATACTGAAATTGAAGAAGGGAACTATAAAAAAGACCTAGGAGTTTATGTTGACTCAGAAATGTCTTCATCTAGACAATGTGGGGAAGCTATAAAAAAGGCCAACAAGATGCTCGGATATATTGTGAAAAGTGTTCAATTTAAATCAAGAGAAGTAATGTTAACCCTTTGCGGTCCATTGTCGGACTGGGTCTGACATTGCAATTATTCCCACCAGGTCCTTTGTCGGACCCTGTCCGACATCATTTTAAAACGCAAAAACGCAAAAAGTCGGTTTTTCAACGGAAAAAGCCGAGAAAACCATTCAATGGCCGAGTGGGAACGAAAGGAGCCGAGACAAGCCGATAAAAAAAAAGGCGTATCTCATGAATAGTCATACTAGCCCCCCTTCATCAGATGGGGCAGTCGTATGGAAACAAGCTGGGAGTACAGTATCAGCGCACAGAGACTATCACGGACATTTGCAGAGCTTTTTTGAGATGTTATAGCAATAAAATAATGACTTGGATTGCATTATTGAGGAGTTTGGTGATAAAACGAGTCATCAGGAGACGATTGATCGGTATGTACGACTATTATTATTATTTTTTATTTGGTAGCATATGTGAAAGCGATAGCAAACGAAAGGGTGGGGTGGGGCTGGAGATGCCTAGTGAGTGCTTTGTTGATATGCAGGGCCATTTAAACCCCTTTGACTGTGAAAAAAAATACTTTTAAACAGCGCGTCTAAAATTAACTGCGCGTGTAAAAATTAATTAGACCTGGCGAGCCTGACGCAGAATTAATAAATGGACCGCAAAGGGTTAAAACTTTACAATGCATTAGTAAGACCTCACCTAGAATATTGTGTTCAGTTCTGGTCACCTCGTTACAAAAAGGATATTGCTGCTCAAGAAAGAGAGCAAAGAAGAGCAACCAGAATTATCCTGGGCTTAAAAGGCATGTGGTATGCAGACAGGCTAAAAGAATTGAATCTATTCAGTCCTGAACAAAGAAGACTATGCGGCGATCTGATTCAAACATTCAAAATCCTAAAAGGCATAGACAATGTCGACCCAGGGGACTTCTTTGACCTGAAAAAAGAAACAAGGACCAGGGGTCACAAATGGAGATTAGATAAAGGGGCATTCAGAACAGAAAATAGGAGGCACTTTTTTACACAGAGAATTGTGAGGGTGTGGAACCAACTCCCCAGTAATGTTGTTGAAGCTGACACCCTGGGATCCTTCAAGAAGCTGCTTGATGAGATTCTGGGATCAATAAGCTACAAACAACCAAAAGAGCAAGATGGGCTGAATGGCCTCCTCTCGTTTGTAAACTTTCTTATGTTCTTATGTTCTTATGGACAGGTTGCCAATACAGATGGCGAAGGCCTCCACCGCGTAAGCCTTCTTGAGCATGGACTTGGTTACACGGCATTGCTTCTTGGGACAGACCGTGTCCTCGGCCAAAATTGTCAGGTGCGGAGCCTGAACCAATGCTGCAAACTGGTGGGAAAGTGCCAAGACCCAGTGTGTCAGGTTCGTGGACCCAATAAAGCAGGTCAGCAATACATGGCCAGGTGGTCTCAGGAGGACTTGACCTCATCCAAGAAGTCTGGAAGGATGGGCGAGGCAGCGGCCCTTCCGGGAGGAGCAGAGGAACGATCAAAAATGGAGCTCTTCAGCACACCTTCCTCTGGCTAGGGCACCTCCAATGCTGAAGTGGCACGGTAGCAGATTGGAAGTGAGCCCTGCTGTTTAAACGTATTTGTTTATTTTTAGATTAGTGTTTCCCCCTCCACCCCTGTGTTATTTTGTATTATTATTATTATTATTATTATTATTATGTATAGGTAACGGCGAGAGCCATGCGCCGTATGTTTTTTTATTGTTTATTTGTTCTATTTTATTTAAATATGACAGCGTAGCAGAGTGGTTTTGTTTTATACTGTTTAGTAGTGTGGATGGGAAGCCCCATCCACAGCAGTTTAAAAACCTCGTGCAGAAGGTGGCCAATTAAGTGATTAATTTGTTGCTAATCAGGAGATGGTCACCGGCATAAAAGCCTGCAGCGTTCTCAGTTCGAGGTGGGTGTTAGAGCGGAGAGAGCGAGTGAAAACGAAACTAAAAGATAAAACATACAGGAACAGTGAAGGCTACAGCCCAGCCTGACCAGTATTATTTATTATTTTGTGTTCATGACTTGTTTTTGTTTACCTGTTTTATTTTCGCTCTGTGAGCAAGTTTATTTTTGTTTAAACCTTTGATTTATTTTTGTATTTAAATAAAGCGGCGGCCAGCCCCGTCTTTCTTTTGCAACTGCAGTATTTGGTATCAGTTTGTTTAGTTCCTACTTCTGTCCTGACGTCACCACTCAGCCACCCTGTCACAGGCACATTTAAGGAGGGCAGTCAACTCTCCTGACAAGGGAAGCGGGAGAGAGGGAGCCTCGGACTCAAACTCCTCCGACCGTACGTCCACATGTGGCTCATCTAGCTTATAGGCCTCCTCTGAGGCTGCGAGGGACATAACGTCCTCCTAAGAACATAAGAACATAAGAAAGTTTACAAACGAGAGGTGGCCATTCAGCCCATCTTGCTCGTTTGGTTGTTAGTAGCTTATTGACCCCAGAATCTCATCAAGCAGCTTCTTGAAGGATCCCAGGGTGTCAGCTTCAACAACTCAGGAGCAACCTCCTACTGTTGGACCACAGGCTGGGCGACAGGGGCGGCAGAGGGAACAGGGCGAGACTCCAATATCTGAGCAAGCATCGTCCGCTGGGTGATGATGGCTTGGCCACATCTTGTCCATCTGCCTACGTGTTTCACTGGCAGGACAGCGAGGGCGCTTGCCCTTCTTTCTCCTCCGCTGAGGAACGCTTGGTGAGGGTAGCACAAGCCTCACACGAGTGGCATCTTCGAAGGCCTGTTCAGCATGATCCAAACACAGGCAGGATAACCATAACACATGCTTCTCCTCGGGCGGGATCTTCCCCTTGCGCTTGGTGCACAGGTGAAATCCAGGCACACCTGCGTGACCCTGTCTTGTCTGTGTCAGCTGCAGAGAAACTAGTACGTGCTTTTGTTTCGTCCAGACTTGACTATTGCAATGCCTTTCTTGCTGGGGTGTCAAAGAACACTCTTCAGATACTGCAACATGTTCAAAATTCAGCAGCTTGGGTGTTGACTAGGGCTCGTTCTGGTGAACACATAACTCCTGTTTTGAAAACATTCCACTGGCTGCCGGTTAAATATCGTATTGATTATGAAGTTCTGCTCCTGACTTCAGGCCAATAAGGGAATTTCTCCCCTTCATATCTCTGACCTCTTGCTTAATTACACTTCTAGCCGTACTCTGAGGTCCTCTGTTGCTGGACTTTTGGTTGTTCCACCAACTAAACTGCGAACAGTGGGCAGTAGGGCTTTTTCCTGCTACGCCCCTAGGCTGTGGAACACACTTCCAACTGAGATCAGAGATTCTGAGTCACTGTCTGTTTTTAAATCTCGCCTAAAAACTCATTTATTTAAATTGGCTTTTTTGTAGATTTGTTTTTAGCTGTTATGATATTTCTTGTTTATAACATTGCCTACTTTGTTACTATCTGTATATTTTTATGATTGTATTATTACTTTCTGTTCTATCTCATTTGTTAATCTGTTTGTGATATTTGTTTATGAAAGGCGCTATATAAAATAAAAAATATTATTATTATTATTATTATTATTATTATTATTATTATTATTATTATTATTATTATTATGCACTATAGCAGATTTAAAAGACATGAAAACAAGCAATGCGCTGGAAAATCACAAGCTATTGTACCCAGTTTGTAGGACAAAACAATTATGTATTCATTTGTCTAAAGGGTGCCTATAAAAACGTTTATAGGCTTGTGACAGGACGGCCAATGAGGTCAGGCCAGAGGCAGGGGCAGAAAGCAGCAAAAGTACTGCGGTGCTTGCGGCCCCGCTTTATTTTCAAACATAAAAATAAAATAAAAGGTTTAAACAATAAAACAATGACTGCTCGCAGAGCAAATAAAACAGTTTAACAAAAATAAATCACCAAAACTAAACACAAATATAGGTCAGGCTGGGCAGTAGCCTTCACTGACACTTATTTTTAGTTTCGTTTTCTTTCTTGTTTGCTCCAAAAACACTCCACCACTCTCCACACGGAGCAGCGAAAAATGCAGGCTTTTTAAACAGGTGACCATCTCCAGTTAGCACCAAATTAATCAATTAATTAAAATCAGGAGATGGCCACCTTCTGCACGAGTTTTTCAAATATAAACTGGCAGAGGGTGAGCTGCCAACCTCGCCTCTGCCAGAACACATTTAAACAGAACAATAACAAAAACCCAAGGCTATTAAACACAATAAATCAGAAAACAAAACACAAATACAAAATATATACATACAGGGGTGGAGGGGTACCCTGTTCTAAAATAACTACAATACAATATAACACAAAACAAATACATTTAAGAACATAAGAACATAAGAAAGTTTGCAAACGAGAGGAGACCATTCAGCCCATCTTGCTCGTTTGGTTGTTAGTAGCTTATTGATCCCAGAATCTCATCAAGCAGCTTCTTGAAGGATCACAGGGTGTCAGCTTCAACAACATTACTGGGAAGTTGGTTC
Organism: Acipenser oxyrinchus oxyrinchus; assembly: GCA_030684275.1. NCBI lineage: Eukaryota > Metazoa > Chordata > Actinopteri > Acipenseriformes > Acipenseridae > Acipenser > Acipenser oxyrinchus. The sequence goes on along the minus strand of CM060273.1, from coordinate 9,736,444 downwards.
CAGACCCTCACAATTCTCTGTGTAAAAAAGTGCCTCCTATTTTCTGTTCTGAATGCCCCTTTATCTAATCTCCATTTGTGACCCCTGGTCCTTGTTTCTTTTTTCAGGTCAAAGAAGTCCCCTGGGTCGACATTGTCTATACCTTTTAGGATTTTGAATGTTTGAATCAGATCACTGCACATGAAAAGCCATGCCCCCTTTTCATGTACAGGGCTCCCCAGCCCTGTTACAAGGCTACAGTAGAGTACACTTATTACAAAAAAATAAGGAGGCATTGAATTGTGGTGTTATTTAAATAGAATAATTTTTATTTCTTAACTATTGAAACTCATAGTTCAACATTTACATGAAATTCAACATGGACTTCCGGCTAACAAACAGCTGATTTCTGTGCATTCAAATTTTTGTAACGGTTTAAAAAGCAGTTTAAGTTTTTGTTTCGGATATATAAGTTATCCGAAAAAACTGATTAATAAAATCAAAATCAATTTTTATTTTTATCTGTTTAAATCTAGAAATAATGTCTGACCAGCAGAACTCACAAATGTGAGACAAATATTTTAACTGCAGCTTAACAAATGAGGGGCAGGCTGGATATACTGATAGGGTATTATCAAAACATCCATCTACTGTACATACATTTTGTGATATGAACAATCAATGCTTTACTTAACCTGGGTTAAATAATAAAATACTCACTTCCTGCGTACATTTGTAGCTTCGTGTTTTTGAAGTCTTCTTTCCTTAAACAGTCCAAGTCCACATCACCTACTATATTTATTTTAGTACAATAGCACCTCCCGTGGCAAAGAGCGTGGACAACAAATTGATGGCTGAGCAGAACTTCAAGCCATATGCAGTTTAGCTGCACTCTACCAAAATGCACGACTGCCTTTATAAAGGTTAGTCTCAACTCCACAGCGCTCCCGCCTGATTTGTTTGCTCTCTTTTGCCCCCTGGTGGCAGGACTGGTGAAGTGCAGCTGAGTAAGCTCTCAGAAAAAACTGGATTTCAGAGCTGCGACATTTTTGCATTCTCGCACAGCGACAGTATCGTAATAGGTAAATAGCTGGTTTTAGTTACCACTGTAAACCTTGTGTAATTACTTTATGAAAATGACCAGAGTTTACTGTGAAGAAATTAAAATACAATGCGGTGTGAACTTTGTGTACTGTTTAAATTGGGAAAATAAAGAATGTTTAACTTAAACTGCTACATGCCATCATTTGTTTTGTATCCTTTACTTGTTTACTGATCTGACGTGTTACACAGTGTAATGCCTTTCTATAAAATAAAGGAACACACAAGTATACAGGGGCCCCTGTCTATGCTTGCTCTCTGTGCAGTGCCGCCACCACTCCGTTACAATATAATGGCTTCTATTAACTTTTGAAAATATCCAAACGAATATCTAAATTATGAGCAAATATCCAAACATGAAAACTCCTAAAATAAATAAATAAATAAATAAATAAATAAATAAATAAATATGTGGTTCCGGTCAATCAGAATTTGATAAATTAAATGTTTCTTTAAATAATGTGATTTTTGCATATATTGTTTTAATTGGGAGAAATGCAGATTTTCCCCCCGATTTTTAATCATAGACTTTATCATTGTAAACAAGAAGCTCTTCTAGTAATTGGTGTCACCATACCTTAAGGTTGCTGAAATCAGGCTTATTGAAACTGAGGGACTTGGCATCACGTGCTTTGGCTATAAACTGGTAGGCTGTTGTTGCGAAACTGTTATAACTCTGGGAGTCACTGACGATTCCTGATGCGCCTGTAACTGGAGACAGAGATGGAGTGAAGGACTGTACAAGAGAGAAAAGAGAAAGAGAGGGAGTGAGGGACTGAACAAGAGAGAGAAGAGAGAAAGAGAGGGAGTGAGGGAGATGGAGGCATTGTAGGAGCAGGAATATTCATATTAAAAACAGGACTGAATTCATCAGGCATGTATATATCATTGGTGCTTGTAAAATATTTAGCTGGATTTAACCCTTTGCGGTCCTATGTCGAACCTGGTCCGACATTGCAGATTTATTTTATTTAGCAGATACCTTTATCCAAGGCGACTTACACAGATTAGAGTGTGTGAACTATGCATCAGCTGCAAAGTCACTTACAATTACATCTCACCCGAAAGACAGAGCACAAGGAGGTTAAGTGACTTGCTTAGGGTCACACAATGAGTCAGTGGCTGAGGTGGGATTTGAACTGGAGACCTCCTAATTACAAGCCCTTTTCTTTAACCACTGGACCACACAGCCTCCATTGCAATTTTCCCTTTCCAGTCCAATGTCAGACCCTGTCCAACATCATCAAAAAGAGGTAAAAAACAGGTGTCTAGTCTGCGGAAAAAGCCACGAAAACCATTCAATGGCCGAGTGAGACCGATAGGAGCCGGAAAAAAGGCCGTATCTCATGAATACACATAGCCCCAGCACCACATAGATAACATGGACCTAAACAAACAAGATAGTTGCTTCTGCATCCAGGGCTCAGAGAATATCACAGACATTTGCAGAGCTTTTTGAGATGTTATAGTAATAAAATAATGACTTGGATCGCATTATTGAGGAGTTTGGTGATAAAACGAGTGATCTGGAGATGATTTATTGGTATGCACTACTATGAAGAGGTATGTGAAAAATACAGAGAACAAGGGGTGGGGTGGGGCTGGAGATGCAGTACTGAGTGTCCTGTTGATATGCAGTGCCGTTTAAACCTGTTTTACTGTGAAATAAACACTTTTAAACAGCACGTCTAAAATAAACTGCGCATGTGAAAATAAATTGGACCTTACGCGCCTGAGACGCGCTGAATAAATGGGCTGCTAAGGGTTACATTTGTAAATTTACTCAGCAGATGATCATATAGCGGTTGCCAGCAACTATAGCAGTATATGATGATGTTCTCAGGTATTTGGGACAGGATCTGAGGAACGTTTTCGAAAAGTTTTTTCACAAAATAACTTTTCCCTGAACTAGACGGTCCAGATATTATAGCTGCAAATGGGGTTGTCAGTCGCACATCAATGCCCGTATCAGTATCCATAAGGTAAAGTAGAGTAATCAGGCAGCAACATCCTCTTATTGTACACAATCTAAAAGGTTTTCTTTAATGGTTTGTTTTCAAGGTGAAATTATTTTTTATTTCTGTAGATTTGGGTGCCCCTAATCAAGATTTGCTCTTGGGGAGTATTTCTATAAAACTGCACAAAGTTTTGAACTCCTTTCAAAGATTCAAGGTTGATTATCTTGGAATTTTCATAATTAAGAGTAATACCCTTTATTTTCAGACATGTTTTACCTGTGCTCGTCTTGTACCCATATGTTTTTGTCGCCCCCCCCGACACAAATTCTGTTATGTATTCACCAGGTTTAAACTCGCCTGTTAATTCCGCCTAGCTGAGGGACACAATACCCAGGTTTACTCACGAAGATAACAGAGTCTGTGTCATGGTATAGACAACGCTTCTGTAGACGATCCATTAGATTATACAGTTGTGTGTGTGTCAGAAGCATAACGCCATTGAATCTGCGCCACTGTGTCACTAACAAAGAAAAAATGGGAAACCTGATATCTCTTAGAAAAAAGATATTGCAAAAACTGTTCAGGATCTTTGATCAATGTGGTACTTAAAGGGTTTGCTTTTTGACCTAATTTACCCCAGAGAATTTAGAAACAGCTTGAAAATATGTAGTTTTGTGGGATTAACCCTTTGCAGTCCTTTGTCGGACAAGGTCCGACATTACAATTGGCTGTGTGGTCCAGCGGTTAAAGAAAAGGGCTTGTAACCAGCAGGTCCCCGGTTCAAATCCCACCTCAGCTACTGACTGATTGTGTGACCCTGAGCAAGTCACTTAAGCTCCTTGTGCTCCGTCTTTCGGGTGAGATGTAATTGTAAGTGATTCTGCAGCTGATGCATAGTTCACACACCCTAGTCTCTGTAAGTCGCCTTGGATAAAGGCGTCTGCTAAATAATAATACAATTATTCATTTCCTTTCCTTTCCTGTCCGCCATCATCAAAAAGACGTCAAGCACAGGTCTCTAGTAGTTTTTTTCTCCGGAAAAAGCCAAGAAAACCATTCAATGGCCGAGTGAGAGTGATAGGAGCCGAGAGAAGCCAAAAAAAAAAGAGGGGGCGGATCTGAGCAATACACATAGCCCCGGCACCACAGAGATAACACAGACATAAACAAACAAGATAGCTGCTTCCTCATCCAGCGCTCAAAGAATATCACAGACATTGGCAGAGCTTTTTGAGATGTTATAGTAATAAAATAATGACTTGGATCGCAATATTGGTGATAAAACGAGTGATCAGGAGACGATTTTTCAGTATGCACGACTATGAAGAGGTATGTGAAAAAAACAGCGAACAAGGGGTGGGGCAGGGCTGGAGATGCAGTACTGAGTGTCCCATTGATATGCAGTACCTTTTAAACCTGTTTTACTGTGAAAAAAATACTTTTAAACACTAGAACCGCCATCCCATTTTGGATTAAAAATGTTAATTAGTCTTCCGTTGTATGTGTGTGTCCGTTTTTGACTTTTCCTAAATATATGAATTAAATATCCAGACGACGTTTGACAACCAGAATCACAAAAATTATAAAGTTATAAACAGTTCTACCTAGAACTGCCATGTGGGTCAATGTGGCCCATGCATTACAATACATGTCTTTTTTAATATAACGTAAGTTATTCTAATTTTGTTTTGTAAATGCAGCAAACAAGACACGCCCCCTCCACCTAGCACATGTGTTTTTTTTTTATTTCAGGCCTTTCTTTGTTTGTAGACGGACTACGGACTACACATGTAAACGGTACCGGTTTACATGTGTTTACACAACAGTGTAAAATGGAACTGCGTCTGTGTTTACATGCAGGCACAGTCAGCAGGCAGACGCGTACGCTCCTCCAGAGAGTACAATGCAGCTGTCATACCGGAAGTAGTGTTATATTTTCTTTTTATTAGAAACAATGATTTGGGTTTTATAGTTTTGTGTGTACATGTACCCGTTTACACCTGTACACCGGTATATATATATATATATATATATATATATATATATATATATATATATATATATATATATATATATAGCCGTTTGAAATGTGTATTTTATTTATTTATTTTTTTACTGTTTTTAGTCGTGCTGTATATGCGCTCATTTTAAAAATAAAGCCTTTATGTTTAATTTTCCATTTAAATACGGTGTTTCTGCAATGCAAATGTTAGATATGATGTTCATGAATAAAACTTCAGTTGTATCCGATAGTATGTCTTTAATTTTCATAACAAAGCAGTTTAAAAATCTATGGGTCACAGTAACCCACGTGGAGGTTCTAGTGTTAAACAGCGCATGTAAAGTAAACAGCACGTGTGAAAATAAACTAGACCTGATGCTCCTGTGATGCGCTGGTTAAATGGACCGCGAAGGGTTAACTGTGATATTTTGAGGTTCTAATTGAATCCCCTCTTTCAGAAAATAATCACAAATGTACTTTTCTTTACTCTCATAATCAGTACATTGAGAGGGATACCCCGAACTCTCCTGTTTTCCCTTCAAATCACTGTTGATGTAATCTGTAAAGAGTGTCTCAGCGGTATGAGGGAAATGCCATATTTCATGCATTTTAGTCACTTTGTACATTTTCTCAAGAGCTTTATTTACTTCCGCAGAACACCAAACCCCGGTCAAGGCTCTTTCCTCAACACTATGGGTACAAATAGTTGTCTGATTAAACGTTTCAGTACAGGTGCGACAGAGCGTAACCATCAATTTGCCACAGATTCTAGCAGGTAACACCAGAAAGTACAGACCCCTCGGTGGAGAAACAGTCAGTTTAAACAGCCCAAAATATTGACTCAAGTCCTGAAAATCGTAATAAATGATGATGGGGTGTTCAATGGGATAGATTTTTGTCTTGTTAACAAAGGGGTACAGACTTGTAAAATCAAAGTATTCCAGCTTTTCATTTTCTTTAGCCTCATAATGTAAAGTAATGGCATTCGTATGACCCCCAAACAGTGCATCGAGGGGGTTAATATGCTCTGGAAAATCAGCTTTGTTAAAAAATGCTTGAACGAGATGCTGTTTTTTCAGAGCCGTCCATTCATGTTCCCAAATTACTCAGTCTTTCAAAACTCTAATCTTTTCATTAAAACTATAATACATGGTACCACAGGTTTCTTTGGTTAGTGGGTTTACATCATTAGAGTCATAAGGGTCACAGCCGTGGGAAAAACAACCTGCAAATTCGTAAGCTGTACGAACACCGTTAACAAAGAGCAAAACCATCCAAAAAATAGGGCCCTATTTTTTGTTCTCCACCGTTCAGGGCGTGCTGAATGGGGACTTTGTCAGTTTCAGATACATACATCATCCATTGGATCGAAGCATTTGAAAAACTCTTTTGCTGGTTTGCATAGTTGTCTGAGGGCATAATGGCAATGGTGTTTTGGGCATAAATTTATTCCTGTACATAGACACACACAGGGAAGCAATTGTGGTACATTGAAAGGGGTCAATTTGGCCTATAGCATAAACCTAATTTCTGAATCTGACACATGCCTCTTTTAAAATTTCAACATCATTCTTACAGTAAAATCCATCTCTTCTCTGAATTTAAAGACTCCCATTTTAATCGATTCATACCATTTGTAAAAGTTGTCACGATCTTTAGACATCATCTGATGAACCCCATAGTAACGGGGTTCAGGGTAAGGACCTACATAATACTGGTTGGTAGAAGTATTGAAAATAATGCGGAAAATACCCCTAGCGGCATCAAAACACATTGCAGAAGTCATCAAACTCAGTCTCATTAGGTAAAAAGTTTAGAGAATCAATATAACGTCTATTGAAAGCTTAATCTGTAAAACACATCAATTTACTACCCTGTGCAATGATCTGGGGTGGGACACCGTTAGAGACTAAATAATTCACAAGTAGATACCCATCATAACTCTTCGAAATGATGTGCCAAAAGTGTATACCCCTTGTAGAGGGGTCATCTGTACCTTTCAGAAAATGTTGCTACACATTCCTCACCTTCCCAAAACCATCCATATGCATAGAGTAAAGATAATTAGGAGCATGCACCCCCTTTTCTTGATGACACTCAAAATCGTAAAACACATAATCATCAGTTGCTTCAAGGGTCTTGAGGGTTTTAATGAAGCATTTGTGATTTTCGTCAGGGTTTAGAACTGCTCTGCATATCTTACAATAGGTCTCAAGACACTTATGTTTTTGGGGTTTTGTGGAGTTAATGGTGTAGAGTCTGTAGCAGACAGTACACAGTTTTTAGGTGTCACAGGCCGTTTCGTTGTTTCCCGTAGTGGTATTTAACCTGAGAACCTTCACCATAACAAGCCTTTGAACTACAATTTAAATGGCAATCGACACATTTGACTTTCCCCCCTTCTACAGAAACACAAGGGAGAAAAACAGAGATTGCAATGCCCCTTGCAACTATGTCCTGAACGATTGCTATATGCAGTGTAGCAATAATCGCACAAATAGCGCATACTCAAAAAAGCTTACAATTTTATGATCCCGTAATAGTGATGGTAACTAAGCAACAGAAACACTGTTTTGTTTTTTATTTGAGGGCTTGTCTGGTATTTCACGAAAGTATCTTTCTGAGGGCATCTAAAACCAGACTAAGATTTTAACCTCAAGATGTTCTTCAAATTTTGATATGTCTGCAAATGAAACCATTTGATCTTTACTTAAACCAACTGCTTCTTGTACTTTTAAAGCCTCGGCCATACTGTTCTCATGCGTTCTTTTAATGTCTGGGTGAAACAGATATAACACACAGTAAGAAAAACATAAAACTGATTGTCTTGGTTGTAACAGATAATAAGATGTCTGGCTTTTTTCTTAACTACTTCATTTTTCATAAAAGTCTCTAAGCCGCATTGTTTACCACCCCCTTCTTGACATCTAACCACCTGAATGACAAACATCAATGACTTGTCAGCCCAAATGATGCTATGGCTCTGCAACAGGGAGGCAATTTGACTGAGAAATTCATCAAGAGATAGAGTAGCCCCTGTCATCTGTAAGAAAACTGGAATATCCAGAGACTCTGCTTTTAATTCCAGCTGTACAATATCATTTGGCCTCAAGGAGTCAACAATTCTATTCAACATGTCTTCTAGAGCTTCATGCATTACGATGAATATCTCAGCATAGGAATCGGTGTTATACAGATGTGCAAAATTAAATCTATGTCTAAGTTCAATATTGTTAAAAACAGGGCATTGAATTATCTGTACATCCTCCAAACCCCTAATATTTTCAATATTTTGACCAGCTAAAGCATCTGCACCCCCATCAACAGGGAGTTGGTTATCTGCTTGACCCCCTGATGGGCTGGGTCTTTCATCATCTGTCGTGGAAGTTTCAACACAACGTAGAGCAGGAACCACACTGGAGACACAGGCAGATGAATCAAAGAGAGTATTTAATAGGTTGCAAGCTATGAGAGTGCTCTCAACACCGTGTGTTAGGAATAAACCAGAGTAGCAGTCTCTCTACTCAGAGTCAGGTCAGGTTATATAGAAGATAAGGAAGAGTGCTTTAGACCAATTGGAGACAGGCCCGTGGTGTACGTGCCATAGCAACACAATAACAACTAGAAGGACAGGTGGAAAGTTGGGGCGCTCCGGGAGTCTGCGGTTGTCTAACAAAAGGCTGCTTCATTCTCCAACGGAGCACCACTCCTTATCTAGGCATTTGTAAGAAACATTTTGTACAGTTTTACTGAGGCAAGTTCCCACACCCTCCCTCCACCAGCTGCAGTGAGCAGAAGCACATGCCAGGGCTACATGATTAAGGCTGCATAACGCCTTTTACTTCATGATTATTCAATACTTTCATAATATAACTAAACATTATTGTGTTATGGAGTTAAATTGCTACCACACATCACTAAACCCTGCCCCAAGGTCTTCGGGGTGTCTAGGTTGTTGTAACCCTGAGGGTCCTGGTTGTTCTCCGTCATTACTACTAGGGGCATGGTGTAAATCTTCAACAACCTCAACACTATCACTAGAAGTAGGAGAACCCCTTCCCCTTAAACCATCCCCATTTTGTGAAACATTTACATTTTCAGCAGACAGGGCCTGCAGAGCGTTATCCAAAGCATCCAGATTAAACATTTAAATCAACAATAGTATCCCATTCAGGGTCATCGATACTGGGTCTTTATATCATTTACAGGGTCTGGACTTGCTTTACCATAGCCTCTAGGGCCTCAAGATTACAGTCTTTTTATGATCATTTAGAGCATGTACATCAGTCCCACTATGTCTTTTCTTGCAAGTTTTTTTGACTTATCCATTTTAAATTCTCAAACACCTGAGGCTTTCAAAACCATAAAGGCTTGATCAATGTGCGCACTAACCTGCTGTAATAAGCAGTGTTAAGCGATAGATAGACTGGGTCGTTTGAGTGGCTACTGTAGAGGTCTGTGTTCTTCCAATTTCGTGGGGATACTTTAAGCCTCTCTTGCCATCAGTCTTCCTGAGAAGTCATCCTCTCAGAACATAAGTCAAATTTACTATTAAAATTCAGCAAACATTTGCTATTAAAATTCAGCAAACATCAGCTTTACAATAAACATCCCCTTTTCAAAACAGATGCATCAAAAAAACTTTTTGGCACTTTTGTTATATTTTAACAGGGTTAAACAGGCAAACCTCTCAAGCAGTTAACAAAACACTTATATTTAAAAATAACAGCCGTAAAAACCTCTCAGAACATAAGTAAAACCGTGCAGCAACAATTTCTATTAACCCTTTGCAGTCATATGTCGGACCAGATCCGACATTACCATTTTCCCTTTCTGGTCCGATGTCAGACCCGGTCCGACATCATCAAACAGACGTAAAGCAGAGGTCTCCAGTAGTATTTTATCCGGAAAATGCAGAGAAAACTATTCAATGGCCGAGTGAGACTGATAGGAGCCAAGAGATGCCGAAAAAAAGGGGGGGGGGCAGATCTGAGCAATACACATAGCCCCGGCACCACAGAGATAACACGGACATAAACAAACAAGATAGCTGCTTCCGCATCCAGCACTCAAAAAATATCACGGACATTTGCAGAGCTTTTTGAGATGTTACAGTAATAAAATAATGACTTGGATTGCATTATTGAGGAGTTTGGTGATAAAATGAGTGATCAGGAGATGATTTATCAGTATGTATTACTATGAAGAGGTATGTGAAAAATACAGCAAAGGGGTGGGACGGGGCTGGAGATGCAGTACTGAGTGTCCTGTTGATATGCAGTGCCTTTTAAACCTGTTTAAATGTGCAAATAAAAAACAAATTTAAACAGCACGTGTAAATTAACTGCATATGTGAAAATAAATTGGACCTGACTCGCCCGAGATGCTTAGAATAAATGGATCGCAAGGACTTATTACCTTCACTTCAAAGAGTAACTAATTAAATAAGCCCCCCAGAAATGTAGACAGGAGGTTGAAGAAAATCTCATCAATTACTGTTTATTTCACGTATTCACAATGTCTGCACCAATCAAGACAAACCACAGGGGTGGTGTTTTTTTTGTTTTTTTTTTAAAAGAGGGATTATCCCTATATTAAAAAATGTATAGAGTGTATAACTGTAGTCTATACAAACAGGATATATATGCTGTATATATATATATATATATGTATATATATATATATATATATATATATATATATATATATATATATATATATATATATATATATATATATATATACTGTATATATATAAGATTAGAATGAGAAATATAGCAAGGGGTGTGTGTGTGTGTATTCACGGCGTCTGCACCGATCAAGACGCCCCCAGGGATGTTAAAAAAAAAAGGTATCCATTTTGCCTACGACATACCTACCAAGCCCAACCCCCAAAAAGGACCCTCGTTCCTTTTTGGAAACATCTTTGACCGGAGAAGACGGATCTCAAAGCTCTCAACAGCTAAAGAACATGTTTTGAAAATGGTAGGACTTATTCTGTATTAAAAGACTAAACTTTACTCATACCTATAGTTATTTAACTTTCAATTGTAATTTATTTAACACTTTTTTAATGTAATGTATTATTATTATTATTATTATTATTATTATTATTATTATTATTATTATTATTATTATTTAAAGCAGCATTAGTGAGTCTGTCCTTAGGAGGGGTGTAAGGTTATGCAAGCTATTGCTTTTTAACAAATATTTTTACAGTTTTCTTTTTCAGAACGGATTCATTTTTCCAGGGTCGGCTTTGAAAATGTATAGTGAATCAAAAATTCAAAGGGCACTGTAACAGGGCGAGGTGCCCTGTACATTTGATTTGTTTATTTATTTTTAGAACGGGGTCCCCCTCCGCCCCTGTGTTATTTTGTATTGTTTATTTGTTTTATTGTAATTTTTTATTGTATATATGGTGGCGAGCGCCGTATATTTGTTATTGTTTTGTTTAGTGACGGCGTAGCCGTTTGTTTATTTTATACTGTTTAGTAACGTGGATGGGAAGCCCCATCCACATGGTATTTTAAACTCGTGCAGAAGGTGGCCATCTCCCGAATTAATTAGGTGATTTAATTTGTTGCTAATCGGGAGATGGTCACCTGTTATAAAAGCCTGCAGCTCTCGGCACTCGGAATTGGTGTTCAAGAGGAGGAACGAGAGCGGAGAGAGCGAGTGAAAACGAAAGTAAACTTAAAAGAAAATCCAGGAACAGTGAAGGCAGTTGCTCAGCCTGACCTGGGTCTTACTTGGTAGTTTGGATGCGAGATTTGTTTTGTTAAAACCTTTTATTTTTGCTCTGTGAGCACAGTTTGTTTTTTGTTTAAACTTTTGATTTATTTTTGCTAGTTAAAAATAAAACGGCGCAGCGCCTTTAAACTGCAGTACTTACCTGGTGTCAGTTTCCTTCCTGCTTCTGCCTGACGTCACCACCCAGTCACCCTGTCACAGGCATAATAATAGGAGCATGCTATAGACCGCCAAATTCAGACGCTGAGCAAAATAATCTGTTATACAATGACATTCGAAATGTGTGTAGAAAAGGAGAAGCCATACTAATGGGGGATTTCAACTTCCCCTGTGTAAAATGGGAGAACCCGGTGGGGAGCACGATTGATGAAATTGAAATGGTGGAATTGACAAATGACTGCTTCCTAACACAATTTGTCAAGGCAACGACTAGAGGGGAGGCATGCCTTGATTTAGTCTTTTCAAATAATGAAGACAGAATAACTAAAACAGAGGTCAGAGTGCCATTGGCAAACTCAGACCACAACATGGTCTCATTTGAAGTATTTTTTAAAACCCCAAAAGTAATGACTAAAGCTAAGGTTTACAATTTTAGAAAAGCAAACTATGAAGGTATGAAACAGAGACTAACAGAAGTAGATTGGAGTAAAATAGAGAAAACATCCACAGAAAAAGGATGGCTGTTTTTTAAAAATGTAGTACTAGAGGCGCAAAACAATTACATCCCAAAAGTAGACAAATCTAAATCTAAAACAAAATTACCAAAATGGTTTAATAGATAAATTAAAAAAATATTCAGTGAAAAAAGGCACTTTACAGAGCGTTTAAAAGGGACAAAAAAATCATAGATGAAGAAAAAAATAGCAAATATATTAAATGATTACTTTTCACAGGTTTTTACAAGGGGGACACAGAAAACATGCCCCAGATGTTGACCTGTTCCTATCCAATTTTAAATAACTTTAGCATAACAGAGGCAGAAGTGTTAAACGGACTAGGAGCTCTTAAAATAAACAAATCCCCTGGGCCGGATGAGATCCTCCCAATAGTACTCAAAGAAATGAAAGAAGTTATTTACAAACCACTAATCAAGATCATGCAACAGTCTCTTGACACAGGGGTTGTACCGACAGACTGGAAAATAGCAAACGTAATACCGATCCACAAAAAGGGAGACAAAACCGAACCAGGTAACTACAGACCAATAAGCCTGACTTCTATTATATGTAAACTTATGGAAACTATAATAAGATCCAAAATGGAAAATTACCTATATGGTAACAATATCCTGGGAGACAGTCAGCATGGTTTTAGGAAAGGGAGATCGTGTCTAACTAACCTGCTTGACTTTTTTGAGGATGCAACATTGAAAATGAATAATTGCAAAGCATACAACATGGTTTATTTAGATTTCCAGAAAGCGTTTGACAAAGTCCCGCATAAAAGATTAATTCTCAAACTGAACGCAGTAGGGATTCAAGGAAATGCATGCACATGGATTAGGGAGTGGTTAACATCTAGAAAACAGAAAGTACTGATTAGAGGAGAAACCTCAAAATGGAGCGAGGTAACCAGTGGTGTACCACAGGGATCAGTATTAGGTCCTCTGCTATTCCTAATCTACATTAATGATTTAGATTCTGGTATAGTAAGCAAACTCGTTATATTTGCAGACGACACAAAAATAGGAGGAGTGGCAAACACTGCTGCAGCAGCAAAGGTCATTCAAAATGATCTAGACAGCATTCAGAACTGGGCAGACATATGGCAAATGAAATTTAATAGAGAAAAGTGTAAAGTATTGCATGCAGGCAATAAAAATGTACATTATAAATATCATATGGGAGATACTGAAATTGAAGAAGGGAACTATGAAAAAGACCCAGGAGTTTATGTTGACTGAGAAATGTCTTCATCTAGACAATGTGGGGAAGCTATAAAAAAGGCCAACAAGATGCTCGGATATATTGTGAGAAGTGTTGAATTTAAATCAAGGGAAGTAATGTTAAAACTCTACAATGCATTAGTAAGACCTCACCTAGAATATTGTGTTCAGTTCTGATCACCTCGTTACAAAAAGGATATTGCTGCTCTAGAAAGAGTGCAAAGAAGAGCAACCAGAATTATCCCGGGTTTAAAAGGCATGTCGTATGCAGACAGGCTAAAAGAACTGAATCTATTCAGTCTTGAACAAAGAAGACTACGCGGTGATCTGATTCAAACATTCAAAATCCTAAAAGGTATAGACAATGTCGACCTAGGGGACTTCTTTGACCTGAAAAAAGAAACAAGGACCAGGGGTCACAAATGGAGATTAGATAAAGGGGATCAATAAGCTACTAACAACCAAACGAGCAAGATGGGCTGAATGGCCTCCTCTCGTTTGTAAACGTTCTTATGTTCTTATGTTCTTAAGTAAAATTGCTATGTAGACTTAGACGAGAATATATCGTTTTTGTTTTTATACATATATTAAGAGTCATTTTTGTTTCATGAATATACCCATATATAAAAGGATATTTTGTAAGAAAGGGCTATCTCTATAAAAATGTATGTATGTATTGCTTATCAGACTCTCCAGTATTCCACGATTCTGTGATCGCAGAATTTAATGCATAATTCAAATTTATGCATGAGAATTCCGTGACAGCCACAGAAAACCACCAACCGCCGCAGAAACTCACCTAAGTTTTGTGCAGTCAATAATTTGAGAGTATTTAATGTCAATCTAATCACTGCAGAAGCTCAATTGACGTGTTTTTTTTTTAAATTATTATTATTATTTCTCTACTCTTGGTGACGACCTCATTATCCTACAGTACGGTGTGAAATGGAGTTTCTTGCATATGGGACTTCATTAAAAGGTCATTAACACGATCCCATTGTTTAATTGTTCTTATATAGTAGTACACTCCTAAAAAGTAATCCAATAAAAATAAATGATAAATCTCCCTACTGGATGAAAAAAACTTGACTATTTTAAACAACATTAATTTATTTGTTACAATTATGGAATTGTTATAATTATTATTTCATGTTATTCAGTCAAATATTTTTTTTGTAAATATACTGTATAATATAGGATTGCATGATTATTATTGGTATTCCAAAAATGTATATACATGGTTGAAATATTATATACAGACTGAATTTATTTTATTTTTTCCCTAGATTTGTGAAGACTGGGTTTGCACATGTACAGCTGCAAACATACCACTCTCCAAAACTGACCACTCACCTGTCAGGCAGTTTCTTCAGGAAAGAGTAACCAATGGGGGAGCCATTTCTGGATCACTGTTAATGTTTATGTAATATTCTTTGTCTGTTTACTGTCGTGGAACTTTTCAGGTCCGCAACTAAAAGAGCCAACTGCACCAGGTATTCAGAGATATAAAGCTTTATTAGTTTGCACAAACGAGAACAGCTCAACACATCAGTGTTAGGAAACCCGAGCAGTGTTCTGCTATACAGAGTTAGCATACAGTTATTATACCTTTACAGAGAGAAAGGGTGGTTTCCCTTTCAACCAATAAGCTAGAGCCAACTCAGTTGGTGTAACAAAGAAAGGGGGACAGGTATTTACAAGGTAGTACAATAAAGGTTAGGTGGAAAGGTGGGTTCGCCCTGATCAACCGATAAGCTGGAGTCAGCTCAGTTGGTGTAATTAAGGAAGGGGGACAGGTATTTACAAGGTAGTACAATAAAGGTTAGGTGGAAAGGTGGGTTCGCCCTGATCAACCGATAAGCTGGAGTCATGCTCCTTTTGTCACACCACCCACAGTTTGGTTTTCAGCTACATGTACCTGCAGTTTAATACATTTACTTTATTTCTATAAACTTAATAGATCATAAACTCAAAATGCTTTAAAGCATATAACTCAGTGAATAATTGTAGTACAGAGTGGCGACAAACAGGTACAGGAATGGTTCTATGCAATTATTCCCCTACATTCCCTCCTTTTGTAATATAATTACAACTCAGATAATTGCAATCCCGCAAAGGGATCTTCCTCATCTTCGTTATTGCATTCACCTTTCTTAGTAAGCAAGGGCATATTAAGAGTGAAATCAGTAGATCTAGTGCACAGTTTCTTTAGGCAGAACATACAAACATATATAGCTATTAAACAGACAATACCGTAGATACACCAATGGAAAAGTTTAGCCCCCCATCCTCCAAATAGAGAAGAGATCCATGAAAAAGGATCCCAGAATCCATCGGAGGCATGTTCTGCAAGGATGTGATCCCTAAGGCTGGTCATGTGGTCTACCACACTAGTCAAATTGGTGTCTCCCTCAGGAATATATGTGCAGCAATGTTCGCCCACCATATGGCATACCCCACCTTGCTCAGCTAATAACATATCTAGGACCATTCGATTTTGCATAACCATGATCCTGATAGCTCTCATTTCAGGTTGCATAATCTGGAATCCTTCCAAAGTTAAATTGGTTAGGGTTTCTAGTTCATAAGCCACTCTATCAATTTCATGGGAATTTTGACTGGCCCCTATCCATGGCATGAGGGAGCCCCAAAACTTATCCCATCTGGCACTCCGTCTATGGTCGACGGGGACATCATTTTTCTTAAAGAACTGACTACGCTTTTGTCGCTTTAGACCCCCTGTTCTCTGTGGTGTTACCTCGTGGGATTGGTTAGCTGGAAATATTTTCATGGTGGTGTTTAGGGTTACAAAAGCACAACAGCCTATCCAATCACGAGGGAGGCTAGTATACACATTTCTACCACATATCCAATAAAAATCAATCATTGTTTTTGCGCCAAGCCGTCCAGGACCTATATCTATAGGTCCTGCTCGGACAGTGAGGTCTTGTTCACCAAAATAAAGGAGGTCCAACGGCATCGGAGGGACCACCCCTTGGTTATCAGTGTTACCTCGCCTAGTCTGGAGGTCAGTGGTTGACATTTTTACATAGTACACATATGTTTCGCAGTGTGAAACCCCCATAAATACTCCATTTGTCCTGTTTCCCTGACACCAACAAAGGGTGTTGTTGGAGAAAGAGGCAGTTCGTGGGACAGTGTGACTTAATGGCGTGTTTCGATTCGCCCACCAACCAATTGCTTACACCACTGTACATGTATACTCAGAGTATCATTCGAATAACAGTCAGCATGATTGACGGTACAGTCGGAGGTGCTGCGATCAGTTCCTGTATAAATATTCATGGCTCCTCTAAAAATGTTCATGGATACATTTTGGCTCTTGTTGTGGAGATCCACCATCTCGTTTATACAGCTCTGTTGTGTCATTTCCGTGCTGGAGGCCGTAACTATAGTCATTGCAGGTGCAAGGGTGTTTGTTGACACTTCTACTGGGTACAAGGGGAATGGTTCCCCTGCTGAGTGTGTCATTAGAGAACAAACATAGCAAGGTTCGGTGATATTCAAAGTGTTCCTGGTAGTGTGGCGCAACAGAGACCACCAGGCATTACTAGTATGGTCTACATTGTGTTCAGCACTCCACTGGTGCAGTGTGTTCCTTTTGCTTTAATACTGGGAGACTCAAGGAGCAGCAGGGTGAGGAGACACACGCTCAAGAGCATGGTGACTAGTCCCAGGAGAAACTTGAGTGGAGACATCTTGGTCTGGATCATGCGGTACCTTCCTGCAGTGACTGACGTGGACCCACGTGGACCTCTCAGCTACCTTTATTGCGGTGGGAGTTGTCAGCAATACTTGGAATGGTCCAGTCCAGCGCTGTTGGTGCCAATACTTCCTCCGAAGGTCCTTGATCACCACCCAATCGCCGGGTGGACGTTGTGTCCAGGTCCTTCTGTTGGGTCGGGCAGGGCAACTCTTACCCTAGAAAAGAGATTCTTAAGCACATCGTTAAGAGCGACACAATATGCCATGAGCTCATCATCACAGCCTTGGAGCGTTAACTGGTGTCTGGTGTGGGGCAACTGATTAGGCATACACATAATGCGACCAGTCAAAACCTCATGGGGACTCAAACCATGTGCAGCATGAGGGCGTCCCCTCATGTACATCAGAGCCAAAGGTAGTACCGTTCCCCAGGCCAGCCAAGTTTCAGCACACAATTTTGTCAATTTGCTTTTCAGGGTCTGATTTGCGCGCTCCACTACGCCTCCACTTTGTGGATGGTAAGCACAGTGTCGCTTAAGATCAATGTGGAACGAGGCTCCCAAACAGTCAATGATCTTGTTTACAAAATGGGAGCCGTTGTCAGAACTTAATTTCATGGGTACTCCATATCAGGGTATGATTTCCCTTACCAACACGCGGGCCACCGCTAGGGCAGATGCATGTTTGACGGGGAAAGCCTCAATCCAACGAGAGAACATGTCTACGAGTACCAAGCAATACTTTTTCCCTTGCCATGGGGTTAGTTCAATGAAATCAATCATTATATGGTTAAATGGCTAATTAGGTTTGGGATGGGCGGACATGGGAACACCTGTACCCCTTCCCATGTTGTTCTGCATACATATAACACATTTGGAGCAATATTGTTCAGCAAAGGCAGTAAAACCAAAACAAAACCAAAATTGATAGACGTTGGGATGGGCGGACATGGGAACACCTGTACCCCTTCCCATGTTGTTCTGCATACATATAACACATTTGGAGCAATATTGTTCAGCAAAAGCAGTAAAACCAAAACAAAACCAAAATTGATAGACATAATCTACTACCCCTCCTTTGGACACATGGTCAAGACCGTGTGCCCACTTACACATAAAGGGATAGCAAGATCGGGGTAGTATGGGCTTGCCATTAGGGCCTAACCACAGACCAGAAGAGGATTGGCCGCCACGTTGTTTCCATTTACGCTTTCTCCTTGTCATTGGTGGAGGCCTGTAAATCAAGAATATCTTGGAGAGAAAAGGGTTGGTCAGTAACAACAGTAGTAAACAATGAGGCAGCAAGGGTGGTCCCTGTGTAGCTGCAGCTTTAGCTGCTGCGTCTGCACGCATTACCTAGGGAAACAACATCAGTGGAGTTAGTGTGCGCTGCGCATTTAACTACTGCGATAGCTTTTGGCCGTTGTATGGCATCCAGCAGGTTTTTGACTAGCTGTCCATTGTTAATCGGCTTGCCAGAGGCAGTAAGAAAGTCTCTTAGCTTCCAAAGGGCCCCATAGTCATGTACGACTCCAAACGCATACCGACTGTCGGTATATATGGTTACGCTTTGTCCAGCAGAGAGATCACAGGCTCTGGTCAGAGCGACTAGCTCAGCAGCTTGTGCTGACCAATGGGGAGGTAAGCTTCCTGCTTCCAGAGTTGCGGTGTCTGTTACAACTGGGTAGGCCACAAGGCCTTCCCCTTTGCTGTTCCTTTGTGCAGAGCCGTCAACGTACAGGACCAAATCGGGATTTTCCAATGGCTCATCCTTTAGATCAGGCCTTGGTGTGGTGACTTCTTCCACTAGCTGTTGACAGTCGTGTGGCTCACCCTCCTCTTCGTTAGGGAGGAGTGTAGCAGGGTTAAGGCTGGTGCAGCATTGTACAGTAACATTGGGCATGGTTAATAGGACATTCTGGTAATGGAGCAAACGGGCAGGTGTAAGGTGGGCTGTTTTAGCTTGATTAAGTAGAGCGGAAACAGCATGGGGGACATACACTGTCAGGGGGGACATTTGTACTATATCTACGGAGGAGCTAACAGCCTCGGATGCTGCTGCTATGGCTCGAATGCAGGCGACTTTGCCTCGTACTACAGCATCCATTCGCTTAGAGTAGTAGCCCACTGGTCGTTGTTTGTCCCCATGCTTTTGCGTAAGGACAGCAGACATGAACCCATCCTTTTCAGACACATATAGGTTAAAAGGTTTACCGTGGTCAGGTAGTCCCAGGCAGGGGCTGCTAGAAAGGGCCTGTTTTAGTGCCATAAAGGCATGCAGACTAGCTTCAGTCCATATAATGGCATCAGTCATTTTAAGCTGGTTGGTATGTATCAAGTCATGTAAAGGTTGTGCCTTAGAGGCATAGTTTAGTATCCAGTTTCTACAGTAACCAGTCATACCAAGAAAGGTCATCATTTGTTTCTTAGTCACCGGTTGTGGTAAGTCTAATATAGCTTGCACTCTTTCAGACCCCAGCGACTTTCCTGCAGCTGATAGTTTGTGACCCAAATAAGTTACTTCCTGTTTGCACAGCTGTAGCTTGTGCTTACTGGCTTTATGCCCATTAAGTGCAAGAAAACACAACAAAGCCTTAGTATCGGTTTCGCTCTCCTCAAAGGATTCAGAGCACAGTAATAAATCATCGACATACTGCACCAGCTTACTCCCAGCGGGGGGTATGAATCCTGCTAAATTTGCCTGCATTGCAGCACTGAATACGGCCGGACTTTCAGTGTACCCTTGTGGACAGACTGTCCATGTCCATTGTTTTCCTTCAAAGGTAAAAGCAAACCATTCCTGTGAACCCTTCTCAATGGGTATACTAAAGAATGCGTTTGCCAGATCAATTACAGTGAACCATTTTGCTAATGGGGAACGGCAGAGAGACAGGTTATTGGATTAGGGACAATTGGGGTCCGCTGCTGTACGGCATCGTTAATTTCACGGAGATCCTGTACAAATCGCCACTCTCCATTCGCCTTTCGGACTGGGAGAATGGGAGAATTGCACCGAGCTCCCGGGGCCGGAATGATGGCTCCTTTTAGTACCAGTTCTTCTAACAGTGGTTTTATGCCGTCAGTAGCATCCCGTCCCAAGGGGTATTGTTTTCGTTTGGGTCGGTGCGTGCTTTTGGGTGTCACCACCAGAGGTTCGCAATTCTTAATACGACCAAAATCATTTTTACTGGTGGGCCACAGTTGCTGGGGTATGTCTTTCAACCAGGCTAGCTCAGGGTCATGTAACAACATGACGTCCTGTGGCCCAGGCGTGTCTGAAAGCTCCACAGCCACTCGATGGCACGCCCAGGCCCCTCTTTGTAACATCCGGTATGCTTGACCGGACGGAGAGTACTCGCCTCTGGGCGCTGGCACCCAATCAACTAATTTAGCTAGTGCTAACACCCACGGACCCAAATCTTTCCAGGCTCGTTCTGGTCGCTTAGCAAGAGATACATGAGGGGCAGAGCCCTTAGTAGAAAAGAACACTTTCTGTTCTTTTGACAAACAGATAGATAGAACAGTAAAATCCTTTGACCAGTATAAATATTCAGAGGACACATATTCAACATAGACAGGGCACGGAGGAGTAAACCAATCTTTTTCAAATTCAAGGTTGCGTTGGCCATGCGAGAAAAGCGCCGTGCAGTGCATACGAGGTGCTGGCATAAAGTCTGTTTGTGAGTCGCATACTTCTCGTGCAAGCCGTTCCAATTGTGTGGTTAGGATTCCTGGCAACAGGTCCCACGATATAGCCAATCGGCTTCTCCATGATATAGTAATGGCACTTCAACGATAATGCCTTCCTGACTACATTCTATCGTGATGCGTAGAGCCGTTAACAGATCCCTCCCACACAAATTTACTGGGCACAAACGCGAACATATAAACGCATGGTCAACAGACATATTATTACACTGCACCCTAGCTCTGGTAGTAACCTGTTCCTTATTGGTTTGACCTGAGGCCCCAACAGTTAGTACAGTGTTTCCTGATAACTGCAGGTGTCCTGCCTCACTGTGTTTAATTACTGATCTAGCTGCTCCGGTGTCTACTAAAAATATAATCTCTTTCCCTTCTACTGTTAATGTTATAGTTGGGCTAGTATGTGTATCAAATTGTAAAGGGCATAATTTAATTGGTTCATTATTAACTTCTCTCTCTACATTTCCCTCCTTATTTCATGGTTGATTTAAGCCCCATAACCCCATCCGAGGTTGTATTTGCTGTTGTGTTGTACTGCCCCCTTCAGGGCAGTCTCTAGCATAATGTCCTAATTTACCACATATAAAACATTCATCTCCTCTCTGGCCCACTGGGCCCCTACCTTGCCATTGACCTCGTCCTCGTCCTCGTCGGTGACCACGTCCTCCCCGCTGTCCTCCACCCCTGCCTCCTTGTTGTTGCTGCTGGTAGTACTGTAGTTGTACCACCTGTAACTTTCCTTGCTTCTTTTCTTTCTCTTCTTTTTTCTTTTCTTTTTGTGTTGCCAATTGTCGATTCTGATGCACTATGTGGGCTAGCAAGTTGGTCAGTGTGCTGGTTTCCCAGCCGATGCATGACTGCGCTACGGGTCCACGAAGGTCAGCTTTAATGCCATTCATAATGACAGTCTTTAGTACCTCTGAGTACTGGTCCTGGTCGTCTCTCATACCACTGTGATCACGGTAGCACTTTAGCAGTCGGGCATAATAGTCATCCCAACTTTCTTCAGGACCTTGTTTGCAATTGTGGATTCTATTCCAGTCTGATTGGAGTGGCCACTTGGTAGTGATCCGGTTACATAGGTCCTGGAACTGTCGCTGGAAGTCTCCATCTGATGCAAAGTTCATGTTGGTGTTAAATCCTTCGCTAACACTGTGCCAGTCCAGTTGCATTTTTCTACGCAACACCTGTCCAATTTCGCCGGCGCTAGGACGGTACATCTGTATTAGTCCTTGCACTTGCTCCACAAACTGTCCAGAGTCTTTACGGTGGTCCGGCAAGTCTTTTGCAATGTTATTTAGTTCCCCAACATCCCAGTCTCTTTGCACCGACACTGTTGGTGACCAAGTATTACGTCCCTCCTGGTTTGGCCCAGGTCTCGGTTGGGGATTGGGATACTGGATCAGTGGGAACAAGCCTCGTACTGTACCATCTTTCTTGTTACGTTCTTGCTCTCGCTTAGGGTATCTTCTCACTGTTAGGTTTGGATCAGTCGCTTCTCTTGCGCTGTCTTCGCTCGCAGTGGAGTAGTCAGTTTCCACCACTGTTTTGGGGGGATGGGTGGCGGTGCAGTTGGTACGGTTACCGGAGGCGCGGTCACCCCGGAGTAGGGAGGGGGAGCGAGTCTCTCTCTGCGCTGTTTCGACTTCCTCTGATCCATCTGCAACATAACTTGAGCCTCCCTGTCTATCTTTCCCTTTTCTTGTTTCTCTTTGTCCTCATCTGCCATTCTTTCCCACTTCCTAAAGCTATCCCAGTCTATTCTGCCCTTTCTCTTTTTCTTTTCTTTTTCCCAGCCTTCTAACTGGCTGCGTACACTGGCTAATTTAGTTACACTTAAACTTTCTCCTAGTGGAAACCCGGCCTTGTCAAACCATAAATCTATTTGT
This sequence comes from Acipenser oxyrinchus oxyrinchus, assembly GCA_030684275.1. Classification (NCBI taxonomy): domain Eukaryota; kingdom Metazoa; phylum Chordata; class Actinopteri; order Acipenseriformes; family Acipenseridae; genus Acipenser; species Acipenser oxyrinchus. The sequence goes on along the minus strand of CM060273.1, from coordinate 9,713,447 downwards.
TGTAATACAACAGGACCCCAACTGTCACACATTCGTTTCTGTGGTCCTGTAAGGTTATATACCTGACATTTGTTTAACTGTTTACTACGTCCCTGCCCCATCCTGTTTTGCTAACATATTGAAGTAGAGAGAGAGAGAGAGAGAGAAGAGACAACAAATCAACAGACAATTTAACACACATGAGCTCTTTTCGGACGTCCTATGGTCCTAGAACACAACTTAACTAGGTTCCAAACCTATTATGGAGTACTCTGTCTTTGGTCCCAGACCACGGTTAACCTATTCTAGCCATTTGCGGTCCATTTATTAATTCTGCGTCAGGCTTGCCAGGTCTAATTAATTTTTACACGTGCAGTTAATTTTAGACGCGCTGTTTAAAAGTATTTTTTTCCACAGTCAAACGGGTTTAAATGGCCCTGCATAACAACAAACCACTCACTAGGGATCTCCAGCCCTGCCCCACCCTTTCGTTTGCTATAGCTTTCATCTATGCTATCAAATAAAAAATAATAATAATAATAGTCGTACATACCGATCAATCGTCTCCTGATGACTCGTTTTATCACCAAACTCCTCAATAATGCAATCCAAGTCATTATTTTATTGCTATAACATCTCAAAAAAGCTCTGCAAATGTCCGTGATAGTCTCTGTGCGCTGATACTGTACTCCCAGCTTGTTTCCATACGACCGCCCCATCTGATGAAGGGGGCTAGTATGACTATTCATGAGATACGCCTTTTTTTTTTTTTTTATCGGCTTGTCTCGGCTCCTTTCGTTCCCACTCGGCCATTGAATGGTTTTCTCGGCTTTTTCCGTTGAAAAACCGACTTTTTTGCGTTTTTTGCGTTTTTAAAATGATGTCGGACAGGGTCCGACAAAGGACCTGGTGGGAATAATTGCAATGTCGGACCCAGTCCGACAATGGACCGCAAAGGGCTAGAGTCCCAGACTCAGTATCGTCTGACTCACCTCTCAGTTGCTCTCAGGATCCCTTATCCACCTCGGTGGAGCCCTCAGCCAGACTCAGAGCGGACCCTGGTTGTTCCCAGAACGCGGTGTCCTGATTCCAGTAATTCAGTTGGAACCCCGTCGACGGTTGACTCTTTGTCCCAGGACTACCACCGGGTGGAGTTTAGAATCCTGCCGACCACGCCAAAATGTCATAGAACTTTTCAGGTCCACAACTAAAAGAGCCAACTGCACCAGGTTTTCAGAGATATAAAGCTTTATTAGTTTGCACAAACGAGAACAGCTCAACACATCAGTGTTAGGAAACCCGAGCAGTGTTCTGCTATACAGAGTTAGCATACAGTTATTATACCTTTACAGAGAGAAAGGGTGGTTTCCCTTTCAACCAATAAGCTAGAGCCAACTCAGTTGGTGTAACAAAGAAAGGGGGTCAGGTATTTACAAGGTAGTACAATAAAGGTTAGGTGGAAAGGTGGGTTCGCCCTGATCAACCGATAAGCTGGAGTCATGTTCCTTTTGTCACACCACCCACAGTTTGGTTTTCAGCTACACGTACCTGCAGTTTAATACATTTACTTTATTTCTATAAACTTAATAGATCATAAACTCAAAATGATTTAACCGCAAAAAAGTCGGTTTTTCAACAGAAAAAGCCGAGAAAACCATTCAATGGCCGAGTGGGAACGAAAGGAGCCGAGACAAGCCGATTAAAAAAAAAAAAAAAAAAGGCGTATCTCATGAATAGTCATAGTACCCCATTGGCATCAGATGGGGCGGTCGTATGGAAACAAGCTGGGAGTACAGTATCAGCGCACAGAGACTATCACAGACATTTGCAGAGCTTTTTTGAGATGTTATAGCAATAAAATAATGACTTGGATTGCATTATTGAGGAGTTTGGTGATAAAACGAGTCATCAGGAGACGATTGATCGGTATGTACGACTATTATTATTATTATTTTTATTTGGTAGCATATGTGAAAGCGATAGCAAACGAAAGGGTGGGGCGGGGCTGGAGATCCCTAGTGAGTGCTTTGTTGATATGCAGGGCCATTTAAACCCGTTTGACTGTGAAAAAAAATACTTTTAAACAGCGCGTCTAAAATTAACTGCATGTGTAAAAATTAATTAGACCTGGCGAGCCTGACGCAGAATTAATAAATGGACCGCAAAGGGTTAAAGCATATAACTCAGTGAATAATTGTAGTACAGAGTGGCGACAAACAGGTACAGGAATGGTTCTATGCAATTATTCCCCTACAACTGTCGTGAAGATTGCATTCTATCTGACCAGTGAACGGAAAGAAATCCCGCCGTCAGGTATAAAAGCTGTATGCCAACGGGTGGAAGTAACTGAGTCTCCTGAATTCAACACACGTGTGGTGGATCAATTGGGAGCATCACCTATAGCTATACCCGACTGCTATGCATTTCCAGCCCTTCTGCAATTGAGCCCACTAGAACAGCTGAGCAATAAAGACCTGCAGAAAGCTCAGGAAGTGGACCCAGTGATTGGAGAGATTGAATGTGTTATTAAAAGTGGTCGAGAGCCACAGGCAGTGAAGCACAAACACCCCGACATCACCCTGTTACTGCGTGAGTGGGAGAAACTTGTGATGCAGAATAACCTGTTGTACCGAGTGACTAAAAGAGCTCATGGAAATGAAGTCCATCAGCTTGTACTGCCTAGCAGATACCGGATGATGGTTTTACAAGCCATGCATGATAAGTTGGGTCACCTGGGAGTGGAGAGAACTACGCAGCTCCTAAAAGATCGGTTTTACTGGCCGAAGATGGCATCAGAAGTGGACCAATACATTAAGAACTGTGGAACATGTATCAGACGCAAGACATTACCCCACAGAGCTGCTCAACTGAACCAGATCAGAAGTGAAGGGCCTCTGGACCTTGTATGCATTGACTTCTTGTCCCTAGAACCTGACTCGAAGGGGATAGCCAACATCCTGGTCTTCACTGATCATTTTACTCGGTATGCGCAGGCCTTTCCCACAAGAGATCAGAAGGCCACTACAGTTGCCAAAGTATTGTGGGAGAAATATTTTATCCATTACGGATTTCCTGCCCGAATCCATTCCGACCAGGGTCGCGATTTTGAGAGTCGGTTAATAAAGGAACTCTTAAGTATGCTGGGAATACGGAAGTCCAGAACTACTCCGCATCATCCTCAAGGGGACCCACAACCTGAGAGATTTAATCGGACTCTACTATCCATGTTAGGAACCCTTGACCCGTCCAAGAAGCAGAGATGGAGCCAACATGTCAGTCAGTTAGTGCACGCCTATAACTGCACCAAGAATGACGCTACAGGGTACTCCCCATACTATTTAATGTTTGGGAGAGAAGCTCGTCTTCCGGTGGACCTCTGTTTTGGTGTGTCACCTGACCGTGAATCGTATGCAACATACCAGCAGTACGTCGCCAAGCTGAAATCCGAGTTGAAAGAAGCCTATTGGTTATCCACTAATGCTGCCTGCCAAAATCACTTGAGTAACAAAAGACGTTACGATCAGCATGTGCGTAACCAGACATTAGAAGTAGGTGATCGTGTACTTCTACGCAACCTAGGGATACAAGGAAAGCATAAGTTGGAGGACAGATGGAAATCGGTACCACATGTAGTAGTGGAGAAGTTGCCTAACTTACCTGTGTACCGGGTCAAGCCTGAGAAAGGAATGGGTATTGTGAAGACAGTTCACAGAGATCACCTGTTACCCATTGGCTACCTAATGAGGATGCCTGTCAATTCAGAAGTGAAAAAACCGTCACCTAGACCTGTCACCAGAACACAGGCCAAACGGTACCAGAAGAAGGAGGTGCCTAAGAACGTGACACATGAAGATGAAAGCTATGAAGAACAGGGAGACACTTCATCAGAGTCTGAAGATGGAGGAGTGTGCTACCATGACCATCCTAAATGAGAGCATCATCGAGCCCACTGGTTCTGACATGCACCCAGAGATTGGAACTGTCCCTGATGGAGCAGAGCTTGCCTTAGAAGATAGCAGTGCCAGCTCTTCCCAAGAGCTTGAAAGTTCTGATGGAGAGACTGCCTTGGAGGAAGTGACGCCCAACACCCAATTGAAGACCCTGTGGTGGACACAGAGCCTAACGAGGGAGACGTCCCTATATTGGCGGAGGGTGGGGATCCTACAATTGAACGTCGTGCTAAGAGAAAAGTGAAGCCTGTCATCCGTTTAACCTATGATGAGCCAGGAAAACCTTCTGATGTGCCTTTGACCATAATACACCGGGGAATGGTCATTCAAATCAGTAGCAGGTATCCTGAAGTGCACTGTCAGAGTCAATGCGTTGCGTTATGGTGCAATCCATTAGCAAAGTGTCACAATTGTAGCTGTAAAGACAACCATCTGGTAAAAAGTTAAGTCTGATGGGGACATCCAGACATTCTAGAAGGGGGAGGATGTAGCCCTGCTGCAAATTTGCGCTATTCCTTTAAATAAATGTTTTTTTTTTTAACATAGTTAGAATGCACCAGAATCACATTTACTTGCTTGCTACACCTCAACACAATTCTATTGGACAGGTTTCCCCTCTGAACCAATTAGCCAACAGGTAGTGGAATTTGGGGGTGGGACTTAACATTTTGATTGGGTTTGTGCGAGAGAGAGAAAGAAGGTTCGAGAGAGTGTGAGGAGAGACAGACGCAATGTGCGAGAGAGTAAGGAGGTTCGAGAGAGTGTGAAGGAACAGACGCAACGTGAGGTAGTGAAAGAAAAGTTTTATAGTAAAAGAAATATTATCTAAACTATATATTTTGTACTTTATTAGCAGAGTATAAGAGGCTAATATATTTCAGTAAACCAAACGTTTGCTGTAGACAGTACTATCTACCTGTAATTTCACAAGAGAGAAATTAGTCACCATTTTATGGTATAGTCTTTTGTGTTTATTATTAATTTACTTTTCTGCTGGCGTCTGGAACTGCTGCTGAGACCCAGATAGCACTCGGGGTGACCAGGAGAAAGCCCCGACTATCTCTGGCCACGTTGGAAAAGAAGATTTTTCAGCTGTCGTTGTGTTTATTGTGTCCTTCTACGAACTTACCTTGGAAGCAAGAAACGGAACTGTGTTGCTGGTCGTGAGTACTGCTTGCATTCAAAAAACCGTTTTTTGAAAGTATAATTTTGTTGCTTATTTGACATAAATAAGTGAAGGGGCATTTTTTTTTTTTATTATTATTGCCACTACGTACCCGAGCGACGGTTCAGGCCTGCAACGTGTTATTTCTTTTATATTCTTTTACGTGAGTACACGTGTGTGCATGTGTGTGTGGGCCCACTGTAGTGCAAGAGTTTAATTATTTTGCATAGCAACGCATATTATTTAAGAGTAAATATATTATTTGTAATATTGATTGTATATTATTTATTTTAATACCTAGCCTTTGTTTATTGTGTGTTTATGTTATTATTGAAAATAATTTATTATTGGGCATTTATTTGAGTAAATTGTTTACTTATTTCTATCGGTGTGTGCTGTGTGAGTGGATACTGGGGTTAGTATTTGATAATAATTCCTATTAGGGGTGCACGTGTATTTAGATTTCCCTTACACAGGTGGAGGCACCGCATTAAAGAAACAGTACACATATATTATTATTTATTTTCTTAGCAGACGCCCTTATCCAGGGCGACTTACAATTGTTACAAGATATCACATTATACATATATCACATTATTTTTACATATAATTACCCATTTATACAGTTGGGTTTTTACTGGAGCAATCTAGGTAAAGTACCTTGCTCAAGGGTACAACAGCAGTGTCCCCCACTGGGGATTGAACCCACAACCCTCCGGTCAAGAGACCAGAGCCCTAACCACTACTCCATACTCCACCCTTGGTGTCTGAGTGCTTCAGTACGCGGCTGAGCTGTACGCTGCGCTGGGCCTGGCCAGGCAGCAGGCTCAAGCCCTTGCTGTGGCCATAGCCCAGCCAATAACGCCGGCCCCGGAGCTGACCCCGCCTGCACCGTTGGTTGCCCCGGATGTTACGCGCTGGCATCTGCCGTACTCGGCAGGCTGTCTGGCCGGGCGAATGTTTTATCACACTGGACTGAAAGAACGCGGATTCCACGTTGCTATTCGTCTAGTGCACAGGAAGTATCTCCGCTTTGCCTTACAGGGGAGCGTCCTGAGTTTTCTGTGCTGTGGTTCAACCTCTCCTTAGCCCCCGCATGTTTCAAAGTGCATGGATGTCATCCTAGCTCCCTTGTGGCTGCAAGTGATCAGGGTGATGAATTAGCTGAACGACCGGTTTGATCTGCCCAGTCGCAGGAAGGAGCAGTGGCCCACACAGAGCAAGCCTACCTGTCGGACGACAGAGTGGCTGCCATTGCAACTGTCTGGCCCTGTTCAGCAAGGGCTCACAGTATAATTGGTGTTGTGTTAAAAACTATTGGGTCTGATGGCCTCAGCTTCATCACCTACTCAACTAGGGTTACTCAACAAGCGCCCGATCCAAGTGTGGCTCAGTGCCTTAGGCTGCACCCCAAGCACGACAGACACCGTCAGCTGACCGTGTCTCGCCTAGGCTGGGAAGCCCTACCCTGGTGGAAGCAAGCCTCTCTTCTGAGCGAAGGCGCAAGCATAGGAGTGATACACAACTGTCAATTGGTGATGACAGATGCACCTAACTCTGTTGGGGGGCCGGTCTGGGCAGATGGAGGAGTTCGCGGACCCTGGTCGGATCGCTGGATATAATGCGTGGGAACTGAAAGCAGCCCATGAGTGGTCCAAAGCGTTTTTTGTACGCTTTCCCGCCTATACCGCTGCTCCCGGCTTTTCTAGGGAAAGTCGGGTTAGAGAAAGCGTCAGTTCTCCAGGTGGCCAAGAGAATGTGGTTTTTCAACCCTGTGCCAGCTGTTGCATAGCCAGCCCTGGGAGATTCCACTTCGTTGGATCTCCTCAGTCAGGCGGAAGGCTCTCTTTGGCACCCGGAGCCACGCAGGTTCCAGCTATGCGTCTGGCCCCTGTAAGGGACTGCTGGCTAGCCCTAGGGCTATCGGACGCAGTTGTGGGTACCATGCAGAGCGCTAGGGTGGACTCCACTAGGTTTTTTGTATACCTATAAGTGGAAGTATTTTCAAGCTTGGTGTCTGGCTAGAAACCATGACCCCATCATTTGTCCTAGGCCAGTCATATGGCAGTTCCTGCAGGAACTGCTTGGTGCTGGATGGTCACCTTCCATCTTGCAGGTGTATTCAGCGGCTATCTCTGCTTGCCATGCCCCTGTAGATTCTATGTCTCTGGGTGCGCATTTTTGGCTACCCATTTCCTTAAAGGCGCACAGTGATTACGCCCTCCTAGGAGGACTGTTCTCTCATTGAGCTGAAGTATCTGTCTATGAAGACAGCCTTCCTCTTAGCTATCACCTCCGTTAAGCGGATCAGTGAGCTGCAGGTGCTGTCTGTGCACAGCTCCTGCATGCGCGTGTGGGAGGATGGAAGCGGAGTGTCGCTGCGCATCAACCTCGCTTTCCTCCCCAAGGTGATTACAGCTTTCCACATTAAGCAGTCTGTGGAACTGGAGTCTTTTCATCCACCTCCGTTGCTTCAACGGAGGATGAGAGATTTAATTTTCTCTGCCCAGTGTGGGTATTGAGATGTTACGTGCTTAGGACAAGAGAGCTGCGTCAATCTGACCAGCTCTTTGTCTGTCACGGAACACGGATCCTAGGACAGCCCCTCTAAGCAGCGTCTGTCACACTGGATTGCAGACATGGTGTCGACTGCATATGATGGTGCTGGGTTACCCCCACCTGGTAGAGTAGCTGCGCATTCGACTAGAGGGTTGGCTACATCGTGGGCCCTTTTTAAGGGCGCTTCGATGTCTGGGATTTGTGCTGCGGCTAGCTGGGCTACGCCGCATACTTTCACCAGATTCAACCGCGTTAATGTGGTAGATCCTGCTGTGCCATCTGTGGGCACAATGGTCCTTGAGGGTGTAACTTCACACCGCTAACCTCTAGGTTAGACAGCGCTTGTGCGTCCCTCATATGCTGCCGTTCCTTCTCCCTCACGACGGCTCTGGTATACATTATCCCATACTTAATGTTGGTGGTCGTCTTCGACTTGAAAGGGAACGTTAGGTTACCTACCGTAACCCTGGTTCCCTGAAAGAGAAGACGACCACCAACCATGAGGTCGCTCCGGTCGCCCTCACGGGTTCGGCGGAAAAAGAGGGAGATCTTCCTGTGAGTGACGGTTTTATACCCTCGGTAGGCGGGACCGAGTGCGTCATCACAGGAAGGGGCCTTCGGCAGCTGTGATATAGAGAGCTCAGTATTACCTACCTCAAGGGCAGGGAATATCCCATACTTAATGTTGGTGGTCGTCTTCTCTTTCAGGGAACCGGGGTTACGGTAGGTAACCTAATGTTTCTCACACTGTCACTGTAGTTTAGGATTACCAGATTTCCACACTGAAAAACAGGGACGTTTTTTCGCTTTAATTCACGGACGCCGTAGTAACTCTGATGCCAAACATAACATTATATAAAACAACACAGTAATAGTTTAAAAATTAAATATTGGGTGAATTTATTGCAGATGATAACTCATTATTGTATTTATATATTGTCATCTCATCAAAACATGTTAAATGTACAAAAAGCCAGATTTAAAAAAAAATAGATCAGCTAATACCATTTAAACATATAGTCTACACATAATCAGAATGGGTAAACAAATAATCCATATTTTATTTTTGAATGGCGCTAACACACAGCCTAATACATTGCTCTGCTATTAACTTGCAGACTTGCAGAGCAGGGTGATACAGTTTTGTACTTATATTGGGTCATATATATATACTGTATATATATATATATATATAGAGAGAGAGAGAGAGAGAGAGAGAGAGAGAGAGAGAGAGAGAGAGATACATACATACATACATACACACACACGTACGTTTTTGGTCGTAAGCAGCAAAAATGTATGTTCTCAATAATTTAAACAACATAGAATCACCCTTTGACTGTGTTGCAATAAGCTATTAGTGAGATTTCTTTCATACTTATCAAATATTACGTTTTTTATTCTTTTTGAAAATGTATGTAATTTTATTTCATCGCTCGTTTTATTCAGTGCAGTTCTAAATCTCTCAGAATGAAGAATTTCACTGCCGAAACAGGGAAATGATCTATGCAAGTTAAGCATCTGATTGCGAGATAAGTGTCTGATAGCTTGACTGCAGGGCTTTTCTTCGACGTTTGCTTATGTTTTTCAGCCAAATAGAGAAATTTTAACTTTTAAAACAATTAATAAAATAGCAGCAAACAATTCCAGTGAGTTGCCACTCCATTGCAAACGACATATTTCTTTTCCTGTCCCATTCCAGCCCTTGCTCGTCTAGTTACAAAAAACAGTTTGTTTTTGTGAAGCGTATTCTCTCTGTCTAAATTTGACCTGAGCTTTGACATCAAACTAATCTTTCTATATAATAACGTCTTTATAAAATAACAGCACTGTTTACTCACCTCTATGTAGGGGGTATCTCTTCTACCCTGTGTGAAGCGAGCAACAGTTGCTGGCAATATTATGCAGCTTCCGGTAAATCAGTCGTTGATGGTGGAAAGCGTATTTCAAAATAAATCTCAAATAATCTGCTATAAAAATGCCTTATTGTATTTCTCTTTATTTTTGTTTATATTGCTTGTATTTCTATTTGTTTATCTTCCTAGGGCAGCAGTGTGGAGTAATGGTTAGGGCTCTGGACTCTTGCCCGGAGTAACGGTTAGGGCTCTGGACTCTTGCCCGGAGTAACGGTTAGGGCTCTGGACTATTGCCCGGAGTAACGGTTAGGGCTCTGGACTCTTGCCCGGAGTAACGGTTAGGGCTCTGGACTCTTGCCCGGAGTAACGGTTAGGGCTCTGGACTCTTGACCGGAGGGTTGTGGGTGGAGACACTGCTGCTGTACCCTTGAGCGAGGTACTTTACCTAGATTGCTCCAGTAAAAACCCAACTGTATAACTAGGTAATTGTATCTAAAAAAAATGTAATTGTATGTAAAAATAATGTGATATCTTGTAACAATTGTAAGTCACCCTGGATAAGTGTGTATGCTAAGAAAATAATAATAATTGCTTATTTTGTTTCTATTCTATTATATATTTTGTATGTAAAAATCTATCATGTGTATATTTCAGCCATTCCTGAAAAAGTTAAGGATTGTAACTGAGTAAAAGGGGGGTTAAATGTAATGAACAGACTCATAGTGAATAGAAAATGGGGTTGGTTGTGCCAGATTTACGTCTCTGCTATTGTTGCTGGGGTTTTAGTAGCGCCCGGGCACTGAAAACATGACATTCTCTAAGAACAGAAGTGCTGGAGCCAACCCCTGTTCTATTATAAGCAGCTAATGACTTATTACTCAATATTTTTTTATATAACGTATAGGGTTTAACATACATTAATTATCCAGCCAATTGCTCCCTCGCAGGTCCTCTGAATGGTCTGGCTTTCAAAGATTCACCTGAATGGAGTATTTCACCAGCATATGACACATTAAAATCAATGCTGTCGCACTTCTCTAAAGTAATTTCAAATGTGAGTGCGCAAGTTTCATGAGCACAGTATCCATTATTTTTTTTCATGTTTTTTTTTAAATGTTTTTTTTTACAGATGTACTGAAACAATGGGTTTTAAATGATATGACACAGTAAGGATTGGAATCTTTCATTTTATTTGCAAATGTGCTTTCCCATTAATATTTCTGGAAAGATCTCCCACATTTTAACTCAAGGAGCCGAGACCAATCTGCCATTGATAAATGGAATGTAGCTGATGGCAGAACTGAACATGTAAAATCACCAAATGTTGCCTTTTATGATAAAATACAATGTAAAGTATCTTGACTAAAAACATTTTCTTCAATTGAAGAATCCTCCACAGATTCCACAGCATATTCCTCACATGTTGGTGTCATGTGTTGTGTATCCACATTTAAATTTGTTTCATTTATGTTTTTAAAGAAATCAAGTGGAATACACAGATCATCGGTTTGTGTTCCTTTGGTACAAGAACATACGTACATTAACAGTTGTATTTGTAGTATCACAAAAGGGAACATTTGTTTCACTTATGTTTTTAAAACAGTCAAGTGGAGTACACAGATTGTGTTTGTGTTCATTGTGTAAATGAAGAACATACATTAACAGTTATTATTTATTAGTGGCAGCAGTGTGGAGTAGTGGTTAGGACTCTGAACTCTTGACCGGAGGGTTGTGGGTTCAATCCCAGGTGGGGGACACTGCTGCTGTACCCTTGAGCGAGGTAAGTAGTAATAAAGGTGGTACAGCGAACGTCACTTTTCTAAGCCCAGCCCCTTTGATTGATTTATGACCCTAAGTCCTGCCCCTTTCATGCCTTTCGATTGATTTTTGTCCCTAAGCCCCACCCCTATTGGTTGATTTATGCCCATTAAGCCCCGCCCCTTTCTACGCCTCTGAGTGATTTATGGCCCATAAGTCCCTCCCCTTTTTCCCCACGCTTTGAGTAATTTATGGCCCTAAAGCCTCGCCCCTTTTTCCCACGCTTTTGAGTGATTCATGACCCCTGATGACCCACCTCTTTTTTTCTGACATTAACCGGATGTCCGTCAAAAATAGCCCTCCCCTAAAATGGCATCTGTTGTACCCCTAGTTTATAAACTATCACAAAGAAAAGAAAGAAAAGAAAGTAAGTGGTATTATAATGCATTTTTTTTTACTATTCTGGGGGGCCTACATTTCTGTTGGATTTCCAGGCCATGGTAGGTGTCTGTCATTCCATAATACACATGGTTCAATATAATGGTTGCTTAAAATATTACAACATATTAGAATTGTAAAGATTTTATGAGCCTACCCATAATGCATTTGCTGGATTTGCATAATGGATTCTATTAATATTACAGCGTCCTCGAGCTGAATATATTGTAAAAGTCTTATCGATAGCTTCAACTCCTACATCTGCGGGCTGTAAAAAGACCCTGTGTAACGAGGTTATGGTTACTTAATCGTTCTGCGTACTGTATTCAAATGGGCTAGCCCTCTCTTTGAAATAACCAACCTATGTAAGGTTTTAATGGCTAAACTGGTTATGGTTTATGACGCATTCAGTTAACTGTATTTAAAATCATGTTATTTTAGAAGCTAAAAAAATTACCACTACATTATTTGGCTTAATACGATGGACGCTTATCTTTGAATTGATTGAATGGAGGTCAGAAATTGTTTTACAATCACAAATGGTCGGACATTATGTAAAAAAAAAACATGTTTTTAGTACCGTGTTTCTGATTTTACTGGGTGGATAGGCAGCTGCAAATGTGATATGGTTGTCTTTTTATAATACACTTTATATGATCTAACTTAACATGATATGGCCTGTATGTTATAATGTTCAAGATTTTACTGTATTTAATTTAAGTATTTTCATTATTTTAACATATTAATTTTAGATCTTGAAACAAAATGACATACTTAAAATACCTGAAAATCTTATAAAACACCTTAGTGGGATATTTCATCCGTGAAATGTTTTACACTGTGCACCCCTGTTCGAATCTCTGGGCAGTATTTTTTTTTGTTACGGGGTGTGTGTGTGTGTGTGTGAGCACGCGCGCTTGTGCTTTTGCAGACCCTTGTTTGAAACACTGGGCCATATATTTTTTTTAATGTTACAGTAGGTGTGTGTATTTTGTGGTTAAATGCTGGGGTCTTCTTCTTCTTCTTCTTCTTCTTCTTCTTCTTCTTCTTCTTCTTCTTCTTCTTCTTCTTCTTCTTCTTCTTCTTCTTCTTCTTCTTCCACATATCACACTGAGAAGTAACCCATGATGGCATGCTTCAAATGTGCTGAGGCCCTACATTTCTGTTAGTTTTCCAGGTTATGGTAGGTATCGAGTGGTCATTCCATAATACTCATGGTTCTATCTAATGGTTGATTTTAATATTACTACGTATTCTAAAAAACGATTTAAAGTTGTTTTTGAATCCAATAAATGTTAGCACAGGCTGAATTGGAAAGGTTTTAGGGTTTCTTAGGAGCATGCCCATAATGCACCTGGATTTACATAATGGATCCTATTAATATTACAGAGAACTCTAAAAAACTAGTCAATGTTATTTTAGAAGCTAAAAAATTTTACCAAAATTTTTTGGCTTAATACGATTATTTTAAGACCAGACAAGACGTGGTTAGGACTAAGAGTCCTCTTTTTCTGATAAAACTGAATATATTTTGGGGTTTCTCAGGACTAGTACAAAATTATAGAGAAAGAAAGGAAGAGAACCTGTTTTTTTGACCAAGCAGGAAGGTTATGGGGAACATGGTGAAAAAACGCTGTCTTTTGGCCAAAAGGAGAGAAGTGGCCCTAGAGAAGAAAGGATAAAAAAACCTGTTTTTTTACTTAGTAAGAGATTTTTCTTAAATAAAAGTTTTAACTACCATTCTTCAGAAGAATACACCTTATATAAAGGCTTCTTAATTAATATGTAATATTTTACACTATTACACTGAAAAATAATCTTATATAACTGTGAAAAGGCTATTGAGCCTGTTCTTTTTTCGGGGAGGTAGTCTTGGGGTGGGCTGTTCACTGTGTAATTATTTATTTTTTTATTATTTATTTCTTAGCAGATGCACTTATCCAGGGTGACTTCCAATTGTTACAAGATATCACATTATTTTTACATACAATTACCCATTTATACAGTTGGGTTTTTGCAATCTAAGTAAAGTACCTTGCTCAAGGGTAATGCATGTATTGTTCCCACGATGCTGTTGGCTGATATTCGAATACAGGATCTATCTATCTACTGTATACAGGTTCTCTAATTATTTTCAAATTAAAGTTCTAAAACAAAAAATAAATAAAAATCTTTCAATGTCGGCTGTTTGTTTGTGTGTAAATTCAATTCTTTAATAATTACAATTATTTTAGTTAAGATGAAAACATTTACAAAGCGATGAAATTAATAAATACACAAATAAATAAATACATGTTTGCTGTTCAATTATCGTCTATAATTGTAGTCAGTGTTCAGGAGTTTGTTACAAATATTTTAGTTCAGATGTAAGCAGCGACTATGGGTGCTTATCTTTGCATTGATTGAATTGAGGTCAAAAATTGTTATACAATCACAAATAGTCAGACATTATGCAAAAAAACATGTTTTTAGTACAGTATTTCTGATTTTACTGGGGAATAGGCATCTAAAATGTGATATGGTTGTCTTTGTATGATACACTTTATATGATCTAACATGATATTGCCTGTATTTTATAATGTTCAAGATTTTACTGTATTTAACTAAGTATCTGCATTATTTTAACATATTAATTTTAGATCTTGAAACAAAATGATCAACAAGCAAAATAAAATATCGGATAGTAAACAATTCGTGCACGTAACAAAATGACCTATTTCCCTCTTGCAAAAGGTATGAAATCATCCATCTGGTGATATTTTGGAAGAGGTCGTTACAGAGGATGCAGGATTCAGGTAACACCGCTAGGGTGGGAATACATTCGGCCACCCACGAGTGTCACCGTTCCCCTTAATCACTTTTTTCATGATTTAAAATACACGTTGTTTTATGTACATGTAACAGATGATGCTTGCAAACTCTATGCAGTAAGCTTGTATTGCAGGAGCACATCGGGGCCAAGTACAGAACTGCATCTAACTTACTTGGTCAAAACAGATTTAACAGCGACAGTTCCATGAACGTTATCCTTTACGTTCATTTTTCTTTTACCATTTAATTTAATGCTGGTGAGTTTATCAAATGTATGAATAAAGTATCACCAGTACAGAACAGAAATAGTTCACTATGATTATGAATAGTAAATTCAGAGAAGCTCTGAAAACTTTCATAGCCAGTACATAATATAACTCTTTATTTAACATTATTTATAGCATTATCATGTTTCTCAACGGCTATTCTGCATACCATACAGTTCAAATTCAATCTAATGAAGCATATTTAGATTTTATAGGAAAAATGTAACTTCAATAAGAGCACTTAAATAAACAGTAACATAGCTGTTATAAAACAGAAAGCTTACTGTTAAAAGTAACACAACTATTTTTTTTTTAATTCAACCAAATATTAGTTGACTACTGTGTATTTCTTAGTAATTTAATACTTAAATAGTAATTTTAAGTATTAATATTTTTTGAAGATACATGACAGCTTTTTTTGTTTAAAAATAAGTTACAAGGAATTACATTTAAGTAATTATTTTTATTTCTGTTGTAATCTGTGCTTTATCTGTTTTAACCATTTTTGCAGGGTCCCAGCGGCTCGCCAAATGGTCCCTGGCACCTCCCCAGGATGCGCATGGGCCCCAGCGACCCCGAGCGAGGACCCAGAGGCTTGCCGAACGGTCCCTGGCGCCTCGCCAGCATGCGCACGGGCAACAGCGACCTCGTCAAGGGGTCCCAAAGGCTCGCCAAATGGTCACTGGCCTCTCCCCAGAACACGCACATGCCCCAGCGGCTCACCAAATGATCCCTGGGGCCTCCCAGCACGCATGGGGCCCAGCCACCCGCTCGAGGTCCCAGGGGCTCGCCAAATGGTCCCTGGCACCTCCCTAGCGTACGTACAGGCCCAAGTGACCCCACGCGTGGTCCCAGCAGCTTGCCAAATGCTCCCTAGCACCTCCCCAGCGCACGCACGGGACCAAGTAACCCATAGGGGGGTCCCAGTGGCTCGCCAAATGGTCCCTGGCACCTCACCAGCACGCGTACGGGCCACAGAGACCCATAGTGGGGTCCCTGCAGCTTGCCACGCGGTTCCTAGCATCTCCCCAGCACGCGCACGTGGCCTAGAGACCCCACGCGGGTTCCCAGTGGCCCGCCAAACGGTCCCTGGCACCTCCCCAGCGCGAGCACTGGCCCCGGCGACCCAGCACAGGGTCCCAGAGGCTCACCAAACGGTCACTGGCGCCTCTGCAGTGAGCGCACGGGCACCAGCGACCCCGCGCGGGGTCCCAGCGGATCGCCAAATGGTCACTGGCACCTCCCTAGCGCGTGCAATAGGCCCAGCGACCACGCAAGTTCCAAGCGGCTCGCCAAATGATCCCTGGCAACTCCCCAGCGCGCGCACAGGCCCCAGCAACCACGCGTGGCTTCCCAGCGTCTCGCCAAAATGTCCCTGTCACCTCCCCAGTGCGTGCACTGGGGCCAGCGACCGCACGCGGGGTACCAGCGGCTCGGCAAATTGTCCCTGGCACCTCCCCAGCACGCGCACTGGGCCCAGCAACCCCGCGCGGGGTCCCCGCGGATCGCCAAATTGTCCCTGGTACCTCCCCAGCGAGCGCACAGGCCCCAGAGACCGCGCAAGTTCCAAGCTGCCCGCCAAATGGTCCCTGGCAACTGCCCAGTGCGCGCACTGGGGCCAACGACCGCACGCGAGGTCCCAGCAGGTCTGCAAATCATCCCTGGCACCTCCCCAGGACGCGCACAGGCCCCAGGGACAACGCGAGGAGTCCCAGCGGCTCGCCAAACCATCCCTGGCGCCTCCCCAGCTGGCACACTGGGACCAGCGACCCCGCACGGGGTCCCAGCTGCTCGCCAAATGCTCCCTGGCACCTCACCAGCACGCGCACAGGCCCCAGCGACACTGCGCAGGGTCCCAGCGGCATGCCAAACGGTCCCTGGCACCTCTGCAGCACACGCACGGACTCCAGCGACCCCGCGCGGGGTCCCAGCGGCTCGACAAACATTTCCTGGGACCTCCCCAGCACGCGTACGGGCCCCAGCGACCTTGCGTGAGATCCCAGCGGATCGCAAAATGGTCACTGGTACCTCCCTAGCACGCGCAATAGGCCCAGCGAACACGCAAGTTCCAAGCGTCTCGCCAAAATGTCCCTGGCACCTCCCCAGCACGCGCACTGGGACCAGCGACCCCGCGCGGGGTCCCAGCTGATCGCCAAATTGTCCCTGGTACCTCCCCAGCGAGCACACTGGGCCCAGCAACCGCACGCGGGGTCCCAGCGGCTCGGCAAATTGTCCCTGGCACCACCACAGCACGCGACTGGGCCCAGCGACGCCGTGTCGGGTCCCAGCGGATCGCCAAATTGTCCCTGGTACCTCCCCAGCGAAGCACTGGGCCCAGCGACCACGTATCGGGTCCCAGCGGTTCGCCAAATGGTCCCTGGCACCTCACCAGCACGCGCACAGTCCCCAGCGACACCGCGCAGGGTACCAGCGGCATGCCAAACGGTCCCTGGCACCTCTACAGCACGCTCACGGGCTCCAGCGACCCCGCGCGGGGTCCCAGTGGATCGCCAAATGGTCACTGGCACCTCCTTAGCGTGTGCAATTGGCCCAGCGACCACGCAAGTTCCAAGCGGCTCGCCAAATGATCCCTGGCAACTCCCCAGCGCGCGCACAGGCCCCAGCAACCACGCGTGGCTTCCCAGCGTCTCGCCAAAATGTCCCTGTCACCTCCCCAGTGCGTGCACTGGGGCCAGCGACTGCACGCGGGGTACCAGCGGCTCGGCAAATTGTCCCTGGCACCTCCCCAGCACGCGCACTGGGCCCAGCAACCCCGTGCGGGGTCCCCGCGGATCGCCAAATTGTCCCTGGTACCTCCCCAGCGAGCGCACAGGCCCCAGAGACCGCGCAAGTTCCAAGCTGCCCGCCAAATGGTCCCTGGCAACTCCCCAGTGCGCGCACTGGGGCCAACGACCGCACGCGAGGTCCCAGCAGGTCTGTAAATCGTCCCTGGCACCTCCCCAGGACGCGCACAGGCCCCAGGGACAACGCGAGGAGTCCCAGCGGCTCGCCAACCCATCCATGGCGCCTCCCCAGCTGGCACACTGGGACCAGCGACCCCGCACGGGGTCCCAGCTGCTCGCCAAATGCTCCCTGGCACCTCACCAGCACGCGCACAGGCCCCAGCGACACTGCGCAGGGTCCCAGCGGCATGCCAAACGGTCCCTGGCACCTCTGCAGCACGCGCACGGACTCCAGCGACCCCGCGCGGGGTCCCAGCGGCTCGACAAACATTCCCTGGGACCTCCCCAGCACACGTACGGGCCCCAGCGACCTTGCGTGAGATCCCAGCGGATCGCAAAATGGTCACTGGTACCTCCCTAGCACGCGCAATAGGCCCAGCGAACACGCAAGTTCCAAGCGTCTCGCCAAAATGTCCCTGTCACCTCCCCAGCGCGTGCACTGGGGCCAGCGACCGCACGCGGGGTACCAGCGGCTCGACGAATTGTCCCTGGCACCTCACCAGCACGCGCACTGGGACCAGCGACCCCGCGCGGGGTCCCAGCTGATCGCCAAATTGTCCCTGGTACCTCCCCAGCGAGCACACTGTGCCCAGCAACCGCACGCGGGGTCCCAGCGGCTCGGCAAATTGTCCCTGGCACCACCACAGCACGCGCACTGGGCCCAGCGACGCCGTGTCGGGTCCCAGCGGATCGCCAAATTGTCCCTGGTACCTCCCCAGCGAAGCACTGGGCCCAGCGACCACGTGTCGGGTCCCAGCGGTTCGCCAAATGGTCCCTGGCACCTACACAGCACACGCACAGGCCCCAGCGACCACACAAGTACCAAGCTGCCCGCCAAAATGTCCATGGCACCTCCCAGGAGCGCGCACTGGGGCCAGCGACCGCACACAGGGTCCCAGTGGCTCGGCAAATCGTCCCTGGCACTTCAACAAGACGCGCACGGGCCCCAGCGAGCCCACACGGGGTCCCAGCTGCTCGCCAAATGCTCCCTGGCACCTCGCGAGCACGCGTACTGGCCCCAGCAACACAGCTCAGGGTCCCAGCAGCACGCCAAACGGTCCCTGGCACCTCTGCAGCACGCGCACGGGCTCCAGCAAACCCGCGCGGGGTCCAGCGGCTCGACAAATGGTCCCTTGCACCTCCACAGCACGCACACTAGGCCCAGCGACCCCGAGCTGGGTCCGAGCGGCTTACCAAAGAGTCCCTGGCACATCCCCAGCACGCGCAGAGCCCCAGCTGCCGCACAAGTTTAAAACAGCTCGCCAAATGATCCCTGGCAACTCCGCAGCGCGCGCACAGGCCTCAGTGACCCCGTGTGGCGTCCCAGCGGCTCGCCAAAATATCCCTGTCACCTCCCCAGCGTGCGCACTTGGCCCACCGACCCCGCGCGGGGTCCAAGCGGCTTGCCAAATGGTCCCTGGCACCTCCCAGCACGCGCATGGGCCCCAGCGACCCTGAATGAGATCCCAGCGGTTCACCAAATGGTCCCTGGCAACTCTGCAGCATGCGCGCAGGCTCCAGCAACCCCGCACAGGGTCCCAGCGGCTCGACAAATGGTCCCTGGCACCTCCCCAGCACGTGCACTGGGCCCAAGGACCGCGCTGGGTCCGAGCTGCTTACCAAATGTTCCCTGGCACCTCGTCAGCACACGCACAGGCCTCAGCTACCCTGCGTGGGGTCCCAGCTACTCGCCAAATGGTCCCTGGAACCTCACCAGCGCGCGCACTGGACCCAGCAACCCCGCATCGGGTCCCAGCGGATCACCATATGGTCCATGGCACATCCCCAGCGCACTTACAGGCCCCAGTGACAGCGCAAGTTCCAAGCGGCCCGCCAAATAGTCCCTGGCAACTCCCCAACGCACGCACAGGCCCCAGTGACCCTGCGTGGCGTCCCAGCGACTCGCCAAATGGTCCCTGGCGCCTCCCCAGCAGGCACACGAGGCCCAGCGACCCCGCACGGGGTCCCAGCTGCTCGCCAAACGGTCCCTGGCACCACTGCAGCACGCGCACGGGCTCCAGCAAACCCGCGCGGGGTCCAGCAGCTCGACAAATGGTCCCTTGCACCTCCACAGCATGCGCACTAGGCCCAGCGACCCCGCGCGTGGTCCGAGCGGCTTACCGATGGGTCCCTGGCACCTCCCCAGCACGCGCAGAGCCCCAGCTGCCGCGCAAGTTTCAAACGGCTCGCCAAATGATCCCTGGCAACTCCCCAGCGCGCGCACAGGCCTCAGTGACCCAGTGTGGCGTCCCAGCAGCTCGCCAAAATATCCCTGTCACCTCCCCAGCGTGCACACTTGGCCCACCGACCCAGCACGGAGTCCCAGCGGCTTCCCAAACGGTCCCTGGCACCTCCACAGCACGCGCACGGGCCCCAGCGACCCTGCGTGGGGTCCCAGCGGATCGCCAACTTGTTCCTGGCACCTCCATAGAGCACGCACAGCCCCCAGCGACAGCGCAAGTTCCAAGCGGCCCGCCAAATGGTCCCTGGCACCTCCCCAGGACGCGCACAGGCCCCAGGGACCCCGCGCGGTCCCAGCGGCTCGCCAAACCATCCCTGGCGCCTCCCCAGCAGGCACACTGGGAACAGCGACCCCGCACGGGGTCCCAGCTGCTCGCCAAATGGTCCCTGGCACCTCACCAGCACGCGCACAGGCCCCAGCGACGCTGCGCACGGTCCCAGCGGCATACCAAACGGTCCCTGGCACCTCTGCAGCACGCGCACGGGCTCCAGCGACCCCGCGCGGGGTCTCAGCGGCTCGACAAACAGTCCCTGGCACCTCCCCAGCACGCGTACGGGCCCCAGCGACCACGCGTGGCTTCCCAGCGTTTCGCCAAAATGTCCCTGTCACCTCCATAGCACGCGCACTGGGCCCAGCGACCCCGTGTTGGGTTCCAGCGGATCGCCAAATTGTCCCTGGTACCTCCCCAGCGAAGCACTGGGCCCAGAAACCACGTGTCGGGTCCCAGCGGATCACCAAAATGTCCCTGGCACCTCCCCAGCAGGCACACGGGCCCCAGCGACACAGCACGTGGTCCCAGCTGCTAGGCAAATGGTCCCTGGCACCTCAGAAGCACACGCACGGGCCCCAGTGACCCCGCACAGGGTCCCAGCGCCTCAACAAACGGTCCCTGGAACCTCCACAGCACGTGCACTAGGCCCAGCGACCCCGCGCGGTGTCCCAGCGGCTCGCCAAACGGTCCCTGGCACATCCCCAGCACGCGCACAGGCCCCAGCGACCCTGCGTGGGGTCCCAGCGGATTGCCAAATGGTCCCTGGTATCTCCTCCATCGCGCGCACTGGGCCCAGCGGTTCGCCAAATGGTCCCTGGCACCTCTGCAGCACGCCAAGACGGACTCCAGCGACCCCGCGGGTCCCAGCGGCTCGACAAACAGTCCCTGGGACCTCCCAGCACGCGTGACGGGCCCCAGCGACCTTGCTTGAGATCCCAGCGGATCGCAAAATGGTCACTGGTACCTCCCTAGCGCGCGCAATAGGCCCAGCGACCACGCAAGTTCCAAGCGTCTCGCCATAATGTCCCTGTCACCTCCCCAGCGCGTGCACTGGGGCCAGCGACCGCACGCGAGGTCCCAGCAGGTATGCAAATCGTCCCTGGCACCTCCCCAGGACGCGCACAGGCCCCAGGGACCCCGCGCGGAGTCCCAGCGGCTAACCAAACCATCCCTGGCGCCTCCCCAGCAGGCACACTGGGCCCAGAGACCCCGCACGGGGTCCCAGCTGCTCGCCAAATGGTCCCTGGCACCTCACCAGCACGCGCACAGTCCCCAGCGACACCGCGCAGGGTACCAGCGGCATGCCAAACGGTCCCTGGCACCTCTACAGCACGCTCACGGGCTCCAGCGACCCTGCGCGGGGTCCCAGCGGATCGCCAAATGGTCACTGGCACCTCCTTAGCGCGTGCAATTGGCCCAGCGACCACGCAAGTTCCAAGCGGCTCGCCAAATGATCCCTGGCAACTCCCCAGCGCGCGCACAGGCCCCAGCAACCACGCGTGGCTTCCCAGCGTCTCGCCAAAATGTCCCTGTCACCTCCCCAGTGCGTGCACTGGGGCCAGCGACTGCACGCGGGGTACCAGCGGCTCGGCAAATTGTCCCTGGCACCTCCCCAGCACGCGCACTGGGCCCAGCAACCCCGCGCGGGGTCCCAGCGGATCGCCAAATTGTCCCTGGTACCTCCCAGCGAAGCACAGGCCCCAGAGACCGCGCGCAAGTTCCAAGCTGCCCGCCAAATGGTCCCTGGCAACTCCCCAGTGCGCGCACTGGGGCCAACGACCGCACGCGAGGTCCCAGCAGGTCTGCAAATCGTCCCTGGCACCTCCCCAGGACGCGCACAGGCCCCAGGGACAACGCGAGGAGTCCCAGCGGCTCGCCAAACCATCCTTGGCGCCTCCTCAGCTGGCACACTGGGACCAGCGACCCCACACGGGGTCCCAGCTGCTCGCCAAATGCTCCCTGGCACCTCACGAGCACGCGCACTGGCTCCAGCAACACAGCTCTGGGTCCCAAAGGCCCACCAAACGGTCCCTGGCAACTCTGCAGCACGCGCACAGGCTCCAGCAACCCCGCACGGGGTACCAGTGGCTCGACAAATGGTCCCTGGCACCTCCCCAGCACGTGCACTGGGCCCAAGGACCGCGCGGGGTCCGAGCTGCTTGCCAAATGTTCCCTGGCACCTCGTCAGCGCAGGCACAGGACCCAGCGACCCTGCGTGTGGTCCCAGCTACTCGTCAAACGGTTCCTGGCACCTCCACAGCACGCGCACTAGGCCCAGCGACCCCGCGCGGGGTCCCAGCGGCTCGCCAAACGGTCCCTGGCACATCCCCAGCACGCGCACGGGCCCAAGCGACCCTGCGTGGGGTCCCAGCGGCTCGCCAAATGTTCCCTGTTGCCTCCCCAGTGCGCGCACGGTCCCCAGCGACCCCATGCAGGATCCCAGCGGCTCGCCAAATGGTCCCTATCACCTCCCCAACACACGCAAGTGCCCCTGTCCCTGTCGCCACCCCATTGGGCACACGAACCTCAGCGCCCCACGCGAGGTCCCAGCGGTTCGCCAAATGATCCCTGGTCTCAAAGGCTCGCCCAATGGTCCCTGGCACCTCAACAGCACACGCACGGCCCCCAGCGACACCGCACGGGGTCCCAGAGGCTCAACAAACCGTCCCTGGCACCTCCCCAGCGCGTGCACAGGGCCAAGTGACCCCGCGCGGGGTTCCAGCGGCTCGCCAAACGGTCCCTGTTGCCGCCCCATTGTGCGCACGGAACTCAGCACCCCGCGCGAGGTCCCAGCAGCTCGCCAAATGGTCCCTAGCACCTCCCCAACACGCTCATGGGCACCAACGACTTTGCGTGGGGCCCCAGCGGCTTAACAAACGGCCCCTGGCACCTCCCTCTTGGCGCACAGGGCCCAGCGACCACGCACGGGGTCCCAGTGGCTCGTCATATGGTCCCTGGCACGTCCCCAGCAAACGCACGGGCCCAGTGACTTCGTGCATGGTCCCTTTGCCTCAACAAACGGTCCCTGGCACATGCCCAGCGTGCGCAAGAGGCCCAATGACCCTGGGTGAGGTCCCAAAGGCTGGCCAAATGGTCCCTGGCATCTCCCCAGAGCGCGCACAGGTGGCAGCGACTTTGTGGTGGATTCCAGCGGCTCACCAAACGATCCCTGGCATTTCCCCAGCAAGCGCACGGGCCCTAGCGACCCCGCTCAGGGTCCCAGCGGTTCGCCAAATGATCCCTAGCACCACCCTAGCAAGCACTCGGGCCCCAGCGACCTCGTGCGGGGTCCCAGCAGCTCGCCAAATGGTCCCTGGCTCCTCCCCAGCGCGCGCATGGGCCCCAGCCACACAACACGGGATCCCAGCGGCTCGCCAACCGGTCAGTGGCAGCTCCTTAGCGCACGCACGGGGCTCAGCGACCCAGCGCGAGGTCCCAGCGGCTCGCCAACAACGGTCCCTGTTGCCTCCCCAGTGCATGCACGGTCCCCAGCGACACCGCGCGGGGTTCTAGAGGATCAACAAACAGTCCCTGGGACCTTCCCAGCATGTCCACGAGGCCCAGTGACCTCGCACAAGGTCCCAGCGGCTCGCCAAACGGTCCCTATCGTCTCCCCAACACGCGCAAGTGCCCCGGCGACGTTGCGTGAGGTACCAGCTGCTCAACAAACGGTCCTTGGCACCTCCCCAGCGAGAGCACGGGCCCCAGCGACTTTGCACGGGGTCCCAGCGACTCGGCAAATGATCCCTGGCACCTCCCCAGCACACGCATGGACCCCAGCGACCCCGCGCAGGGTCCCAGCGTCTCGCCCAATGGTCCCTGGTGCCTCCCCAGCGAGCGCACAGGCCCCAGGATCCCAGGTGGAGACCCAGCGGCTCTCTGAATGGTCCGTGTGTCCTCTCAAGCTGCGCGACAGGCCCCAGCGGCCCCGCACAAGGTCCCAGCAGCTGAACAAAAGGTCCCTGGCACATCCCCTGCACGCGTACGAGTCCCAGTGACCCTGCGCGGGGTCCAAGCGGCTCGCCAACCGGTGAGTGGCAGCTCCCTAGCGCATGCACTGGGCTCAGCGACCCCGCGCGAGGTCCCAGCGGCTCGCCAAATGGTCCCTGTTGACTCCCCAGTGCACGCACGGTCACAAGCGACTCCGCGCGGGGTCCCAGCGACTCGCCAAAAGGTCCCTGGTGTGCAGCCCAGTGCACGCACAGGCCCCAGTGACCCCGCGCGGGGTCCCAGAGGCTCTCCAAATGGTCCCTGGCAGCTCCCCAGGGCGTGCATGGGCCCCAGCGACCCTGCGTGAGGTCCAAGCGGCTCGCCAAACGGTCCCTGGTGCCTTCACAGCGCGCAGGGGCCACAGCGAACAGCGTGGGGTTTGAGCGGCTGTCCAAATGGTCCATGGCACCTCCCCAGCACGCGAACGAGACCTAGTGAACCCGCGCTGGGTCCCAGCAGCTCACCAAATGGTCCATGGCATCTACCCAGCGAGCGCTCGGGCCGCAGCGAGTTCACGCGGGGTCCCAGCGGCTCAGCAAACGGTCCCTGGTACCTCCCCAGCACGCTCACGGGCCTCAGCGACCCACGCAGGGTCCCAGGGGCTCGCCAAATGGTCGCCGGCACCTTCCTAGTGCACACGGGACCCAGCGCCCCTGCGTGGGGTTCCGAGCGGCTCGCCAAATACTCCCTGGCACCTCCCTAGCACACGCACGGGCCCCAGCGACTTCGCGTGGGGTACAATCAGCTCGCCAAACTGTCCCTTGCCACTCCCCAGTGCGCGCATGGGGCCCAGCGACCGCATGCAGTGTCCCAGCGGCTCACCAAATGGTCCCTGGCACCTCCCCAGAGCGCGCATGGGCCATAGCGACTTCGCGCGGGGTCTCAGCGGCACGCCAAATGGTCCCTGGCACCTCCCCAGCAGGGGCACGGGGCCCAAGGACCAAGCGCAGGGTCCCAGCGCCTCGCAAATGGTCCCTGGCAAATCCCCAGCACGCGTATGGGCCATAGCCACTTCACGTGGTGTCCCAGTGACTCGCCAAATGGTCCTTGGCCACTCCACAGTGCACGCACGGGGCCCAGCGACTCCGCTCGGAGTCCCAGCATCTCGCCAAATAGTCCCTGGCACCTCCCCAGTGCGCACACTAAACCCAGCGACCGCTCGCGGGGTTCCAGCGACTCACCAAATGGACCCTGGCACCTCCCCAGCGTGCTCAGTGGGCCCAGGGACCGCACGCGGGGTCCCAGCGGATTGCCAAATGGTCGATGGCACCTACCTAGCGCTCACGGGGCCCAGCGACCCTGCGTGGGGTCCCAGCATCTCGCCAACTGGTCCATGGCACCTCCCCAGCGCGCACACGGGCACCAGCGACCTCGTGCGGGGTCCGAGCGGCTCGAGAAATACTCCCTGGCACTTCCCTAGCACGCACAAGGGCCCTAGCGACTCGCGCTGGGTCCCAGCGGCCCGCTAAAGAATCCTTGGCACCTCCCCAGTACGCGCACTATGCCCATTGACCCCGCGCAGGGTCCAAGCGGCTCGCAAATGTTCCCTGGCACATCGCAAGTGTGCGCAAGAGCCCCAGCGACTTCGCGCAGGGTCACAGTGGCATGCCAAATGGTCCCTGGCACCTCCCCAGCATGCGCTCGGGACCCAGAGACCCCGCTCGTTGTCTTAGCGGCTCGCCAAACAGTCAATGGTATTATTATTATTATTATTATTATTATTATTATTATTATTATTTATTTCTTAGCAGATGAACATTTCAAGTGTTACAGTACAAGTAATAATAATACAGTACAAGTAATAATACAATAAGAGCAAGATAAATACAATGACTAGTTCAAGCAAGTACAAGTGTGACAAAATACAATTCAATAATACAGCAGATAAAAGTGACAGTGATAGTTACATCAAGATATGATTAAATACCAAATACTACAGTTTAAACACTTGGCAGATTACAGTACTCTGAAGTACAGGATTAAATGCAGTAAAATAGGGGGCAGATAAGAGTAAGTAAAGCATATTTAAGGAAGGGTGAAAGTGTCCCAGGGGAGAAACAGAGGAGTTCTACAGGTGCTGTCTGAAGAGGTGAGTCTTAAGGAGGCGCCGGAATGTGGTCAGGGACTGGGCGGTCCTGACATCTGTAGGTAGGTCATTACACCACTGCGGAGCGAGGGTGGAGAAGGAGCGGGCTCTGGAGGCAGGGGAGCGTAGAGGAGGTAGAGCCAGTCTTCTAGTGCAGGCGGAGTGGAGAGGTCGAGTGGGGTGTAGGGAGAGATGAGGGTCTGGAGGTAGCTGGGTGCAGTCTGGTCAAGGCATCTGTAGGCTAGTACAAGAGTCTTGAACTGGATGCGGCGGTGATCGGTAGCCAGTGGAGTGAGCGGAGTAGTGGAGTTGCGTGGGAGAAGCGAGGCAGAGAGAACACCAGGTGGGCAGCGGAGTTCTGGATGAGCTGGAGCGGACGGGTGGCGGACGCAGGGAGGCCAGCCAGGAGGGAGTTGCAGTAGTCTAGGCGGGAGAGTACCAAGGCCTGGACCAGGAGCTGGGTGGCATAGTTGGTGAGGAAGGGTCGGATTCTTCGGATGTTGCTCAGGAAGAATCGGCAAGTGCGTGCCAGAGTGGAAATGTGCTGGGAATAAGAGAGGCAGGGGTCCAGGGTGACTCCAAGGTTCTTAGCGGAGGAAGAGGGAGAGAGTGTGGTAGATTCCAGAGGAACAGAGATAGAGAGATCAGAGGAGGGGGAGGAGGAGGGAAAGAAAAGGAGGTCAGATTTAGAGAGGTTGAGTTTGAGGTGATGCGAGTGCATCCAGGAGGAAATAGCAGACAGACAGGTAGAGATACGCGAGGAGATGGTGGAGTCAGAGGTGGGGAAGGAGAGGAAAATCTGAGCATCATCAGCATAGAAATGGTATGAGAAACCATAGGATGCGATGAGGGGGCCCAGGGAGCGGGTGTAGAGAGAGAACAGGAGAGGACCCAAGACTGACCCTTGGGGGACTCCTGTTAAGAGAGGGTGAGGTGTGGAGGTACCTCCCCAGCGAACCCATGGCCGCTCCAGCTGCCTCGTGCAGGGTCCAAGTGCCTCGCCAAAAAGTCCCTGGCACATCCCCAGAGTGCGCATGGGCCATAGCGACTTCGGGCGGGGTCCCAGCGACTCGCCAAATGGTCCCTGGCCACTCCCCAGAGGCCGCAGGGGGGCCAGCGACCCCACGCAGGGTCCCAGCGGCTTGACAAATGATCCCAGGCACATACCCAGCGTGCGCACGGGCCCCAGAGACCCCACGCAGGGTCCCTGCGGCTCGCCAAATGGTCCCTGGCCACTCCCCAGCACGCGTACGGCGCCCAGCGACCCCGCGCGGGTTCCCAGCATCTTGCCAATTGGTCCCTGGCACCTCCCAAGCACGCACACGAGTCCCAGAGACCTCGTGCGGGGTTCGAGCGGCTCGCTAAATGGTCTCTGGTACCTCCCCAACACACGTGCTGGGACCAGAGAACCAGCGCGGGGTACCAACGGCTCGCAAATGTTCCCTGGCCCATTCCAAACGCGCGCACAGTCTCCGGCGACTTCGCGCAGGGAGCCAGCAGGGAGCCAAATGGTCCCTGGCACCTCCCCAGCACATGCACTTTGCCCAGCGACCACACGCGGGGTCCCAGCAGCTTGCGAAATGGTCTCTGGCACCTCCCCAGCGCGCGCATAGACACCAGCGACCGCGTGCGGCGTCAGAGCTGCTGGCCAAACCGTCCCTGGCACTTCCCCAGCGAACGCACGGGCCCCAAAGTTCCTGCACGGGGTCCGAGCAGCTCGCCAAATGGTACCTGGCACCTCCCTACCGCGCATGGGGCCCAGCGACCCCGCGCGGGGTCCCAGCGGCTCGCGATAAGGTCCCTGTCACCTCCCCAGCGCGCGACGGGCACCAGCGTCCGCGCACGGGGTCCGAGCGGATCGCCAAATGGTCCCTGGCACCTCCCCAGCGCGCGCACAGGCCCCAGAGTCTCCGGGCGGGGTCCGAGCGGCTCGCCAATTGGTCCCTGGTTCCTCCCTAGCGCGTGCACGGGGCCCAGCGACTCCGCGCGGGGTCCCAGCAGCTCGCCAAACAGTCCCTGGTACCTCCCCAGCTCGCGCACTAGCCCCAGAGTCTCTGCGCGGGGTCCGAGCGACTCGGCAAATGGTCCCTGGCACCTCACAGCGTCGCGACGGCCCCAGAGGCCCCGCGCGGGGTCTTAGCGGCCTGCCAAACAGTCCCTGGCACCTCCCCAGCATGCGCACGGGGCCCAGCGACCCCGCGCGGGGTCCCAGCGTCACACCAAATGGTTCCTGGCACCTCCCCAGTGTACGTACAAACCCCAGCGACTTCGATCGTTGTCCCAGCGGCTCGCCTAATGATCCATGGCACCTCCACAACGCATGCACGGGCACCAGCGACCTCGTGCATGGTCCAAGCGACTCTCCAAATGGTCAGTGGCACCTCCCCAGCACGGACATGGGACACAGCGACCACTGTGCGGGGTCCCAGCGGATCTCCCCAAACGGTCCCTGGTACCTAACCAGCACGCGCAAGGGCCCCAGCTACCCCGCGCGGGGTCCCACCGTCACACCAAATTGTTCCTGGCACCTCCCCAGCGCGCATACGAACCCCTGAAACTTCGTGCGAGGTCCAAGCGGCTTGCCAAACTGTCACTGGCACCTCAGAAGCACACGCAGGGGCCCCAGCGACATCGCAAGGGGTCCCAGAGGCTCACCAAATGGTCCCTGGCATCTACCAGCACGCGCATGGGGCCCAGCGACCCCGCTTAGAGTCACAGCGGCTTGCCAAAAGGTCCCTGGCACCTCCCCAGCGCACGCACGGGCCCCAGCTGCTCGCCAAAAGGTCCCTGGCACCTCCCCAGCGTCTGCACGGGGCCCAGCGGGGTCCCAGCGTCACACCAAATGGTTCCTGGCTCCTCCCCAGCTCAGCTGCGTACACCAGCGACTTCCAGCGTGGTCGGGAGGGGTCCTAGCAGCTCGCCAAATGGTCCCTGGCCCCTCCACAGCACTAGAACGGGGCCCAGCGACCCCGCGCTGGCTCCCAGCGGCTCGCCAAATGGTCCCTGGCACTCCCCCAGCACGCGCACGGACCCCAGCAACCCCACGCGGGGTCCCAGCTGCTCGCCAAATGTTTGCTGGCACCTCCCCAGCATGCGCACTGGGCCTAGCGACCGCACGCGGGATCCCAGAGGCACGGCAAATGGTCCCTGGCAGCTCCCCAGCACGCGCACGGGACCCAGCGATCCTGTAAGGGGTCCCAGCGGCTCACCAAACGGTCCCTGGCACCTCCCCAGCACGTGCACGGGCCCCAGCAACCCCACGCGGTTTCCCAGCGGCTCGCCAAATGGTCACTGGCGCCTCCCTAGCGCGCTTACAGGGCCCAGCGACCCAGCGCGGGTTCTCAGCAACTCGCCAAATGGCCCCTGGCACCACTTCAACGCCCGCCGCGGGCGCTAGAGACCAGCGGGGCCGAGCTGCTCGCCAAAAGGTCTCTGGCACGTCCCCTGCGAACACACGGTCTCCAGCGACCTCGCGCATGGTCCCAGCGGCTCGCCAAATGTTTGCTGGCACCTCCCCTGCATGCGCACTGGGCCTAGCGACCGCACGCGGGATCCCAGAGGCACGGCAAATGGTCCCTGGCAGCTCCCCAGCACGCGCACGGGACCCAGCGATCCCGTAAAGGGTCCCAGCGGCTCACCAAACGGTCCCTGGCACCTCCCCAGCACGCGCACGGGCCCCAGCAACCCCACACGGTTTCCCAGCGGCTCGCCAAATGGTCACTGGCGCCTCCCTAGCGCGCTTACAGGGCCCAGCTACCCAGCGCGGGTTCTCAGCAACTCGCCAAATGGCCCCTGGCACCACCTCAACGCCTGCACGGGCCCTAGAGACCCGCGCGGGGACCGAGCTGCTCGCCAAAAGGACCTATGGCACGTCCCCTGCGAACACACGGTCTCCAGCGACCTCGCGCAGGGTCCCAGCGGCTCGCCAAATGGGCCCTGGCACCTCCCCAGCGAGCGTACGGGACCCAACGACTGCGTGCGGGGTCCCTGCGGCTCGCCCAATGGTCCCTGGCACTACCCCAGCACCCGCACAGGCCCCAGTGTCCCCGCGCGGGATCGCAGCGGCTCGCCAAATGGTCCCTAGCACCTCCCCAGCACAAGCACGGGGCCCAGGCAACCCCGCACGGGGTCCCAGCGGCTTGACAAACAGTCCCTTGTACCTCCCCAGCATGTGCACGTGCCACAGCGACGCAGGGCGGGGTGCCTGCGGCTCGGCCAAATGGTTCCTGGCACCTCCCCAGCATGCGCACGGGGCCCAGTGATCCCGCGCCGGATCCCAGCGGCTCACCAAACGGTCCCTGGAACCTCCCCAGCCTGCGTACGGGCACCAGCGACCGCGTGCGGGGTACCTGCGGCTCACCAAATGATCCCAGGTACGTCCCCAGCGAATGCACTGGGCCCAGCGTCCCCGCGCGGGGTCCCAGCGGCTAGCAAAACGGTCCCTGGCACCTCCCAAGCACGCGCAAGGGCCCCAGCAACCCTACGCGGAGTAACAGCGGCTCGCCAAATGGTCCCTGGCGCCTCCCCAGTGCGTGCACAAGCCCGAGCGACCCGGCACAGTGTCCCAGCTGCTCATCAAACGGTCCCTGGCACCTCACCAGCATGCGCACGGGCCCCAGTGACCACCCACGGGGTCCCAGCAGCTGCCTAAATAGTGCCTGGCACCTCCCCAGTATGCACACTGGGCCTAGCGATCCTGCGTGGGGTACCAGCTGCACACCAAACGGTCCCTGGCACCTCTCCAGCACGCACACGGGCCCCAGCGACACCACGCGGGGTTTCAGCGGCTCGCCAAACGGTCCCTGGCACCTCTCCAGCACAAGCACGGGGCCCAGGCAACCCCATCGCGGGGTCCCAGCGGCTCGCGAAACAGTCCCTTGCATCTCCCCAGCATGCGCACGGGCCCCAGTGATCCCGCGTGTGGTCCCAGCAGCTCCCCAAATAGTCCCTGGCACCTCCCCAGAACACGCACTGGGCCTAGCGATCCTGCGTGGGGTACTAGCGGCACACCAAACGACCCTGGTACCTACCCAGCACGCGCATGGAGCCCAGCGATCCCCCGCGTTCGCCAAACGGTCCCTCGTACATCCCCAGCACGTGCACGGGCCCCAGCGACCCAGGGCGGGGTCCCTGCGGCTCGGCCAAATGGTCCATGGCACCTCCCCAGCACGAGCACATGCCCCAGCGACCCTTCATTGGGTCCCAGCGGCTCACCAAATGGTCCCTGGCACCTCGCCAATGCGCGCATGGGGCACAGGAACCTCGCGCGGGGTCCTAGTGGCTAGCAAAACAGTCCCTGGCACCTCCCCAGCACGCCGCACGGGCCCGGCAACCCCGCTGGAGCCCCTGCGGCTCGGCCAAATGGTCCCTGGCACCTCCCCAGCGCGCAAATATTCACCAGTGACCCTCAGTTGGGTCACAGCGGCTCGCCAAATGGTCCCTGGCTTCTCCCCAACGCGCGCACGGGGCCCAGCGACCTCGCGCGGGGTCCCAGCGGCTCGCAAAACGTTCCCTGGTAAACCCCAGCATGCGCACTGGGCCCAGCGACCACGGGAGGGGTCCTAGCGGCTCGCAAATAGTCCCTGGTACCTCCCCAACGCGTGCACGCGGCATAGAGACCCCGCGCAGGGTCCGAGAGGCTCGCCAAATGGTCCCTGGCTCCTCCCCACGAACGCCACGGTCTCCAGCGACCTCGTGCAGGGTCCCAGCGGCTGGCCAAATGGTCCTTGGCACCGCCCCAGCGCTCGCACTGGACCCAGCGACACAGCG
This sequence comes from Acipenser oxyrinchus oxyrinchus, assembly GCA_030684275.1. Taxonomy (NCBI): domain Eukaryota; kingdom Metazoa; phylum Chordata; class Actinopteri; order Acipenseriformes; family Acipenseridae; genus Acipenser; species Acipenser oxyrinchus. Next base: position 9,681,344 of record CM060273.1, on the reverse strand, counting down.
CAGGGTCCCAGCGGCACGCGAAACGGTCCCTGGCACCTCCCCAGCACGAACACGGGCCCCAGCGACCCTGTGCAGGGTCCCAGCGCTAGCCGAATGGTCCCTGACCCCTGCCCAATGCACGTACAGGGCCCAGGGACCCCGCGCGGGTTCCCAACGACTTGCCAAATGGTCCCTGACACCACCTCAGTGCGTGCACTGGCCCCAGAGACCCAACGCAGGGTCTGAGCGGCTCGCCAAGGGTCCCTGGCACCTCCCCCGGGAACGCACGGTCTCCAGCAACCTCGCGAAGGGTCCGAGCGGCTCGCTAAATGGTCCCTGGTACTTCTCCAGCACGCGCACAGGCCCCAGCGACCCCGCGCGAGGTCCCAATGGCTAGGCAAATCTACCCTTGCGCCTCCTCAGCGCGCCAACTGGGCCCAGCAACCCCTCGCGGGGTCCCAGCGGCTCAGCAAACGGTCCCTAGCACCTTCCCAGCATGCGCACAGGCCCCAGCAACTGCGCCCGGGGTCCCAGCAGCTCGCAAATGGTCCCTGGCACATCCCCAGCGCGCGCACGGGCACCAGTGACCCAGCGCGGGGTATCAGCGGCTCGCCAAGTGCTCCCTGGCCCCTCGCCAACACGCGTACGGGGCCCAGCGACCCCGCGCAGGTTCCCAGCAACTCGCCAAATGGTCCCTGGCCTCTCGCCAATACGCGTACGGGCCCCAGAGACCCCGCGCGGGGTCAGAGCAGCTCTCCAAACGGTTCTCCAAACGGTCTCCAGCGATCTCACGCAGGGTCTCAGCGACTCGGTCCCTGGCACCTCCCTCGCGAACGCAAGGTCTCCAGCGATCTCGCGCAGGGTCAGAGCGGTTCACTAAATGGTCCCTTGGCCCTCCAAAGCGCCGACGGGCCCAGCGACCCTGTGCAGGGTCCCAGTAACTTGCCAAATGGTCCCTGATACATCCCCCGAGCGCGCACGAGGCCCAGAGATCCCATGCCGGGTCCTAGGTGTGGAGTCCCAGCGGCTCCCCAAAAGCTCCCTGGCAGCTCCCAAGCTCACCAAATGGTCCCTGGTACCTCCCCAGCACATGCACTGGGCCCAGTGACCCCACACAGGGTCCCAGCAGCTCTTAAAATGGTCCCTGGCACCTCCCCAGCGCGTGCACAGGCCCCAGCAACCCCGGCCGGAGACCCAGCGGCTCGCCAAATGGTCCCTGGCACCTCCCCAGCATGTACACGGGCCCCAGCGACCCCGTGAGGGGTCCCTCCGGCTCACTAAATGGTCCCTGGTACATCCCCAGCGAACGCACTGGGCCCAGCGACCCCACGCGGGGTCACAGTTTATCGCAAAAAATCCCTGGCACATCCCCAGCACACGCAAGTGCACCAGCGACTTTGCGCGGGGTCCCAGGTGCTCGCCAAATATTCCCTGGCGCCTCCCCAGCACGCGCACTGGGCCGAACGACCCCACGCGGTATACCAACGGCTCGGCAAACGGTCCCTGGCACCTCACCAGCACGCGCACGGGCCCTAGCGACCACGCCGGGGTCCCAGCGGCACGCCAAACGTTCCCTGGCACCTCCCCAGGACAAACACGTTGCCCAGCGAAACCGCGCTGAGTCCCAGCATCTCGCCAAATAGTCCCTGGCACCTCCCCGCACGTTATCCCAGCGGCTCGCCAAATGGTACCTGGAACTTCCCCAGCATGCACTCGGGCCCCAGCAACCCCAAGTGGGGTATCTGCGGCTCACCAAATGGTCCGTGGTACATCCCCAGCGAACGCACTGGGCCGAACGACCCCACGCGATATACCAGCGGCTCGCAAATGGTCCATGGTGCCTCCCCAGCACACGCAAGGGACCCAATGACCCCGTGCGTGGTCCCAGCGGCACGCCAAACGGTCCCCGGCACCTGCCGAGCACAAACACGGGCCCCAGCGACCCTGCGCGGTGTCCCAGGAGCTCGACAAATACTCCCTGCCACCTCCCAAGCACAAGCACTCGGCCCAGCGACCCCGCGCGGGGTCCCTGCGGCTCACCAAATTGTCCCTGGCACATCCCCAGCGCACGCATGGGCCCCAGCGACCACGCCGGGGTCCCAGCATCTCGCCAAATGGTCCCTGGCACCGCCCCAGCACGCGCACGGGCCCCAGCGACCCCGTGCGGTGTCCCTGCTTCTCACCAAATGGTCCCTGGTACATCCCCAGCGAACGCACTGGGCCCAGCGACCCAATGTGGGGTCCCAGTGGCTCGCAAAAATTCCCTGGCACATCCCCAGCACACACAAGGGCACCAGCAACTTTGCGTGGGGTCCCTACGGATCACCAAATGGTCCCTGGCACAGTCCCAGCGTACGTATGGACTATAGCGACCCTGTGCAGGGTCACAGCGGCACACCAAGCAGTCCCTGGCACCTCCTGAGCACAAGCACGGGACCCAGCGACCCCGCGCGGTATCCCAGCGGATCGCCAAACGGTCCCTGGAACTTCCCCAGCATGCACACAGGCCCCAACTACCCCGTGCGGGGTCCCTGCGGCTCACAAAATGGTCCCTGGTACGTCCCCAGCGAACGCACTGGGCCAAACGACCCCACGCGGGGTACAAGCTACTCACAAATGGTCCATGGCGCCTCCCCAGCACGCGCACGGGCCCCAGCAACCCCGTGTGGCGTCCCAGCAGCTCACCAAATGATCCCTGGCACCTCCCCAGCACGTGCACGGGCCAAAGCGACCTCGCGCGGTGTCCCAGAGGCACGCCAAACGGTCCTTGGCATCTCCGCAGCACGCGCATGGGTCCCATCGAACCCTGGCAGGGTTCCAGCGGCTAGCCAAATGGTCCTTGGCACCTCCGCAGCAATTGCACGGGCCCCAGTAACTTCGCGTGTTGTCCCAGCTGCTCGCCAAACGGTCCCTTGCACCACTCCAGCGAGCGCACGGGCTCCAACGACCTCGCGCAGGGTCCCAGCGTCTCGACAAATGGTCCCTGGCACTTGCCCAGCGCGCACACTAGGCCCAGCGACAGCACGCGGGGTCCCAGCAGCTCACAAACGGTCCCTGGCACCTCCCCAGCATGCGCACGGGCCCCAGCGACCCCGTGAGGAGTCACAGCAGCTGGCCAAATGGTCCTGGCACCTCTCCAGCGTGTGCACAGGCCCCAGAGACCCCGCGCATGGTCCGCGCAGCTCGCCAAATGATCCCTGGCCTCTCCCCAGCAGGTGCACGGGGCCCAGCGACCCCGTGCGCTGGGTCCCAGCGGCTTGCCAAATGATCATTGGCACCAACCCAGCGCGTGCATAAGCCCCAGCGACCCTGCACGGGGTACCAGCGGCAAGCCAAATGGTCCCAGGCACCTCCCCAGCATGCGCACGGGGCCCACCGAACGCGTGCAGAGTCCAAGCGGCACGCCAAATGGTCCCTGGTATCTCCCCAGCACGCGCACTGTGCCCAGCGATGCCGCTCGGGTTCCCAGCGGCACGTCAAATGGTCCATGGCACCTCCGCAGCACGCGCACGGGCCCCAGAGACCCCACGAGGGATCCCAGTGTCTCGCAAATGGTCCCTGGCACATCCCCAGCGCGCGCACGTGCCACAGCGACCGCACCCGGGGACCCAGCGGCACGCCAAATGGTCATTGGCAACTCCGCAGCACGCGCATGATGCCCATTGACCCCGCGCGGGATCCCATTGGCTCGCCAAACGTTCCCTGGCACCTCCCCAGCGAACGCACAGTCTCCAGCGACCTATTGCAGGGTCCAAGCGGCTCGCCAAATGGTCCCTGGCACCTCCCCAGCATGCGCACAGGCCCCAGTGTACCGGCGTGGGGTCCCAGCGGCTCGCCAAAATATCCCTTGGCACTTCCCCAGCGGTCGCACGGGGCACAGCGACCCAGCTTGGGTTCCCAGCGTATCGCCAAATGGTCCCTGGCGCCTCTCCAGCGCGCGCACGGGCAACAGCGACCGTGCGTGTTGTTCGAGCGGCTCACTAAATGGTCCCTGGCACATCCCCAGCTAACGCACTGGGCCCAGTGACCCCGCGCGGTGTCCCAGCAGCTCACAAATGTTCCCTAGCACATTCCCAGTGCGCGCACGGGCCCCAGCATCACCGCACGGGGTCCCAGCGGCTCGCAAAACGGTCCATGGTGCCACCCCAGCACGGGTACTGGGCCCAGCGAACTCGCGCAGGGTCCCAGCGGGTCGCAAATGGTCCATGGCATATCCCCAGCGTGAGCACACGCCCCATTGACTTTGGACGGGGTCCCAGCGGTTCGCAAATGATTCGTGGCATAACCCCAGCGCGAGCACACGCCCCAGCAACTTCGCGCAGGGTCCCAGCGGCTCGCCAAATGGTCCCTGGCAGCTCCCTAGATGGCGCACGGGCACTAGCGACCGTGCGCGGGGTCCCAGCAGCTCGTCAAACGATCCCTGGCACCTCCCCAGCATGCGCACGGGCCCCAGCAACCGCGGGCGGGGTCCCAGCGGCTCGCCAAACGGTCCCTGGCACCTACCCAGCACGCGCACACGCACAAGCGACCACGCGCGGGGTTCCAGCGGCTAGCCAAATGGTCCCTGGCCCCTCCCAAACACGTGCACGGGGCCCAGCTGGTCCCTGGCAAATCCCAAGCGCGCGCACGGGCCCCAGTGACTTCGTGCGGGGTCCCAGAGGCTCGCCAAAATATCCCTGGCACCTCCCCAGCACCCGCACTGGGCCCAGCGACTGCACGCGGGGTCTCAGTGACACGCCAAATGGTCCCTGGCACCTCCCCAGCACGAACACAGGGCCCAACGACCCCACGCGGGGTCCCAGCTGCTTGCAAATTGTCCCTGGCACATCCCCAGCGCACGCATGGGCCCTAGCGACTTTGCGTGGGGTCGCAGCGGCTTGCCAAATGTCCCTGGCACATCCCCAGCAAGCGCACTGGGCCCAGCTACCGCACGCGTGGTCCCAGCGGCTCGCCAAACGGTCCCTAGCACCTCCCCAGCACGCGCACTTGGCATATCCCCAGCATGATCACACACCCCAGCAACTTCTCGCGGGGTCCCAGCGGCTCGCAAATGGTCCGTGGCATATCCCCAGCACGAGCACATACCCCAGCGACCTCACGCGGGATACCAGCGGCTCACAAATGGTCTGTGGCATATCCCCGGCGCGAGCACACGCACCAGCGACCACGCGCGCGGTCCCAGCGGCTCGCCAGATGGTCCCTGGCACCTCCCCAGCGTGCGCATGGCCCCTAGCGTCTTCGCGTGGGGTCCCAGCGGCTTGCCAAATGGTCCCTGGCACCTCCCCAGCGCACTCACGGGCACCGGCCACCTCGTGCGGTGTCCAAGCGGCTTGCCAAATGATCTCTGGCACCTCCCCAGCAAGCGCACGGGCCCCAGAGTCCCCGCGCGGGGTCCGAGCGGCTCACCAAATGGTCCCTGGTATCTCCCCAGCTCGCGCACTAGGCCCAGCGACCTCGCGCGGGGTCTCAGCGGCTTGCAAATGGTCCCTGGCACATTCCCAGTGCACGCACAGGCCCCAGCGACCACGTGCTGGGTCCCAGCGGCTCGCGACATGGTCCCTGGCACCTCCCAGCACGCGCACGGGGCCCAGTGACCCCGCGCGGAGTCACAGCGGCTCGCCAAAAGGTCTCTGGCACCTCCCCAGCACCTCCCCAGCACGTGCACGGGGCCCAGCGACCCTGGGCGTGGTCCCAGCAGCTCGCAAATGGTCCCTGGCACATCCCCAGCATGCGCACGGGGCCCAGATACTTTGCGCGGGTTCCCAGCGGCTCACCAAACGGTCCCTGGCACCTCCCCAGCACGTGCACTGGCCCCAGCGACCTCATGAGGGGTCACAGCGGCACTCCAAACGGTCCCTGGCACCTCCGCAGCACGCGCAAGGGGCCCAGCGACCCCACGCAGGGTCGAGCGGCTAGCCAAATGGTCCCTGGCACCTCCCTAGCGCATGCACGGTGCCCAGGGACCCCGCTCCGGGTCCCAGTGGCTCGCTAAATAGTCCCTGGCACCTCCCCAGCGCACGCACGGGAACCAGCTACCTCGTACAGGATCCAAGCGGCTCGGCAAATGGTCCCTGGCACCTTCCCAGCACGCACAAGGGCTCCAGAGTCCCCGAGCGGTGTGCCAGCGGCTCGCCAAATTGTCCCTGGCACCTCCCCAGCACATGCACGGGGTAAAGTGACTTTGCACGGTGTCCCAGCGGCTCGCCAAATGCTCCCTGGCACCTTCCCAGCGTGCGCAAGGGCCACAAAGTCCCCGAGCGGTGTGCCAGCAGCTCGCCATATGGTCCCTGGCACCTCCCCAGCGCATACTGGGACCAGCGACCCCGCACGGGGTCCCAGCAGCACACCAAACAGTCCCTGGCACCTCCCCAGCACTCGCACGTGGTTCAAAGACCCCGTGCTGTGTCCGACCGGTTCGCCAAATGGTCATTGGCACTTCCCCAGCACGAGCACGGGCCCCAGCGACATCGGGAGGGGTCCCAGCTGCACGCCAAACGGTCCCTGGCACCTCCCCAGCACGCTCACGGGGCCCAGCAACCCCACGCGTTGTCCCAGCGGCTCGCAAATGGTCGCTGGCACATCCCCAGCGTGCGCACGGGCCCCATCTACTTTGCGCGGGTTCCCAGCGGCTCACCAAATGGTCCCTGGCACCTCCCCAGCATGCGCACGGGCCCCTGCGACCTCGCGCGGGGCACCAGCGGCACTCCCAACGGTCCCTGGCACCTCCGCAGCACGCGCATGGGGCCCGGCAACCACGCGCGGGGTTCCAGCGGCTCGCAAAACGTTCCCTGGCACCACCCCAGCACGGACATGTGGCCCATCGACTTCGCACGCAGTCCCAACGGCTCGCCAAATGATCCCTGGCACCTCCCTAGTGAGAGCACGTGGCCCAGCGACCATGTGCAGGGTCCCAGCGGCACGCCAAACGGTGCCTGGCACCTCCCCAGCGCACGCACTAGACCCAGCGACCCTACACGGTGTCCCAGCGGCTCGCCAAACGGTGCCTGGCACCTCCGCAGCCCATGCACAGGGCCCAACAACAACACGCAGGGTCCCAGCAGCTCGCAAATAGTCCCGGACACATCCCAAGCTCGCACACAATCCCAGCGACGCCGCCCAAGGTCCCAGCGGTTTGCCAAACGGTCCCTGGCACCTCCGCAGCGGGGGAATGGGGCCCAGCGACCACGTGCGGGGTCCCAGCGGCTCGCCAAATCATCCTTGGCACCTCCCAGCACGCGACGGTGCCCAGCGACCCGCATGGAGTCACAGCGGCTCGCCAAAGGTCCCTGGCACCTCCCCAGCGCGCGCACGGTCCCCAGAGTCCCCGCGCGGTGTCCGAGCGGCTCGCCAAATGGTCCCTGGCACCTCCCCTGCGCGCACAGGGCCAAGCGACCACGTACGGGATCCCATCAGCTCGTCAAACGGTCCCTGGTACCTCCCCAGGTCGCGCACTAGGCCCAGCGACTTTGTGCGGGGTCCTAGCGCCTCACCAAACGGTTCCTGGAACCTCCCCAGCACGTGCACGGGGCCCAGCGACCCCGGGCGTGGTCCCAGCAGCTCGTAAATGGTCCCTGGCACATCCGCAGCGTGCACACGGGGCCAAGATACTTTGCGCGGGTTCCCAGCGGCTCACCAAACGGTCCCTGGCACCTCCCCAGCACGTGCACTGGCCCCAGCGACCTCATGCGGGGTCCCAGCGGCACTCCAAACGGTCCCTGGCACCTCCGCAGCACGTGCAAGGGGCCCGGCGACCCTACGCAGGGTCGAGCGGCTAACCAAATGGTCCCTGGCACCTCCCTAGTGCATGCACGGTGCCCAGGGATCCCGCTCCGGGTCCCAGTGGCTCGCTAAATAGTCCCTGGCACCTCCCCAGCGCACGCATGGGAACCAGCTACCTCGTACAGGATCCAAGCGGCTCGGCAAATGGTCCCTGGCACCTTCCCAGCGCGCACAAGGGCTCCAGAGTCCCCGAGCGGTGTGCCAGCGGCTCGCCAAATTGTCCCTGGCACCTCCCCAGCACATGCACGGGGTAAAGCGACTTCGCACGGTGTCCCAGCAGCTCGCCAAATGGTCCCTGGCACCTTCCCAGCGCGCGCAAGGGCCACAAAGTCCCCGAGCGGTGTGCCAGCAGCTCGCCAAATGGTCCCTGGCACCTCCCCAGCGCATACTGGGACCAGCGACCCCGCGCGGGGTCCCAGCAGCACACCAAACAGTCCCTGGCACCTCCCCAGCACTCGCACGTGGTTCAAAGACCCCGTGCTGTGTCTGACCGGTTCGCCAAATGGTCATTGGCACATCCCAAGCGCGCACAGCACGGGCCCCAGCGACATCGCGCGGGGTCCCAGAGGCTCGCCAAAATATCCCTGGCACCTCCCCAGCGCGCGCACTGGCCCCAGCTACCACACGCGGGGTCCCAGCGGCTCGCCAAACGGTCCCTGGCACCTACCCTGCACGCCGCACGTGTACAAGCGACCACGCGCGGGGTTCCAGCGGCTCGCCAAACGGTCCCTGGTACCTCCCCAGCACGCACACTGGGCCCAGCGACCTCACGCGGGATCCCAGCGGCTCGCAAATGATCCCTGACACATCCCCAGCGCGCGCACGTGCCCCAGCAGCTCGCCAAATGGTCCTTGGCCCCTCCTCAGCACATGTACGGGTCCCAGCGACCCCGTGAGGGGTCCCAGCGGCTCCCCAAACGGTACCTGGCACCACCCCAGCACGTGCACGGGTCCCAACGACTCCGCGCGGGGTCCGAGCGGCTCGCAAATTGTCCCTGGCACATCCCCAGCGCGCGCATGGGCCCTAGCGACTTCGCGCGGGGTCCCAACGGCTAGCCAAACGGTCCCTGACACCTCCCCAGCGAACGCATGGTCTCCAGCAACCTTTTGCAGGGTCCAAGCGGCTCGCCAAATGGTCCCTGGCACTTCCACAGCATGCACACAGGCCCCAGTGATCCGGCGTGGGGTCCCAGCGGCTCGCCAAAATATCCCTTGGCACCTCCCCAGCAGTCGCACGGGGCACAGCGACCCCGCGCGGTGTCCCAGCAGCTCGCAAATGTTCCCTAGCACATTCCCAGTGCGCGCACGGACCCCAGCATCACCGCACGGGGTCCCAGCGGCTCGCAAAACGGTCCATGGTGCCACCCCAGCACGGGTACTGGGCCCAGTGAACTCGCGCAGGATCCCAGTGGGTCGCAAATGGTCCGTGGCATATCCCCAGCATGAGCACACGCCCCAGCGACTTCGCGCAGGGTCCCAGCGGCTCGCCAAATGGTCCCTGGCAGCTCCCCAGCAGGCACACGGGCACTAGAGACCGTGCGCGGGGTCCCAGCAGCTCGTCAAACGATCCCTGGCACCTCCGCAGCATGTGCACGGGGCCCAGCGACCCTGTGCAGAGTCCCAGCGGCACGCCAAACAGTCCCTGTCACCTCCCCAGCATGCGCACGGTCACCAGCGACCGTGTGTGAGGTCCGAGTGGCTCACCAAATGGTCCCTGGCACATCCCCAACACGTGTACTGGGCCCAGCGGCTCGCAAATGGTCCGTGGCATATCCCCAGCATGAGCACACGCCCCAGCGGCTCGCAAATGGTCTTTGGCATATCCCCAGCGTTAGCTCACGCCTCAGCGACTTCACGCAGGGTCCCAGCAGCTCGCCAAATGGTCCCTGGTACCTCCCCAGTATGCTCAGAGGCCTCAGCAACCCAGGGCGGGGTCCCAGCAGCTCGCCAAATGGTCCCTGGCACCTCTCCAGTGAATGCACGGTCTCCAGCGACTTTGTGCGGGGTCCAAGCGCCTCACCAAACGGTTCCTGGAACCTCCCCAGCACGTGCACGGGGCCCAGCGACCCCGGGCGTGGTCCCAGCAGCTCGCAAATGGTCCCTGGCACATCCCCAGCGTGCACACGGGGCCAAGATACTTTGCGCGGGTTCCCAGCGGCTCACCAAACGGTCCCTGGCACCTCCCCAGCACGTGCACTGGCCCCAGCGACCTCATGCGGGGTCCCAGCGGCACTCTAAACGGTCCCTGGCACCTCCGCAGCACGTGCAAGGGGCCCGGCGACCCCACGCAGGGTAGAGCGGCTAACCAAATGGTCCCTGGCACCTCCCTAGCGCATGCACGGTGCCCAGGGACCCCGCTCCGGGTCCCAGTGGCTCGCTAAATAGTCCCTGGCACCTCCCCAGCGCACGCATGGGAACCAGCTACCTCGTACAGGATCCAAGCGGCTCGGCAAATGGTCCCTGGCACCTTCCCAGCGTGCACAAGGGCTCCAGAGTCCCCGAGCGGTGTGCCAGCGGCTCGCCAAATTGTCCCTGGCACCTCCCCAGCACATGCACGGGGTAAAGCGACTTCGCACGGTGTCCCAGCAGCTCGCCAAATGGTCCCTGGCACCTTCCCAGCGCGCAAGGGCCACAAAGTCCCGGCGGTGTGCCAGCAGCTCGCCAAATGGTCCCTGGCACCTCCCAGTGCATACTGGGACCAGCGACCCAGCGGGGTCCCAGCAGCACACCAAACAGTCCCTGGCACCTCCAGCAGCACTCGCGACGTGGTTCAAAGACCCGTGCTGTGTCTGACCGGTTCGCCAAATGGTCATTGGCACATCCAAAGCGCGCGCACGGGCCCCAGCGACATCGCGCGGGGTCCCAGAGGCTCGCCAAAATATCCCTGTCACCTCCCCAGCGCGCGCACTGGCCCCAGCTACCACACGCGGGGTCCCAGCGGCTCGCCAAACGGTCCCTGGCACCTACCCTGCACGCGCACGTGCACAAGCGACCACGCGCGGGGTTCCAGCAGCTCGCCAAATGGTCCTTGGCCCCTCCTCAGCACATGTACGGGTCCCAGCGACCCCGTGAGGGGTCCCAGCGGCTCCCCAAACGGTACCTGGCACCACCCCAGCACGTGCATGGGTCCCAACGACTCCGCGCGGGGTCCGAGCGGCTCGCAAATTGTCCCTGGCACATCCCCAGCGCGCGCATGGGCCCTAGCGACTTCGCGCGGGGTCCCAACGGCTCGCCAAACGGCTAGCCAAACGGTCCCTGACACCTCCCCAGCGAACGCATGGTCTCCAGCAACCTTTTGCAGGGTCCAAGCGGCTCACCAAATGGTCCCTGGCACCTCCCCAGCATGCGCACAGGCCCCAGTGATCCGGCGTGGGGTCCCAGCGGCTCGCCAAAATATCCCTTGGCACCTCCCCAGCAGTCGCACGGGGCACAGCGACCCCGCGCGGTGTCCCAGCAGCTCGCAAATGTTCCCTAGCACATTCCCAGTGCGCGCACGGACCCCAGCATCACCGCACGGGGTCCCAGCGGCTCGCAAAACGGTCCATGGTGCCACCCCAGCATGGGTACTGGGCCCAGCGAACTCGCGCAGGATCCCAGTGGGTCGCAAATGGTCCGTGGCATATCCCCAGCATGAGCACACGCCCCAGCGACTTCGCGCAGGGTCCCAGCGGCTCGCCAAATGGTCCCTGGCAGCTCCCCAGCAGGCACACGGGCACTAGAGACCGTGCGCGGGGTCCCAGCAGCTCGTCAAACGATCCCTGGCACCTCCGCAGCATGCGCACGGGGCCGAGCGACCCTGTGCAGAGTCCCAGCGGCACGCCAAACAGTCCCTGTCACCTCCCCAGCATGCGCACGGTCACCAGCGACCGTGTGTGAGGTCCGAGTGGCTCACCAAATGGTCCCTGGCACATCTCCAACACGTGTACTGGGCCCAGCGGCTGGCAAATGGTCCGTGGCATATCGCCAGCGTGAGCACACGCCCCAGCGATGCCGCGCGGGGTCCCAGCGGCTCGCAAATGGTCTGTGGCATATCCCCAGCGTTAGCTCACGCCCCAGCGACTTCACGCAGGGTCCCAGCAGCTCGCCAAACGGTCCCTGGTACCTCCCCAGCATGCGCAGAGGCCTCAGCAACCCAGGGCGGGGTCCCAGCAGCTCGCCAAATGGTCCCTGGCACCTCCCCAGTGAATGCACGGTCTCCAGCGACCTCGTGCAGGGTCCAAGCGGCTCGCCAAATGGTCCCTAGCACCTCCCCAGCACGCGAACGGGCAACAGCGACTTCGGCTCACCAAATGGCCCATGGTAAGTCCCAAGCGAACGCGCTGGGTCCAGCGAACTTACGTGGGGTCCCAGCGGCACGCAAATAGTCCCTGGCACATCCCCAGCGAACGCATGGGCACCAGTGACTTAACGTGGGGTCCCAGCGGCTCGCCAAACGGTCCCTAGCACCTCCCCAGCGAGTGCACGGGCTCCAGTGACCCAGCGCAGGGTCCCAGCGGCTCGTCAAATGGTCCCTGGTAACTCCCCAGCGCAGGCACATGCCTCAGCGACCCTGCGTGGGGTCCCAGCAGCTCGCCAAAATATCATTGGCACCTCCCCAGCGCGCGCACTAGGCCCAGCTACCACACGCGGGGTCCCAGCAGCTCGCCAAATGGTCCCTGGCACCTCCCTAGCGCACACCGGCACCAGCGACCACGTGCGGTGTCCGAGCGGCTCGCCAAATGGTCCCTGGCACCTCCCCAGCACGTCCATGAACCCCAGCGAACCCGCGCAGGGTCCCAGCGGCTCGCCAAACAGTTCCTTGCACCTCACCAGCATGCGCACTGGTCCCAGTGACCCTGCGCAGTGTCCCAGCAGCTCGCAAATAGTCCCTGGCACATACCCAGTGCGCGCACGGGTCCCAGCGTCCCCGCGCGGGGTCCCAGCGGCTCGCAAAACAGTCCCTGGTGCCACCCCAGCATGCGTACTGGGCCCAGCGAACTCGTGCAGGGTCCCAGCGGCTCACAAATGGTCCTTGGCATATCCCCAGCGTGAGCAAACGCCCCAGCGACTTGGCGCAGGGTCCCAGCGGCTCGCCAAACGGTCCCTGGCACCTCCCCAGCACGCGCTCAGCAACCCCGGGCAGGGTCTCAGCAACCCCGGGCAGGGTCCCACCAGCTCGCCAAACGGTCCATGGCACCTCCCCAGCGAACGCACGGTCTCCAGCAACCTCGTGCAGGGTCCAAACGGCTCGCCAATTGGTCCCTAGTACCTCCCCAGCACGCGCACAGGCCCCAGTGACACCGCGTGGGGTCCCAGCGGCTCGTCAAAATATCCCCAGCACCTCCCCAGCGCGCGCACTTGGCCCAGCGACCGCACGTGGGGTCTCAGTGACACGCCAAATGGTCCCTGGCACCTCCCCAGCACGAGCACAGGGCCCAACGACCCAGCGCGGGGTCCCAGCTGCTCGCAAATTGTCCCTTGCACATCCCCAGCGCGCTCATGGGCCCTAGAGACTTCGCGTGGGGTCCCAGCGGCTTGCCAAATGGTCCCTGGCACATCCCCAGCAAGCGCACTGGGCCCAGCTACCGCACACATGGTCCCAGCGGCTCGCCAAACAGTCCCTAGCACCTCCCCAGCACGCGCACTGGGCCCAGTGACCCCACGTGGTGTCCCAGCAGAACGCAAGTGGTCCCTGGCACATCCCCAGCACGTGCACGGGCACCAGCGTCCCTGCGCGGGGTCACAGCGGCCCGCAAATCGGTCCCTGGTGCCACCCCAGCACGCGTACCAGGCCTAGCGAACTCGCGCAGGGTCCCAGTGGCTCGCAAATGGTCCGTGGCATATCCCCAGCGTGAGCACACGCTCCAGCAACTTCACGCGGGGTCCCAGCAGCTCGCAAATGGTCCGTGGCATATCCCCAGCGCGAGCACATGCCCCAGCGATCTCGCGCGGGATGGCAGCGGCTCGCCAGATGGTCCCTGGCACCTCCCCAGCGTGCGCATGGGCCCTAGCGACTTCGCGTGGGGTCCCAGTGGCTTGCCAAATGGTCCCTGGCACCTCCCTACGCATGCACGGTGCCCAGAGACCCCGCGCGGTGTCCCAGCGGCTCGCCAAATGGTCCCTGGCACCTCCCCAGTGCGCACGGGGCCAAGCGACCACGCGCGGGGTCCCATCGGCTCGCCAAACTGTCCCTGGGACCTCCCCAGGTCGCGCACTAGGCCCAGCGACTTCACGCGTGGTCCAAGCAGCTTGCCAAACAGTCCCTGGCACCTCACCAGCACGCGCAGGGGCCCCAGTGACATCGGTGGGGTCTCAGCGGCTCACCAAATGGTCCCTGGCACCTCCCCAGCGTGCGCACGGGCACCAGTGACCTGGTGTGGAGTCCGAGCGGCTCGCCAAATCATCCCTGGCACCTACAAGCACGCGCATGGGGCCTGGCAACCCAACGCGGGGTTCCAGCGGCTCGCCAAACGTTCCCTGGCACCACCCCAGCACGGACATGGGGCCCATCGACTTCGCACGCAGTCCCAGCGGCTCGCCAAATGATCCCTGGCACCTCCCTAGTGAGAGCACGTGGCCCAGCGACCACGTGCAGGGTCCCAGCGGCACGCCAAACGGTGCCTGGCACCTCCCCAGCGCATGCACTAGACCCAGCGACCCTACACGGTGTCCCAGCGGCTCGCCAAACGGTCCCTGGCACCTCCGCAGCCCACGCACAGGGCCCAACAACCACACGCAGGGTCCCAGCAGCTCGCAAATAGTCCCGGGCACATCCCAAGCTCGCACACAAGCCCAGCGACGCCGCCCAAGGTCCCAACGGTTTGCCAAACGGTCCCTGGCACCTCCGCAGCGGGCGAATGGGGCCCAGCAGCTTGCCAAACGGTCCCTGACACCACCCCAGCACACGCACGGGGCCCAACGACCACGCGTGGAGTCCCAGCGGCTCACCAAATGGTCCCTGGCATCTCTCAGCACTCGCACTGGGCCCAGCGACCCCGCATGGAGTCACAGCGGCTCGCCAAAAGGTACCTGGCACCTCCCTAGCGTGCATGGGGCCCAGCGACCACGCTCGGGGTCCCATCAGCTTGCCAAACGGTCCCTGGTACCTCCCCAGCTCGCGCACTAGGCCCAGCGACCCCACGCGGGGTCCCAGTGACTCACAAATGGTCCCTGGCACCTCCCCAGCACGTGCACGGGGCCCAGCGACCCCGGGCGTGGTCCCAGCGGCTCACAAATGTTCCCTGGCACATCCCCAGCGTGCGCACGGACCCCAACTACTTCGCGCGGGTTCCCAGCGGCTCACCAATCGGTCCCTGGCACCTCCCCAGCACGCGCACAGGCCCCAGCGACCTCGCACGGGGTCCCAGCGGCACTCCAAAGGGTCCCTGGCACCTCCGCAGCACGCGCACGGGGCCCGACGACTCCGCGCAGGGTCGAGCGGCTAGCCTAATGGTCCCTGGCACCTCCCTAGCGCATGCACGGTGCCTGGAGACCCCGCGCGGTGTCCCAACAGCTCGCCAAATGGTCCCTGTCACCTCCCCAGCACGCACGGGGCCAAGCGACCACGCGCGGGGTCCCATCAGATCGCCAAACGGTCCCTGGTACCTCCCCAGGTTGCGCACTAGGCCCAGCGACTTCACGCGTGGTCCAAGCAGCTTGCCAAACTGTCCCTGGCACCTCACCAGCACGCGCAGGGGCCCCAGTGACATCACGTGGGGTCTCAGCGGCTCACCAAATGTTCCCTGGCACCTCCCCAGCGTGCGACCAGGCACCAGTGACCAGGTGTGGAGTCCCAGCGGCTCGCAAAATGGTCCCTGGCACCTCCCAGCGCGCGACGGGCAAAGCGACCACGCGCGGGGTCCCATCAGCTCGCCAAATGGTCCCTGGTACCTCCCCAGGTCGCGCACTAGGCCCAGCAACTTCGTGCGGTGTCCTAGCGCCTCACCAAACGGTCCCTGGAACCTGCCCAGCACGTGCATGGGGCCCAGCGACACCACGCAGGGTCGAGCTTCTAGCCAAATGGTCCCTGGCACCTCCCTAATGCATGCACGGTGCCCAGGGACCCCGCGCCGGGTCCCAGCGACTCGCCAAATGGTCCCTGGCACCTCCTCAGGGTGCGCACAGGCACCAACTACCACGTTCGGGGTCCGAGTGGCTCGCTAAATAGTCCCTGGCACCTCCCCAGCGCACGCATGGGAACCAGCTACCTCGTACAGGATCCAAGCGGCTCGGCAAATGGTCCCTGGCACCTTCCCAGCGCGCACAAGGGCTCCAGGGTCCCCGAGCGGTGTGCCAGTGGCTCGCCAAATTGTCCCTGGCACCTCCCCAGCACATGCGGGGTAAGCGACCGCGACGGTGTCCTAGCGGCTCGCCAAATGGTCCCTGGCACCTTCCCAGCAGCGCCAAGGGCCCCAAAGTCCCGGCGGTGTGCCAGCAGCTCGCCAAATGGTCCCTGGCACCTCCCCAGCGTATGCACGGGGCCCAGCGACCCCGCGCAAGGTCCCAGCGGTTCGCCAAACGGTCCCTGGCACCTCCGCAGCGGGCGAACGGGCCCAGCGACCACGTGCGGGGTCCCAGCAGCTCACCAAACGGTCCCTGACACGTCCCCAGCGCGCGCACGGGGCCCAACGACCACGCATGGAGTCCCAGCGGCTCGCCAATGGTCCCTGGCACCTTCAGCACTCGCACTGGGCCCAGCGACCACGCATGGAGTCACAGCGGCTCACCTAAATGTCCCTGACACCTCCCCATAGCGTGCACGGACCCCAGCAACCAGACGTGGGGTCCCAGCGGCTCACCAAATGGTCCCTCGCATATCGCAGCAGCGCCGACGGGGCCCAGCAGCTCGCCAAAAGTTCCATGGCACCTCCCCAGCGCGCGCACAAGGCCCAGCGACCCCGCGCGGGGTCCCAGCGTCACACCAAATAGTTCCTGACACCTCCCCAGCGCGCGTACTAACCCCGATGACTTCGGGCGTGGTCCAAGCGGCTTGCCAAACTGTCCCTGGCACCTCACCAGCATGCGCAAGGGCCCCAGTGACATCGCGTGGGGTCTCAGCAGCTCGCCACATGATCCCTGGCACCTCCCCAGCGTGCGCACAGGCACCAGTGACCAGGCGTGGAGTCCCATCAGCTCGCCAAACGGTCCCTGGTACCTCCCCAGGTCAGCAACTAGGTGCAGCGACCCCACGCGGGGTCCCAGTGACTCACAAATAGTCCCTGGCACCTCCCCAGCGCACGCATGGAAACCAGCTACCTCGTACACTGTCCAAGCAATGGCCAAATGGTCCCTGGCACCTTCCCAGCGCGCACGGGCCCCAGAGTCCCCGTGCGGTGTCCGAGCGGCTCGCCAAATGGTCCTGGCACCTCCCTAGCGAGCGCACGGGGCCCAGCGACCCCGCGCGGGGTCCCATCAGCTCGCCAAACGGGCCCTGGTACCTCCCCAGCTCGCGCACTAGGCCCAGCGACCCCACGCGGGGTCCCAGTGACTCGCAAATGGTCCCTGGCACATCCCCAGCACACGCACGGGCCCCAGCGACTTTGTGCGGGGTCCTAGCGCCTCACCAAATGGTCCCTGGCACCTCCCCAGCACGCGTACGGGCCCCAGCGATCTCGGAAGGGGTCCCAGCGGCTCGCCAAATGGTCCCTGGCACCTCCCAGCGTGCACGGGCCCAGCGACCCGCGCAAGGTCCCAGCGGTTCGCCAAATGGTCCCTGGCACCTCTGCATGCACGGGGCCCAGGGACCCCACGCGGGGTCCCAGCGGCTGGCCAAATCGTCCCTGGCACCTTCCAAGCATGCGCACGGGCCCCAGAGTCCCCAGGCGGGGTCCGGCGGCTCGCTAAATGGTCCCTTGCCCCTCCCCAGCACGCGCTGGGGATAAGCCACGGACCATTTGCGAGCCGCTGGGACCCCGTGCGAAGTTGCTGGGGCGTGTGCTCACGCTGGGGATATGCCACGGACCATTTGCAAGCCACTGGGACCCTGCGCGAGTTCGCTGGGCCCAGTACGCATGCTGGGGTGGCACCAGGGACCGATTTGCGGACCGCTGTGACACCGCGCAGGTACGCTGGTGCCCGTGCGCGCGCTGGGGATGTGCCAGGGAACACTTGCGAGCTGCTGGGACACCGCGTGGGGTCGCTGGGCCCATTGCGCGTGCTGGGGAAGTGCCAGGGACCATTTGGCAAGCCGCTGGGACTCCACGCCTGGTGGCTTCGGCCCGAGTGCGCACTGGGGAGGTGCCAGGGACAATTTGCGAGCAGCTGGGACCCCGCGCGGGGTCGTTGGGCCCTGTACTCCTGCTGGGGAGGTGCTGGGGAGGTGCCAGGGACCATTTGGCATGTCACTGAGACCCCGCGTGCGGTCGCTGGGCCCAGTGCGGGCACTGGGGAGGTGCCAGGGATATTTTGGCGAGCCGCTGGGACAGCGCGCAAAGTCACTGGGGCCCGTGCGCGCACTTGGGATTTGCCAGGGACCAGCTGGGCTCCGTGCACGCGCTTGGGAGGGGCCAGGGTGCAAAGTTGATCGGGCGTGTGCTCCAGTTGGGGATATGCCAATGACCATTTGCGAGCCGCTGGCACCACGCATGGTTGTTGGGCCCCGTGCGTGTGCTGGGGAGGTGCCAGGGACCGTTTGGAGAGCCACTGGGACCCAGCACGGTCGCTGGTGCACGTCGCCTCCTGGGGAGGTGCCAGGGACCATTTGGCGAGCCACTAGTACCCCACGCAGGGTCGCAGGGTCCAGTGCGCACGCTGGGGAGGTGCTAGGGATATTTTGGCGAGCCGCTGAGACCCTGCACGAGGTCTCTGGAGACCGTGCGTTCGCTGGGGAGGTGCCAGGGACCGTTTGGCGAGCTGCTGGGACACCACCCGGGGTTGCTGAGGCCTCTGCGCGTGCTGGGGAGATGCCAGGGACCGTTTGGCGAGCCGCTGGGACCCTGTGCGAAGTCGCTGGGGCATGTGCTCGCGCTGGGGATATGCCACGGACCATTTGTGAGCCACTGGGACCCTGCGCGAGTTCGCTGGGCCCAGTACGCGTGCTGGGGTGGCACCAGGGACTGTTTTGTGAGCAGCTGGGACCCCGCGTGGGGACGCTGGGACCTGTGAGCCCGCTGGGGATGTGCCAGGGACCATTTGTGAACTGCTGGGACACTGCGCGGGGTCGCTGGGGTTCGTGCACGTGCTGGGGAGGTGCCAGGGACCATTTGGCGAGCCGCTCGGACCCCGCACGTGGTCGCTGGTGCCTGTGCGTGCTAGGGAGGTGCCAGGGACCATTTGGCGAGCCGCTGGGACCCCGCGTTCGGTCGCTGGGCCTAGTACGCGTGCTGGGGAAGTGCCAGGGACCATTTGCGAGCTGCTGGGACCCCCGTGTGGGGTTGCTGGGTCCAGTGTACGCGCTGGTGAGGTACGAGGGACCATTTGGCGAGCCGCAGGGACCCTGCGTTGGGTCGCTAATGTCCGTGCACCTGCTGGGTAGATGCTAGGGACCATTTGGCGAGCCTCTGGGACCCCGTGCAGGGTCTCTGGGGACCATGCGCGCGCTGGTGAGGTGCCAGGGACGGTTTGGCGATCCGCTGGGACCCCACGTGGGTTCTTTAGTGTCCGTGCGCGCACTGGGGAGGTGCCAAGGACCGTTTGGCTAGCCTCTAGGACCCCAAGCGAAGTTGCTGGGGCCCGTGCGCTTGCTGGGGAGGTGTCAGGGACCGTTTGGCGAGCCGCTGGGACCCCGCCCGTGTTGCTGGGGCCTGTGCGTGTGCTGGGGAGGGGCCAGGGACCATTTGACGAACCGCTGGAACCCCGCGCGAAGTCGCTGGGGCATGTGCTCGCGCTGGGGATACGCCAGGGACCATTTGCGAACTGCTGGGTCCCCTGCACGGGGTCATTGGGTTCCATGCGCGCTATTGGGGTGTCAGCGACCATTTGGTGAGCCGCTGGGACCCAGCGCGGGGTCACTGGGCCGAGTGCACGTGCTGGAGAGGTGCCAGGGAACATTTGGCGAGCTGCTTGGATCCTGCACGAGGTCACTGGAGACCATGCGTTCGCTGGGGATGTTCCAGGGACCATTTGGCGACTCGATGGGACCCCGCGCGGGGACGCTGTGCCCCGTACGCTCTGGGGAGATGCCAGGGACCGATTGGTGAGCTGCTGGGACCCAGCGCGGTGTAGCTAGTGTCCGTGCGCGTGCTGGGGCGGTGCCAGGCACCGTTTGGCGAGCCACTGGGACCCTGCGCGAGGTCGCAGGTGCCCCTGCCCTCGCTGAGGAGGTGCCAGGGACAGATTATCGAGCTGCTGGGACAGCACACGATGTCGCTGGGGCCCGTGCTCGTGCTGGTGAGGTGCTAGGGACCATTTGGCGTGCCGCTGAGACCCCACGCGAAGTCGCAAGGGCATGTGCTCGCGCTGGTGATATGCCAGGGACCATTTGCGAACTGCTGGGTCCCCGCGCGGGGTCGCTGGGGCCCGTGCGTGCAGTGGATAGGGCCCAGGGACCATTTAGTGAGCTGCACAGACCCTGCACGCGGTCTATGGGGCTCGTTTGCGCTAGGGAATGTGCCAGGGACCATTTGCGAGCTGCTAGGACCCCGTGCGGGGTCATGGGCCCTGTGCTTTTGCTGGGGAGGTGCCAGGGACCGTTTGGCTTGCCGCTGGGACCCTGGCCTGGTCGCTGGAGCCCATACTCATGCTGGGGAGGTTCCAGGGACAGTTTGGTGTGCCGCTGGGACCCCGCGAGAGTTCGCTGGGGCCCGTGAGCATGCTGGGGAGGTGCCAGGGACCGTTTGGGGAACCGCTGGGACCCCTTGCGGGTTTGCTGGGCCCAGTGCACATGCTGGGGAGGGGCCAGGAACCATTTGGCGAGCAGCTGGGATCCCCCGCGAAGTTGCTGGGGCGGGTGCGCGGGCTGGGAATGTGCCAGGGACCATTTGCGAGCTGTTAGGACTCCACGCGATGTCACTGGGCCCAGTGCCCGTGCTGGGGAGCTACAAGGGACCATTTTGCAAGACCTTGGGACCCCGCGCAGGGACGCTGGGGTTCGTGTGCGTGCTGGGGAGGTGCAAGGGACCATTTGGCGAGCCGCTGTGACCGCATGCGAAGTCGCTGGGGCCTGTGCTCGTGCTGGGGAGGTGCCAGGCATAATTTGGCGAGCCGCTCAGTCCCCGTACGCGGTCGCTGGTGCCCAGTGCGCGCGCTGGGGATGTGCCAGGGACATTTTGTCGAGCCACTGGGGCCCTGCGTTGGGTTACTGGAGCCAGTGCGTTCGCTGGGGACGTACCAGGGACCATTTGGTGAGCCGCAGGGACCTGACGCGAAGGCGCTGGTGCCCGTCGCGTGTGCTGTGGAGGTGCCAGGGACAGTTTGGTGAGCGCTGGGACCCGTGCGGGTCGCTGGGGCTCGTATGTGCGCTGGGGAGGTGCCAGGGTCGGTTTGCTGAACCGTTGGGAGTCCGCGAGGGGTCGATGGGCCACGTGCGCGTGCTGCGGAGGTGCCATGGACCACTTAGCGAGCCACTGGGATGCCGCGCGGGGTCGCTGGTCCCAGTACGTGTGGTAGGGAGGTGCCAGGGACCGTTTGGCGAGCCGCTGGGACCACCCGCGGGGACGCTGGGGCCCGTGCGCGCTGGAGATGTGCCAGGGACCATTGGCGAGCCGCTGGGACCCCACGTGAAGTCGCTAGGGCCCAGTGCCCTCGCTGTAGATGTGCCAGGGACCATTTGCGAGCTGCTGGGACCCCGCGCGGGGTCGTTGGTCTCAGTACGCCTGGTAGGGAGGTGCCAGGGACCGTTTGGCGAGCCGCTGGGATCCCGTCCGGGGTTGCTGGGGCCCGTGCGAGTGCTGGGGAGGTGACAGGGACCGTTTGGCGTGCCACTGGGACCCTGCGTGGGGTCGCTGGGCCCCGTGAACACGCTGGGGAGGGGCCAGGGACCATTTGGTAAACCGCTGGGACCACGCGCGAATCTGATGGGGCGTGTGTTCGCACTGGGGATATGCCAGGGACCATTGTGAGCCGCTGGGACCGTGCAGGGTCGCTGGGCCCCATGCGCTGCTCCGGAGGTGCCAGGGAGCATTTGGAGTGCCGCTGGGACCCCGAGTACAGTCACTGGGCCCAGTGCGCGTGCTGGGGAGGTGCCAGGGATATTTTGGCTAGACGCTGGGACCCCACGCAGGATCACTGGGGCTTTGCGCGCGCTGGGGAGGTGTCAGGGATATTTGGCGAGCCGCTTGGACCCTGCATGAGGTCACTGGAGACCGTGCGTTCGCTGGGTCCAGTGCGCGTGGAGGGGATGTGCCAGAGTCCATTTGGTGAGCTGCTGGGACACGGCGTGCGGTCGCTGGACCCAGTGCGTGCTCTGGGGAGGTTCCAGGGACCATTTGTCGAGACGCTGGGACCACGAGTGGGGTCGCAGGGCCCGTCGCGACGCTGGAGAGTGGCCAGGGACCATTTGGCGAGCCGTTGGGACCCCACGCGAAGTTGCTAGGGCCCATGCGCGCGCTGGGGATGTGCCAGGGACCGTTTCGCGGTGTCACTGGGCCTCGTGCGCCTGCTGGGGAGGTGCCAGGGAACGTTTGGTGTGCCGCTTGCACCCCGCGCGGGGTCGCTGGGCCCAGTGCGCGTGGTAGAGAGGTGCATGGGACCGTTTGGCGAGCCAATGGGACCACGCCCGGGGTTGCTGGTGCCTGTGTGCGTGCTGGGATTGTGCCAGGGACCGTTTGCCGTGCCGATGGGACCCCGCATGAAGTCGCTGGGGCGTGTGCTCCCGCTGGGGATATGCCAGGGAACATCTGCGAGATGCTGGGACCCCTTGCGAAGTCGCTGGGGCCCGTGCGCGTGCTGGGGATGTGCCAGGGAGCATTTGCGAGCCGCTGGTACCGGGTGTTGGGTTGCTGAGCCCAGTGCGTGTGCTGGGGAGGTGCCAGGGACCATTTAGTGAGTCGCTGGTACCCCGTGCGGGGTCTCTTGGCCCCGTGCTCGTGCTGGAGAGGTGCCAGGGACCGTTTGACGAGCCGCTGTGACCCATCGCGGGGTCGCTTGTCCCCGTGCGCATGCTGGGGAGGGGCCAGGGACAATTTGGTGAGCCGCTGGGACCTCGCGCAAAAATGCTAGGGCCCATGCGCGCGCTGGGGATGTGCCAGGGACTGTTTCGCGGTGTCTCTGGGCCTCGTGCTCCTGCTGGGGATGTGCCAGGGACTGTTTGGCGTGCCGCTTGCACCCCGCGCGGGGTCGCTGGAGACCGTGCGTTCGCTGGGGAGGTGCCTGGGACCGTTTGGCGAGCCGCTGGGACCCCGCCCGGGGTTGTTGGTGCCTGTGTGCGTGCTGGGATTGTGCCAAGGACCGTTTGCCGAGCCGCTGGGACCGCGCGCGAAGTCGCTGGGGCATGTGCTCGCGCTGGGGATATATGCCACGGACCATTTGCTAGCCACTGGGACCCCACGCGAAGTCGCTGCCACACGCGGTCGCTGGTGCCCATGCGAGCACTAGGGAGTGGCCAGGGACCATTTGGCGAGCCGCTGAGACCGCGCGCGAAGTCGCTAGGGCCCATGCGCGCACTGGGGATGTGTCAGAGACCATTTGTGAGCCGCTGGGACCACTCGCGGGGTCGTTGGGCTCTGTGCGCGCGCTGGGGAGATGCCAGGGATATTTTGGCGAGCCTCTGGGACCCAACGCGGGGTCGCTGGGCCCAGTGCGCGTGCTGGGCAGGTGCCAGGGATATTCTGGCGAGCCGCTGGGACTCCATGCGGGGTCACTGGGGCCTGTGCGCGCGCTGTGGAGGTGCCAGCGAACATTTGGCGAGTCGCATGGACCCTGCACGAGGTCGCTGGAGACCGTGCACTCGCTGGGGAGGTGCCAGGGACCGTTTGGCGAGCCGCTGGGACCCCACGCAAAGTCGCTGGTGCCTGTGCGTGCGCTGGGAAAGTGCCAGGGACTATTTGTGAGCCGCTGGGACCCCGTTTCGGGTAACTTGACCCAGTGCGTTCGCTGGGGACGTACCAGGGACCATTTGGTGAGCCGTAGGGACCTGACGCGAAGACGCTGGTGCCCGTGCGCGTGCTGGGGAGGTGCCAGGGAACATTTGGCGAGCCGCTGGGACCCCGTGCCAGGTCGCTGGGGCTTGTCTGCGCACTGGGGAGGTACCATGAATCATTTGGCGAGCTCGGCGTCTGTGGGTCGCTGGGCCCGTCTGGCGTGCTGGGGAGGTGCCAGGGACCGTTTGTCGAGCCGCTGGGACCCCGTGCGAAGTCGCTGGGGCGTGTGACCGCGCTGGGTATATCCCAGGGACCATTTGCGTGCCGCTGTGACCCCGCACGGGGTCTCTTTAGCCCGTTCTCGGGCTGGGGATGTGCCAGGGACCATTTGACGAGTCGCTGGGAACCCACACGGGGTCTCTGAGGACTGTGCGCGGGCTGGGGAGGGCCCAGGAACCATTTGCGAGCCGCCGGGACCCTGCGCGGGGTCGCTGGGGTTCGTGCACGTGCTGGGGAGGAGGCAGGGACCATTTGGCGAGCCGCTGGGACCCAGTGCCGGGTCGCTGGGGCTCGTAGTTGTGCTGGGGAGGCTCCAGGGTCGGTTTGCTGAACCTTTGGGACTCCAGGCGGTGTCGCTGGGCCACGTGCGCATGCTGCGGAGGTGCCATGGACCGCTTAGCGAGCCACAGGGACGCCGCGCGGGGTCGCTGGTCCCAGTACGCGTGGTAAGGAGGTGCCAGGGACCGTTTGCCGAGCCGCTGGGATCCCGCCCTGGGTTGCTGGGGCCGGTGCGCGTGCTGGGGATTTGACAGGGACCGTTTGGCGTGCCGCTGGTACCCCGCGCTAAGTCGCTAGGGCGTGTGCTCACGCTGGGTATATGCCACGGACCATTTGCCAGCCACTGGGACCCCGCGTGAAGTCGCTGGGGCGTGTGCTGGCGCTGGGGATATGCCACGGACCATTTGCGAGCCGCTAGGACCTCGTGCAGGGACGCTGGGGCCCGTGCGCACTGGGGATCTGCCAGTGACCATTTGCGAGCTGCTGGGACACCGCACGGGATAACTGGGCCCAGTGCGCGTGCTGGGGAGGTGCTAGGGACCGTTTGGCGAGCCTGGGACCCCGTGTGAAGTCGCTGGGGCGTGTGACCGCGCTGGGTATATGCTAGGGACCATTTGCGTGCCGCTGTGACCCCGCACGGGGTCTCTTTAGCCCGTTCTCGGGCTGGGGATGTGCCAGGGACCATTTGGCGAGTCGCTGGGAACCCACGCGGGGTCGCTGGGCCCCTTACGCGCGTTGGGGAGGGGCCAGGTACCATTTGTCGAGCCGCTCCGACCCCGTGCGGGGTCTCTGGGGACCGTGCGCGGGCTGGGGAGGGCCCAGGAACCATTTGCGAGCCGCCGGGACCCTGCGCGGGGTCGCTGGGGTTCGTGCACGTGCTGGGGAGGTGGCAGGGACCATTTGGCGAGCCGCTCGGACCCCGCACGTGGTCGCTGGTGCCCATGCATGCTAGGGAGGTGCCAGGGACCATTTGCCGAACCGCTGGGACCCCGCTTGGGGTAACTGGACCCAGTGCGTTCACTGGGGACGTACCAGGGACCATTTGGTGAGCCGTAGGGACCTGACGCAAAGACGCTGGTGCCCGTGCGCGTGCTGGGGAGGTTTCAGTGACCATTTGGTGAGCCGCTGGGACCCAGTACCGGGTCTCTGGGGCTCGTACGTCCACTGGGGAGGCTCCAGGGTCGGTTTGCTGAACCTTTGGGACTCAACGCAGGGTCGCTGGGCCACGTGCGCGTGCTGTGGAGGTGCCATGGACCGCTTAGCGAGCCACTGGGATGCCGCGCGGGGTCACTGGTCCCAGTACGCGTGGTAGGGAGGTGCCAGGGACTTTTTGCCGAGCCGCTGGGATCCCGCACGGGGTTGCTGGGGCCGGTGCGCGTGCTGGGGAGGTGACAGGGACCGTTTGGCTTGCCGCTGGTACCCCGCGCGAAGTCGCTAGGGCATGTGCTCACGCTGGGGATATGCCATGGACCATTTGCCAGCCACTGGGACCCCGCGCGATGTCGCTGGGGCGTGTGCTCATGCTGGGGATATGCCACGGACCATTTGCGAGCCGCTGGGACCTCGTGCAGGGACGCTGGGGCCCGTGCGCGCTGGGGATCTTCCAGTGACCATTTGCGAGCTGCTGGGACACCGCGCGGGATCACTGGGCCCAGTGCGCGTGCTGGGGAGGTGCTAGGGACCGTTTGGCGAGCCACTGAGACACCAGCGCCAAAGTTACTAGGGCCTATCGCGCGCTGGGATGTGCCAGGGACGATTTGCGAGCTGCTGGGACAGCGCGCGGGGTTGCTGGGCCCCGTGCACGCGCTGGGGAGGGGCCAGGGACCATTTGGTAAACCGCTGGGACCACGCGTGAAGCTGCTGGGACGTGTGTTCGCGCTGGGGATATGCCAGGGACCATTTGTGAGCTGCTGGGATCCCACGCAGGATCACTGGGGCTGTGCGCATGCTGGGGAGGTGTAAGGGATATTTTGGCTAGCCGCTGGGACCCCACGCAGGATCACTGGGGTTGCTTGGCGCTGGGGAGGTGTCAGGGATATTTGGCGAGCCGCTTGGACCCTGCAAGAGGTCACTGGAGACCGTGCGTTCGCTGGGGAGGTGCTAGGTACCATTTGGCGAGCCGCTGGGACCCCATGCGGGGTCTCTGGGCCCCGTGCGCCTGCTCGGGAGGTGCCAGGGACCATTTGGCGTGCCGCTGGTACACCGCATGGGGTCACTGGGTCCGGTGCGCGTGGAGGGGATGTGCCAGGGTCCATTTGGTGAGCTGCTGGGACACGGCGAGCGGTCGCTGGACCCAGTGAGCGCGCTGGGGAGGTGCCAGGGACCATTTGTCGAGACGCTGGGACCCCAAGTGGGGTCGCTGGGCCCTGTGCGCACGCTGGGGAGTGGCCAGGGACCATTTGGCGAGCCGCTGGGACCCCACGCGAAGTTGTTAGGGCCCATGCGTGCGCTGGGGATGTGCCAGGGACCATTTGGCGAGTCACTGGGACCCCGCGCGGGGTCGCTGGGTCCCGTGCGCGCTGGGGAGGTGCCAGGTACTATTTGGCCATTCGCTGGTACCCCGCGCGTGGCAGCTTGGCCCCGTGCTCGTGCTGGGGAGGTGCCAGGGACCGTTTGACGAGCCGCTGTGACCTCGCGCGAAGTCACTAGGGCCCATGCAGTTGCTAGGGAGGTGCCAAGGATCATTTAACGAGCCGCTGGGACCCTGCGCTCCGGTCGCTGGTGCCCGGGCGCCTGCTTGGCAGGTGCCAGGGACCATTTGGCGAGCTGCTGAGACCCCGCGCGGGGTCGCTGGGTCCCGTGCGCATGCTGGGGAGGTGCCAGCGACCATTTGGCGTGCCGCTGGGACCCCGAGTATGGTCGCTGGGCCCAGTGAGCGCGCTGGGGAGGTGCCAGGGATATTTTGGCTAGCTGCTGGGACCCCACGCAGGATAACTGGGGCTGTGCGCGCGCTGGGGAGGTGTCAGGGATATTTGGCGAGCCGCTTGGACCCTGCACGAGGTCACTGGAGACCGTGCGTTCGCTGGGGAGGTGCTTGGTACCGTTTGGCGAGCCGCTGGGACCCCATGCGGGGTCGCTGGGCCCTGTGCGCGTGCTCAGGAGGTGCCAGGGTCCATTTGGTGAGCTGCTGGGACACGGCGAGCGGTCGCTGGACCCAGTGAGCGCGCTGGGGAGGTTCCAGGGACCATTTGTCGAGACGCTGGGACCCCGAGTGGGGTCGCTGGGCCCCGTGCGCATGCTGGGGAGTGACCAGGGACCATTTGGCGAGCCGTTGGGACCCCACGCGAAGTTGCTAGGGCCCATGCGCGCGCTGGAGATGTGCCAGTGACCGTTTCGCGGTGTCACTGGGCCTCGTGCGCCTGCTGGTGAAGTGCCAGGGACCGTTTGGCGTGCCGTTTGCACCCCGCGCAGGGTCGCTGGCCCCAGTGCGCGTGGTGGGGAGGTGCCTGGGACCGTTTGGCGAGCCGCTGGGACCCCGCCAGGGTTGCTGGTGCCTGTGCGCGTGCTGAGATTGTGCCAGGGACCATTTACCGAGCCGATGGGACCCCGAATGAAGTCGCTGGGGCATGTGCTCGCGCTGGGGATATGCCAGGGAACATTTGCGAGCCGCTGGGTCCCCTCGCAAAGTCGCTGGGGCCCAGTGCGCGTGCTGGGGAGGTGCCAGGGACCATTTGGCGAGCCACTGGGACCCCTCGCGGGGTCGCTGGGTCCCGTGCGCACTGGGGATGTGCCAGTGTGGCAAAGTGCCCCCCCCGTGTGTATTTTGTGTTACGTGTTGTGTGTAAATGTTGGTGTATAGTCATCGGTACACGGGATATAAACGGGTCTGTGTTTCACGTGTGATTTAAAAATGTAGATTTGTATTTGGCACGAGGAGGGCACAAATCACTTCACGTGCTGGTTATAATATAATGTGTGGTCACGGGAATTGCACTTTAATTAATTCACGTGCAGTTGTACCGAGATTCCAATTGAATGATTGACTAGCAATCGAAGTCTCGGTACAACTGCATAAAAGCTGCATGTTTTCACTCACCGGGTTGTGTGTTCGGTGAGTGGAGAACGGTGTGGAGAAGGAGGTAAAATATAAATATAATAATAATAAGAAGAAGAAGATTAGTTTACTCACCGTGTTTGTTCGTCACCGTTTGTTAAGTGTGAGTTCGTTTTGTTTATGTCTGTTTATTTTGGCGAAAGTGCCGTGTCCTGTGTTTTTGTTACAACCGTTTATTTTTCTGTTCTGTTTATTCATTAAATGCTGAGCGAAAGCATTCGCTCAGCTCCACCAAACTCCACCTCTCTCTGTTGTTTTTGTTCCTGCTTCTGACGTGACGTCACCGCTCAGTCGTCTTTGTGACAGCCAGGTACCATTTGGCGAGCCGCTGGGACCCCGCCCGGGGTCGCTTGGCCCCGTGCTCGTGCTGGGAAGGTGCCAGGGACCGTTTGACGAGCCGCTGTGACCTCGAGCGAAGTTGCTAGGGCCTATGCGCGCGCTGGGGATGTGCCACGGACCGTTTCGTGGCGTCACTAGGCCTCATGCTCCTGCTGGGGAGGTGGCAGGGACCTTTTGGCGTGCCGCTTGCACACCGCGCGAGGTCGCTGAGCCCAGTGCGCGTGGTGGGGAGGTGCCTGGGACCGTTTGGCGAGCTGCTGGGACCCCGCCCGGGGTTGCTGGTGACTGTGCATGTGCTGGGATTGTGCCAAGGACCATTTGCCAAGTCGCTGGAGCAGTCGCTGGGGCGTGTCCTCGCACTAGGGATGTGCCAGGGACCATTTAGCTAGCCGCTCGGACCCCACATGCGGTCGCTGGTGCCCGTCGCGGCGTAGGGAGTGGCCAGGGACCATTTGCGAGCCGCTGGGACCCCGCGCTCGGTCGCTGGTGTCCGTGCGTGCGCTGGGGAGGTGCCAGGGACCATTTGGCGAGCCACTTGGACCCTGCACGAAGTCGCTGGAGACTGTGTGTTCGCTGGTGAAGTGCCAGGGAATGTTTGGCGAGCTCCTGGAACCCCGCGCGGGGTCGTTGGGCCCCGTGTGCATGCTGGTTAGGTGCCAGGGTCCATCTGGCGATCCGCTGGAACCCCGCACGGGATCGCTGGGCCCAGTGTGCATGCTGGGTAGGTACCAGGGACCGTTTGGCGAGCCGCTTGGCCCCGCATGCGGTCGCTGGTGCCCGTGCGCGCGCTGGGGAGGTGCCAGGGATCTTTTTGCAAGCTGCTGGGAATCTGCACAAGGTAGCTGGAGACAGTGCGTTCGCTGAGGATGTGTGTGGCAGGATGGCTTGCAGTGGTGAGGTGTGGTGACGTCACGGACCAGGAAGTAACTGAACCAAAACAATGGATGGGCGGGTGAAGCTGAATGCTACTGCGGTCAGCGTATTTATTAAATAATAATACAAAACAAAAGATTTAAACAAATAACAAAACACAATACAAAAAGGCGCGATGGCCAAACAAATAAACAGAAACAAGTATATTTTAAATATAGCAATTGTTTTTCTTTCTTTCGCTCGCTCTCCCGTGTTCTCCCGTACTCTCCTCTGTACACTCTCTCCCACAGCACGGACAGCTGCAGGTTCTTATACTCTGGCCGAGAGGTTAATTAGCTGTTAATTATCTTATTACCCCTTGGCCACAGTCTGCACGCGCTTGGTAAGGATGCGTGACTGTCAGCTAGTTAAATAATCAGTAGCTGATCAGTCACGCATCCTCACAAGGTTTTTAAATATACAAACACATTAAGAAATATGCGGCGCTGTTATCCGTGCCGCAAACAATAATATAAATAATAAATAAATACATAGGGGCGGGACACTCCGCCACACATGCCCCCCCTAGTGCGCAGCACACATGGCCTTTTCGACCACCTCCCCCCTTAGTCCCTAAAGTCCCGGCTAGCAGTCCCGGCTCAGGAACAAGGGAAGCAAGGTGTCTCCGGGGGCGGCCACGGCAGGATGTCCTCCTCCCACCCCAACAACTGTAGCGTCCCAGTGGACCACGCACAGGCTGGCTCCTCCGGCCAAGGAAATTTTGGGGGTAGTCTCCAGACCTGCCCCCCTCTTCTTCATGGCCGGCAGCTCCCTTCCGTGGGGCTCTGGCCACCCTTTCTCCTGCAGCGAAATTGCTGCGGGAGGAGCTGGTCTCCTGACCTCCCCCCCTTCTTCATGGCTGGCAGCTGCCCTTCATGGGGCTCCAGCCACAGTACTTCCTGCCTCAAAAGTGCGGCTGGGGGAGCTGGTCTCCTGACCTCCCCTTCTTCGTGGCGGCAGCTCCCCTTCATGGGGCTCCAGCCACAGTATTTCCTGCTGCATGGCAGGACTGGTAGCGACCCCAGACAAAACAGGACCCTCAGGAGGCGACGGCAGCAGGAGCGGACCCTCGGGAGGCGACGGCAGCAGCAGTGGACCCTCGGAAGGCGACGGCAGCAGCAGCGGACCCTCGGGAGGCGAACTCGGGAGGGGAGCCCCTGGCCATGGAGACAGCAGCGGGAGCTCCACTTCTCCCTCGTACCCTGTAACTGGTGGCTCTCCAGGCAATGCGCAGCAACAGGCAGCCCCAGGCGATGCGGAGCAACAGGCAGCCCCAGGCGATGCGGAACAACAGGCAGCCCCAGGCAATGCGGAGCAACAGGCAGCCCCAGGCGATGCGTAGCAACAGGCATCCTTGGGCGGTGCGAGGAAAGCATCCTTGGGCGGTGCGAGGAAGGCATCCTTGGGCAGTGCGAGAAGCATCCTTGGCGGTGCGAGAAGGCATCCTTGGGCGGTGCGAGCAAGGCATCCTTGGGCGGTGCGATTAAGGCATCCTTGGGCGGTGCGAGGAAGGCATCCTTGGGCGGTGCGAGGAAGGCATCCTTGGGCGGTGCGAGGAAGGCATCCTTGGGCGGTGCGAGGAAGGCATCCTTGGGCGGTGCGAGGAAGGCATCCTTGGGCGGTGCGAGGAAGGCATCCTTGGGCGGTGCAAGGCAGGCATCCTTGGGCGGTGAGAGGAAGGCATCCTTGGGCGGTGCTAGGAAGGCATCCTTGGGCGGAGCGAGGAAGGCATCCTTGGGCGGTGTGAGGCAGGCATCCTTGGGCGGTGCGAGGCAGGCATCCTTGGGCGGTGCGAGGCAGGGCAGGAGCAATCCTTCCCATGACGGTGGATGTAGAACCAGCAGGTATTCACCCTCTGCTGGTGGAGGTGGAGATGGAACCAGCAGGTATTCACCCTCTGCTGGTGGAGGTGGGAGGGGCAAGCAGTCCTCCCACGGTGGCTGAGGCGGAACCAGCAGGCATTCACCCTCTGCTGGTGGAGCTGGGAGTTGCAAGTAGTCCTCCCATGGCGGTGGAGGCGGAACCAGCAGGTATTCACCCTCTGCTGGTGGAGGTGGGAGGGGCAAGCAGTCCTCCCACGGTGGTTGAGGCGGAACCAGCAGGTATTCACCCTCTGCTGGTGGAGGTGGCGGAGGCAAAGCAACTCCTGCTGCTCGGCTCCTAGCGGTGGTGGAGACAAAGGCAGCGCCTGCTGCTCTGCTTCTGGTGGTGGTGGACAGAGGCAGCTCCTGCTGCTCTGCTCCTAGTGGTGGTGTAGACAGAGGCAGCTCCTGCTGCTCTGCTCCTGGAGGTGGTGTAGAAAGAGGCAGCTCCTGCTGCTCTGCTCCTAGTGCTGGAGACAGTGGCAAGGGCTTCTCACCCTCTGGCGTTGGAGATGTCAACGATGGGACCTCTCTCTCTAACGCTGGAGACGGCAGCAATGGCTCCTCTCCCTCTGGCTCTGGAGACGGCAGCAATGGCTCCTCTCCCTCTGGCGTTGGAGACAGCAGCAATGGCTCCTCTGCCTCTGGCGCAGGACACAGCAGCGGGGCCCCTCCCTTTTCTGCTGCCAGGTAGTTGAGCACCATGGTTGCAATGTCTGGGAGGGATGCTGGGTGGTGTTGCTGTTCTCAGGTTTCCCAGCGCTCCCCATCTCTCGCCCACAGGAGGTTGATTACAGCAGGGAGGGCCTCCACAATATCCCTCTCAGGCTCCGAAAGCCTGTCCCAGATCCCCTCTGAGGAGAGTGGACCAGTCCGCCTCGGAGGATGCAGAGGCAGCTCCTGCTCCTTTCCCTCGGATGGTGGTGGTGGAGGTGAAACCAGCAGGTATTCTTCCCCTGTTAGTGAAGTCTTGGGCTGTGGACGCTCGGCCTCCCCCCTCTTGGGATGTGGACGGACCGACCCCTCATCCCCCGGTTCCTGCTCTGGGCCATCTTTCTCCCACATGGGCGCAGGATGTTCCGGCTCCTCCCTCACCTGCCATGGAGGGGGTTGTTCGGGTGCCTCATGCCCGACCTCACCCAGCGAAGCACCATTCCTCACCCCTCAGACAGGTGAGGCAGACGTCCAGCACAGCAGAGGCCCAGCGGGACTTGCGACCACCCCCGCGCTGTTGCACTTCCTGCTGCTGTTTCCTCCTTCCACTTCTTCCCATTAGTTATTTGAAAAAAAACGAACACAAAAAAACACACTTTTCTGTCCTGGTTCGGCTCCTGGAAGCGTTGTTTGTCCCACGCAGGACACCATATGTGGCAGGATGGCTTGCAGTGGTGAGGTGTGGTGACGTCACTGACCAGGAAGTAACTGAACCAAAACAATGGATGGGGAAGTGAAGCTGAACGTTACTGCGGTCAGCGTATTTAACAAATAATAATACAAAACAAAAGATTTAAACAAATAACAAAACACAAAACAAAAAGGCGCGATGGCCAAACAAATAAACAGAAACAAGTATATTTTAAATATAGCAATTGTTTTTCTTTCTTTCTTTCGCTTGCTCTCCCGTGTTCTCCCGTACTCTCCTCTGTACACTCTCTCCCGCAGCACAGACAGCTGCAGGTTCTTATACTCTGGCCGAGGGGTTAACTAGCTGTTAATTATCTTTTTACCCCTTGGCCACAGTCTGCACGTGTTTGGTAAGGATGTCAGCTAGTTAAATAATCAATAGCTGATCAGTCACGCATCCTCACAGGGTTTTTAAATATACAAACACATTAAGAAATAATATAAATAATAAATAAATACATAGTGGCGGGACACTCCGCCACAAGGTGCCAGGGACCGTTTGGGGAGCCGCTGGGACCCCTCGCGGGGTCGCAGGGCGCCGTGCACATGCTGGGGAAGGGCCAAGGACCATTTGTCAAGCCACTGGGAACCCGCGCGAAGTCAATGGGGCCTGTGCGCCCGCTGGGGATGTGCCAGGGCACATTGCGAGCCGCTGGCACCCCGAGTGGGGTCACTAGGCCAAGTGCGCGTGCTGGGGAGGTACCAGGGACCGTTTGGCGAGCCGCTGGGACCCCGCGAAGTCGCTGGCGCCGTGCTGCGCTTGGGATGTGCCAGGGAACATTTGCGAGCCGCTGTGATCCCATGCGGGTCACTAGGCTCACTGCGTTGGTGAGGTGCCAGGGACTATTTTGCGTGCCACTGGGACCCTGCACGGGGTCGCTGGGTCCCGTGTGCGTGCTGCAGAGGTGCCAGGGACCCTTTGGCGTGCCGCTGGGATCCCGAGTGCGGTCGCTGGGCCCAGTGCGCGCGCTAGGGAGGTGCCAGGGATATTTTGTCGAGACACTGGGACCCCCACACGGGGTCACTGGGGCCTCTGCGCGCGCTGGGGAGGTGCTAGGGATCATTTGTCGAGCAGGTTTGACCCTGCACGGTTTCGCTGGAGCTCGTGCGTGTCGCAGGGGAGGTGCCAGGGAGTATTTGGCGAGCCGCTGGTGACCCAGCACACGAAGTCGCTGGGGCGCAGTGCGCGCGCTGGGGATGTGCCAGGGACCATTTGGCGAGCTCGCTGGAACCCTGCGAGGGGTCACCGGGCCAAGTGCATGTGCTGGGGAGGTGCCAGGGACCACTTGGCGAGCCACAGGGACCCTGCACGGGGGTCGCTGGGTCCCGTGTGCATGCTGGGGAACTTGCCCGTTTGTTGAGCCGATGGGACACCGCGCGTGGTCGCTGGACCTGTGTGCATGTTGGGGAGTGGCCAGGGACCATTTGCAAGCTGCTGAGACCCCGCACGGCGTGTTCGTTGGAGCCGAGTGCGCCTTGTGGGGAGGTGCCAGGGATATTTTTGGCGAGCCTCTGGGACCCCACGCGGGGTCACTGGGACCTGTGCGCACACTGGGGAGGTGCCAGGGACCATTTGGCGAGCTGCTGGGACCCTGCGTGCGGTTGCTGGGCCCAGTGTGAGTACTGTGGCAGTGCCATGGACCATTTGGCCAGCCTCTGGGACCTGCACGAGGTCGCTGGAGACCATGCGTTCGCGGGGGAGGTGCCAGGGACCATTTGACGAGCAGCAGGGACCCCGCGCGGGGTCCCTGGGCCTCGTGCGCCTGCTGGGGACGTGCCAGGGACAATTTGGCGTGCCCCAGCGCAGGGTCGGCGGGCCCAGTGCGCGTGCTGGGGAGGTGAAAGGGAGCATTTGTTGAGCTCCTGGGATGCCGCGCAGGGTCGCTGGGACCCGTGCTTGCGCTGGGGATGTGCCAGGGACAATTTGGTGAGCCGCAGTGATCCCATGCAGGGTCGCTGGGCCCAGTGCGCGTGCTGGGGAGGTGCCAGAGAGTATTTGACAAGCTCCTGGGACACCGCGCGGGATCGCTGGTGCCCGTGCTTGTGCTCGGGAGGTGCCAGGGACCGTTTGGCGTGCCGCTGGGAAACTGCGCGGGGTCGCTGGGTCCCTTGCGTGTGCTGGGGAGGCGCCAGGGACCATTTGTCGAGCAGCTGGGACCCCGTGCGGGGTCACTGGGGCCCGTATGCGCCCTGGGGAGGCGCCAGGGTCGGTTTGCCGAGCTGTTGGGACCCAGCGCCGGGTCGCTGGGCCCCTTTTAAGTGCTGGGGATGTGCCATGGACCATTTGGGAGCCGCTGGTGCACCGCGTGGGGTCATTCGGCCCAGTGCGTTCGCTGAGGACGTACCACGGACCATTTGGTGAGCCGCTGGGAACCCTGCTCGGGGTCGCTGGGGCCGAGTGCATGCTGGGGAAGTTCCAGGTACCATTTGGCGAACCGCTGGGATACCATGCGGGTTCGCTGGGCCCCGTGCGCATGCTGGGGAGGTGCCAGGGACCGTTTGGCGTGCCGCTGGAACCCTGGCGTGGTCGCTGGGGCCCGTGCGTGCACTGGGGATGTGCTAGGGACAATTTGGTGAGCCGCAGAGACCCCGCGTGCGGTCGCTGGGCCCAGTATGCGCGCTGGTGGAGGTGCCAAGGACCATTTGAAGAGCCGCTAAGACCCTGCGCGAGGTCGTTTGAGCCCGTGCTAGTGCTGTGGAGGGGCCAGGGACCATTTGGCGAGCCGCTAAGACCCCGCCTGACCACGCTGGAAGTCTCTGGGGTTCGTACGTGAGCTGGGGAGGAGCCAGGAACCATTTGGTGTGACGCTGGTATCCCGCTGGGCCCCGTGCGCACGCTGGGGAGGTGCCAGGGAACTTTTGGCTAGCCGCTGGGACTCCACTCATGATCGCTGGGGCCCGTGCGAGCGCTGGGGAGGTGCCACGGACCGTTTGCCGAGCCGCTGGGACCTCGGGCGCGGTTGCTTTGCCCTGTGCGCGTGATGGGGAGGTGCCAGGGACCATTTGGCGAGCCGCTTGGACCCTTAGCAAGGTCGCTGGAGACCATGCGTTCGCGGGGGAGGTGCCAGGGACTCTTTGGCCAGCCGCTCGAACCCTGCGCGGGGTCTCTGGGGCCAGTGCGCGCACTGAGGTGGTGTCAGGGATCATTTGGCGAGTCGTTGGGAACCCGCAGGATCGCTGGGCATGTGCACGCTGGTGTGGTGCCAGGGTCCATTTGACGAGCCGCTGGGACGCCTGCGTGGGGTTGCTGGGTCCCTTGCACGTGCTGGGGAGGTGCCAGGGACCATTTGGTGAGCTGCTTGGACCATGCACGAGGTCGCTGGTGCCCGTGCATGCACTGTGGAGGTGCCAGGGACCATTTGGCGAGCCGCTGGGACCCCGAGCGCGGTCACTAGTGCCCGTGCACCCGCTGGGGAGGTGCCAGGGACCATTTGGCGAGCCGCTGGGACCCCGCTCGGGGTCTCTTGGGCTAGTGCGCGCGCTGGGGAGGTGCCAGGGACCGTTTGGCAAGCTGCTTGGACAACGCTCGAAGTCGCTGGGGTTTGTACGTCCGCTGGGGTGGTGCCAGGAACTATTTGGTGTAACACTGGGATCCTGCGCGGGGTCGCTGGGTACTGTTCGCTCGCTACGGAGGTGCTAGGGACCGTTTGGCGAGCCGCTGGGACCCTGCGCAAGGTCGCTGGAGCCCGTGCGCTTGCTGGGGAGGTGCCAGGGACGATTTGGCGAGCCATTCGGATCCCAGACAGAGTCTCTGGGGCTAGTGTGCGCGCTGGGGATGTGCCAGGGATCGTTTGTCGAGCCCATGGAACCACACGCAGGGTCGCCGGGCCCCGTGCGAGTGCTGAGGAGGTGCCAGGGACCATTTGGTGTGATGCTGGGACCCCGCGCGGGGTCGCTTGGTTCCGTGCTTTCACTAGGGAGGTGCCAGGGAACATTTGACGAGCCGCTGGGACCCCACGCGGGGTCGCCGGGACCCGTGTCCGTGCTAGGGAGGTGCCAGGGACCGTTTGGCGAGCCCATGGAACCACTGCGCAGGGGTCGCCGGGCCCCGTGCGAGTGCTGAGGAGGTGCCAGGGACTGTTTGCCGTGCCGCTGGGACCCCGCACGAGGTCACTGGGGCCCGTGCGCATGCTGGGGAGCTGCCAGGGACAGGTTTGTGAGCCGCTGGGACCCAGCGCGAAGTTGCATGGGCCCATGCGCATCCTGTGGATGTGTCAGGGACCATTTGTGAGTCACTGGGACCCCTCGCGGTGTTGCTGGGCCTAGTGCGCGACCTGGGGAGTTACCAGGGAACGTTTGGCGAGCTGATGGGACCCCGTGCGGAATCGCTGGGCCCCGTGCGCTCGCTTGGGAGGTGCCAGGGACCATTTGACGAGCCGCTCGGACCCCGCGCGGGGACCCTGGGGCCCTTGTGCATGCTAGGAAGGTGCGAGGGACCATTTGGCGAGCAGCTTGGACCCTGCATGAGGTCGCTGGTGATCGTGCGTGCGCGCTGGGGAGGTGCTAGGGACCATTTGGCGAACCGTTGGGACCCCGAGCGCGGTAGCTGATGCGCGTGCGCGTACTGGCGAGGTGCCAGGGACCATTTGGCGAGCCGCTCACACCACGCTCGAAGTCGCTGGGGTTCGTGCGCACTCTAGGGAGGCGCCAAGGACCATTTGTCAGCAGCTGGGACAACGTGCGGGGTCATTGGGGCCCTGTGGCAAAGTGGTGAGTGGATACAGGTGAGTGCAGTGCAGGTACAAATCACACAGACAATTACTAACAGGTGCAAGGGTGTTTATTGATAAATTACAATGTCCAGAGCCTTAAATGCAAATACCTGTAAATAATAATGTTGAAGTGATTACAGCGTGGTATCACTTCGTTTTTCATAAACTCCCACGGGTTTGCCCAAGAACTAAAAGTCCAGTTTGTCACCCACACAAACACAAAGACACAGACACAGTTCCTACGGTGCGTGATTTAAGTGCTTGTGGTGAAAAGTACGTTTGTGAAACAGGGAAGTGCTGGTGTCCGGATTTGTTGCTGGCCTGCGGCTGCAGCTCCGGATAGTGTTAGTAGTCTTAAAACGACACAAACAGAACAATGTTACAAGACAGACTGACACATACAACACTCACGGTTCACACAATTGCAGGGTTTCCTTTTGGTTCTTTCTCTAACCATTCACAAAGGAACAGATCACGTACGCTACCCCCCTATTTATATCCTCGCTCATGACCCCTAAGTTAACGAGCGCATCCGCTCCTCCAACCCTCGGATGCCACACCGTTTACCGTCGGGGTCATTGAGTTTGGATACCGTAGCTCCGTTCCTCTCCTAAATGACCGACTTCCACCTACCCTACGGAATAAATTGTTGTGCCATTTAATTAAGGGTACTCTGTTCCTCTTGCACCGTGCCCTCACAGGTCGAGAGGGAGATCTAACACCAAGAATCATTTGATCTCTGTCACAGGCCCGTACGCACACTGGGGAGTGGCCAGGGTCGGTTTGCCGTTAGGACCCCGCTTGGGGTCGCTGGGCCCCGTGTGCGTGCTGGGCAGGTGCCAGGGACCGTTTGGCGAGCTGCTGGGACGCCGCGCGGGGTCGCAGGGGTCCGTGTGTGCGCTGGGGATGTGCCAGGGACTATTTGCGAGCCGCTGGGACCCCGCGTGGGGTCGCTGGGCCCAGTGCGTTTGCTGGGGACATACCAGGGACCATTTGCTGAGCTGCAGGGACCCTGCACGGGGTTGATGGGGCCCGTGTGCATACTGGGGAAGTTCCAGGGACCATTTGACGAGCCGCTGGGACACCGCGCGAGGTCTCTGGGACCCGTGCGTGTGCTGAGGAGGTGCCAGGGATCATTTGGTGAGCCGCTGGGACGCCGCACGGGGTCGCTGGGGCCCTTGCGCGCGCTGGGAAGGTGCCAGGGATCATTTGGTGAGCCGCTGGGACGCCGCACGGGGTCGCTGGGGTCCGTGCGCGCGCTGGGGAGGAGCCAAGGACCATTTGCGAGCCGCTGGTACCCCGCGTGGGGTTGTTTGGCCCAGTGCGTTTGCTGGGGACGTACCAGGGACCATTTGGTGAGCCGCAGGGATCCTGCACGGGGTTGATGGGGCCCGTGTGCATGCTGGGGAAGTTCCAGGGACCATTTGACGAGCCGCTGGGACACCGCGCGAGGTCTCTGGGACCCGTGTGCATGCTGGGGAAGTTCCAGGGAACGTTTGGCGATCCGCTGGGATACCGCGCGGGGACGCTGGGTCCCGTGCTTGTGCTCAGGAGGTGCCAGGGACCGTTTGGTGTGCCGCTGGGACCCTGCACGGGGTCGCTATGGCCCATACGCGCGCTGGGGATGTGCCAGGGACCATTTGGTGAGCCGCAGGGACCCCGCGCGGGGTCGCTGGGCCGAGTGCTTGTGCTGGGGAGGTGGCAGGGAGTATTTGTCGAGCTCCTGGGACACCGCGCGGGGTCGCTGGGGCCCGTGTTTGTGCTCAGCAGGTGCCGGGGACCGTTTGGCGTACTGCTGGGACCACGCGCGGGGTCGCTGGGTCCCTTGCGTGTGCTGGGGAGGCGCCATGGACCATTTGCGAGCCGCTGGGACACCGCGTGGGTCGCTGGGCCCAGTGCGCTCGCTGGGGAGGCGCCAGGGACCATTTGGCGAGCCGCTGAGACCCCGCTTGGTGTCGCTGGGGCCCGAGTGCATGCTGGGGAAATTCCAGGTACCATTTGGCGAGCCGCTGGGATACCGTGCGGGGAGGTGCCAAGGACCGTTTGGCGAGCCACTGGGACGCCGTGCGGGGTCGCCGGGGCCCGTGCGTGCGCTGGGGATGTGCCAGGGACAATTTGGTGAGCCGCAGGGGCCCCGTGCAGGGTCGCTGGGCCCAGTGCGCATGCTGGGGAGGCGCCAGGGACCGTTTGGCGTGCCGCTGGGACCCCGAGCAGGGTCGCAGGGTCCCTTGCTTGTGCTGGGGAGGTGCCAGTGATCATTTGGCGAGCCGCTGGGATGTCGCTTGGGGTCGCTGGGGCCCGTGCTCGCGCTGGGGATGTGCCAGGGACCGCTTGGCAAGCCGCTGGGACCACGCGCGGGGTCGCTGGGGCCCGTGCTCGCGCTGGGGAGGGGTCAGGGACCATTTGGCGAGCCGCTTGGACCCCGCGCGGGGTGTCGTGGGCCTGTGTGCACGTTGGGGATGTGCCAGGGACCTTTGCGAGCCGCTGGGACCCCACGTGCGGTCGCTGGGCCCAGTGTGCGCGCTGGTGAGGTGCCAGGGACCATTTGAAGAGCCGCTGAGACCCTGCGCGAGGTCATTTGAGCCCATGCGGTCGAAGGGGAGGTGCCAGGGACCATTTGGCGAGCCGCTGGGACCCCACGCAAAGTCGCTGGTGCCCTTGCGGTGCTGGGGATGTGCCAGGGACCATTTGGCGAGACACTGGGACCCCGCTGGGTCGCTGGGCCCAGTGCATTCGCTGGGGAGGTGCCAGGGACCATTTGGCGAGCCGCTGGGACCCCGCACGGGTCGCTGGGACCCGTGTGCATGCTGGGGAGGTGCCAGGGACCGTTTGGCGAGCCGCTGGGACCCGGCCGGGTTGCTGGGGCCTGTGCGCTGCTGGGAGGTGCCAGGGACCATTTGGCGAGCCGCTGGGACCCGCGCGGGGTCGCTGGGCCCAGTGCATGTGCTGGGGAGGTGCCAGGGACCATTTGGCGAGCTGCTGGGACCCCAACAAAGTCGCTGGGCCCGCGCGCGCTGGGGAGGTGCCAGGGAGCATTTGGCGAGCCGCTGGGACTCCATGCCTAGACCGCTGGGATCTCTGGGCCCCGTGCGCTCTGGGGATGTGCCAGGGACCATTTGGCGAGTCACTGGGACCCTGCGCAGGGTCGCTGGGCCCTGTGCTCACGCTGGGGAGGTGCCAGGGACCATTTGGCGAGCCGCTGGGACCCCGCGACGGGTCGCTGGGGCCCGTGCGCCGCTGGGGAGGTGCCAGGGACCATTTGGCGAGCCGCTGGGACCCTGCGCCGAGGTCGCTGGAGCCCGTGCATGCGCTGGGGAGGTGCCAGGGACCATTTGGCGAGCCGCTGGAGAGCCGCCGACCTCGCTGGGTCGCTGGGGCCAGTGTGCGAGCTGAGGAGGTGCCAGGGACCATTTGGCGAGCAGCTGGGATCCCGCGCGGGGTCGCTGGGCCCCGTGCGCATGCTGGGGAGGTGCCAGGGACCATTTGGCGAGCCGCTGGGACCTGCGCGGGGTCGTTGGGCCCCTGCGCGCGCTGGGGAGGTGCCAGGGACCTTTTGGCGAGCCGCCGGGACCCCGCTGGGTCGCTGGGGCCCGTGCGCGCTGGGGAGGTGCCAGGGACCATTTGGCGAGCCGCTGTGACCTGCGCGGGGTCGTTGGGCCCCGTGCGCGCTGGGGTGGTGCCAGGGACCATTTGGCGAGCCACTGGGACCCCGCTGGGTCGCTGGGGCCCGCGCGCATGCTGGGAGGTGCCAGGGACCATTTGGCGAGCCGCTGGGACCCCGCGCGGGTCGCTGGGCCCTGTGCGCTGCTGGGGAGGTGCCAGGGACCATTTGGCGAGCCGCTGGGACCCCGCGAGGGTCGCTGGGCCCAGTGGCGCGCTGGGGAGGTGCCAGGGACCATTTGGCGAGCCGCTGGGACCCTGCGCGGGTCGCTGGTGCCTGTGTGCGCGCTGGAGAGGTGCCAGGGACCATTTGGCGAGCCGCTGGGACCCCACGCCTGGTCGCTGGGGCCCGTGCGGCGCTGGGGAGGTGCCAGGGACCATTTGGCGAGCCGCTGGGACCATAGCTGGGACCCTGTACGGGTCGCTGGGGCCCATGTGAGTGCTGGGGAGGTGCCAGGGACCATTTGGCGAGCCGCTGGGACCCCGCGTGAGTCGCTGGGCCCGTGCGCAGCTGGGGAGGTACCAGGGACCATTTGGCGAGCCGATGGGACCCTGCGCGAGGTCGCTGGGCCCCGTGCGCGCGCTGGGGAGGTGCCAGGGACCATTTGGCGAGCCGCTGGGACCCCGCTGGGTCACTGGGCCCGTGCGCCGCTGGGAGGTGCCAGGGACCATTTGAAGAGCCGCTGGGGAGGTACCAGGGACCATTTGGCGAGCCCCTTAGACCCACGCGGGGTCGCTGAGCCTCGTGCGCTCTCTGGGGAGGGGCCAGGGACCATTTGGTGAGCCGCTGGGACCCGCGCGAAGTCGCTGGGCCCGTGCACGCGCTGGGGAGGTGCCAAGGATCATTTGGCGAGCCGCTGGGACCCCGCGCGAAGTCGCTGGGGCCCGTGCGTGCGCTGGGGAGGTGCCAGGGACTATTTGGCGAGCCGCTGGGACCCCGCGCGGGTCGCTGGGGCCCGTGCGCGCGCTGGGGAGGTGCCAGGGACCATTTGGGGAGCCGCTGGGACCCCGCGCTGGGTCGCTGGGCCCCGTGCGCCGCTGGGGAGGTGCCAGGGACCATTTGGCGAGCCGCTGGGACCCCGCGAAGACGCTGGGCCCGTGCGCTGCTGGGGAGGTGCCAGGGACCATTTGGCGAGCCGCTGGGACCCCGCGGAGTCGCTGGGGCCCGTGCGCTGCTGGGGAGGTGCCAGGGACCATTTGGCGAGCCGCTGGGACCCGCGCGAGGTCGCTGGGCCCGCGTGCGCGCTGGGGAGGTGCCAGGGACCATTTGGCGAGCCGCTGGGACCCCGCGGGGTCGCTGGGCCCGTGTGCGTGCTGGGAGGTGCCAGGGACCATTTGGCGAGCCTCTGGGACCCCGCGTGGGTCGCTGGGCCCGTGCGCTGCTGGGGAGGTGCCAGGGACCATTTGGCGAGCCGCTGGGACCCCGCGCGGGTCGCTGGGGCCCGTGCGCGCGCTGGGGAGGTGCCAGGGACCATTTGGCGAGCCGCTGGGACCCCGCGCGAGGTCGCTGGGGCCCGTGCGCGCGCTGGGAGGTGCCAAGGACCATTTGGCGAGCAGCTGGGACCCGCGCAGGGTCGCTGGGGCCCGTGCGCGCGCTGGGGAGGTGCCAGGGACCATTTGGCGAGCCGCTGGGACCCCGCGCGGGTCGCTGGGCCCCGTGCGCGCGCTGGGGAGGGGCCAGGGACCATTTGGTAAGCCGCTGAGACACCGCGCGGGTTGTTGGGCCCAGTGCATGGGCAGGGGAGGGGACAGGGACCATTTGGCGAGCGGCTGGGTCCCCGCGGGGGGTCTCTGGGCCCCGTGCGCATGCTGGGGATATGCCAGGGACCATTTGGCGAGCCGCTGGGACCCCGCGCGAGGTCGCTGGGCCCTATGTGCGCGCTGGGGAGGTGCCAGGTACCATTTGGCGAGCCGCTGGGACCCCGCGCGGGTCGCTGAGGCCCGTGCGCGCTGGGAGGTGCCAGGGACCATTTGGCGAGCCGCTGGGACCCCGCTGGGTCGCTGGGC
Organism: Acipenser oxyrinchus oxyrinchus; assembly: GCA_030684275.1. NCBI lineage: Eukaryota > Metazoa > Chordata > Actinopteri > Acipenseriformes > Acipenseridae > Acipenser > Acipenser oxyrinchus. Next base: position 9,638,144 of record CM060273.1, on the reverse strand, counting down.
CCTGTGCGCTGCTGGGGAGGTGCCAGGGACCATTTGGCGAGCCGCTGGGACCCCGCACGGGTCGCTGGGGCCCGTGCGCGTGCTGGGGAGGTGCCAGGGACAATTTGGCGAGCCGCTGGGACCCCGCGGGGTCGCTGGGCCCGTGCGCGCGCTGGGGAGGTGCCAGGGACCATTTGGCGAGCCGCTGGGACCCGCGCGAGGTCGCTGGGCCCGTGCGCGTGCTGGGAGGTGCCAGGGACCATTTGGCGAGCCGCTGGGACCCCGCGCGGGTCGCTGGGGCCCGTGCGCGTGCTGGGGAGGTGCCAGGGACCATTTGGCGAGCCGCTGGGACCCCGCGTGGGTCGCTGGGCCCGTGCGCGCGCTGGGGAGGTGCCAGGGACCATTTGGCGAGCCGCTGGGACCCGCGCGGGTCGCTGGGCCCGTGCGCGTGCTGGGAGGTGCCAGGGACCATTTGGCGAGCCGCTGGGACCCCGCGCGGGTCGCTGGGGCCCGTGCGCGCGCTGGGGAGGTGCCAGGGACCATTTGGCGAGCCGCTGGGACCCGCGCGGGTCGCTGGGCCCGTGCGCGCTGGGGAGGTGCCAGGGACCATTTGGCGAGCCGCTGGGACCCCGCGCGGGTCGCTGGGGCCCGTGCGCGCGCTGGGGAGGTGCCAGGGACCATTTGGCGAGCCGCTGGGACCCCGCGCGGGTCGCTGGGCCCCGTGCGCTGCTGGGGAGGTGCCAGGGACCATTTGGCGAGCCGCTGGGACCCCGCGCGGGTCGCTGGGGCCTGTGCGCGCTGGGGAGGTGCCAGGGACCATTTGGCGAGCCGCTGGGACCCCGCGCGGGTCGCTGGGGCCCGTGCGCTGCTGGGAGGTGCCAGGGACCATTTGGCGAGCCGCTGGGACCCCGCGCGGGTCGCTGGGGCCCGTGCGCGCTGGGAGGTGCCAGGGACCATTTGGCGAGCCGCTGGGACCCCGCGCGGGTCGCTGGGCCCGTGCGCGTGCTGGGAGGTGCCAGGGACCATTTGGCGAGCCGCTGGGACCCCGCGAGGGTCGCTGGGGCCCGTGCGCGCTGGGGAGGTGCCAGGGACCATTTGGCGAGCCGCTGGGACCCCGCGGGGTCGCTGGGCCCCGTGCGCGTGCTGGGGAGGTGCCAGGGACCATTTGGCGAGCCGCTCGGAACCCGCTGGGGTCTCTGGGCCCGTGTGCGCGCTGGGTAAGTGTCAGGGATCACTTGGCGAGCCGCTGGGACCCCGCACGGGATCACTGGGCCCCGTGCGCGCTGGCGAGAAGCCAGGTACTGTTTGGCGAGCCTCAGGGACCCGCGCGGGTCGCTGGGCCCCGTGCGCGCTGGGTGGTGCCAGGGACCATTTGGCGAGCCACTGGGACCCCGCATGAGGTCGCTGGGCCCCGTGTGCTCGCAGGGGTGGTGCCAGGGACCATTTGGCGAGCCGCTGGGACCCGCGCGGGGTCGCTGGGCCCGTGCGCTGCTGGGAGGTGCCAGGGACCATTTGGCGAGCCGCTGGGACCCCGCTGGGTCGCTGGGCCCGTGCGCGCTGGGAGGTGCCAGGGACCATTTGGCGAGCCGCTGGGACCCCGCGGGTCGCTGGGCCCGTGCGCGCTGGGGAGGTGCCAGGGACCATTTGGCGAGCCGCTGGGACCCCGCGGGGTCGCTGGGCCCATGCGCGTGCTGGGGAGGTGCCAGGGACCATTTGGCGAGCCGCTGGGACCCCGCGCGGGTCGCTGGGCCCGTGCGCGCGCTGGGAGGTGCCAGGGACCATTTGGCGAGCCGCTGGGACCCCGCGTGGGTCGCTGGGCCCGTGCGCGTGCTGGGAGGTGCCAGGGACCATTTGGCGAGCCGCTGGGACCCCGCACGGGTCGCTGGGGCCCGTGCGCGTGCTGGGGAGGTGCCAGGGACCATTTGGCGAGCCGCTGGGACCCCGCGGGGTCGCTGGGCCCGTGCGCGCGCTGGGGAGGTGCCAGGGACCATTTGGCGAGCCGCTGGGACCCCGCATGGGTCGCTGGGGCCCGTGCGCGCGCTGGGGAGGTGCCAGGGACCATTTGGCGAGCCGCTGGGACCCCGCGCGGGTCGCTGGGCCCTGTGCGCTGCTGGGAGGTGCCAGGGACCATTTGGCGAGCCGCTGGGACCCCGCGCGGGTCGCTGGGGCCCGTGCGCTGCTGGGAGGTGCCAGGGACCATTTGGCGAGCCGCTGGGACCCCGCTGGGTCGCTGGGCCCGTGCGCATGCTGGGAGGTGCCAGGGACCATTTGGCGAGCCGCTGGGACCCCGCGCGGGGTCGCTGGGCCCGTGCGCTGCTGGGAGGTGCCAGGGACCATTTGGCGAGCCGCTGGGACCCCGCGTGGGTCGCTGGGCCCCGTGCGCTGCTGGGAGGTGCCAGGGACCATTTGGCGAGCCGCTGGGACCCCGCGGGGTCGCTGGGCCCCGTGCGCGCGCTGGGGAGGTGCCAGGGACCATTTGGCGAGCCGCTGGGACCCCGCAGGGTCGCTGGGCCCGTGCGCGTGCTGGGAGGTGCCAGGGACCATTTGGCGAGCCGCTGGGACCCCGCGCAGGTCGCTGGGCCCGTGCGCTGCTGGGGAGGTGCCAGGGACCATTTGGCGAGCCGCTGGGACCCCGCGGGGTCGCTGGGCCCGTGCGCGTGCTGGGAGGTGCCAGGGACCATTTGGCGAGCCGCTGGGACCCACGCTGGGTCGCTGGGCCCGTGCGCTGCTGGGGAGGTGCCAGGGACCATTTGGCGAGCCGCTGGGACCCCGCGCGGGTCGCTGGGCCCGTGCGCTGCTGGGGAGGTGCCAGGGACCATTTGGCGAGCCGCTGGGACCCCGCGCGGGTCGCTGGGGCCCGTGCGCTGCTGGGAGGTGCCAGGGACCATTTGGCGAGCCGCTGGGACCCCGCTGGGTCGCTGGGCCCGTGCGCGCTGGGGATGGGCCAGGGACCATTTGGCAAGCCACTGGGACCCCGCGCGGGTCGCTGGGCCCGTGCATTCGCTGGGGAGGTGCCAGGGACCATTTGGCGAGCCGCTGGGACCCCGTGCAGGTCTCTGGGGCCCGTGCGCGCGCTGGGGAGGTGCCAGGGACCATTTGGCGAGCCGCTGGGACCCCGCTGGGTCGCTGGGCCCAGTGCGCGCGCTGGGGAGGTGCCAGGGACCATTTGGCGAGCCGCTGGGACCCCGCGCGGGGTCGCTGGGCCCCGTGCGCGCTGGGGAGGTGCCAGGGACCATTTGGCGAGCCGCTGGGACCCGCGCGGGGTCGCTGGGCCCCGTGCGCTCGCTGGGGAGGTGCCAGGGACCATTTGGCGAGCCGCTGGGACCCCGCGCGGGTCGCTGGGCCCGTGCGCTGCTGGGGAGGTGCCAGGGACCATTTGGCGAGCCGCTGGGACCCCGCGTGGGTCGCTGGGCCCGTGCGCTGCTGGGGAGGTGCCAGGGACCATTTGGCGAGCCGCTGGGACCCACGCAGGGTCGCTGGGCCCGTGCGCGCGCTGGGGAGGTGCCAGGGACCATTTGGCGAGCCGCTGGGACCCCGCGCGGGTCGCTGGGCCCGTGCGCGTGCTGGGGAGGTGCCAGGGACCATTTGGCGAGCCGCTGGGACCCCGCGCGGGTCGCTGGGCCCGTGCGCCTGCTGGGGAGGTGCCAGGGACCATTTGGCGAGCCGCTGGGACCCGCGCGGGTCGCTGGGGCCCGTGCGCATGCTGGGGAGGTGCCAGGGACCATTTGGCGAGCCGCTGGGACCCCGCTGGGTCGCTGGGGCCCGTGCGCTGCTGGGGAGGTGCCAGGGACCATTTGGCGAGCCGCTGGGACCCCGCGCGGTCGCTGGGGCCTGTGCGCGCTGCTGGGAGGTGCCAGGGACCATTTGGGAGCCGCTGGGACCCGCGGGTCGCTGGGCCCGTGCGCGTGCTGGGGAGGTGCCAGGGACCGTTTGCCGAGCCGCTGGAGTACCCACGCAGGGTCGCAGGGGCCCGTGCGTGCGCTGGGGAGGTGCCAGGGACAATTTGGAGAACCGCTGGGACCCCGCGCGGGTCGCTGGGCCCTGTGCGCTGCTGGGGAGGTGACAGGGACCATTTGGCAAGCCGCTGGGACCATGCGCATTGTCGCTGGGGCCTGTGGGCACGCTGGGGAGGTGCCAGGGAGCATTTGGCGAGCCGCTGGGACCCCGCGTGGGTCGCAGAGGGCCGTGTGCGTGCTGGTGAGGTGCCAGGGACCATTTGGCGAGCCGCTGGGACCCCGCGGGTCGCTGGGCCCAGTGCGCTGCTGGGAGGTGCCAGGGACCATTTGGCGAGCCGCTGGGACCCCGCGTGGGTCGCTGGGCCCTGTGCGCTGCTGGGGAGGTGCCAGGGACCATTTGGCGAGCCGCTGGGACCCACGCGGGGTCGCTGGGCCCGTGCGCGTGCTGGGGAGGTGCCAGGGACCATTTGGCGAGCCGCTGGGACCCCGCACGGGTCGCTGGGGCCCGTGCGCGTGCTGGGGAGGTGCCAGGGACCATTTGGCGAGCCGCTGGGACCCCGCGCGGGTCGCTGGGCCCATGTGCGCTGCTGGGGAGGTGCCAGGGACCATTTGGCGAGCCGCTGGGACCCCGCTGGGTCGCTGGGCCCGTGCGCTGCTGGGGAGGTGCCAGGGACCATTTGGCGAGCCGCTGGGACCCCGCGCGGGTCGCTGGGGCCCGTGCGCTGCTGGGAGGTGCCAGGGACCATTTGGCGAGCCGCTGGGACCCGCGCGGGTCGCTGGGCCCAGTGCTGCGCTGGGGAGGTGCCAGGGACCATTTGGCGAGCCGCTGGGACCCACGCGGGGTCGCTGGGCCCGTGCGCGTGCTGGGGAGGTGCCAGGGACCATTTGGCGAGCCGCTGGGACCCGCGCGGGTCGCTGGGCCCAGTGCGCTGCTGGGGAGGTGCCAGGGACCATTTGGCGAGCCGCTGGGACCCCGCGCGGGTCGCTGGGCCCGTGCGCTGCTGGGGAGGTGCCAGGGACCATTTGGCGAGCCGCTGGGACCCCGCGCGGGTCGCTGGGCCCGTGCGCGCGCTGGGGAGGTGCCAGGGACCATTTGGCGAGCCGCTGGGACCCCGCGCGGGTCGCTGGGGCCCGTGCGCTGCTGGGGAGGTGCCAGGGACCATTTGGCGAGCCGCTGGGACCCCGCGTGGGTCGCTGGGCCCAGTGCGCTGCTGGGGAGGTGCCAGGGACCATTTGGCGAGCCGCTGGGACCCCGCGGGGTCGCTGGGCCCGTGCGCTGCTGGGGAGGTGCCAGGGACCATTTGGCGAGCCGCTGGGACCCCGCGCGGGTCGCTGGGGCCTGTGCATGCGCTGGGGAGGTGCCAGGGACCATTTGGCGAGCCGCTGGGACCCCGCGGCGGTCGCTGGGCCCAGTGTGCGCTGCTGGGGAGGTGCCAGGGACCATTTGGCGAGCCGCTGGGACCCCGCGAGGGTCGCTGGGGCCTGTGCGCGCGCTGGGAGGTGCCAGGGACCATTTGGCGAGCCGCTGGGACCCGCGCGGGTCGCTGGCGCCATCGCTGCGTGCTGGGAGGTGCCAGGGACCATTTGGCGAGCCGCTGGGACCCGCGCGGGTCGCTGGGCCCAGTGCACGCGCTGGGAGGTGCCAGGGACCATTTGGCGAGCCGCTGGGACCCACGCTGGGTCGCTGGGGCCCGTGCGCTGCTGGGGAGGTGCCAGGGACCATTTGGCGAGCCGCTTGGACCCCGCTGGGTCTCTGGGCCCAGTGCGCGCGCTGGGGATGTGCCAGGGACCATTTGGCGAGCCGCTGGGACCCTGCGCGAGGTCGCTGGGCCCAGTGCGTGCGCTGCTGGGAGGGGCCAGGGACCATTTGGCGAGCCGCAGGGACCCCGCGTGGGGTCGCCTTGCCCAGTGCACGTGCTGCAGGGACCATTTGGCGAGCCGCAGGGACCCCACGCAGGGTCGCTCGGGCCGGTGTGCATGCTGGGGAGGTTCAAGGGACCGTTTGGCGAGCCGCTGGGACACCGCTCGGGGTCGCTGGGCCCAGTGTGCATGCTGGGGAGGGGCCAGGGACCATTTAGTGAGCAGCTGGGACCCTGAGCGGGGTCGCTGGGCCAGTGCGCTGCTGGGAGGTGCCAGGGACCACTTGTGCGAGTCGCTGGGACCCCAGCTGGCGCGCGCTGGGAGGTGCCAGGGACCATTTTGGCGAGCCGCTGGGACCCCGCGTGGTCGCTGGGCCCGTGCGCGCGCTGGGGAGGTGCCAGGGACCATTTGGCGAGCCGCTGGGACCCGCGCGTGGTCGCTGGGCCCAGTGCGCGTGCTGGGGAGGTGCCAGGGACCATTTGGCGAGCCGCTGGGACCCCGCGTGGTCGCTGGGGCCCGTGCGCCGCTGGGGAGGTGCCAGGGACCATTTGGCGAGCCGCTGGGACCCCGCAGGGTCGCTGGGCCCAGTGCGCTGCTGGGAGGTGCCAGGGACCATTTGGCGAGCCGCTGGGACCCCTAGTGTGGTCGCTGGGCCCAGTGCACGCTGGGGAGGTGCCAGGGACCATTTTGGCGAGCCGCTGGGACGCCACGCGGGTCGCTGGGCCCTGCGCGCTGCTGGGAGGTGCCAGGGACCATTTGGCGAGCCGCTGGAACCCGCGCGGGTCAGCTGGGGCCGTGCGCGCGCTGGGAGGTGCCAGGGACCATTTGGCGAGCCGCTGGGACCCGCGCTGGGTCGCTGGGCCCAGTGCGCGCTGGAGGAGGTGCCAGGGACCATTTGGCGAGCCGCTGGGACCCCACGCAGGGTCGCTGGGGCCTGTGCGCTGCTGGGAGGTGCCAGGGACCAGTTTGGCGAGCCGCTGGGACCCCGCGCGGGTCGCTGGGCCTAGTGCGCATGCTGTGGAGGTGCCAGGGACCATTTGGCGAGCTGCTGG